>CM055128.1:48942061-49542061 GCA_029206835.1 Rana muscosa
TAACGATATATCACCTCTACTCCCATGAATTCACCTTTGATTCCAGTGTGAACTGTCAATCATAAGGTAGTAATTGAGTGACGTATCGCTGTACCGTGGTCCCCTAGGTAAAAAGACTTGCCTATGAATTGCCGAGCCTCGGTTTGGCATAACAACAAGGTGAATGCAGTGGTTTATGGGGAAAAAATGGGGTTCCAAGAATATCCACTTTCACCAGCCAAAGAGCAGGACAGTTCAAGCAGAATTTACTCTGCACTTTCTAACATTTCATTACTTTTTTAACGTAAAGAAACTGGTGAAAAGTTTTGACAACGGGAAGCATTCAGCCTGTGAGTAATGAAAAAAAAGTGACCAGATTCTTGGATCTCCCACTTATTTTATTTGTTTTATTTTTCTGTCATTTGATATGGCTGGTATGCTGTCCTCAGCCTTAGTTCAGCAAAGTTCTTTAATTTTGTAAACCCGGGATTCAAACTTTATTACCATATAGTATAACTGTATATTATTGCAAATTTCCTGTTTTGGAGATGCAAATGTATCCATCTTTACTGGCGTTATAACTGTTTGCATGCTAAAGCACTGAGAACCCCAGTTTGATTTTCTCTAATTAAATAAAATAAAATATATATTTTTTTACATTAGCTTTGTTTTGAATCCCTATTGTGGTTTGTTTACCACCGCATTTGCTAGACTAGACAAGCCAGTATTTCTGTATTGTTGTTTTATGTACCCCCCTGAACATCATAATGTCTGGCTTTAAAAGCCTTAGTTGGGGATATTTCCATGTTAACAGGTGTGGCTTTAGGGCAATGTGTAGGTTGGACAGGTGCATATTTGCTGATTTTTTTTTTTTCTTGGGAGTCGACGTTACTAAAGCAGTGTGAATCCCTGTTTGCTTCAGGGCGTGATGTGTGACAGAGGTGGCATCAAGCTCTTACAGTCCCAACCCTCCATCGAAAATGGGCGAAGATCTCAGGAATGGCATCGTTCACAGGAAATGGATAGTGGTTGCTGCTAGCATAGCCACTTAGGGCTTAAGCAAAACGATAGCCTTGGTACTCATCACAAGGACCACAGCACCCAACCATTTTGCTTAAACCAATACCGTCTTCCACATGTAGACAAAACTATCGCTTTTTACAGTCACAGGATGGTCAACCACATAAGTTAATGTACAGACCTACTAAAACATGTTGCACTAGTTAAATTTTAGTCTATATAATCCACTTTTTACATCCTAGTGGATTGCTTTAAAATTTCCCATGTATATTCTTTCCTGTAGCCTTCCACACACAGTTTTAGTTACCTAGACATTAAATATTTTTTATTCTCTCATTCCAATTCCCTTTACCCCTTTTACCCACTTGAAATATTTCCTCCTCGTCCTCATGATGTTCTTCTATCAACCCTGCTTAGGACGAGAACAAACAGAACAGTGCCAATGGACACGAGGAGCGTAGCAAGAAGTAAGTGGTTTTAACTTTAAATGCAGGAAATCTGAGCATTTGGTTATTGGCATGTATCATGGTGGTTAACCCCCATTTGTGTTGGTGCCTCCCGGACTTTTAAGAGGTTTCAGATGCTTGATGGGGGCGGGGCATTTTATGGTGACCGCCGTGATTGGCTGTCGTGGCAATAGCATAGCTCCTGATCGCAAGAACCATTGGCTGACGGTAACTGCTGGGAGCTGGCGGGGTGTGAACTTTTGGCACAGCTGTCTAATTATTACACAGATATGCGATTGCTTGACGTTAGACCCGACCACCAAGAGGCTGCATATTTGCATACTGTCTGCGCCTAGGGGTTAAAAGAGCCTGTTAAAATATGCCTACACCTAAGCTAAAAATTTAACATATTGTGCTTATTAGATGTGTCCTAGAAC
The DNA here is from genome assembly GCA_029206835.1 of Rana muscosa. Taxonomy (NCBI): domain Eukaryota; kingdom Metazoa; phylum Chordata; class Amphibia; order Anura; family Ranidae; genus Rana; species Rana muscosa. The sequence goes on from CM055128.1 coordinate 48,943,944, forward strand.
TTTCGTTTTTTTGCACAAATGTTAGATGTATTTTAGGCCTTATTTAACCACTTCAATACCAGGCACTTATACACCTTCCTGCCCAAGCCAATTTTGAGCTTTCAGCGCGGTCGCAATTTGAATGATAATTGCGCGGTCATGCTACACTGTACCCAAACAAATTTTTTATCATTTTGTTCCCACAAATAAAGCTTTCTCTTGGTGGTATTTGATCACCTCTGCGATTTTTATTTTTAATTTTTTGCTCAACAAATAAATAAATTTTTTTTCAAAATTGCAAAGTTTTTTTTTTTTTTTTTTTTTTTTTTTTTTTTTCTCTGTTAATTTTTTTGTAAATAAGTACCTTTTCTACTTCAATGACGGGCACTGGTAGGTGGCACTGAGGGCACTGGTAGGTGGCACTGCTGGGCATCACACATTGTGGTCGTGCCATGATAGTGCCAGTCAGTGCCCATTTGTGGGCACTGATTGGCATGTTTATGTATTTTTACATGTGGATGGCCATGGGACTTACCTGGCCATCCACATGCTTGGGGCTTCCCTGGTGGTCCTGGGCGGCATCCTGGTGGTCTAGTGTGGGTATCCGAGGGGGGGGCTGCGCTGATAAACAATCAGCGCAAACCCCCCCCCCCCCCCCCCTCTGTCAGGAGAGCCGCCGATCGGCTCTCCTCTATTTGCGGCTCTTCCTGTTTACATCGTGATCAGCCGTGATTGGACACGGCTGATCACGTGGTAAAAAGCCTAGGAGGCGGAGGCTCTTTACCGAGATCAGTGTAGCGGTGTGTCAAACTGACACACCGATCGCCGCGATGCGCGCGCCCCCCCCCCCGGGCGCGGGGCGGCGTTTATCGTGAAGGACATCAATAGACGTCCAGTGTGGAGAACACAACCACTTCCCGGACGTCAATCTCCTATTGACTGGGCGGGAAGTGGTTAAAAGAGAAGTCTGTCTTGTGTCTTTTTTTTTTTTTTGTTTTTTTTTTCTCTAGTCATACTTACCTCGGTAGATGCAGCATCAGACCAGACCAATCCTGCATCTGTCCCCTGGCGTCTCTGCACTGGGAACCGAACACTGATAGCTCGGTTCTCACTCCTATCAGAGAGATGCCGACTGCTACTTCTCATCGCTCATTGGAGCGCTGAGCTGTGGAGGGGCGGGGAGCAGGCGTCTCGCTGAGGCTGCCATCAATCAAGGGAGCTGGCGGATCCAGACTTGGAAGTCGGGATGATGCGCTGCCCCGACTGATGGCAGTGATGTCAGTGGAGAGCGGACTTCAGACTGCTCTCCACTGAAAACGGGTCACAGGAGTGCAAAACAAATTGCACTCCTGTGACCGAGAGGAGAAGCCAGGCTGGACTTATTTAAAACTCCTAAACATTACATTTATGTTTTGATAGTTTGACATAAGATGGTGGTAGTTACAATATTTGTACAACTACGAATCAAGCCTGTTTTTCGGTAAAAAATTACACTAGAATGTTAACACACACCACAATTTTTGGTAAAAGCTAATATAGTGCCACCACAAAATCTAAAACTTGAAGCCTAGAAAGTATGTGCACCCACGAAACCAACAAACTAAGATGCTTCTATTATATAGTAATAAACCTTTACAGCACATCATTTTAGAGTTAACCATAGATAAGCCTGGCATTATTCTCATTCCACCCTGTGTGGGGCCTAATGTGTTTTGTGTTTGGTTTTTTTTCTCCTCAATTGCCTTGACCTATCAAGCTACTAATAGAGCTCTTAATTTTTTTTTTTTTTTTTTGAACAGCCTAACTTTTTAAAGTTATGTCTGCTTTAATTCTAATTTGGTGGGAAAAAGGATGGATCCAACTTCCCCACTGGCACATTAGGTTCAAATCGCCAATATTTTTGACTTGTGAAAATGAGGCTAGTTCACACCAGACGCAGTTCTTTTCAGTTCAGTGTGCTTTTTTTTTTGCACTAAAAATGTATGCACAGTGTTTTCCATGTATTCCAATGGCTCTAGTTCACACTATGCAGTCAGTTTCCGTTGCAGAAACTGACTACATGGTGTGAACTAGAGCCATTGAAATGCATGGAAAACACTGCGTGCATTTTGCACAGGAAAAAAGCGCACGGAACTGCATCTGGTGTGAACTAGCACTAAAAATTTATATTAGACATACAGGCAGAGTCCCCGAGTTACAAACCTCTAACTTGCATACGACCCATACTTGCAAGGGGAACAACAGGAAGTGAGAGGAAATTCACACCTAGGAAGGAAAATCACTCCTGTAAGAATTTGGGGGGGGGGAAAGGGTGTCTCCACTGAAGGTTTATCCACCAACCCTTGTTTCCACAACAACCCAAAATGTTCTAAATCCAATCGTCATTGGGACAGAAAGTGATGTGAAATCTTCGAAACGGGCACAGACAGCAAAACAAACATTACAGGGGTGTTAACCCTTCCCTGTACTATCCACAAAAATAAAAATGTTTTGGCTGGAGTTGCACTTAAAATGTACCAGTTCGAACTTGCATACAAATTAAATTTAAGAACAAACCTACAGAAGCTATATTTGCAACCCGGGGACTGTCTGTATAGGGGTTGATTTACTAAAACTAGAGCAAAATCTAGTACATCTTTGCAAACCAATCACCTTTCAGGGTCTATTTTTGTCAAACCTTTTATTGAACAAGCAGAAGTTGGAAGTTGGCTATCATGCAGAGCTGCACCAGATTTTTGCATTCTCCAGTTGTAGAAAATCAACCCCATAGTCCATAGAGCACAAGCATATAGTTTGGTGCAGCTAGCCCATAACTGTGTAGCAGAACATGCACTAGTTGAGATCATGGCATTTTTATTTTTCCCCAAAAGTATAGCTGTTGATGATGCAGATCCTTTCACCTACTCTTCTTTGCTTATGAGGATACTACTGTTTATTAAACCTGCATGCAAATCAGTGTATGGAAGTGAATAAGGTGTGACTTGCCAATGGTATCCATCGTTTCTCTGTTTTGTTGGGCTAAATTCTTCTATTTTTGTTTTACCCTTTTAAAGGAAAAAGAAGAGCAAAAGTAGGAGCCGCAGTCGCGAGCCGAAACGTAGTCGTAGCAAGACTCGTAAGCATAGTAAGGAGCGAGAGAAAAAAAGAAGCAGAAGCAAAGAGAAGAAACGTAGCCGCAGTAAGGAACGAAAAAGGAGCCGTTCAAAAAGTAGAGATCGTAAATTCAGAGGTCGTTACAGAAGCCCATAGTACGTTGAGTCTTATGTGATCTTTTCTTTCACAATATTTCTTAGTTATATTGAGGAACATTGGGCAAAGTGGTTTAACCCAATACATTAAAACAATAGCCTTAGAACTGTTTTGCCAGATGTATATATCACTTTTATGCATTTTAAGGACCCGCCTATCGACGTGATAAAAGGTAAAGGGTTCTATACTACATGTAAGATTTACACAACTTCCTTATTTTTGTGTTTTCTTGTTTGAGTATGGAATGTTACAAGCTGCTTTTTTCTTTTTCAAATGTCAACCCAGTCTGTTTTAAGTTGGAGTAATTTAGTATTTGTCAATCCGAAATTAGTTGTTAGCTCTATTGATTTTAGCAATATAGTAATTGATCTGCAAAAAATAAAACTATAGTTTTTAACTTATTTCTTTTCTTCACCCCTCACAAAGCTCTGGACCCAAATTCGGAGGCCCCATGCGTGGAAAGATGGGAGTACCACATGGTGTGAAGCTAAGGTTTGTAATTGTTTGTTTGTCAGTGCTCATACACTTTTTATTTATTTAATTTTTTTGCGCACAAGGGCATTTTTTAATTTCACGGTCTTGAATTTTAGGCGCAGGTCAAAAAGCAGAAGTCCTCAAAAAAGAGAGAAAAGCCCTGTAAGGTATGCGCGCTTATTCTATTAGTTTAAAATGATTTGGTAGTTGCTCTAATATGTATACAACAGGAAGTTCAGGCAAGATGCAGTTGTAAATGACAGTAGTGTGGTTCTTACACCCACCAATCAAATTTGGGCTTTAATGAGTCTACATGTCAAAGGAAAAGAAGTCTGTTGGACTGTAGAATAGATCTATCCTAAATTTTCTTAAGGGAAACCGTCACATGACCGTCAAATGGTTAACCGAACAGCGGTATCTTAGACACTTGTGTAGAACGTGCCAGTCTTTCACCTGCAAAAGAATCAGTAGGCTCCAAATATTCCTGCGTGCACTAGGGGAGCCATTCTCTTTGCATATTAACAGGACATCATCCATTGAACTATGGGTTAGGATAGGGGAGTTTCCTGGATGGGTGCAATGGACATTGAATACACTTTTTGATGCCAGCAGTACTGCTATTTTAAAATTGTAAACCTTGAAGATTTCTTCTAATACATTGAAGGTGGTCAACAGAACAATTGTATTTTATTTTTTCAGAGAACCAATAGATAATCTTACACCAGAAGAGAGGGATGCACGTACTGTCTTTTGCATGCAGCTAGCAGCCAGAATCCGGCCAAGAGATCTTGAAGAGTTTTTCTCCACTGTAGGAAAGGTAGGTTGACTAACTCTATATAATCTGAAAGCTGTTCTGTATTAAATTTACTGGTGTCAGAGACTTAATACCTTGCTTGAATTTAGGCACTTCAATTGCATTTATTATCTTTTCTCCTTAGGTCCGTGATGTACGAATGATTTCAGATAGAAATTCCAGGCGCTCTAAGGGCATTGCTTATGTGGAGTTTGTTGATGTCAGTTCTGTACCTTTAGCCATTGGCTTAACAGGACAGAGAGTCTTGGGTGTTCCTATTATAGTTCAAGCTTCTCAGGTAAGTTTTTTTTTTTTTTTCTTTTTTTTAAATTGGGTGTCTTTTTCTAGAATTATTCTGGCAGTATTTTCATTGGTGTCTTAGAGCCTGCAAGTGTGTGTGTGTGTTGGTTTTTTATTTTTTATAATCGATCCATGTGTGTTTCATCCAGGGCTGAGGCTGTACACAGGGCCTTGACATTATCACAAATTGGGATTAAAGCCAGCATTCTCAGTAGGCACAGATTAGATAGTTGACTGTCAGGGAGGGAGCAGGGTGTAATTCTGACGTGTTGAGATCTGTGTGTGCAGCCTGGACTTGTGATCTGAGGATCTTCAGTGTCATGTCTAGGCTAATTTTTAGACAAGATCAGCTTCACTAAAAATTCTACCTACTAAATTCGTTTTTATTGTTATGTAGGAGAATTCAGGATTTATTTCATGCATTTTCTTCGCTTTTTTTTTTTTCTTTTTTAAATTTGTTTCATTTTCCAGATTTTGTCTGTGGGAATGTTTAACTACTTCAAGCCCACAGATTTTTTGTGGGCAAGGGACACATTCCGTAGCAAAGTGCCTGTATGTTGCCACTAGGGATAAGATCAGGCGTGTTTGCATTGAACACATGCAGAGCCCGCCAAGGAAGTCGGAACCATGCTGCGCTAATCACAGGCAGGGAGACATTTCCTGATCTCTGCAGCAGAGCATCGGAACAATGTCTCCCTGCCTGTGATTAGCGCAGCGTGGTTCCGACGGTGCCGACTTCCTTGGCGGGCTCTGCATGTGTTCAATGCGAACACGCCTGAGCTCATCCCTAGTTGCCACCTGTCTTTTAGGTTTGGGGCTCGCATGCGCTTGCCCCTGCCAACATGTGCTATGATTGCACACTGCCCGAGTTTGGCAGCAGATTTCAGCCAATGATTTTGGCTGAAATCTGCTTTGTACAATCGCATAGAGTTTTGTGTAAACAAACACACGGAACTCTGTGTGCATAGGAACAGCTATCTTGGCTGGAAAGCGGGGAGGAAAAAAGTCACATTAAAAAGTAAAGGCTGCACACACATTTGTTGGGCACACAGTTAACCCCTTGATTGCTTCTAGATGTTAACCCCCTTCCCAGCCAGTGTCTGTGTACAGAATTATCACTAATCACTGTATTGATGTCACTGTCAACGTTGGCATCAGTGACCCTCTCATATAGTGGGATTTATTTACAAAATAATGCAGAGTGCAAAATCTGGGGCAGCTTGCATGGTAGCAAGTGGCTTCTAACTTCAGCTAGTTCAATGAATCTTTGACAAAAACCTGGAAGCTGATTTAGTTTCCATGCAGAGCTGCACCGTATTTTGCCCTCTCCAGTGTTAGTAAATCAACTTCATTGTCAGATCAGTCACATAAGTTGCTGATCACCACCATTATAGAAAAGCGACTATAGCTGTGTGAACTCCAGGGTATATATATCTTAGTTTGTAGTTGCGATAACTTTTGCACAAACTAATATACACTTATTGGTACATGTAGCCAAGATTTTTCAAAGCAGGGCACCCCTTCCATAGACTCCCATGTTAAACGTCAGTCTAGTCACACAGCGCCGGAGGTCAGGTAGAGAGATTGGGCACAGTGAGGCATGCAGATGGACACCCTAGGCTTATACTCAAGTCAATTTTTCCCATTTTTTTGTGGTAAAATTGGGTGCCTCAGCTTATACTCAAGTATATAGTGTGTGTGTGTGTGTGTGTGTGTGTGTGTGTGTATATATATATATATATATACATCACATTTATTTTCAACCTTTTTTTTTTTTTTAAGATTTATTAGTGTGGAAAAATTATCACTTTCATTTGTGTACAGTGTTGCTTGAGAGTGCAATTGCCAGTTAAAGCGGGGTTCCAATCACGTTTTTTTCATTTTTTTTAAAAGCATGTTATTTTAGCATTCAATACAGTGGTACATATAAGATGACTTACTATTTTAAAAACCACTGACGAGTTACTGCATAAGGAGACTTTAAAAAAATCTTTGAAGTTTTCATTTTGCTTGTGGGCATGTGAAGCCCACAAGCATTTACTAACTGGAATGTGTTGACGAGTGATTCTAGCCATAGGGGAAGTGCACTGCATCCTGGGAAATGGCACACATTTCCCAGGAGCAGTAGCGAGCTGAGGGATATGTCAAAATCTGAGGTGATTCAGAAGGCAGATTTCGTGGGACCGCATAGCAACAGGTACTTCCAGGTGAGTAAAAAATATAATTTTTTTTCAAATGTTTTTTTTAGCCTATTATATGCACAATAATGCTATTTTGTATTTTTGGTGGAAACTCCACTTTAAAGTAGCACAGTGCTGAATTGCAAAAAATGCCCTGGTCATGATGGGGGTAAAACCTTCGGGAGGTCAAGTGGTTAAATGCCAAAATAGAGCAAGTGAAGCCAGTTGTAGTAATCCCAAACTCCTAACATCAGTAACTTTTAGTTTGTAAAAGGTACATCAGTGTTTCTATACTTTACTACTGTACAAGGCATTAGAAAGCAAATACAGATTTGCCTCTTATACTAGCTGTATTAAACAGTTTTAACTACTTTTTTAGTGTATTTTAAGTAGTTAATTTGGACTGAGTTTATCCAATTGTGTTTTCTTTCAGAAAACATTCTTTACTCTTTCGTCCATGGACCGACACAGCTTCTCTATTGACAAAGTGGGTATTATCTGTTAATTAGGAGTGACTAGGCAGAAAAACTTGTAAAAAGTGTTGCATCACACCTTCTACAGTACCGCCCAGGGGGCGGACACTCTGGTATAACCTCTCAGTCTGCATCTCGCAGATGAGTTTTTTTCTGTCTAGCAAGGAGTAGGACATGGCTCCCTTCGGGCCCATTGGTCCGGGGGGAAAAAAGATAGATAGATAGAGATATATATATATATATATATATATATATATATATATATATATATATATATATATATATATATATATATATATATATATATAATTTTCATTTGTTTCCTGCGATCTTCGATCAACTGCCGACTGGGTGACAGGCTGGATCTACGATCCTTGTAGTCTCCCCAGTTTCGGCCATCGAGTGTGTACCGACCCTAGCTACGCGCTGGGTTTTCCACAACATGCCCGTCACGCCTACGCTCGAGGGCCTGCATCGGACCGCTCAGCTTCGGCTGACCTTACGGCCGAGTCGCAGCAGCCTGGCCGGTGAGCGTCACGCTCCAGGGCATACATATGATGGTCCCTTTTGGGGCAAATCACAGCATGCCTGGCCAACAGTCACCTTCCGTGCATGGACGATGATCTGTTTGGAATGTCTTCCAGCATAATACATGCAGGATAGGTAAGTAAAACTCCCCTGCCTCGGCTGGGTGATTTAGCTGGACATTCCTGGAGAGACCAAGTAAGTGATTGTGGCCCCTTTCTCCCTGCCTTTCCCTCCTCCCTGGGCTTCTAGCTAAAGGGTGCTGGGGGTCACCTAAAGGGGTTCCACTGGAGCGGGGCTGGCTGTAACTAACATTTAGGCCTCATGCCCACGGACGTTTTTACAGCCGCGTTTTTGAGCGTTTTTTACAGCTTAAAAACGCCTGTCCATGTTAGTCTATAGCTTCATGCCCACCTAGATGTTTTTGAGCTGCAAATAGCATAGACGTTTTTAAGCTGTAAAAAAAAAAGCCAGGACCAGTGCGTTCCTCAGCGTCAGAATTAGGCAGAAAAAACCGCGAGCGTCTAACGCGCGGTCGCGTTTTTAGCTCCGACGTTTTTTAACAAATAAAATAAAATAAAAATATTTACAATAACATGGACAGGCGTTTTTAAGCTGTAAAAAACGCAGCTGTAAAAACGTCAGTGGGCATGAGGCCTAAAAAGAAATGTCATTTCTGCTTACCTGTATGTGCTTCCTCCTCCATGCTGGCAGCGGCCATTTTGGGGTGGTCCATGCCGAGTTCGTCCTTTTGTGACTTGCCCGGCGGCCATCTTCCTGTGGTTCGGCCACACCCACTGGCCCCTATCAGCTGATCGGCGGCCATGTTTGTACACCCTGTATGTATATATTGCCGTTCGGTGGCCATCTTTTTGTGGGCTACAGCTGCTTGACCTCTCTTCGGCTCGGCGGCCATTTTCTTAGAGCCCACATTATCTTCCATACAGATGTTTTGGCAACCATTTCTCTTATTGTCCATGGACCGACGCAGCTCTCATACTGATTACATGTGGGTATATGTCCCTGCTCGCATGAGAAGACCTAGGCAGAATGTTAGAGGTTAAAACATTCTAGAACAAGCCAGAGCTGAACAGCCCCGCCCAGGGGGGCGGTCCCTCCGGACATTACCCTTCCACCTGCAGCTAATCAGCCTCAGTTTTTTTCTGCCTAGCAGAAGGAGAAGACGTGGCTCTCAGGAGCCAGTCTCCTGGAAGATTTTACTTTTTGATTTTTATTCCTTTGGGAATTTTATTTTATTTTTGAGACCTTCAATCAACTGTCGGCTGGGCAACAGGTTGGGTACACTAGTATCCTCGTAGTCTTCCCTGTCCGACCATCGAGCGTGCTGATGCTAACCTTGCGTGCGTGAGACTCAGTTCACGACATACCCCATGGCTCCAGGGGTGGCCAGGTTGCTTTCATGCTCCCGCGGTCCTCTCAAGATTGAACAGTACTTGACTGACTGTATCTCTCGCGGTGAACCGGGCCGACAGCTACGCAGTACGACTCTGTGATAGGTCTGTCTGAAACAAGCCAGTGAGTCCCTGAAAGGGACGGGTAAGTAGTCTCTCCTACTGCAGGTGAGTACATGCTGGCTGTGTTTCTGTGTGTGGGGGTTTCTCCCTGTCCCCCCCCCCCCCGGTTATGCTGCTCTCTGCACCCTGTACTGGTGCTGTGCTGTGTTTGGGGGTCACTCTGGCCTGGTTGGGCGCTCATGTCTGCAGTTTTTTCTGGTGTGTGAGGTGGTTATTGCGTGCGCCATTGGCGCGCATTAGAGCTTTGAATTTTGCGCTCGGTGGCCATCTTGGCGTTCAGTGGCACAGTTATAGCTGCGGACGGCGGCCATTTTCTTGTGGCCGCCGCCCATTTATTTCTGGCGGCGGCGCGAATCCCCTCACAATCTCCTCACAGACTGAGCTGTCCTTAAGGGTTGGTGGGTCCTCCCGGGTATCCCCTCCTCAGCGTAGCCAGTGGGTGGACTGTATATTCACTGCATAGTGTATAAGGTCTCAGAGGGTGGCGTTATGGAGTCTGATACACCTGCTCTCTCCACATTGCCTGGGGCAACTGGCAGTGCTGTACAGTTAAACATGTTCATATGTTTCCTGCACCTGCGGTCCTTATGGACCAGTTGTCAGCAGTCCTGGAATCATTCCTGTCAGAATGGAAGCGGTGTGCGAGCAAAAGGAGCTTTAAGCCCCCTCCCCCCACAAAAATCTTTAGTGAAGGAGTGCTCTGAGTCAGATATGGGCCTAGCTACTATGCTCAGGACCCGATCTCTGAATATTTAATGTTTATGAACAGGACATTCCCTTGTGAGGAAGACTCCAGTTCTGTGTCAGTGAATGACAGGGCGCTTGTAAGTGATCTCATTGATGATGTGAGAATCACACTCAGGCTGAAATTGCTGTGACAAGCTTTTCTTTTACAGTTTCCTCAGTTTTCCTCACACGCTGCCTCAAGAGCAGCATGGATGAGGGAGGACTTTATTCATTTATGTCTCTAATCCCTGTGAGCCTTGTGTGTGATACCTGAGGTAACATTTCCCGCCATTTCCTGGGGAATGATTTGAGCTCTGACAGACACACGGTCTGAGGATCAGAGGTTACCTGAATGCTGCTTCAGCAGCACAGTCAAGCAGGTTGGAATGATACAGAGAAGATTATGCGCCTCTGCGCCATAATTTAAACTCATCCTATACCTCTACACTGCATACATTCACAGTGTATGTATGTGTTATTGGTCTCTGTGTCTGCGTGGCTGTCCCCACGTTCCAATGCTGTGTTTCAGTGCCATACATGATATAAACGTACAAAATATGTTTATGCACGACTCCAGATACATTCACAGTATATGTATGTATCATACTCTCTGGGCTGGCGGGGGCTCCGGTGTCCTCCCGCACTCATGGTATGTGCGCTTCGGCTCTCTGCACAGTATAGACATGTTCAATATGTTTATTGCACATATTATACATGTTTACAGTATGGGTATACTGTTTGCGTGGGGTTCCTCCGGGTACTCCGGTTTCCCCCCACGCTCCAATGGAAATGCACAGCATAAACATGTGCAATATTATGTTGATTCACATGCTATCATTCCTACACGGTATCTGTGTGCTGTCTGCGTGGAGTTGTACCGAGTGGGCGCTTCGGCGCTATGCACAGTCTAAATTTGTGCGATTGGACCTACCCGATATGTCTTTGCAGTCTGCGTGGGTTTCCGCCCACGCTACATGACATGCATGCCTTTGGTGCAATACACGATGTAAACATACACATTATGTTTATACACTACACTAAATACATTTACAGTAGTTGTAGGTATTGCATTCTCTGAGTATGCGTGGGGTACTTCGGTTCCTCCCACGCGCGAACGGTGTGCGCACCTTCGGTGCTATGCACACATGAGCTTGTGCAAAAGGTTTAGCACACACACTATAATACCTATACGGTATGCGGATGCAGTCTGCATGGGTTTCTGCCCATGCTACATGACATGCATGCCTTTGGTGCAATACACGGTGTAAACATACACATTATGTCTATACCTTACACTAAATACATTTACAGTAGCTGTAGGTATTGCATTCTCTGAGTATGCGTGGGGTACTTCGGTTCCTCCCACGCGCCAACAGTGTGCGCGCCTTCGGTGCTATGCACACATGGGCTTGTGCAAAATTTTCAGCACACATACTATAATACCATACACGGTATGCGTATGCAGTCTGCATGGGTTTCATCCGGGTGCTCAGGTTTCTCCCCTGCGTTCCAATGGTGTGCGCATTCTCAGCGCTATGCACAGTAAAAACATGTGCAATTTGTTTATTCGCAGGCTAACATACCTACACGGTTGTGTACGCAATCTGTGTGGCTGGTTTACGTCCAGGCCCCGATGATGTGCACGCCTTCGTCGCTGGCACAGTATATACGCGTTTAATAGGTTTATCCACAAATACTTAACTACATACGCCGTATGTGGTGGTATTATGCTCTTTGTGGCTGCGTGGGTTTCCTCCCACACTCTCCATTTGTGCGTTTGACGCAATACATAGTATAAACTATGTGTTTGCACAATCAGCACCTATCCATGGGTAGCTGCTGGATGGAGCATTGTCACAAGGATCCCTGGTTTCAGGGGTATCACTTTCCACCTGCTTTCAGTGGTGATCAGAAGCGCTGGCTTGGACTGTGTTCGCCAGGCTGGGGTTGGCGTTGCGCCCGTTAGTGGCTGCGTCTCTGGCATTTTTTGTAGCTCAATGACTGGGCAAAAGCCTCTGCTTCATTCATCAGTCGTCTAGCAGGTGCACTACAACTGCTTTAGCCTTTAGGGTCTCTGTGCCCGGGGTGGGTTTGCGCCACCTGTGGAGGCTGAGGTACTAGTCCTCTGACCGAGTTTCTAAGGAAGTTCCGTCAAGTTGCCTTTATTGGCCAACATTTGAGGCACCCTGTACACTGGGGCCTCCCTTCTCCGATACATTGCGGAGTCTCTTTGGGATTTTAATACGTCTCGCTGCAAGACGGTCCTGTCGGCCGTGTGCATTGCAGGCTAAGGGTCCTTGCATCCGGAGGTGTTTCCACCTTCTTTACCGGAGGTGGGGCACCGGAAGTGGACCTTGTAGCCTCTCGACTCACTCGCAAGGTGGCAAGATCGTGGTCAGGGACCCCTGGGCAGATGCGTTAGACGTGTTGGAAGCCCGTGGGGGCAGTATCGCCTGATATATGCTTACCCTCTGCTACTGTTGTTGCCTCGCCGGCTTTGCAGAGCATACTTCATCCTGCTTTACAGTCCTTGGCTTTAATGGCATGGCTGTTTAAAGCCAGGTGCTAAAGGACCGAGTTCTCTCGTATTCGGTCATCTCTTCTATGTTGTTGACACGGGAATCTTCCTCCAGAAAGATATCTTACCGTACCTGGAAGGCTTACATCGCTATGTGCGAGGAACTTGAGTGGCATCCTCGGATGTTTTCCGTTCCCAGGATTTTGCTGTTCTTACAGCGTGGTGGGACCCAAAAGCTGGCCTTGCATACCTTCTTTTTTTTTTTTTTTTTTTTTGAGGGTCGGATTTCGGCCCGGACTGTCTTTTTTTCAACGACCGCTGCCGGGCCATTCCTTGATTAGCACCTTTTGGGCAGGGGGTTCGCCATGTGGTCCCCCCTGTCAAGCCTCCTCTCCCTACTTGGGATCTGATTTTGATGCATCTCGGTTCTCCAAGAACATCCCTTTTGAGAATATCAGAGAGATTCCTCTCTTGACCTTGTCCCGGAAGTTGGCCTTATTGGCCATTGCTTCGGTTAGACGGGTGTCTGAGTTGGCAGCCTTGTCTGGCAAGTCGCCTTACTTGGTCCTCCATAAGGATATGTTGGTGTTGCGCCCACGACCATCCTTCTTTTCTAAGGATGGTCTTGGCCTTTCACCTTATGAAGGACATTGTTCTTCCGTCCTTGTGTCCTCACCCATCGCTTCCCTGAGAGTTTGCGCTTCATACATTAAGATGGGTACAAGCCTTACGAGTGTACCTGTCTGCTACTGTTTCCATTTGGAAATCTGTGTCTGGTTCAAAACAGGGCCGAGCGGTGTCGTCTGCCACCGTCTTTAGGTGGATCAGGCAGACCGTCATACAGGCCTATGCCCTTAAGGGGCGGGCGCCTCCCTTTCCGGTTGCGGCGCATTCCACCAAGGCAATTGGTGCTTCCCGGGCCTTCCGACATCAAGCGTCGGTTGCACAAGTGTGCAAGGCGACGACCTGGTCGTCCGTTCATACCTTTTTAAAAGTTCTACAAGGTTGATGTGGCTGTATCTTCGGATGCTTCCTTCGGCCGCAAAGTGTTGCAGGCCGCTGTCTAATGTTGCAACTCCTCCGTTGAGGGGCTCTGCTGGTTTGGAGTGAAGTTTTGGTTGTTCCTTACTTTTTTTGCTTCCACCCTTTTCTTATACTGCTTTGGGACGTCCCACATGTAATCAGTATGAGAGCTGCGTCGGTCCATGGACGATAAGAGAAAATAGGATTTTTGTACTCGCCGTAAAATCCGTTTCTCTGACGTCCATGGACCGACGCAGCACCCACCCTTCCTTTTTAAGTTTGTACTGCTTTGTTACGAACTGAGGCTGATTAGCTGCAGGTGGAAGGGTAATGTCCGGAGGGACCGCCCCCCTGGGCGGGGCTGTTCAGCTCTGGCTTGTTCTAGAATGTTTTAACCTCTAACATTCTGCCTAGGTCTTCTCCTGCGAGCAGGGACATATACCCACATGTAATCAGTATGAGAGCTGCGTCGGTCCATGGACGTCAGAGAAACGGATTTTACGGCGAGTACAAAAATCCTATTTTTGCAAGAGTCTCCGGCCTCTTGGGTGCATTACACTGGCACAAAAATTCACACAGTAAGTGCTGATAAAAGAAGCAGACTGACACAGCAGCAGTGGGACAGCATCACAGGCGCAGCGTAGCAGTACCGGTCCAGGGTGGTCGGTCCTCTGGGTAACCCAGCATCTCTGCAGCGCAGGAGGGTGGCTTATTGATATCTTGCCTGGAGCCCTGTGGGTGTCAGCGTGTGGTCAGCATGGTGTCTGAGCCAGATGTCTTCTCCCCTGAAACACCAGATTTAGCAACTGGTGCCCCTGAGGTGTCTATAAACGCTATGACGGCAATCCTAGAGGCGTTTGCTGCCAGGGTGGAAGCAGCACACGGGAATACAGGGGGTAGTAAACGCTCCGTCCCCTGCAAGCTTCTGGGGATAATTCTGATGCAGAACCAGGTCCAGCTACGGCTCAGGGCCCAGATTCTGACGCATCAGAGACTGCAGACCATGACCGGACAGTGAGGAGCACTCCAAGTCCAGGTCAGTCCGCGAGACGGCATTGGTATCTGACTACTGCAGTGCGGGATACGCTAAAGTTGGAAAATACTGCAGAAGCAGCAGAGACTCCGGTCCACTTGGGTTTCATAGACCTGCCCGCACGGCTAAGGTGTTCCCTTGTGTGTCTTTTGATAAACTCTTATACAAAGAATGGGAGAACCCACTGAGGGTCTTTACAGCCCCAAAGAGGTTTGCGGTACGGTACCCCTTTTGAGGAGAGTTTTCTGAATAAATGGACCTTTACCCATATAGTGGACCCTCCGGTGTCCAGACTTAATAGAGCCACCACAATTCCTGTAGAAGGGGCTCCTGTTTTCAAGGACCCTGTGGATAAGAAGGCTGAAGCACTCGCTTGCTACCTATACTCAGTGGTAGGCTCGGCAGTACGCCCGCCATTTGGCGGGGGCCCTAGTGTCTCACACACTTACTGAATGGGCAAGATTGCTACTCCAGGGGTTAAGGAGCGAGATGCTCCTCCTGATGAGATAACATTGACCGACCAGTTGGTCCAGGGCCTTAGGTTTGTCTGCGAGTCAGACCTGGATACTATTCCCACTGCTGTCTAAAGCTTCGGTTTATGCAGTAGCAATACGCCGCCTGATCTGGCTAAAAGGCTGGTTTGCGGACCAGACTTCCAAGAAAGCCCTGTTGGATCTGCCTTTTAAGGGCGACAGACTTTTTGGGGCTTCTCTGGATGACATCATCAAGGATGCCACAGGAGGTAAAAGCACTTTGCTTCCCCAAATTAGCAAGGGGCCACGCCAAGGGCCCTCCTTTACTGCATGCAAGCGTTTTTTTCGTCCCCCCCTAGGGTGACAGGGAAAAGACCCCAGGCCGATAAAGCGCCTGCCCAAGGACAAAGGCGTCCTTGGTCCCGCATACCCAACAAATCTGCGTCCGCATGAAGGTCCGCCCCCACCCAGCTCTCGGGTGGGGGGACGTCTTCGCAAATTAGCGCTTTAGTGGACAGCTCTAGTCTCCGACAGGTGGGTTTGCGAAGTAATCTCCTCAGGCTATAAGATAGAGTTTATCTTTTGTCCACCAGACAGATTCATCACCTCCAATCTCCAGCTACTACCGACCCGTCGGGAGGCCCTGTATGGGGGCGGTCCAGGGTCTACTGGAACGCAAGGTAGTTATTCCAGTTCCAGAACAGGAACGGGGTCAGGGTTTTTACTCAAATCTGTTTATTGTGCCGAAGGAGGGGGTTCGTCCAATCTTGGATCTCAGAGCCCTCAATTGCTTTGTGAAGGTACAAAGATTTCGGATGGAGTCGGTTCGATCTGTAGTCACGGCTCTCCATCCGGGGGACTTTCTGGCCTCCTTGGACATCAAGGACGCATACCTGCATGTCCACATATACTCAAGACACCAGAAGTCTCTGTGATTTGCTGTCGGGAAGAACCACTACCAGTTTGTGGCCCTCCCGTTTGGCCTTGCCTCAGCACCCAGGACGTTCACCAAAGTGCTCGCTCCGATTTTGGCACTTCTAAGACAGCGGTGTATCGCTATCATGGGCTACTTGGACGACCTTCTACTGAAGGCGCCTTCAAGCTCAGAATTTAGAGGTAAGCGTGTCCATTACCTGTCACTCTTCGAGACTGTGGTTGGATACTAAACACGCAAAGGTCAGTATGGTGCCCACTCAACGCCTAGTGTACCTTGAGTTGATTCTGGATTCTTCAGAGGCAAAGGTATTCCTCCCTGTGGAGAAGTTGCAGACCCTTCGGGGCTGCAGTATGGCAGCTGACTTCCAGGAATTGGTCGTCACTCCGTTTTGGCATGCGAGTGTTGGGCCTCATGGTAGCCTCCTTCGAGGCGGTCCCATATGCTCAATACCACACTCGAGTGTTACAGAAGGAAGTTCTGTCCAGATGGAACAGATGCCCTTCATCTCTGGATTATCAAATCCGAGTGAGCCACCTAGTCGGGAGATCCCTGGTATGGTGGCTGGCAGCACCGGCTCTAATGGCCGGGAAGTCCTTTCTTCCGGTTTACTGGATAGTGATCACGACGCACGCCAGCCTTACAGGTTGGGGGGGGGAGTCTGGGGTGTTCAGTCGGCGCAAGGTCGCTGGACCCCAGAGGAAGCCCTCCTGCTGATCAATGTTCTGGAAATCCGGGCGATCAGGCTGTGCCTTTTCAAATGGTCTCAGAGGCTGCAAGGGCGTCCAGTCAGGATCCAGTCAGACAACGCCACAGCGGTGGCATATGTCAATCATCAAGGAGGAACAAGAAGCTCAGCTGCAGCATCGGAGATCGCTCGCATCCTGAAGTGGGCAGAGAGGAGCGTACCGGCACTGTCGGCCGTGTACATTCCGGGTGTGGAAAACTGGCAGGTGGACTACCTGAGCCGCCAGATGCTGGACCAGGGAGAATGGTCCTTACACCCGGAGGTGTTCCAACTCCTCTGCCAAAGATGGGGCACACCAGACGTAGATCTTCTGGCTTCCCGACTCAATCGGAAGGTATTGAGGTTTGTGGCCCGGTCAAGAGACCCATGGGCAGACGCAACAGACGCGTTGGTGGCATCGTGGGGTTAGTATCGGCTAATCTATGCCTTCCCTCCCTTAAGGCTTCTTCCTCTTCTGCTCCGCAGAGTGGAGGCAGAGGGAATTCCAATGATCCTAATCGCTCCAGATTGGCCTCAGCGTCCTTGATACGCCGATCTAGTACGTCTGGTAGCAGACGTCTCCTGGCGCCTACCACTACGGAAGGACCTGCTGTCGCAAGGTCCCATACTCCATCCTGCTTTACAGTCATTGGCTTTAACGGCATGGCTGTTGAGAACCAGGTACTGAGACCGGGGCCTGTCCGACTCGGTAATCTCTACGATGAGAAGTGCTTGAAAACCGTCCTCTAGGAAGGTTTATCACCGCACTTGGAAGGCCTACATCTCCATGTGTGAGGAAATGAAAGGGCATCCGCGTACCTATTTGGTTTCCAAATAATCCTGCTGTTTTTACAGCATGGGGTGGACCAAAGGCTTTCCTTAAGTACGATTTTAAGGAACAGATATCTGCCCTGGCTGTCTTTTTCAGCGACCCCCCCCCCCCCTGGCAGCTCACTCTCTCGTGAGTACTTTTGTGCAGGGGGTTCGACATGTGGCCCCTCCGGTCCGCCCCCCGCTACCTCCGTGGGACTTGAACCTGGTCCTCTCGGTGCTTCAGAAGGCACCGTTTGAGAATATTAGAGATATTCCCCTGTTGACACTTTCTCAGAAAGTGGTCTTTTTGGTGGCTGTTACGTCAATTAGACGAGTCTCTGAGCTGGCAGCCTTGTCCTGCAAGGCTCCCTATTTGGTTTTCCACAAGGATAAGGTGGTGCTGCGGCCGCAGCCTTCCTTTTTCTTCCGAAAGTCGTTTCGGCTTTTCATCTCAATGAAGACCTTGTACTTCCATCCTTGTGTCCTCATCCGTCGAATCCTAAGGAGTCGGCGTTGCATTCCTTGGACGTTGTCCGAGCTTTGAGAGTATACTTATATGCTACTTCCCTGTTCCGGAAGTCAGACTCACTGTTGGTTTCGGTGGCTGGTCCCAAGAAGGGCCAAGCGGTCTCGTCGGCCACCATCTCTAGGTGGATCCGACAAAGTAATCCAGGCTTACGTCTTAAAGGGTCAAGCGCCCCCCTTTCTTGTCACGGCGCATTCGACCAGGGCAATAGGTGCCTCTTGGGCGTTCCGACATCAAGCGTCTGTTTCCCAATTATGTAAAGCGGCGACTTGGTCGTCCGCACACACTTTCACAAAATTCTACAAAGTTGATGTAGGTGCATCTTCGGATGCCTCTTTCGGCCGCAGGGTTTTGCAAGCGGTTGTTTAGAATTGCAACTCCTCCGTTTGGAGGAGTTCTGTTTTGTGTTTGGGGTAAAGTTTATTTTCATGCTTTTACCACCCCTCGTTTTTTCTGACACTGCTTTGGGACGTCCCACTTTGTCAATGGAGAAGCTGTGTTGGTCCATGGACGAAAGAGTAAATAGGATTTTTTACTCAAACGTAAAATCCTTTATTCTGAGTCCATGGACCGACACGGCACCCACCCCTCTTAAGTTTGTACTGCTTTTTGACGAACTGATCTGCGAGATGCAGACTGAGAGGGTATACCCAGAGGGTCCGCCCCCTGGGCGGTACTGTAGAAGGTGTGATGCAACACTTTTTACAAGTTTTTCCGCCTAGTCACTCCTAATTAACGGATAATACCCACTTTGTCAATAGAGAAGCTGTGTCGGTCCATGGACTCAGAGACGAGGATTTTACGGTGAGTAAAAAAATCCTATTTTTCGGTCAGAACTGTACGTAGACTCGGTTGCATACACAGTATATAGCACTGTGTTCCAGGAATGGGATGGGCAGTCCCTGTCCCACTGCCAGAACACTGCACTGTATATAGCTGAGGCTACATATAAAGCAGCTTCATGTTTTAGGCTTCATGGACACTGAGCTGCATTTTTCAAACAGTTTAGGTGAGTTTAGCAGCATTTGGGACTTTATTGTATTGAAATGCTAAATGCGCTAACGTGTGCAAACGCACTTCAGAGTTTATTCTCAAGCGCCAAATGCTGCTAAACTCACCTAAACTGGTTTGAAAAAATGCAGCCTAGATGAGTTTATTGCTGATTTTTTTTTTTTTTCTGTCAGGACAAACCGTGTTTACAATAAACCAGTGTGCATGAGGCCTAAAAGAAATGGTTCATTTGGACCACCTTGGTCCAAACAAACTTATTTTCATAACCTGGAAAATGGATTAACTTTTGGTGTTTACACCCACTTGAAGTTCAGATTTACCATAGTTGGAACTAATTAAAGCATTTGCTTTTTCCTTCACAGGCCGAAAAGAACAGAGCTGCCGCTCTGGCCAATAATTTACAGAAAGGCACTGCAGGACCAATGAGGCTGTATGTTGGATCTTTGCACTTTAACATAACAGAAGACATGCTACGTGGAATATTTGAACCATTTGGCAGAGTAAGTACACACAACAGTCGGTCTGCACTTTTTTTTTTTTTTTCTTGGAATACAATTTTTTTTTTTATATATTTTTTCATTAGATCGAAAGCATTCAACTTATGATGGACAGCGAGACTGGCCGCTCCAAGGGATATGGATTTATTACTGTAAGTATTGAGTTTATTAAAACCATTTTATTAAAACCATTTCATGAATAATTTTGTTAAGTTGACTAAACACGTTTTGTGCTTGTAGTTCTCAGATTCCGAATGTGCCAAAAAAGCTCTAGAGCAGTTAAATGGCTTTGAGCTTGCTGGGCGCCCTATGAAGGTCGGTCATGTGACTGAGCGTACCGATGCTTCGAATGCCAGTTCATTTTTGGATAGTGATGAGCTTGAGAGAACTGGAATAGACCTTGGAACCACTGGTAGACTCCAGCTTATGGCAAGGCTGGCAGAAGGTATGAAAAGTAAATTTACATTTTCCTGGGTTGGCAATTTGTTGCAGAGCACCCAATTTTTTTTTTGGTATTGTATATGTGATAATACGGGTTGATATCTTATGGATTTTTTTTATTTTCTGTGGCAGGTACGGGTCTACAGATTCCCCCAGCTGCTCAACAGGCTTTACAGATGAGTGGGTCATTGGCTTTTGGAGCTGTACAAGGTGAGAACAAACATCCCTTATAGCACATTGTAGTATGTGTGTTTTTTTTTTTTGCTAAATATTTTAGCTGAATCATTTTTGTCTTCTGCAGATCTCCAGACAAGAATTACACAACAAAGCGAAGGTTTGTAGATACATTTTTTATCTTGTTTTTTTGGATATTTAGTGTTTTATTCTAGTATCCCTCCTACATGCACATTTTATATTTTAAAGCACAGGCTCCTTAATTTGTTATATTTGCCAAGATCAAGATGGTAAAGTAAACCTGTAATTTAGTAGCAGACAGTGAAATTAAATTGTCTTAATATGTTTTTGGAATTATGTTTAAAGTCTGCCCTCTGTAGATTGGTAACCACAGATGTTGTTTACCTTTTTTTTTTTTTTTTTAAATTGTTAAACTGCATTTCCTAATTAATGATATGCATACACTGACCAGTCATAACCTTATGACCACCCACCTAATATTGTGTAGCTCCCCCTTTTAGCCTCAAAAACAGTCCTGACCTGTCAAGGAGTGGACTCCACTAGACCTATGAAGGTATGCTGTTATCTGGGCACAAGCCATCAGTTGCAGATACTTTAAGTCCTGTAAATTGTGAGGTGGGGCCTCCATGGATTACTTATTTTTCCAGCATGTTCCACAGATGCTCATTGTATTGAGGTCTTGTAAATTTGGAGGCCAAGTCAACCCCTTGAATTGATGATTCTTGAACCATTTTTGCAGTGTCATAGGGTACTTTTATCCTATTGAAAGCATTCACTGCAATTAGAGTAGGTTTCCATGAAGGGGGTGTGCTTGGTCAGAAACAATGTATAGGTAGGTGGTACATGTTAAAGGGGTTGTAAAGGTTCGTTTTTTATTTTCTAAATAGGTTTCTTTAAAGCTAGTGCATTGTTGGTTCACTTACCTTTTCCTTTGATTTAACTTCTAAATGTTTTTTTTCTTTGTCTGAATTTCTCACTTCCTGTTTCTCCTCACTAAACTTCACACCATCATCCAAGCGGTGTTGAGTCAGCCAGAACAGCTTACTGAACAGCTTAGTGAGGAGAAACAGGAAGTGAGAAATTCAGACAAAGAAAACAAAGAAAAAAAGTATTTAGAAGGTAAATCGAAGGAAAAGGTAAGTGAACCAACAATGCACTAGCTTAAAGGAACCTATTTAGAAAATAAAAAATGAACCTTTGCAACCCCTTTAAGTAACAACATGAATGGCCGTGCTTGAGGTTCCCCAGCAGAACATTTCCCAAAACCTCTACCTCCGTTGGCTTGCCTTCTTCCCATATTGCGTTCTGGTGCCATCCACATAATGTGAAATAAACTTTTTTTTTTTTTTTTTTTTTTTTTTTTTATTTAGACCAGACCACCTTCTTCCTCTGTTCCGTAGTCTAGTTCTGACGCTCGTGTGCCCATTGTGGACACTAGTCAGCATGGGCACCCTGACTGGTCTTTGGCTACGTGGCCCTGGGTCAAAACGCACAGGGTTCAACGCCTATTTTTTTACATTTTATTTTTTATGCTTTTAACACTAACTTAGACCCCATTTATTAAATTTTTTTGCTTGCTGCCCAATATATCCTGACAAGCTTTTGATGCCATTTTACTGAGATAATCAATGTTATTTATCTGCCAGTGATCATAAAGTTATGGCTAACCAGTGTGTAAATAATGCGAGAGTTTTTGACACTCTATGTATGCATATATTACTCATTCACCTTGCAAGCTGCTAGAACAGCTGAATGTTAAATTGCCTTCCCCGCCTATCCTCCCATTGTTGCAAAGCTACGGGATCACTAGTGTGCAAAAAATACCGATTGTAGTAAAGAAAAACAAATTGCTGGACTGCCGTATAGCCTATCATTAACCTTTCATGCATGAATTATGCAAGTCAATCAGGATTTTTTCCTCTGGTCTTATTACTATTTGGGCATAAAAGAAAAAATGTAACATAATTTTACTTAACAATTTTTTTAAGAAGTTCTTCACATCCATTCCAGGGGATTGCATGCATTTGCGGTTTTAGGGCCAGTCACACCAGATGCAGTTGCGTGTTTTTTGTTTTTTTGTTTTTTTTTTTCTGCACAAAATGCATGCTTGGTGTTTTCCATGTATTCCAATGGCTCTAGTTCACACCATGCAGTTTCTGCAACGGAAATACACGGAAAACACCAAGCATGCATTTTGTGCAGAAAAAAGCGCACGCAACTGCATCTGGTGTGACTGGCCCTAATTGAGGAAACAATTGAAATGGTGAAATGGCATCTGCTCCATTATCCTTTAGGGTTTTTCTATCATGCTGTGCACATGAGTTCTATAAATGTAAGGACATTAATTTGGGCCTCATTCACATTGAATGTTTTTTAAAGTGGCTTCTATGGGCTTTTTTTTTTTAAACACGCAGGAGCGTTTCGAAGCACAATGTGTCCATGCGCACACTAGTGTTTAGAGGCGGGGGCGTTGAGAAGCAGAACCCCCCACACACACACACACACACACACTGCATGCAGGAGCAGCCATGTTTTGGCACAAACGCTTGACACATTATATGCGTTTAAACGAGAGTTAACGCTAGGTGCCTTCAGTGCTTGAAAATCAATGCATTTCAATGGCCAGAATAAATTCTTATTCTGACTTGAATTACCGCCCAGACACATTACATGTCAAAAGCGTCAAGTTTTTTAAGCCAAAATGCTGCCGCCAGGAGTCTGAACTAGCAAAGCATTCTGTGCATGATCATGCCTTACACTTGTGCGATGCGAGAACCCTGCGAATCCACTGCAGGTTCCCGCATCGCACTGCCGTTCACATTGCCATATGCGAACTGCTGCAGAGTGTCATATGTTAACGACACCCCAATTTCAGCTTGCATCTCGCACTGCGACTGACAGTTCGGACATGAATCAGATCGCAAATGTGTGTAAACACATATGCGATCCGATTCTGGTCCGAACAGAAAAAAGGGTCCTGTGCGTGTTTAGACCGAATGTGGTGCAATATTGGCCATACTATCTGTAAGGCTAAAATCGCACCGCACAGACATCTCATTTAATGCTAACAGCAGTGCGCTGCAAAATACATGCGATGTCTGGCATTGCACAAGTGTGAACCGGCCCTAACTCGCATAATGGGACTTATCTGCACAAAATAATTTTGTTGCAAAGTAATAGTATGAATTGTAGCTATAATTATAACCAGTGATGCATGGTGTCCAGTATAGTGGACAGATCATTAACTGTAATTTCCACCTAAGATGAAATATACTAGTAAAATTTTATTACAATATCTTTCTTTAGGTGTTACCATAATTTTTACCTTCAAGGGTCTCCTATAGAAGTTAAACAAAACCGCGCTTATTGTATGTTAAATTCAGAGAAAACAATATATAATCAATTGAATGAAAATATAACTAAAATATAGATACTTCCAAGCAGCAACAATAATGGGATAAACACAAAAAGTAATAGAGAAAGTTGCGCGATGAGTCCAAAATTTTAATAATTTGGATAGTGAAAAAGTCCAAACAGAAATGCTTAAAGGACTGGTGTCAGATTGAAACTAATCGTGGATCCTTTAGACTGGTGAAGATGTATGCTTACCAGAAGATGAGCCAAATTGAACAGATGGCTATAACCCAGCCTACGCCTTTAAATGCACTTCGGATAAAGTTTCTCCAATAATATTGAGGGACGACAATAGAAGGGTACTCCGCAGTATGGGGTAAATGATCCAAAAATTGCATGTATTGAAAAAACATAGTGTAATCCTGCCACAAAGAATCTCCCTATAAAAAGGGACTAATGCTATAGGGTGGAGGAGACAATACACCACCAGTGAGTGACTCCTATATTAGTGAGCCCTCACCGCACAGTCTCCTTACCAGAGATGCAAAAAAAGAGAGAGGAGATCTTATAGAGTGTAGAAATGACATACAAATCCACCCTGAAGTGCACCGCCACCCAATATGTCTGCTTACCAGATTGCAAACATGATATGCAACACAAATCAACACAGGTCGATGGATAGCTGGATATTTAGGATGTCTATGCAGGTATATTTGAAAGCATGGGAAGGATGTGGATTCCTCGCTAACAACGTGAACTTCTGTATGGTCCGGGTGGTGTATCAAAACCCTATTTTTTTATTTATTTTTTCTCCTTGGTTTGATACACCACCCGGACCATACGGAAGTTCACGTTGTTGGCGAGGAATCCACATCCTTCCCATGCTTTCAAATATACCTGCATAGACATCCTAAATATCCAGCTATCCATCGACCTGCGTTGATTTGTGTTGCATATAATGTTTGCAATCTGGCAAGCAGACATATTGGGTGGCGGTGCACTTCAGGGTGGATTTGTATGTCATTTCTACACTCTATAAGATCTCCTCTCTCTTTTTTTGCATCTCTGGTAAGGAGACTGTGCGGTGAGGGCTCACTAATATAGGAGTCACTCACTGGTGGTGTATTGTCTCCTCCACCCTATAGCATTAGTCCCTTTTTATAGGGAGATTCTTTGTGGCAGGATTACACTGTTTTTTTGCTTTTTTGTTTTTTCAATACATGCAATTTTTTGATCATTTACCCCATACTGCGGAGTACCCTTCTATTGCCGTCCCGCAATATTATTGGAGAAACTTTATCCGCAGTGCATTTAAAGGCCTAGGCTGGGTTATAGCCATCTGTTTGCTTTGGCTTATCTTCTGGTAAGCATACATCTTCACCAGTCTATAGGATCCACGATTAGTGTTTCAATCTGACACCAGTCCTTTAAGCATTTCTGTTTGGACTTTTTCACTATCCAAATTATTAGAATTTTGGACTCCTAGCACAACTTTTTCTCTCCTATAGAAGTATTGGCAAGATATTCCTAACCTGCTCAGCCTTTCTGGATTTCTGTCAGCCATCTTTGACATTTTTTCTTGCACTTTCAATGGCTTTCCAGGGGGGGACACAATAGCATCCACTGTAATGGGTGATTTGCAACTAATCAGAACCCATGCATATACAAGATAATGGCTTTTAAATAGCTGTCCACTGTAGTGGCCACTATGCATGAAAGATTAAGTCAGTTTGTTCCCAAATGAAGTCACAAGGAGGCAGCAAACAGTACTCTACTGGATTGTGAGCAATCACTGCTCTGAGAAGGCAACAGCTGTCTCTGCAGGTGTTCCAACAGCTGCTTGAAACCTTCCCTAAGAAAGATAAGAATAAAAAATAAATAAAAATCTGAGGATGAAAGTCAACATTAGACAGTTCCTTTTGCAATAAGAGACTCTACTGTTAAATCATTTTTCTCCATGACAGATCAGCAACTAACTTGGGAGTCTAGACCTCTGTGCTAGCGCTGAGTTTGTGGTGCTGCAGGTGGAAGTAGGATTGGGCTAACACAAGAGAAGAAATTATGCAACAATAACATCCCATGAGTGTAATGTAGGGCCAGGAGACTGAGGATTTGACTCCAGTATCCCCTGGTAAACATAATGTTTGCAGCATGAGAGAATGAAAGAACACACGGATTTCCAAGAAATCAGTAGTATGGAAGTCCTGGGCATCTAGATTGAACACGCCTTCATGAAGGTGGTTGAAATGAAATCCTGTAAATCATTCATGAGTTTGCAGAAACACAAATTCAATCTGTATTTGTAGTTCTCTGTAAGTGCATGTATGCTGGTATCTGTAGTTCACACTAAAATAAGAACAGTGATTTATTATCTTGGTTTTTGTGCACCAAATAAAACATTTACTGCTGTGTTTTCCAGGCAAATGCTAGGAACTGCATATAAGCAGTGGTCCGTGATGTCTACGGTTCTTTGTCACATGGATTTCTGCTGGAAGATGTGTGTAATGGTTTCTGTAACATTCAACCAAATCATACATTTGGTGCAACATATAAATAATAACCATCATGCTCATTTTGGTGTGGAACTATATGGACTAGCTTGCAGGCACTTGCAAATGGCTTTATTACTAGTTTGCAGTACCTGGAAGAAATGTCTTGTAATAATAGGGGCTTTAAGTGTATTGTAAAAAAATGTAAACCCTTTTTGAAGCTCGTTTACAGGCAGATTCAATGCCTAGTACACATGAGAAAATCGGACAGAAAATACTGCTTTCAATGCAATCGTACGATAATCTTATCGTTGGTACACAATTTTTGAGGGCCGATCACGACCGTTCATGCAGAATTATCGCAAGGGACAAACACATTTTTCTCGTACAGTAGCAGAACAAATTTTCGTTTAGTAAATTATTTGTCAGAAAAAATTCATACCAAGAACGCATGCTTGGAAATGAAAGATAACAAAACATTACATCACTTCTGAAGTTGTATTATCGGACGAGAATTTTCTTAACTTCGGTAACCTATTGGTTTTTGATGTGATGCTAGCATGCAACAAAACACTTGATCATTTGTCCGATGATATTATGGTGTGTACAAGGCTTAGTGGTACTAAACCCACAACAGTAAAATCAGTCTGTATATGCAATAAAGCATGCTTGTTATACTCACTGTGGAACCTAAGGGTTAATCCTGTGCATTGTGTAAAAAGGCTGTTTGATCCTGTCTTCTGATCCTCCCCTTCTTTCACAGTCCCCAAACCATCTCCTGATAGAACAGAACCTTGGGGGCAAGCTGCACATGCTCCGTTTGGTGTGTATTGCTATAGTTTTTTTTTTCTTTTTCCTTTTTTCTTGGGAGAGTGCATGTGATCAGCACAGGGCCAATCAGCACTGTCCAGACAGGGTCAGGGGTCCTGCAGCCTCATAGGACAGTCAGGAAAATTATAACGCCTCCTTCAAGCTTTAACCAGACACTAATATTAGTCATAAGACTGCTATATACTGCTAAGAAAAGGACTTTAAATAAATATAAACTATTAAACTATTGCATTTCAGTGTACTGTGGGAAACCAGCTATAGTGATGGCAGGGTCCTGGGTTTAGTAACCTTTTTAAGTTTGAAGTTATGTGACCATTAAACCAAGTACTTAACCTCGCAACTGCAATGACATTTTAATCCTTTGAGAACCCCTTTAACCACTTCCTGCCTCGCCTATTGTAAAATAACATCTGGGCAAGTGTTTTTCTGTTTCGAGGGGACGTTTTATGATTTCCAGGTCGTACGCTTTGCGTGCACCCCCCTACCACTGCTGTGTCCACTGAACACAGTAGGACTGAGTGATCGGAACCAGGTCGTGGTGGTCAGTCAGGAAATTAGATGCGTTATTTATGCCCTTTTAAGCCTGAAGGGTGCTCCATAGATTTTGGGCCCCTCTGTGGCTTGGCTGTGAGTCTCACACGTGGTATCTCCAAACTCTGGAAACATAGTGGCATGTGTTTTGGGTGTAATTATAAAGCCTCGTACACCTAATCGGATTTTCCGACAACAAATTTGTGATGGCAGGGTTTTGTTGGAAAATCAGACAGTTTGTATGCCCCATCAGACAATTGTCGGATTTTCCGACCACAAATGAGGGATAGCATGCTTACAAATTATCCAACAAATGTGCCGTCGGATTTTCCGATCATGTACACAAGTCCGTTGGAAAAAAATCCATAGTACAAACACGCATGCTCAGAAGCAATGCTAACCATAACACAGCATTAGCAGAAGCTGCCCAAAGGGTGGCGCTAATAAGCAGAAAAAACACGTAGTTTCATATTTGTTGGCTGACAACATTTTGCCGTTTGTATGCATACCAAGTTCACGGCAAACGCCCTTTGCACAAATTTCCACGGATTTGTCTGATCGGAAATCCGATCGTGTACGAGGCATTAGTGAGTGTGTCTGTGCTGTGAGAGACCTAACTTGGTAAAATAACTTTTTTTGGGGGGGCAAATGTAGTGCTGCTTTTTTTTGGTCACTTTGTGAGGAAAAAAATTACTACTCTGCATGCCTCTTATTAAATACCTTGGTTCCAAAAATGATTCATTTGGGGGATATTTTTACCATCCTGTTATTTTAGGTCTCAAATGAGATAGGCCGTCGGTACATCAGGATTGATAAATTTTTAGATATAGATCGTAGTTTGTAGGGGAGACCATTGCAGACCTAGGAAACACATACCCCCTGTGTGTTGCTATTTTTTTTTTTTTTTTTTTTGTTTTTTCATCTTTCCTCCATAAAATATACAGTCCTCTATTCTCTAACATGTCAGATTTTCCCTATTTTTTTATTTTTTTTTCCCCCTTAGTCTTCCGAGTGCCATGTAAAAGCTTGAGTAGCCATGCTTTTTTAGCAAATAATATCCCATTATAAACCTGGCCCTGTCCCTCTGGCAGCACTTTCCTGTCTCTTAAAATGGAATTTCCCTCAGTTTTTACTGCTGAAACTGCTGGCAAGTAGGATACATGTGTGCACCCGTGATTTGTATTTTGTGGATCAATAATTCTTTTAAATTTAAAGTAATTGTTTTCTTTCCATTTTTGTATAGCTCTTGCTGCTGCTTCTGCTGCTGCCATCCAGATGACTTCAGCCACATTACCTATTCCACCAACAGCAACTCAGCCACTCGCTACACAGTGCTTCCAGTTGTCGAATATGTTTAACCCTCAGACGTGAGTAAATACAACTTTCTTCGGATTATATCTGATATAATTTAGATTGTATCATAGAGAAATGTTTCACCAATGGTAGACTATAGTGTTGCCACCATCCCATATATAAATATATAGAAAGAATGGTCCCCCTGAAAGGGTTGGGATTTTAGGGGAAACAAATTGTAGGTACAAAACCAATGAAATGTTATAATTTATTAAACATGGTATAAGAAGCAATAAAATAGACAACTTTCAATAGATTAGTATAAAAACAATATCACGATAAGAAAATGAGTTACAATGATTGAAATTGTGACACAGATATTATCTCCAATAATTGTAACTCATTTTGTTATTGTGATATTGTTTTTATACTTATCTATTTTAAAGTTGTCTATTATTGACGACTTATACAATGTTTAATAAATTATAATATTTCATTGGTTTTGTACCTACAGTTTGTTGCCCTTAAAATCCTGACCCTTTTGGGGGGACCCCTCTTTCTATAGATTGTATCATAGGGTCTGTCTTACTATATTTTCCTCAGTTTTTCTTTACATTTGCTCTTCTGTCCCATCTCCCAGGGCCTGCTGTTGTATACCATCCATTTAGTCACCTGGCATGCCTGTTTACATTTTACTGAATTATAAAGTTAGCGAATGGTGGCCAGCAGATTAATGTCTGTAAGCTTCTGTGATTTTGCTGGCTTAAATCATTTGCTCAATTTTATAAAAACGGAAGCTGTGCCTGGTAGCAGCTTCTTTGCTGCATCTGAGCGATTAAACCATATCAGTACCTATGTAAAATGTGTTTTTGAAAATCAGCCTCAAGCTTCATGCACACTGGATTTAAAGAGAAAAAAAACCCACACAAGGCCTGCCTGATGAGCAGAATTTTTTTTAAGTCGTCGCCCAACCAAACACCCGCCCCCCCGGCTGTAAACACATCTGTGTCCGTGCACAAAGGCGCATTTGAAGAGCAATGCTTAACTACATTAAGGCCCGCCGCATGAGGATATACGTCGACAGAATGGCACGGCTGGGCACAAGGGCGTACAGGTACGTCCCCTTTAAGATCCCAGCCGCGGGTCAGGCGGCGCGCTCGCGAACCGGTCCGAGGCTCCATGACCGTGCCCGCGGACCCGATCGCCGCTGGTGTCCCGCGATCGGCTCAAAGAGCTGAAGAACGGGGAGAGGTAAGTGTAAACAAACCTTTCCCTGTTCTTCCTAGTGGCATATCGGTGATCAGCTGTTCCCTGTCATAGGGAACGACGATCTGTGACGTCACACGCCAAGCCACGCCCCTTTACAGTAAGAATCACTCAATAGGGCACTTAACCCCTACAGCGCCACCTTGAGGTTAACCCCTTCACTGCCAGTGTCATTTTTACAGTAATCGGTGCATATTTATAGCACTGATGGCTGTAAAAATTACAATGGTCCCAAAAATGTGTCAAAAGTGTCTGATGTGTCCGCCATAATGTCGCAGTCAAGATAAAAATCGCAGATAGCCGCTATTAGTAGTAAATAAAAATGCCATAAAACTATCCCCTATTTTGTAGACGCTAACTTTTGCGCAAAGCAATCCCTATACGCTTATTGCGTTTTTTTTTTTTTTTTTTTTTTTTCTTTCAAAATATTTTAATTTCATAAGATAAATACAGAACATTACATCATGTTATAAAAAACAAATTAAAATAAAGAAAAAAGATTGTTTAGGAATAAACAAACATTAGTCAATAAATGGATAAAATAATAAAAACATCCTGGAAAAAAGGATAGATTTATTTAAGCAATCAAGTTTGTCAGGGGGAGATCTCTTCATCCTTATAATATAATAGAAGGGAGAAGGGAAACCCTCTCTCCTTGGTAACCTGGAGCCCCTT
Source organism: Rana muscosa (assembly GCA_029206835.1). NCBI lineage: Eukaryota > Metazoa > Chordata > Amphibia > Anura > Ranidae > Rana > Rana muscosa. The sequence continues at coordinate 48,974,808 of CM055128.1, forward strand.
ATCGGGAACTAACTTCTCTAGGCATAGAGACCTCCTTCTGACTCTTGGGCCCCGAGAAGATTATCAGGGCCAACAGATCGGGGTGGACTAAACAAGGCCGAACAAAACATTTGATAGTATCCTATTAAATCTAAATAAAAAAGACATAACATGTAATGGGAAACTAGAATTCCCAGAAAGAGTTTCTGTAAATCCTTTTTAGAAGGAAGAAAAAAGAGGAAAATAAAGACAGCGGGTAAAAAAGAGGATGGAGGAAAAGGGATGGGTATGTGTCCAACTTAATGTTGAATAGAAGGTAAAACATCTTCACCAATCGAAATGATGTTTTTTTTTTTTTTGTTTTTTATATACCAAAAATATGTAGAATAAGTATCGACCTAAACTGAAATGTTTTTTATACATTTTTTTTTTTTTTTTTGGGGGGGGATATTTATTATAGCAAAAAGTTAAAAATGTCACTTTTTACTAAATTGTCGCTGTATTTTTGTTTATAGCGCAAAAAATTAAAACCGCAGAGGTGATCAAATACCACCAAAAGAAAGCTCTATTTGTGGGAAAGAAGACGTCAATTTTGTTTGGGTCGCACGACCGCGTAATTGTCAGTTAAAGTGACGCAGTGCCGAATCGCAAAAAGGGGCGTGGTCTGGGGCTTAAGTGGTTAAAGGCAAGGGAAAAACCCATTACCAGCACGTTCAGGAGAGAAGCTTTTGGGCAAAAAAATGGAATGTGCATAAGCGTTAAGGCCCGTTTGCCCATTAATGCATTCTAATAGTCAGAATAAATATTCTGTCCAATAGAAAACATTCTATTTTACCACATTTTTTCTCCTGCCAGGAGATAAGAGGTTCAGAGGAGCAAAGCGAGAATTCGTATGAGGACTAAAAGTGTTTGGAAAATGCCTGTACAGTTTTGTCTCTACCCTTCTTTTTTTTCTTTTTTTTTTTTTTTGACCCCTGCATTTTTTTTTTTTTTTTTAATCAACCAGGGAAGATGAGCCAGGCTGGGACACAGAGATAAAAGATGATGTCATTGAAGAATGCAACAAACATGGAGGAGTTGTACACATTTATGTAGATAAGAGTTCACCACAGGTATGTTTTTTATTTGAGCAGCTCTGGGCTGTGGTCATAGTTTTTGGTCAAGTGTTTTTGTAGTTTACATTACTTCTGGGTACAGTAAAACATTTGTTGGTGGTGGGTGTTAACTTTTTCATCCAGATTCAACATACCCCTTGTGATTTAGTCATAAATTAGGATTAATACTTCTGTACATCCTCTAAGGTCTTCTCTGCAGTTTTGGTATGAGGTAAACTGCTTATTCACCTTCGTGAGTCAGATTGGTTTGTTTTCACACGGTGGCTTGTAGCCTTGCTGCTTTACCTGGGTTCATCCTCCTAAATAAGCCACTCCTGCCTGTTGTCAGAGGTGGGATGAATATCTAGTAGACTAAATGCTGGTTCTGCTGTGCAGGGGTGAAAACCCCTACAGGCTGCTTGGCGCTAAACAAGGTTTTATTGCCTCCTTAGACTTTTTTCCAGTTAATTTTTAAAGTGATTCGGGAACCTAAAATGTCTCTTGCGAAGACAACGTAACACTCTCACCCCATCCTTTACTTCACCCTTTTTAACCGTTACAACAGCTGAAGAATCTTCAGTTTTTGACTGCTTCTGGGTGTTTAAGTTCCTCTGATGTGGTTCCTCCCACTGGCTTGCTACCTCACCTCTTTTGTCTTCGTAGCAGCTGGTGGAGAAAAACTAGCACATGGCAGGGGACCTGGTATCTGGTAATAAAAGCAAACGCAATCATCCTGCCATGTCACCATGCTTTTTGTTGAGAACTCTCTCATTTGTGGCCATCTTGAGTAATGGCAAATGATTTATGTAGCCTTTACAGTCTGGAATCTATCTGTCCTTGGCTCAAGCATTCATGCAGGAGTGTGTGCTTAGCTGAGAAAACCCTTCCTCTCTCCTCCCCTCCTGAAGACTCCTGGGACGTATAACATAATTTGCCTAGACAAAAAAAAGGACGTAACTGAGAAAATAAAAAAATAAAAAAAATTTAAAGTAAATTTTATATAATTTTCCTATCTATTTACTAATGCAGGATTATTAAAAATAATCAATGTTGATGTGGAGAGAAGTTCCACTTTAAGACCTGTAGCAATTCAGGAATTGATTAAATATGCGTTTTATTAGTAATTGTATTTCTTTTTTAATACACCCATTTATAGAAATTTCTTAATTGTTGCAAGTGTTTCATAGCTCATATGTAGCACTACCTTTTAAATCAAGTATGCCAAGGAACCTTGGAAATATAGTTTTCATGGAGAAAATGCTAATGTAGAATCTCAATCGCCCAATACTCTACCCTTCGTAACAGGTTAGCATTTCAGATTAAACCTTAATAGGATTCAGTAACTTATTACAAATAAGCCTACATAAATATGTTGTCGAGCATAGATGGGTAGATGCCTTCCTGCCTGCCATGGAGAGACATCTGTCTGTCCTTGATTGCATTGGGATCTGATGCAGTTTTATCAGATTGAGGAAGTGCATTTGTTCTGCTGCTTTCCATTCATGAGAAGCGAAGAATTGTCAAGGTTACTTGAATGAAAAAACCTGTTGCTGAACGTTTTACTCGTAAGGTGTACTTGTGAATGTCTGATCACAAATTGTGATAGGATTGATCTTAAGGCTTACCTAGAGCTCTACTGGCAATTAAATCTTTACTGACAAATGTGCACACTTGTTAGCAGCCTTCTCGTTTTTGCTGCTTGGATTTGTAGCCACTTGTTGACAGCCACCTCATTTTTGCAGCACAATGAAAAGATACTAGTGAACCATCCCCAAACAGTTATTACTAAATCCACAACAGTCTGTATATGCAGTAATGTATGCTTGTTATACTTGCTGTGGAACCTAAGGGGTTAATCCTCTGCGTTGCGTAAAAAGGCTATTTGATCCGGTCTCCCCTGATCCTCCTCTTCTGCCACAGTCGTTAAACCATCCCCAGATAGTAGAGGCTATGGGACAAGCTGCACTCTGGTTATTGCTGCAGGGTTTATTTTTCTTGGGAGTGCGCATGTGATTGGCACAGGGCCAGTCAGCACTGTCCAGACAGAGGGTCCGGGGTCCTGCAGCTTCATAGGACAATCCAAGTAGAATGAAAACTCCTCCTCCTACAAGCTTTAACCAGACACTGATGGAAGTCACAAGACTGCTATATACTGCTGAGAAGGAATTTAGCGGTTTATATTTACTAACATAATTGCATTTCCAAGTACTGTGGGAGACCAGATATAGTATAGTGAGTGCAGGCTTCTGGGTTTAGTAACACCTAAAATCTCTCAGGAGAGACAAACATGTAGCTCTAGGCTTAGTCTCACTCCAACAAACTGTTTTTTTGTTTCAATTGGCTACTGCCCTTCACTCCACTGACTTGCTGTGATGCAGAGGCTACCGCATGTTATGAATGTCAATTTTATTTCATGGTTTTCTTTCCTTCACAGGGAAATGTTTATGTGAAATGTCCAACTATAGCCTCTGCAATAGCTGCAGTTAATGCACTACATGGGAGGTGGTTTGCTGGTACGTAACAATTCATCACTCGTTTGTTAATCGACTTCTGTAATTATTTGAAAGTTCAGTGCCAACTTTTTGTTTTTGTTCTCCACAGGTAAGATGATCACAGCTGCGTATGTCCCACTTCCGACTTACCACAGCCTCCTCCCAGACTCCATGACCTCAACTCAGCTTCTGTTTCCTGTTCGTCGATGAAACAGACTGCTACAGTTTTGTACATAGCTTTTTTTTTTCCCTTTTTTTTTTTTCTTCAAGTGTTGAGAGAGGAGAGAGTGTTGTCAGATTTTGTCTTTTTATTTAGCTCCAAATGAAGAATGGGTGTAACTTTGTGTAAATTCTAATACCTTAAAAAATTTAAAGGATGAATGCAATGTATTGGCTAACCAGCATTCAGCCCCATCCATTTGCTGTGCTGCCTTGCATCCTGAAAGTAGCTCAGACAGTAGAAGGGGGGGAAAAGGGCATTGGGGGAACTGAAATGCCTGACATGTTTAGGTTTCACATAAGAGGACCTCTGTTACAGATGTTTAGGGGAAAACTTTTCACCAAAATCTAGAGGAAAGAGCAGGGAAAACGTAACTGCAGTTTTTTTTTTTTCTGTCTCGGATATTACATTTACGTATCTGTGAATTTATTTTGTATATAGTGTCATGGTTTTTCTTAATGCCAAACAAAATCTCAGCTGTTTCCAGGCATTATTACTTTTTTTTAATCTTGAAAGACTAGTTGAGAGCCAGATAGCTGCCAGGAAATGCCTGACGTTTTGTCTGGTTGCATTTAATCTTTTGCTCTTTAAGCTCTGTGAGCTCTAAAATTATATATATTTTTTTTTTTTGTTAATTTTAGTGTGTTTGAAAAGACTGCTTGATATTTCTATCCAACTTTCATATTTCAACTATCTTTGTAAAGAAGCGCTCAAAAAATAAAATTATTTGAAAAAGCGTTGCTCAAGTCTGGAATTTTTTTGGTCAGATGTTAAAGGATCAGTGCTTCAAGATTGCACTTTGTAGAAGGTAAATGCATTTATTTAGTGAAGAATTATTACAACTTAGGCCGGGTTGACACTTGTACGACAGGGCTGTCATCCTACTTTGCCCTCCGACATTGGTCCTACTTCCAATCCTACTTAAATGAACAGGATAAGATTTTGCTCTGACTTGTCCTTTGACCAATCAAAACCATCCCAGTGTGACATAAATTCCCTTTTTGCTGCTGTAATCGCCATGTCTGATGTCACAAGTCGGATGGTTCAGACAAGAATCAGACTTTTACCACTTCCAGCCCGGCCTATAGAAGAATGATGGGCGGGCGGTGGTGGTTATTATCCTGACTGGGCGTCATGACATCCAGCAGGATAACATGCTGGCACGAGCTCGTGGGGGCACGCGGCGATCAGTGATGGAGGCTCCTTACCACGTGATCAGCTGTGACCAATCACAGCGTGAACCAGGAAGTGCCAGTAAACCACTCTCCTTGGTTTGCGCTGACAGGGAGAGCCGATCGGCAGCTGATAATCAGCACATTGATTATTAGTGCAGCCCCGTTGGATGTGCCACCAATCGGTGCCACATCAAACGCTTGTCAGTACCTCATCAGTGCCACTTATCGGTGCATATCAGTGCCAATCAATTCTACATATCAGTGCATGTCGGTGAAGGAGAAAACAAAATCTTATAATGAACAAACTTTATTTTACAATAATGTCGCTTTTTTTGCTAAACGAAAAAAAAAAACCCCAGTGGTGATCAAATACCACCAAAAAAACTCTTATTTGTGGGGAAAACTATAAAAATGTAGTTTGAAAGTTTGAATGACAATAGCGCGGTCATGCACTGTACCCAATGTGTGACAGCGCTGAAAATTGTCCTGGGCAGGAAGGGGGGGGGGGGGAGTGCCCGCTATTGAAGTGGTTAATGATATTCAATGGGCTGAAGTAGAACCAAAGAAGTGCATGAACCCTTTTCAAAATCGGACCGACTTGTGTCAGACCAGTTAAGACGGCTCTCCTAGGGAACCATTGATTTACACACATGTTACGCTCCGACATTGGGAGCACATGTATGTCGTACCAGTGTGAACTCGGCCTAAAATAGAAATGAAAGGTAAAACGTTTTTGTATAAAAAAAACAAATCCCTTTTTTTGGGGGGGGGGGAGATAACACTCTGTTCTAAACTGCCTAAGAAGTGCCAGGGGAAGAGAAACAGCGGCACACCGATCTTCCCAGTAAATGGCTGTGCAAGAGGGGAATGTCAGGACAAGTTTGATCATTGGAGGAGAGCAGGTTGAGGTCTCGGCATAGCTAGAGAACTGACCACACTATCTCATGCCTAGTGTGGTTAGTTTTTAATAGGAAAGTAGAGGAACTGGCAGGATCACCAGGGATTATACAAAAAAGGCAATACAAAGACAACAGGAGACTTTATCATACATGGTACAGAGTAGGCACATATAAGGAAAATGAAATGTTGGGTTTGCATACTCTTAAATCATTTCTAAATGCCCCAAGAGTTCCATGTAGCGCTCGGTCCCATTTGGATCTGTTCTGTTAGAAAATAAAGGCACATTGTTATTTCTGTTTGCCGGCTTTAGCTCCACCTCAGCCCAAAGGCCAAATATGGGTGTTGTGGGGAAGTTGCAGCCAGTAACGAGCTCCCACCCCCTCTGTACTGTTTGCTTAGTAACGTGCCTATGATCAGGTAATCCACATATAAGACGTACAATGCAGAGCTGTCATTTTGCCATCAGTCTCCCCTCCCTAGCTCTGTCTGCTTTTCTCTCTCCCTGGCAGCGTCACACATGGGCAGAGTCTGCCTCAAACGCTTAACATTACTGCTCTGCTTTCTCCAGGCAGCAGCTACAGGAGTGAATGTGCTGTGAGGGAGCTACAAGCCACAGTCTCATCATTCACTTAGATTTACTTTTTTTGGTCACAAGCAAGGGGAATTTCATGAACGCAAGGAGCATCCCACTCACTGCTGTGGTGGATGGCGGCACTCCTGTCCAATGACACATGCTGGCATAGACCAGCGCTATCACTCTTGTCTCTTGCTACCAGTATTGGATAGTGTTGAGGAAAGGGACAAAGCTGTCTGACCCATGCTTTGCAGCAATGACAGTCCGTATTGCAATGAGACCGATTGATTCAAGTACTGGATCCACTGGAAAAGGGTTAAAATGCTTTATATAGAAGTATGGGTTCGCTTCCCCCCCCCCCCCCCCCAATCATACTTGATACCTAGGTAAATACAGCATCGGTCCAATGCTGCATCTGTCCCCTGGCGTCTCTGCACGGATTGTCAATCAGCAGCTCTCCTGCTTTGCTCCTCGGCGCTCACTAGAGCGCTGAGGGGTGGGGAGCAGCTTTCTCAGCCGCTCGACTGCCATTGGTCCAGGCACCTGGCGGATCCAGACTTAGGAAGTCGGGACGACGTGGTGCCTGGACTGATTCCAGTGACAGAAGAGAGCAGGTCAGAATAAGTATTCATGCATTCCTATATAACTCTATGCCACACCAGATTGGAGTAGAGCACGCACAATGCTGTATCATATTTGTCTCTGCTGTACATAACGCCCCTTTTGGGCAAAACATGTGAGCAGCCTGTGCCCAGCAATACATGATAATCTCTGGATTTTTTTTTTTTTCCCCCTCCAGTCTGTTCCATAGTCATGTCGGTGATGTAACTTTTTTTTTTTCTATTAGATAAGCAATATAGCTTGGACGCCTCCCTGCCTCCAGGCCTTTTGAAAACCATGCACTGCTGTATGTCTGATATCTCAGCAGTGGCTTATGTACAAATGTTTTAATTTAAAGCAGTGTTCCGCCCAAAAATAAAAAATAAGCCAGGAGCTACACATACTGCAGCTGCTGGCTTTAAATAAAAGGACACTTGCCTGTCCTAGACTCCAGCGGTGTTGGCACCGCAGCTGATGTTTCCATCAGCTGCCGGGTGCTGCCCCTGCCATGACGAATAAGAGAACCTGGCAGTGTAGCCTTTCGGGTTCACACTGGGTACCCTACTGCGCATGTGCAAGGCCTGCTCCTCTCCTACTGGCCTGGCGGCCGGAGGAGGGAGCCCTGCGGTGATGTCACGGGCGCGGCCCGGACTCCCAGAAGTGGGAAAGGATATCTGTCAAATATCCTGCCCCCCCTCCCCCCGAAAGGTTCCAATTGTGGCACCGGAGGGTGGGGGAAAAATCAGATGAGTGGAAGTTTTACTTTTAAGTGGAAATCTGCTTTTAATAAATATATGGAAGCACGTGTCAAGATTACAATGAGGTAAAGCTTTCATTTTTAAGATTATAAAGCATGCATCCTTAAAGCAGAGCTCCAGGGTCCTTCAGATAAGTCAGCAGCTACGATTACTGTAGCTGCTGACTTTTAATAAGACACTTGCCTGTCCACGAATCCAGCGGTGTCTTCACCCGAGCCAATATTTCGGCTGACGCCGCCATCTCTGTTGAGGGAAACCGGCAGCGAAGCCTTGTGGCTTCACACACATACATACAGACACATGCACGCACACAATCACATGCACACACATGTATAAAGCCCTTTTCAAACTAATCTAGCTTCTAGCACACAGCACAGTACCTTTCAGTTTCCTCATTCAGCCGGGTACTGCACTGTAGGGGGAAGCAGAGCACAGCACACTCCCCTGCACTTTACTTTCACTTTTGAGGTTGATGGAGCTTCTCACAGTGCCGATGTACAGTTCGGCAGGGGATCGGGCTCATCTGACAGCCGTTCTCTCCCCTGATCTTGCGGCACACCCGCGAACCTCTGAAAGGCTGGTTTAGATGACCAGGCGGGCCGTTCAAAACCGGACCGTGGGCCGGACTTTGCACATGCCTGCTTTATGTGGTACTCGGGTGCTTCCTCACCCTTTTGCCACGAAGATTCATTACAGAACAGTCTACTTCTGATTTACCACTTCCTATACTCCACACCCTATTCCATGAGTACCCCACAAAGGAATACCCTCACTTGTAGCTATGGTGGAGACCAAGCAAAAGGGAGTCAATGCTAATTTGAAGGTGCATCTTTGCTCTACACGCACAACGCATCCCTTGCACTGGAACTATATCTGGCTTTAACATTGGTCTTGGAATCTCTTTGTAGCCCTTTCAGGCACCTAACCAGAAGCCTATGTGACTAAAGCAGAATTCTCTGCATCTGTGTCACATTTTCTCTTATCGTCCATGGACTGACACAGCTGGATACTGTAAACGTGTGGGTATATGTCCCTGCTTGCAGGAGAAGATCTAGGCAGAATGTTAGAAACATACATTCTAGAACAAACCAGAGCTGAACAGCCCCGCCCAGGGGGGTGGTCCCTCCGGACATTACCCTCCCACCTGCGGCTAGCAGCCTCAGTATAAACGTGTTAGGTTTATCCACACACTAAACTACGCCGTTTGTGGTTGTATTATGCTCTTTGTGGCTGGGTGGGTTTCCTCCCACTCTATTTGCGCGTTTGACGCAATACACAGTATAAACTATGTGTTTGTACAATCAGCACTTATCCATGGGTAGCTGCTGGATGGAGCATTGTCATAAGGATCCCTGGTATCAGGGGTACCACTTTCCACATGCTTTCTGTGGTGATCAGAAGCGCTGGCTTGGACTGTTTGCCAGGCTGAGGTTAGCGTTACACCCGTTAATGGCTGCGTCTGGCGTTTCTGTAGCTCAATGACTGGGCAAAAGCCTCTGCTTCATTTATCAGTTGACTAGCAGGTGCACTGCAACTGCTTTAGCCTTTAGGGTCTCTGTGCCCGGGGTGGGTTTGCGCCACCTGTGGAGGCTGAGGTACTGGTCCTCTGACCGAGTTTCTAGGGAAGCTCTGTCAAGTTGCCTTTATTGGCCAACAGTTGAGGCACCCTGTACTCCGGGGCCTCTCTTCTCCGATACATTGCGGAGTCTCTTTGGGATTTTCATACATCTCTGCAAGACGGTCCTGTCGGCCGTGTGCATTGCAGGGGAAGGGTCCTTTCATCCGGAGGTGTTTCCACCTCCTTTACCGGAGGGGGGGGGGGGCACCGAATGTGGACCTTATGGCCTCTCGACTCACTTGCAAGGTGTCAAGATTGTGGCCAGGTCCGTCAGACGTGTTGTTGGAAGCCCATGGGGGCAGTATAGCCTGATATATGCTTACCCTCTGCTACTGTTGTTGCCTCGCCTGCTTCGCAGAGTAGGGGCTGAGGCCATTCCGGTGATGATCCTCATTGCTCCGGAATGGCGACATTGGTACGCCGATCTACTTCGGCTAGTCGCAGAGGTTCCTTGGCGACTGCCTATTGGGGTGGACCTTCGGTCTCATGATCCCATACTTCATCCTGCTTTACAGTCCTTGGCTTTAATGGCATGGCTGTTTAAAGCCAGGTGCTGAAGGGCCGAGGTCTCTTGGTTTCGGTCATCTCTTCTATGTTGTTGGCACAGGAATCTTCCTCCAGAAAGATATATCACCGTACCTGGAAGGCTTACATCGCTATGTGCGAGGAACTTGATTGGCGTCCTTGGACGTATTCCGTTCCTAGGATTTTGCTGTTCTTACAGCGTGGTGTGACCCAAAAGCTGGCCTTGCATACCATTGAGGGTCGGATTTCGGCCCGGGCTGTCTTTTTCAACGACCACTACCGGGCCATTCATTGATTAGCACCTTTTTGTGCAGGGGGTTCGCCGTGTGATCCCCCCTGTCATACAGGCCTATGCCCTTAAGGGGCGGGCGCCTCCCTTTCCGGTTGTGGCACGTTCCACCAAGGCAATTGGTGCTTCCTGGGCTTTCCGACATCAAGCATCGGTTGCACAAGTGTGCAAGGCGGCGACCTGGTCGTCCGTTCATACCTTTAAAAAATTCTATAAGGTTGATGTGGCTGCATCTTCGGATGCTTCCTTCGGCCGCAAAGCATTGCAGGCCGCTGTTTAATGTTGCAACTCCTCCGTTGAGAAGCTCTGCTGGTTTGGAGTGAAGTTTTGGTTGTTCCTTTACTACTGCTCCCACCCTTCTGATGCTGCTTTGGGACGTCCCACATGTTTACAGTATCCAGCTGTGTCAGTCCATGGACGATAAGAGAAAATAGGATTTTTGTACTCACCGTAAAATCCATTTCTCTGACGTCCATGGACTGACACAGCACCTACCCTTCTTTTTAAGGTTTGTACTGCTTTGTTACAAACTGAGGCTGCTAGCTGCAGGTGGGAGGGTTATGTCCGGAGGGACCCCCCCTGGGCGGGGCTGTTGAGCTCTGGTTTGTTCTAGAATGTGTGTTTCTAACATTTTGCCTAGATCTTCTCCTGCGAGCAGGGACATATACCCACACGTTTACAGTATCCAGCTGTGTCAGTCCATGGACGTCAGAGAAACGGATTTTACGGTGAGTACAAAAATCCTATTTCTCTTATCGTCCATGGACTGACGCAGCTCTCATACTGTTTACGTTTTGGGTATATGTCCCTGCTTGCAGGAGAAGACCTAGGCAGAATGTTAGAAACATTCTAGAACAAAACCAGAGCTGAACAGCCCTGCCCAGGGGGATGGTCCCTCCGGACATTACCCCTCCCACTTGCAAGCTAGCAGCCTCAGTTTTTTTCTGCCTCGCAGAAGAAGACGTGGCTCTCTCAGGAGCCAGTCTCCTGGAAGATTTTACTTTTAACTTTTATTCTTTTGGGAATTTTATTTTTGAGACCTTCAATCAACTGTCGGCTGGGCAACAGGTTGGGTACACTGGTATCCTCGTAGTCTTCCCTGTCCGACCATCGAGCGTGCTGATCCTCGCCTTGTGTGCGTGAGACTCGGTTCACGACATGCCCCATGACTCCAGGGGTGGCCGGGTTGCTTTTATGCTCCCGCGGTCCTCAAGATTGAACCGTACCTGTCTGTGTCTTTTGCAGTGGACCGGGCCGACAGCTACGCAGTACTACTCTGTGATAGGTCTGTCTGAAACAAGCCAGTGGGTCCCTCTGGGATGGGTAAGTAGTCTCTCCTGCTGCAGCTGAGTACATGCTGGCGGTGTTTCTTTATATGGGGGGGTTTTATCCCTGTCTTCCCCCTGTTATGCTGCTCTCTGCACCCTGTACTGGTGCTGTGCTGTGTGGAGGTGCTTGGGGGTCACTCTGGCCTGCCTGGGGGTGCTCATGTCTGTTTTAGTGGAACTGGGAGAGGAGCAGTGTTCTGGTGTGTGTTTCATTACTGTGTGCGCCATTAGCGCTGTGAGGTGATTTGAAAACCCCGCTCGGCAGCCATCTTGCCGTAGATCACTGGCGCAGTAATGCATGCGGCCGGCAGCCATTTTCTTGAAGCCGCGGCGCTTTTAGTTTCGTTTTCGGCCTCTATTGGCGCTGCTGACGGCACGAATCTCACACTCTCCTCACACTCTCCTCACACTCTCCTCAGGCTTCACTCACGCTGCAGCGCGGTTTCATACAGTGGACCTGAGCGGTCCTTACAAGGGTTGGTGTGTCCTCTGGGTATCCCCGCCTCAGCGCAGCCAGTGGGTGGACTGTACTATTCACTGTAATAGGTGTATAGGGTCTCAGAGGGTGGCAGTATGGAGTCTGGTTCACCTGCTTCTCCACACTGTCTGAGGCAACTGGCAGTGCTCCTGCACCTGTGGTCCCTAGCGACTAGTTGTCGGCAGTCCTGGAATCATCCTTGTCAGGATGGAAGCGGTGTCAGAGCGCAAGGGAGCTGTAAAGCGCCTCCCCACACATTCTTCTGTAGGGGAGTGCTTTGGCTCAGATATGGGCCTGGCTACTGCTGCTCAGGACCCTAGCTCTGAGGATTTTCATGTTTTTGAACAGGATATTACCTGTGAGGAAGACCCCAGTTCTGAATAACTGACGGGGTGCTTGTAAGTGAACTCATTGATGCTGTGAAGGACACTATCAAGCTGAATGTTGAGGCTGAGGAACCTCAGGTGGAGGCTGTCTCCTTTGGTTTCTTTAAAGCCGTTTATTCAAAAAAGGTTTTTCCATATGTGCCTTTTTTTTGATACATTCATTGACCAAGTCTGGGATAAGCCGCAGAAGACTTTGACGGTCCCACGGCGCCTAGCCATGAGGTACCCCTTGAGAAGGACCTGGTTAAGACGTGGGCTCTCCCCCCAGTGGTCGACCCCCCCGGTCGCCCGTTTGAATAAGGCTACCACGCTCCCAATGGAAGGGACTCCTGCATTTAAGGATCCTACTGACAGGAGGTCAGAAGTAGCGAGTAGAACTGTTTACCTTATGGGGGTCTGCCTTACGCCCTATAGTGGCGGCGACACTTGTGTCTCAAGACACTCACAGGTTGAGCAAAGATTTTGCACCAGACAGTACAGGTGCATAATTTCCCTCCTGAGACCATTTCCCTGGCTCACCAACTTGCGCAGGGTTTAGTCTGTGTGCGAGGCCACTTGGATGCGGCCCCTTTAATATCTGGGGCCTCTATCTATGCTGTGGTCCTTTATCTGGCTGAAATGCTGGTCGGCCGACCTAGCTTCCAAATAGCTCCTGGCTGACTTGCCCTTTTTAAGGGCGGTAGACTATTTGGGCCGCCCTGGATGACGTTATTGTGGATGTCACAGGGGGTTAAGAGCACCTTCCTTCCTCAGTTAAGGTAGAAGAGCCCCACCGTAGGCCTGGCCCTTCCTTTCCGGCAAAGACGAAGGAGTTTTTCGTCAGTCAAAATTCACAGGTAAGCCCGCCCAGACTGAGAAAAGTGCGGTTGGGGGACATAAGCGTCCCTGGGTGCGTAAGCCTACCAAGCTAGCTCCCAAGCCACCGCCGCCTGATGTCTTTCCCCGACTCTGGGGAGGGGGGACGTCCTTGCTGGTTCAGTGGACCTCCCGGATCTCTGACCGGTGGGTGTGCGAGGTGGTCACCTCAGGATACATGATAGTCCCGTTCCTGACCCCAGACAGATTCTTTCCCGCAATTCTCCCTCTCTTTCCTGCCCGTCGGGCGGCCCTCTTAGGGGGCTGTACAGGATGATCCGGTCCGGAGTGATTGTGCCGGTTCCGTCACAGGAGCGTTTTCAGGTTTTCTGCTCGAATCTGTTTGTAGTCCCAAAAGAGGGACGGGGTTCGGCCAATCCTGGGCCTTAAGGCCTGAATGCCTTGGTAATGGGGCAAAAGTTCTGCACTTCATCAAGGGGTTTTTTCTGGCATCCTTGGACATCAAGGACGCCTACTTGCATGTTCCGATCTGCGCAAGTCACCAGTAGTTTCTGCGCTTTGCGATCGGCGAAGTCCACTATCAATTTGTGGCTCTAACCTTCGGCCTAGCCTTGGCACCAAAGGTTTTTTACCAAGGTGCTTGCTCCGGTTCTAGCTTTGCTGAGACAGCGAGGCATTGCTATCGTGGACTATCTGGGCGATCTTCTAAGAGCAGACAATGGCTCAGAATTAGAAGTGTGACTTTTGTCAGACCTTTAGGGACTTCGGGTGGCTCCCGAACATTCAAAAGTTGGTCCTGGTCCAGACTCAGCATTTGGAGCATCTCGGTCTGATCCTGGACTCCATGGAGGTGTAGGTATTCCTAACCCTGGAGAAGTTACTGACTTTTCAGTCTGTAGTGCAGGTCCTGACGTCTCGGAAATGGTCGTCAACCCGTTTTTTTGCATGAGTCCTGGGACTCATGAGGGCCTCGTTCGAGGCTGTTCCGTATGCCCAATCACGCACACGGGTATTACAGTAAGAAATTATGTCCACTTGGGACAAATCCCCATTGTCCTTCGATCTTCAGATCCAGATGAGTCACCCACTCAGGACGTCCCTGGCGTGGGGTTGGGGTCCCCGCCTCTTCGGTCCGGGAAGTCGTTCCTCCCCATCCAGTGGGAGGTGTTCATGACAGACTCCAGCCTGACGGGCTGGGGTGGAGTCTGGGGAGTCCTGTCAGCCCCAGCACTTTGGACTCCGAACGAAGCCCGTTTACCGATCAATGTTCTGGAAATACGGGCAATCAGACTATGCCTCCCCACGTGGTCTCTATCGGCCATCTACATTCAAGCAAAGACAATTGGCAGGCGGACTATCGGAGTCGCTAGACGCTGGACCAAGAAGAGTGGTCCTTAGACCTGGAGGTTTTTCAAAATCTGTGCCGGCGGTGGGGCATGCCAGATGTGGACCTGAGGGCCTCGCGACTCAATCGTAAGGTGTCAAGGCTTGTGGCCAGGTCCAGGGATCCTTGGGTGGATGCCTCGGATCCGTTGGTGGCCCCATGGGGTCATTATCACCTGATATCCGTTATCCTTGGCTGCAGCTGCTTTCTCGCCTGCTGCGCAGGGTTTTGGCCGAGGGGATTCCGGTGATCCTCCTTTGCGCTGTGTGGGTCTCGGCGTCATTGGTACGTTGATCTGGTACATCTCATCGCGGATGTTCCTTGGCGGTTGCCAATAAGTAAGGACCTTCTGTTTCAGGGTCCTACTTTTCATCCTGTTTTACAGTCTCTGGCTTAACGGCATAGCTATTGGAAGCCAGGTGCTGAGGGTCCGAGGTCTCTCGGATTCGGTAATTTCGACCATGTTCAGGGCACGAAAGTCTTCCGCTTGAAAGATATATCACCGTACCTGGGAAGCTTGCATCGCTATGTGCGAAGAGCTGGACTAGCGTCCACGGACGTATTCCGTCCTAAAGTATCCTGCGGTCCTTGCAGCGTGGTGTGACCCAAATGCTTGCTTTGAGTACCATTAGGGGTCAGTTTTCGGCCTTGGCCGTCTTCCTTCAGCAACCGCTAGCGGGTCATTACTTGGTAGCACCTTGTGCAGGGGGTTCGCCATGTGCTCCCTCCTTTTGAAACCTCGGGATTTGAATTTGGTGCTCTCGGTTCTCCAGGAACCTCACAAAATATCAGAGATATCCCCCTCTTGACCTTGTCTCAGGAGGTGGCCTTCTTAGCGGCCATTACTTCTGTCAGACGGGTGTCTCAGTTGGCGGCCTTGTCTTGCAAGTCGCCCTATTTGGTCATCCATAAGGATAAGGCGGTGTTGCGTCCACGACCTTCCTTTTGCAAAAGGTGGTCTCGGCTTTTCACCTACATGTGGACATTGTCCTCCCATCCTTGTGTCCTCACACATCGTATTCCAGAGGGTTTGCGCTTCACACATTTTATGTGGTACGTGATGTGACTCACTAGTTGTCTGTCTCTGGTCCGAACAGGGCCGAGCAGTGTCATCTGCCACATTTTCGAGATGGATCAGACAGACTGTTATACAGGCCTATGCCATTAAGGGGGTGGCCCCTCCCTTTCCTGTTACGGCGCATGTCACCAGGGCAATTGATGCTTCCTGGGCTTTCCGACATCAAGCGTCGGTTGCACAAGTGTGCAAGGCGGCGACCTGGTCGTCCGTTCATGCCTTTTCAAAATTCTATAAGGTTGATGTGGCTGCATCTTCGGATGCTTCCTTCGGCCGCAAAGTGTTGCAGGCCGCTGTTTAATGTTGCAACTCCTCTGTTGAGGAGCTCTGCTGGTTTGGAGTGAAGTTTTTGGTTGTTCCTTTACTATTTTGCTCCCACCCTTTTCTTATACTGCTTTGGGACGTCCCACACGTAATCAGTATGACAGCTGTGTCAGTCCATGGACGATAAGAGAAAATAGGATTTTTGTACTCACCGTAAAATCAGTTTCTCTGACGTCCATGGACTGACACAGCACCCACCCTTCCTTTTAAGGTTTGTACTGCTTTGTTACGAACTAAGGCTGCTAGCTGCAGGTGGGAGGGTAATGTCCGGAGGGACCGCCCCCCTGGGCGGGGCTGTTCAGCTCTGGTTTGTTCTAGAATGTTTTAACATCTAACATTCTGCCTAGGTCTTCTGCAAGCAGGGACATATACCCACACGTAATCAGTATGACAGCTGTGTCAGTCCATGGATGTCAGAGAAACGGATTTTACGGTGAGTACAAAAATCCTATTTTTTGTGATTCGGCACTGCATCGCTTTAACTGACAAGTGCGCGGCCGTGCGACGTGGCTCCCAAACAAAGTTAACGTCTATTTTTTCCCCACAAACAAAAAAGTGACAATTTTGAAGAAAAGCAATATGTTTTTTTTTACTTTTTTCTATAATAAATATCTCCAAAAAATAAACTTTTTTTTCCTCAGTTAAGGCCGATATGTATTCTACATATTTTTGGTAAAAAAAAATCACAATAAGCGTATATTGATTGGTTTGCGCAAAAGTTATAGCGTCTACAAAATAGGGAATAGTTTTATGGCAATTTTTTATTAGAAATGGCGGCGATCTGCGTTTTTTATCGTGACTGCGACTTGATTCAGAGCATGCGTGGAATTTTGTGCGTCGGAATTGTCCACCCACGATCGGAATTTACGAGAACGGATTTTGTTGCCGGAAACTTTGAGAACCAGCGCTCCAATTTTTTTTGTCGGAAATTCCAAGAGCAAATGTCCGATGCAGCCTACACACGGTCGGAATTTCCGAGAAAAAAAGCTCCCATCGAACATTTCTTGTCGGAAATTCTGACAGTGTGTACACAGCATAAGGCCCTGTTCACACCTGAGCAATTTTCTGCTTGTAGCTCTTAAACGCTCAACAAGCCAAATCCCATTAATTTCACTGGCCCCTGTTCACATAGGAGTGTTCTGTCGCCTGAAGTAAAACGCATGTCGTTCAAAAAAGTACATGAGCTTCTTTTTTGGCAGATTACAAGTAGTTTTGGCCCCATAGACTTCAATAGAAAGACTTGAGCATTTTACCAGCGTTTTGTGCTCAAATAGCAGCTCCCCCCACCCCAATTTCCTCTCTAATGCTCCCCCCCAGTGCTTTCTATTGGCTAAACAAAAACATCTAAGCTGTAAAATGCTTGTAATACTCTTCTATAACTTAACCACTTAAGGACCACCGCCTGTACATTTACATCAGCAGAGTGGCACGGACAGGCATATGCACATGACGGTGCCCACGGCCATCCGTTTAGCTTCAGGAGCGATCCATGATGAGAGGGCGGCTATTGATTTCTGGTCACCCCCTCACGATCGCTCCTGGCGAATGAGAAGCGTTCCCTGCCTGTGTACTGTAAACAGGCAGGAGGAAGTGATGTCATCTCTCCTCGTGGCGGTCTTTTCCTCCGGAGCCACGAGGAGTTAAGACATCAAGTAAGTGCACAACAGTACACTGACACCAGGACACGTAGGCACACTTTCCACCCCCCAGATCACCCCCAGTCACAGTGTCACCATTTGCAGTGGTCATTTTTTTTTTACTGATCACTGCATGCAGTGTCATCTGTGACAGTAAAAAGTGTCAGGGAAGTTAGCTTTAGGCTCCTTTAGGGCAATGGTACCCCCCTAACCCCCCCAATAAAGGTTTAACCCCTTGATTGCCCCCCAGGTAACCCTTTCATCCCCTTTTGCCAGTGTCACTAGGCAATCTTTTTTCTGATCGCCGTATTAGTGTCGCTGGTGCCGCTAGGTAGACAGTTATTTTTTTAGGTTCACCGCCAGGTTTTTATAGCATCAGGTACCCCCATATATTGCCTAAAAGTTTTAACCCCCTGATTGCCTGTAGAGTTAACTAGAGGTCGACCGATATGGGTTTTTCTCTGGCCGATGCCGATATTTAGAAATTTGGGCGGCCGATATATGATGCCGAATTTTTGTGGCCGATAAAAAAAAAAAAAAAACCTCACCCACTCCACTCCTTCCTGCTTACTCCCTTCACTCTAGCACACACTTGATGTCCTCAGTACAGATGGCACTGGCAGGTGGCACTGGTGTGGAACTGGCAGGTGGCACTGGTGTGGAACTGGCAGGTGGCACTGATTGGCACTAGCAAGTGGCACTGGTTTGGAACTGACAGATGGCACTGGTTTGGAACTGACAGATGGTATTGGCACTGGCAGGTGGCACTGGTTTGGAACTGACAGCACTATTGGCACTGGCAGGTGGCACTGACTGATGGCACTGATTGGCACTAGCAGGTGGCGCTGGTTTGGAACTGACAGTTGGCACTGGCAGGTGGCACTGGTTTGGAACTGGCAGGTGGCACTGGTGTGGAACTGGCAGGAGGCACTGATTAGCACTGGCAGGTGGCACTGATTGGCACTAGCAGATGGTGCTTGTTTGGAACTGACAGTTGGCACTGGTTTGGAACTGACAGATGGCACTATTGACACTGACAGGTGGCACTATTGACACTGACAGGTGGCACTGATTGGCACTAGCAGGTGGCACTGATTGGCACTAGCAGGTGGCACTGGTTTGGAACTGACAGATGGCACTGGTTTGGAACTGACAGATGGCATTGGCACTGGCAGGTGGCACTGGTTTGGAACTGACTGACTGCACTGATTGGCACTAGCAGGTGGCACTGGTTTGGAACTGACAGATGGCACTAGTTTGGGACAGATGGCACTGATTGGCGGTGGCGCTGGCTGGGGGTGGCGCTGGCAGGCGGTGGCGGGTGGGACTGGCTGGCGGTGGCGGGTGGCACTGATTTTGCGGTGGCACTGATTTTGCGGACCCATCAGCTAAATTACATCAGCCAATGATTGGGCTGCTTTAGGAAGGGGGCGGGGCCACATACACGTAGTGACCCGCCCAGATACCATCCCTTTAGCTGGTGTAATATAGCTGCCGGGTCCCGCCCACCCCGACATCGAGCTGACAGCTCCTCTCTCTCTCTCCTCTCTGCTCACACATTCAGCGGCTCTGGCTGCATCAAGCGCCGCGCTGATTGTGTGAGCAGAGAGGAGAAAGAGAGGAGCTGTCAGCTCGATGTCGGAGTGGGCGGGACCCGGCCGGGGTGGGTAGGTCGCTACGTGTATGTGGCCCCGCCCCCTTTCTAAAGCAGCCCAATCATTGGCTGGTGTAATTTAGCTGCCGGGTACCGCCCACCCGCCCACCCCGGCCGGGTCCCGCCCACCCCCGACATCAAGCTGACAGCTCCTCTCTGTCTCTCTCTCCTCTCTGCTCACACACTCAGCGCGGCGCTTGATGCTGCCAGAGCCGCTGAGTGTGGAGGAGAAGGAAGAATGAGCGGCGGTCAATGTGAAATATCGGCCTAATTTTGATAATGATCGGCCAATGCTGATTTATCAAAAATGGCCAAATATCGGCCAATATATCGGCCAGCCGATATATCGGTCGACCTCTAGAGTTAACCCTTTCACCAGTGATCACCCTGTAAGTGTTACGGGTGACGCTGGTTAGTTTGCTGTTTATAGCATCAGGGCACCCGCCGTATATAACCCAATAAAGGTTTAACCCCCTGATCGCCCGGCGGGTGATATCAATTAGGTTTAGTGTCAGATAGGGTCTGCGTTGCCCCAGGCAGCGCCAGGTTAGTGCCAGTAACGCTAACACCCACGCACGTAGCATACACCTCCCTTAGTGGTATAGTATCTGATCAGATCTATACTAGCATCCCCAGCCATTTAGGGTTCCCAAAAACGCATTGTTAGCGGGATCAGCATAGATACCTGCTAGCACCTGCGTTTTTCCCCTCCGCCCAGCCCAGGCCACCCAAGTGCAGTATCGGTCACTGTCACTTACAAAACACTAAACACATAACTGCAGCGTTCACAGAGTCAGGCCTGATCCCTGCGAATGCTAACAGTTTTTTTTGGTAGCGTTTTATACAGTTGTTGACAGTCAGGTGCTTTTTTTACCTGTGAATCTTACTAGTGTACCACTAAATTTAGAGCCCAAAATGGCAAATCGAAGGTACACAAGTAAAGAGGCCTATGAGTTTCTGAGCATGACAAATGGTGAAGAGGAGGTCAGGCATCTGTCAGATTCAAGCTCAGAATACATTCCCGTAGAAGACAGCGGTTCCATGACAGATAGCTCTGGCGACGAAGGTGAGGTCCCTGCTAAGGTCAGGCGTACCCGACCCCATTCTGCTGCTGTTGATGTGCAGGAACCGCAGGGCTCTCCTATGGAGCAAAGAAGTACTAATGCCGCTCATCCTTCTGGTGAACTGGCAAGCACCAGCGGCCTAGTACACCCTGGATGTACATCCAGCACTGCGGTAACACTTGGTGACGTGGCGAGTCCCATAAGTGCAGTTCAAGCTGGCGAGGTGGCAAGCATAAGTAGTGTCTCGCTGCCACCAAGAAGACAAAGACAGGCCCGTCGTGCCCATAGCGTCCTTCCTGCAGAATTCGCCAATCCTGATTGGGTGCCCACCACTTCTGCAGAACCCGTACGTACCCCATTCACTGGCCAACCCGGTATTCAGGTGAAAACAACTGATTTTACGCCACTTGATTTTTATTCGCTGTTTTTCACGGAAAATCTCTATAGATCTATTGTGGGCCAAAGTAATTTGTATGCAGTGGTCAATTAATCGCCGCTAATCCCCAGTTGCCCTCCCTTTTGTACTGCCCTGCCATTTTAGCACCTCAAAAAATGAGATAGGCAGTCATAAACTAAAAGCTGTGTAAATTCCAGAAAATGTACCCTAGTTTGTAGACGCTATAACTTTTGCGCAAACCAATAAATATACGCTTATTGACTTTTTTTACTAAAGACATATGGCTGAATACATTGTGGCCTAAATGTATGACTAAAATTGAGTTTATTGGGGGCGTGGCCAAGATGGAGACCTGAGCGGTCGCACTTCACGGAGCTCTGCTGACTGCCTGTGAATTTCTCCGTTCCCTGGCTGTGATTCGTGTCTTAGCTGGCCGGGTTCTACACTGATGAGACGCCGGACTCGTAAGGGAGGCTGTATTAGGGGACAACCGCTTCGCTTTCCGCCAATTGAAGAGCTTCCATCTGAACCCCCTGCGGCCTGTGTGCAGCCTCGTGGCTGGAAGGGCAATAACATGGCGTCTCAGACGGATTTCCTGGCTGAACCACCGCCACCAGATGAAGCGACATCGCAACCCAGCTATGTGGCTGACATTATGGCTGTTATTGCTAACTGCCAAGCCACGATAACGACCAAGATCGAGGCAGTGCAACTTGAGATGGGACACATGAGGCAAGACATGGACAAGCTCCGCTCCCGAGTTACAGAGACGGAGGAGCGGGTGAGTGGTGTGGAGGATACCGTGAATGAGCACTCCTCAGCTATCCGTGTTATCCAGCAGAAGGTGAGAGCCCTGGAGTATAAGGTGGACGACGCCGAGAATCGGAATCGGAGGAACAACCTTCGGATTGTGGGTATGGCGGAAGGAGCGGAGGGTAGGAACCCGGCGGTGTTCGTGGAGGATCTGCGTGAACTATTGCCCGACGCTCACTTTTCCCCTTTTTACGCCGTGGAGAGGGCTCATCGGGTTCCGCCGCAACCGAATCCGGCGGGCGGTCCCCCCCCGCACTTTTATTCTAAGGTTCTTGAATTTCCGGGACCGGGATGAAGTGCTGAAAGCGGCGCGAGTGAAGGGAGAACTTCGCTATCAAAACGCCAAGCTCCTTGTCTTCCCCGACTATTCCCTGGAGACCCAGAAGCAGAGGAAGTCGTTCGACCAAGTGAAGGCCCTGCTTCGGGCCCGTGATATTCGATACAGCATGCTGTTCCCTGCTCGTCTCCGTGTGCAGGATGGGGAGACGACACGGTTCTTTACCTCTCAGCGAGAAGCCTCCTCCTGGATTGACACCTTGCCACCGCACCGCTGATGAAGGGATGTCCCCTGGATCGGGCTTCCCCCCCCCCCCCCATTCTTCTCTACCTGTTT
This sequence comes from Rana muscosa, assembly GCA_029206835.1. Lineage (NCBI taxonomy): Eukaryota > Metazoa > Chordata > Amphibia > Anura > Ranidae > Rana > Rana muscosa. Next base: position 48,997,001 of record CM055128.1, read on the forward strand.
TGGGGCGGATATGCACCGCATGGATTTTGAGAGCCCGGTCCTACTGGTCACTTGCTCTGACTGATCTTGCAGGTACTGTAACGTTTTAAGTTTGTGCCCCTGCTTGCAGGTGAAGTTGACATTATCACCACCTTTTGATCCCCCTGCTTGAACTTCCCAACTCTCCTTGCGATATGCCGGACTGCCTATGATGTTGAGGTTCGCCTCACCCCCTTTTGGTGTAGCTGCATGGGACTTTCTGAGCTAAGGGATACCTTTTTTCTCCTGTACAGTTATGTGGTGGTCAGCATCTCCGGTGCTGGTTCGGCACTTGTGCTTGAGTGCGGATTCCACTGGTTCACTGCCCTCTTTACATTTGTTCTGTTCTAACGGACCCGTTGTCTGTTGTTTGGGATTTATGCTCTCCATAATTGGGATGGGGGTGGGGGGAGGGGGGTTTTGGTTGTCCTGCCGCCGTTGCGGCTTCTATGGGGTTCTAGTTTAAGGGGTTCTGTCATGACATGCATAACCTTTTATTTCTGTTACAGGTATGTTGACTGGTGTTTTGCGGGGTGGTGGGGAGGGGGGTCCTGCCCCGGATCTTATTGTGTCTCTCCCGTCACCACTATATTGCTAAGGTCCATATCTTCTAGGACATTATGGCTCAGTTAAAGATTATCTCCTGGAACACTCGGGGCCTTAACTCAGCGGTTAAGAGGTCCCTAGTGTTTCAATACTTGCAGAAGGCCGCCCCACATGTTTGTATCTTATTGGAAACCCATTTGACAGGGTCCAGAGTCCGGGCCTTGCAAAGGGCTTGGATTGGGTCAGCCTATCACTCTACCTACTCATGCTATGCTCGCGGGGTCAGTGTTCTCGTTAGGAGATCGCTGCCCTTCCAGCTGTTGGAGGTGCGCACAGACCCCGGGGGTAGATATGTGGTCCTGCATGTTAACATATATGATAAGCGATTGGTGCTGGCTGGAGTTTATTTACCTCCGCCTGCTTCAATACAACTGTTGCATGACTTGATGGTGCATATCCTGGCGTTTGACACGTCCGAGTTTTATATCTTTGGGGATTTTAATATGGTGCCCTCTCGGGATCTGGACAGACTGCACCCCTCGGTCAGGTTTTCTATGGACCTTCCTAGGTGGGCTGAGACGTACAGTCTGACTGATGTATGGAGGCATTTTCATCCCTGCACACGAGAATATACTTGCCACTCTGCCACATACAAGACCCTGTCCCGCATTGACCTGGTCTTTGCTTCTGCGTCGGCCCTCAATTGGGTTTGCGAAGCGGGCCACCTATCTAGAGGTATCTCTGACCACGCCCCCGTCTGTATTACAGTGACCCTCTCAGGGGCTAGAGGTGCTAGACTATGGCGCCTGTCCAGGTACTGGGCATTGGATGAGGGTATTCAAGAGGATATGGTGGAGTCTGTATGTAACTACTGGACCCTCAATCAGGATTCGGCTAGCTCTGGCGCTCAATGGGATGCCTTTAAGGCCTTTGTAAGGGGGGCCTTCATCTCCCGGATTTCTTTGGCACAGAAGGTGGGGGCTAAATTACTGAAGGATAAGGAGGAGGAGGCTGGGAAGTGGGAGCGGGACTTTGTGTCCTCCCCATCGGATGCTACTTACTACGAATGGCAGCGGGTCCTTAGGGAACTCTCCCTATGTCGTGTCGACCAAACCAAGAAAGCCATGTTACACTCGGCTCAGAGGGTGTTTGAATTTGGGGACAAAAATGGTCGACTGCTGGCATGGCTGGCTCGGGGACAGGCCCCCTCTGTGCACATAGCAGGAATTCGGGATGAGGGTGGGTCTGTCCTCTCCTCCTCAGAACATATTAATGCTAGGTTTTCCCAGTTTTTCCGGGGGGTCTACTCTTCTAAGGTCGGATACACTTCTTCCGAACTCCGGGAATTCCTGGGCTCGATTGACTTCCCTGTACTGTCGGATGACTCTAGGGGTTCTCTGGAGGGAGAGATTACTCTGGAGGAGGTACAGAAAGCCATTGGGGGGTTACAGGGGGGTAAAACGCCAGGTGTAGATGGTCTCCCAACAGAATTCTACTCGCAGTATATGGATCTGCTAGCACCACGGTTGACTTCACTTTTTTCTGACTGCAAAAAACGGGGAGTTCTGCCTGACTCTATGGCGGAGGCGGTTATAGTGTTGGTGCCCAAGCCCGGTAAGGACCTTCTGGAATGTGCCTCCTACAGGCCTATTTCCTTGTTGAACGTGGACGCCAAGATCCTCGCCAAGATCTTAGCTGTGCGTCTGTCTGCGGTCATTTCTGATTTGGTCCATGTGGATCAGACTGGGTTTATGCCGGGCAAGAGCACTGACATTAATATTAGGCGCTTATTTTTGAATCTCTCATTGACGCACGACTCGGTCGGGTCCCGCGTAGTAGCCTCCCTTGATGCCGAAAAGGCTTTTGACTCGATTGAGTGGGAATATATGTGGGAGGTTCTGCGTGGCTTCGGATTTGGTCCTAATTTTATTCACTGGGTGCAGATGCTATATGGTAGTCCGAGGGCGCGGGTCCGTACTAACGGTTGGGTTTCGGATCCCTTTCCGTTGTTCAGAGGCACTCGTCAGGGGTGTCCCCTCTCTCCCAGTCTCTTTGCCCTGGCTTTAGAACCCCTGGCAATTTCAGTCCGGGAGTCCCGGAGGATTCGGGGGCTGGTGGTGGGGGGACTGGAGGAGAGGATATCATTATATGCTGACGATGCTCTGTTATACCTGAATGATGCTGGGCCTTCTCTCTTGGCTGCCCTGGACGTATTTGAGGAGTTTGGAAGGTATTCCGGGGTTAAGATAAACTGGTCTAAATCGGTGGTATTTCCACTGGATGACCAGGCTTCTGCCCTTGCCAGCCCATCTTCCTTGAGTTGGGTCACTGAGTTCAGGTACCTTGGGGTGGTTGTGACGAGGGATGTGCACGGAATATTCTTCCCTTACTGTCTATCCTGCGGGAGAAGTGTGCTTCATGGTCTAGCCTTCCCTTGAATCTCCTCGGCCGTATCAATATTTTTAAGATGGTCCTGCTGCCTAAATTTCTCTACCTGTTTCCCCACTTGCCCGGTGTGGATTCCGGTCTCCTTTTTTAGAGAGGTGGATAAGAGTATTGGCTCCTTTATTTGGGGCGGGACGGTCCCTAGGCTTGCTAGATCTACTCTTCATCTCCCTACGCAGTTAGGGGGCCTGGCTCTGCCTAACCTACAAGTGTATTACTGGGCCGCTGTTTTGGTGACCGTTTACTGGTGGTTTGAGGGGGCTCGTTCCAATGCGGCTGTGTGTCTGGAAGCCGCTTACCTAGGTTCGCTGATGGACCTGCGTAACTTGGCATACAGAGGCCCCAGGGCGTACGAGTCAGTGCCGACTCCTACTAATGCCACCTATAGAGTTTGGGTGGCGGCTAGGAAGCGTTTTTCTCGGGAGAATAGGTGGTCCCCGGTGCAGCCTCTATGGGGGAATTCCAGCCCTGCCCCACTTTCGTACGATCCCTGACCCGCATGTCTGGGCAAGGTATGGGGTGAGAACCTTACGGGATATCATGCCGGCTGGGGTGCTGCTGCAGTACGCACAGCTTCGTCGGCAGTTTCGATTGCCGAGCTGGATGTTCTTTCGGTACCTCCAGCTCCGACATGGGCCAGGGCCCAGTTCCCAGTCACGCCTTTAATTCAGCTGGATCCAGTTGAGGAGGTCCTTTCGCGGGAAGATCTGCGGAAACCACTTTCGGTTCTATACGGTACCCTGCTGAGGACTGACTCTCCGAAGATCGAGAGGCTCTGGGATCAATGGAGGGTGGATATACCAGCCCTTGATAGGGAGGATTGGGAAGATGCACTGGAAAACTGCCCTAAACTGGTTATCTCCTCCCGTGATAAGCTGCTGCAAGTTAAACTACTCCACAGGGTCTATCTTACGCCCGCTAGGCTTCATAGAATCTATCCGGATAGGGACCCTAATTGCCCTCGGTGCCTGGTCCAACCAGGGGACCTGCTGCATATGCTCTGGGCTTGCCCCAAGTTACAGGATTTTTGGAGGGAGGTGTTTGAGTTAGTTAATCTTAAGCTGGAACTGTCGCTCCCCTTGTCGCCAGAGCTGGCACTCCTAGGTATTCCAGATGATGGCCAGAGATCGCACCATAGTAGATTGCTCATAGGATACTTGCTGTACTATGCCAAGAAGGCTATTATTTGTAAATGGCTGTCTCCCGATCCTCCAACTGTGTCCGCCTGGTTGGCTATGATCAATGCTGCCCTGCCACTCTACAGGTTGACGTATATTAGTAGAGGTTGTTCTTGGAAGTTTGATAAAGTGTGGCAGTTGTGGCTCGCTACGTGAGGGGTCCCCGCCCTGGGGTCTTGTGGTCCTGGGGGGGGGGGTCGTGTTCCCGGGGATGAGGCAGTGTGTCTTCCATTCTGGGGGAGTAGGCTGTATTTTGTTTTGTCTTTGTTTTTTGTGCACTAAGCTTACTGGGTCACTTGAGCCATCCTGATTCCTGTAGGTCATGGTGTCCCTATCTACATTGTTGTGCCCTGAGATATTTTGATGTGATAGTCATCTGTTTGCTTGTAATTTCAATGTACTGTCATGACAATGGTTGTGCCAACCAAAATCTTTGTGGTATTTTCTTTTCTCTGTACTGATTTTTGCTTAATAAAGAACCCCTGTTTGTTAAAAAAAAAATTGAGTTTATTAGATTTTTCTTATAACAAAAAGTAGAAAATATCTTTTTTTTTCCAAAATTTTTGGTCTTTTTCTGTTTATATCGCAAAAAATTAAAATCGCAGAGGCAATCAAATACCATCAAAAGAAAGCTCTATTTGTGGGGAAAAAAGGACGCAAATTTTGTTTGGGTACAACATTGCATGACCGCGCAACTACTAGTTAAAGCAGCGCAGTGCAAAATTGTATAAAGACCTCTGGTCCTTAGGCTGACAAATGGTCCGGGGCTAAATAAAGTGGTTAATCTCCTCTTAAGAGGGAATAAATTCAGTTCCTCTAATCTTTCCTCATAGCTGAGCTCCTCCATGCCTCTTAACAGTTTGGTTGCCCTTCTCTGCACTTTCTCCAGTTCCCCGATATCCTTTTTGAGAATATCATGAAGGTTAAAGATTTTCCATTAAATAACAACTAAAGGCAAACTTTTTTTTTTTAAGTTTTGGATAGAGTGGAAATGGGTTAGAACACCTGATGTGTTTTTATTGCTGTCTGTGTTCCCCTTAGGGAGATTCACCCTCTCTATTTGTCCTGTTTATCATTATCATTGAAAGTGAATAAAAATACCAAATTTTAGGATGTCCCCAGAAATGTAACAGGAGAATTCTTCCAATGGGAACACTAGTTCAGGTGACCTGAGGGCCCCCAAGGGAATCCTTTACTTTGCAGAGAATTCCTCTCACTTTCTTTTTTTTTTTGGCTATGGCATAGGAAATTAAGGTAAATCTCCCCCTATGGGACACAGATGGCAAAAAAAAACCTGACCGGGGGGTTATAACCCTCCTATAGTTCTACTTTAAGGGACCAGATTTATGATCATGCTATTGGTACACCTTTGCAACAAAACTCAGGCATACTGGTAGTAGGAGGAGTTATCTTGGGCTGGATTACCGGTTTTTTGTTTGCATGTGTCCAATCCTCCTGTACAGTAGGTGGCAGAATAACCTGAATGTAGAAGACTTACTGATCTTTAAAATAAATGTGCAGTTATCCTTAAAGGCTCTGTTGACATCAGCACATTGCGGGGGAAAAAATAAAAAGTCCTGCTTGCTGCATCTTTCAGGCAGTTTCTATTGAAATACATATTACTTAGGCCCCTTTCACACTGAGGCGTTGAAAAAGTGCTAAAAAATCCTGAGTTTTTTTACCGTGTTTTTACCGTGTTCGTGGTAAAAATAGCGCTAACGCATATGCGTTTTTGCGGTAAAAGGATTATTTGGTATCCCACAATCCTCCACTCTACTGCGGTCATGTGACCTTCTGGGTGTTTTTTACCGCGGTACTCATTCATTTCAATGGGGATAGGCGTTTTTACAGCGCTATTTTATGCGCCCCAAAGATGCTCCAAAGAAGCTGTTTGCAGGATTTTTTCCAACGCACAGCCAGAAAAACGCCTCAGTGTGAAAGCCCTCACGGCTTTCACATTGAGAATGCTGGGGCAGGATTATTTCAGGCATCTTCAGAGCACTATTTTTAACGCGAAAACGCGGTAAAAACGCCTCAGTGTGAAAGGGGCGGGCAGGAGCGGTGGCGGTATAGCAGCATGATTTGCAGCGGTATGCGGTCGCTAGGGGGGTGAATTTAACCCCCGCTAGCGGCCGAAAAAGGGCTATTGCCGCGGTTTGCGTGCGGTATTACCGCGCTGTCCCATTGATTTCAGTGGGCACCCGCGGTAAAGGAGCGGTGAACACACCGCTCCTTTACCGCTGTAAAGAAGCGGCTAGCAGGACTTTTGGAGCGGTCCTGCTAGCGCACCGCTTCAGTGTGAAAGCCTTCGGGCTTTCACATTGAAGGCTACAGGGCAGGATTTTTTCATGCGGTATAATAGCGCTATTATTAGCGCTAAACCGCATGAAAAACGCCCCAGTGTGAAAGGGGCCTTAGAGTTCAATTGTAACGTGCCTAAAAGCATGCACACCACATGTAAAATACGCGCGTCCAACGCAATGTGAACTGGTTTAAGAAGAAGACAGTAGGATGCTGGCTTTTACATTCAATAGAATTTTTTTTAAATGGAATAAAATAATAATAAAATAATAGAAAATAAAAATCTTCTTTGCTCCTCATTCTCTGTTACTGGGGCCTTCATTTATGGCCCAACACCAAGCTGTCATCTCCTATTCAAGGTGTCTACCCACCAATGGTGTTTGCGCCTCACCTCATGCATGCACTATACAACATTCCTTTCATATTTATAAAAAAAAAACACAACAAACAGAACAGACGAGTGTGATGTTGTACAGCACATAGGCAAGATGAGGCACATGACATCACATGCTTCATCTGGTGCATGTGAAGCATGACAATAATGAAAGTGCTCGCAGGGGCATCTGTGAGGCCCTGGGTACGTCAACAGTGCCTAGGTAAAACCAGGAAGTGGAAAAACAAAAAGGTAAGTGAAAGCAAAAAAATAAATATAATAGGAAACAAGCGGGGCAATCCACTATTTAGCTCTTTGCTTGGGGTTCAGCTTTAAGAAAAGCATTTTTTTTTCCTAAAGCCTCGTACACACGATCGGATTTTCCACAGACAAAGGAGGTTATTTACGAAAGGCAAATCCACTTGCATACAAACAGCACACAATTGTTGGCCAACAAACACAAACGTAGTGACGTACTACGTGCTTTTTCAGCTCTTGAGCGCCACCCTTTGGGCACCTACTGCTAATGTCGTGTTTGGTGAGCATTGATTCCGAGCATGCGCGTTTGGACTTTTAACTGACGGATTTGTGTACACACGATCTGAAAATCTGACAACAGGCCGCTGTCCGCGGAAAATTTTAAAGCCTGCCATCCAACATTTGTCCGTGGAAAATCCGACAACAATTGTCCGATGGAGCGTACAAACAGTCGGATTTTCGGCCAACAGTCTGTCAACACACAATTCCCGTCGGAAAATCTGGTCGTGTGTACGAGGCTTAGGACTAGGCTACAAAACATTTTCAATTTTTGAAAATGACTAGAAGTTTGATAATGAATGGTAAAGTTTCTGCTGTGAAGATCGATGAACAGAGGTTTAAGTACTCATTGCATCTTAGTGGACTGGAACAAAAATATGGTGACGTGTTGCCTAAGACCCCTTCCACACTGGGGCGCTTTTCAAGTGCTTTAGCGCTGGAAATAGCCTCTTCTAAGTGCCTGAAAACCTCCTCCTATTCATTCAAGTGTGACTTTCCACACTGGGGCGGTGCGCTTGCGGGACGTTCCGAAAAGTCCTGCAAGCAGCATCTTTGGGGTGGTTTGGGAGCGATGTATTTAGCGCTCCCAAAACGCCCTGCCCATTGGAATGAATGGACAGCGCCGCAACACGGGAGTTTTTTTTTTTTTTTCTTCAAATTCTTTATTTATAAAAGGGAGGCAGAGAGTACATTAATACATAACTTGCCATCCAGAAAATAAACAGTCTCTTTCTGCTTTTGTTACACTTAGGCTAATTTAATAATCTGTCTTTTACACCTGGATATTTACATACATTTTTATCTCTCCGCATATACCCCTCATATCTTCAACAGGTCTCCTTCTTATCGCCCTAGTCTTCAAGCCTAGACGACTGTCGCTAGTACCTCCCTTTTCACCTTGCAATCTCTCTAATCCTCCCCTTCATTTTTTCCCTTTATTAAATAATCAAAACTAAATCAAGCGACGAACAAAAAAAATAAAATAAAACATAATAATTTCCCCCCTCTCTCCCCCAACCCATTCCCAGGGAGGACGGAAAGCTTCCATACGTTTATAAAGCACGTGCCCACACTGACGAGCGGGCCTCACTCCCCAGAACCTTCCATCTTCTGAGTATATAAACTGATCCTATACTGACCATGTTTTGATATATTTATTTTTTCTATTTTGAGCCGAAAGCACTAAGTCCTCCATTGCCCCAATGTTTCTGACCTTATTAAAGGGGTTGTAAATAATAAATTTTTTTTTTTTTTTTAAATAAACATGTTATACTTATCTCCACTGTGTAGCTCGTTTTGCACAGAGTGGCTCCGAACCTGGTCTTCTGGGGTCCCTCGGCGGCTGTCTCGGCTCCTCCCCGCAAGAACTCACCACCTTCATGCGAGCGATTGCGGGCACACTCCAGTGATACAGCCGGTGGCTATAGCCGCTCACTGTATCACTCGGCCCCGCCCCCCGGCGCGCCGCATCATTGGATGTGATTGGCAGCAGTGTGAGATTATGGCTGCGCTGCTTTCAATCCATCCAGTGTAGCCAATCAACGGCCAGGCTAAGAAACGAGGAGGATGATGGGGGCGAGCGCAGGACTTTTAAGGGCTCAGGTAAGTAAAACGGGGGCTCTGGGAGGGGGGCGGTATTGTCGGATGTTTTTTCACCTTAATGCATAGGATGCATTAAGGTGAAAAAACTTTTACCTTTACTACTCCATTAAGCCACAATCCAATAGATAGAGAGAGGGTGGCTTAGAATCTCCCCAACATAAAGTAACACAAGCTTTCGCGGCATTACCCAGGTGACATGACATAGATTTTTTGAACATGGGAGGTTTTAGCCCCTTCTTTGGGGTTAAAGGTGCCCCGATAGCAGCCGAAAAGCGCCGCTAAAACAAGCGGTGCTTTAGCGCTAACGCGGCTCCAGTGTGAAAGGGGTCTTATACAGATAGGCAAAGCTTCTCAGTTTCCACAGAAAAGTTGGTGTAAAGATTGGTTCTTCCATCACTTTATCATAAGCCGACTGGTCTTAGTCAGATGATACTCTCTAAAGCCCTGTACACACGATCGGATATCCTATGGATTCTATTCCGATGTTTTTTTTCCATCGGAAATCCGATGAAACTGTCTTCCATCAGTCTTGCCCACCATCAGTCAAAAAACTGACCGTTTCAAACGCGGTGACGTAAAACACTCCGATGAGCCGAGAAAAATTAAGTTTAAAACATGTTCTATTTTTAAACACTGATGGGGCCCATACACAATCGGTTTGTCCGATGAAAACAGTCCATCGGTAAAACCTATCGTGTGTACACGGCTTTAGCCCTACTTCCTATTTTGCCCTTATGGTGGCCCTGAAATAGCTGTACACATTTTGAAATTAATTATTTTATATGATAAGCTGTCTCTACAATAAAACAAAGACAGATAATCGAATGATTTGCATGTCTACAACCCTGTAATGGAGAATAACCCTGGATTTGTGTTGACAGCAATAACAAATACCTTCTTTATTTGAGAACTGGCATGTTAAACCCCTTTCCAGTCCAGACCATTTTTCAGCACTGTGATAGCTTGACTTTGTCATGCAACACTGCAGCCAAATTAAATTTATAACATTATGTGAGACAGAGCTTTCTTTTTGCTAATATTCGGTATGCACCATTTTTCTTTTATATAGTAAAAAAAAAACAACGCACACTGTGTTCCTGTATTCCATCCTTTCGATGGTTTCTCAAGTGCCTGGAGAGTATGAACAACCACAAAATGCCCTCTTTTTTTTTGCCACAAATGTCTGGAAATGAAGACATGCTGGTATTGTGATAATTAAAACAATGAGCTTGGTAATGGTGCATGGGATCCAATACAGGTCAGACACAGAGGGAGGAGGTGGTAATGGGGTCAACATACAACCCACATACAGTGGCCGGATGAATATGAATGGGGTTGATGTGAAGGGGTTAATATACAGGTCACAGTGGAGGAGGAGATCAGATAGAGGAGTAGGGAAAAAAAAAAAATAGAGAGGGGGAGGAGACAACACCACACTTAAAGAGGAATGAAACGCTGATGGGTTTTACTGCATCTTTTTTCCCCTGCAAAGTAAAAGCATAATTGAATAGTATGCATCGCATACTAGCCCATTATGTGGCACTTACCGTATATACTCGAGTATAAGCCGAGTTTTCAGCACATTTTTTTGTGCTGAAAATGCCCCCCTCGGCTTATACTCGAGTCACCAAGTGTGCAAAGATTGTTGTTCAGGGGGCCTACGGCCGGGGAGCACCGAATTTTCGAAGCCAGGCACCCCTTCCACAGACTCCCATGTTAAACGTCAGTCTAGTCATGGACACAGTGAGGCATGCAGATGGACACCCTAGGCTTATACTCGAGTCAATACGTTTTCCCATTTTTTTTGTGGTAAAATTAGGTGCCTCGGCTTATACTCGAGTATATACGGTACATGCAAACGAAGCCTGCGATGTCCCCATCCATCTTCGCCCCTCTTCCTTCCGGGGCCACGGTCTCCGGCTCTGTGACTTTCCAGAGCGGCGTGACGTCACTCCCACACATGCACCACCATTCACGGCACACGCTGGAGAAAAAAAATGGCACGGAGGGCCATTTCTTCACTGTGCATGCGCCAATGACCTCATCGGCACACTACAAGGTCAAGATCTCCTAAACGGCGCATGATTAGGAGATATTTTTAGTACATATAGGTATGCCTTATAGCAGTGATGGCAAACCTTGGCACTCCAGATGTTTTGAAACTACATTTCCCATGATGCTCATGCACTCTGCAGTGTACTGGAGCATCATGGGAAATGTAGTTCCAAAACATCTGGGGTGCCAAGGTTCGCCATCACTGCCTTATAGGCTTACCTATATGTAAAAATGTCTCAGGGGGGTTTACAACCTTTTTAAAGTGGATGTGAACCCTCACATATACCCAATGACGTGAACAGCCTCAGATGATACATGGAAATGAAACAAATCTCCCTACATAAGTTTTATATGTATATCTGCTGTCTTCATCTTTATATACTGTTTAGAAAGTGCACATGCTGTTAGAATTTTCTCTTCCTGTTCCAACAGAGGGAGGGGAGTCTTGCCATACACTGTGAGACATCTGATTAAAGAAAATGCACACACACACTCTCTCTCCTCATAGGCAGAGACTTGCAGAGCTGTGCTGTGAATTGACCAGCTGTCTGCTAATCTATTTATAGCACCCGCCCTGACACAAATTTCAGGCTGGTTTTATCACGTGTGTCAGAGGACTTGTCAGAAGTTATCATGCCGCTAACAGAAGAACGGAGCAGGAGAAAGACATGGGACTCAATGCTTTGGAGAGAGATGAGAAAACACAGCAGATATCGGCGCCAAGCTCAAATTTTATGAATCAGGTTTACATCCACTTTAAATCTGCTGCTGCATTGATCTGTGTAGGGCTGAAACAACTAATCGGCATAATAGATTATGAAAATAGCTGACAACTAATTTCATAATCAATAAGTTGGTCAGCCTAATTGACCTGCATACAGAATGCATTATTTGTTTACATATCAGGAAATACAGAGCAGCAGACATACAGCTCAGTACACTGTCTATACATGTCAATAAGTGCCTGAGAACTTGTGAATGTGTGAAGAGTAATGCCTCGTGGGACATGTAGTCCTGGGCAGGAGAATGAAGTGAGTGATTCTAAAAAGGTAGACTTTTTTTTTTTACCTTGCTATAGGGCACGTCTGCTATATGGGTACTCTGAAGGCAGGAGGAGCCAAAAGAGGCGCATCGGGGCTGCTCTGTGCAAAACCACATATGTAGAAAATCAAACGAATGTTCTTAAAATGAAAACTTTCTAAAGGAAAAAAACTGGCCAGCATAAGTGACAGCAGGAGAGGGTAGCTTGTATCCAACTACCTGCCTACGACAAGGGAGTCTTTAATGCATAACATATTACAATCCTGTTTGAAAATCTTCAAAACAGTGTTTTAGGTCATTACTTTTTTTTTTTTTATTGTATATTTGTATTTTTTTTTATTTACATATTGACTAAATTATACACCAAAAACTTTATTGTTTTTCGATTTAATCCGATAAAAACCTCAAAGTCAGCCAACTAATCAATTATGAAAATAGTTAGTTGCAGCCCTAGATCTGTACTATGATTTGGAATTAATGAAGGACTTTTTTTTTTCTCCACTTTGCCTATTGTAAGAGGAAGGGGAGAACTCACATGCAAACACTACACAGTGTACAGCTGTGATTGGTCTCTCTATGACAAATCACAGCAATCCCAGGGTACATAGTTGCTATGATCGGCTTTGTACACAGTTTCTGGAAGTCTAAAGCCTCATACACACAATCGGATTTTCTGACGGGAATTGTATGATGACGGGCTGTTGTCGGAAAATCCGACCGTTTGTACGCTCCATCGGACAATTGTTGTCGGATTTTCCGCCAACAAATGTTGGATAGCATGCTTTCAAATTTTCCGACAACAAGTGTGTGTTGTCGGTTTATCCAATCGTGTGTACACAAGTACATCAGACAAAACTCCAGAAGCAATGCTAACCGTAACACAACATTAGCAGAAGTTGCCCAAAGGGTGGCGCTAAAGAGCTGGAAAAAAAACACGTAGTTTCGTGTTTGTTGGCTGACAATTCTTTGCCATTTGTATGCAAGACAAGCTCATGGCCAATGTCCTTCGGACAAAAGTCCTATGCTTTGTCCGATGAAAATCCAATCGTGTGTACCAAGCTTAAAGGGGTTGTAAAGGTTTGTTTTTTATCTTCTAAATAGGTTCCTTTAAGCTCGTGCATTGTTGGTTCACTTACCTTTTCCTTCGATTTCCCTTCTAAATGTTTTTTTTCTTTGTCTGAATTTCTCACTTCCTGTTTCCCCTCAGTAAACTTCACACCATCATCCGAGCCGTGTTTAGTCAGCCAGAACAGCTTACTGAACAGGAAGTGAGAAATTCAGACAAAGAAAAAAAACATTTAGAAGGAAAAAGGTAAGTGAACCAACAATTCACTAGCTTAAAAGGAACCTATTTAGAAAAAAAATTCAAAAACGAACCTTTACAACCCCTTTAAGGCTGCTTTCACACTAAGGGCTCTTTCACACGGAGGGTCCGTTCAGGTCCGCCTGTCAGTTTTTTAGGCGGACCTGCACGGATCCTCCATGTAGCCCTATGGAGGCACGGATGTCAGCGGTGACATGTCCGCTGACATCCGCTCGGCCAAAGTGTGACGGAGGAAAACCCTATTTTTCCTTCCGTCGGTGGAGCGGATCGGATGACAACGGACTTTACGGTCCGTCATCATCCGATTCCCCATAGGGGAGAGCGGCGCTCTGACAGGGCGGTCCCTGCACAGTGTGCGGGGACCGCCCAGTCATCCGCCGGCTCAGCGGGGATCAACAGAACGATCCCCGCTGAGCAAGCGGAGCTTCACGGGGCAGATCTTCACGGATCCGCCCCGTGTGAAAGAGGCCTAAGGTGCTATAACGCTAAAAATAGCGCCTGCAAAGTGCCTGGCAGGACGGTAAAAAAAAAGTCAGCCGCATCTTTGCAGTGCTGTAGGACCGGTGTATACACCGTTCCTAAAGAAGCGCCCTTGCCCATTGAAATTGATGGCCACCACTGCCCAAAACGCCTGCAAAGCGATTCGGCAGCGCCGATTTTAACAATTTTCCGGCTGCTAGCGGGGGTTAAAAGTGCCCCGCTAGCGGCTGAAAAGCGCTGCAAAAAAGACGTTAAAAAAAAGTGACCGCCCCCCCCCCCCCCCCCCCCCAACGCCTCGGTGTGAAGCAGGCCAGTGTTGTAGACATTGTGAGGGTCAAATCAATTGCAGCATGATGGCCGTTCCATTGCCATGTTGTTGCTGTAAAACAAGAAATCAGGCAATGCGTTTTAAAAATTAGCTTTGCGCTCTGCTGGCTTTGGGACTCAAACTGGCAGAGAACAGAACGGAATAAAAAATTCTGTTAAAATTAAAAAAAAAAAGTGCCTAGCCATTTGACCTGTCAAAATGTGATTTCTGCGTTCCCTATACCGGCAGGGCTGGAGGGTGAGAGGAATAGCAGTACAAGAAGCCAATCAATTGATGTGCCAACAAGGAGCATGCTGATAGGAGGAGACAGCAGTGACAAAGACTAGCTCATCGGTGCTGTCTAGGATCATCTGGGTTCACAGGAAGTGGGTTGAAAGATACTTGCCATCAATGACAAAGCATCTAGCAGGTGAAAAAGAACTGTGGGGGTAAATCTCTTTACTGCAATGCTCACCTTCAATACAAGCTGGTTTTGTTATTTCAGCTTTTAACCGACTATTCATTTTTACTCTTGTTGCTTTTTGATGGAGGTCTGCTTTATAGGTTTAAATTATCACCCTCCTCACTTCTTGAACTGCATGCAGGAATGGGAAGTCCTAGCTAAAAACTTTCAATACAACACATCCTCAGGTTTACATACAAATCTTCTATTTGCACAAGAACGCAGGAAACCAACAAAGATTCTCACCAGGTGGTACAGAACACCAGTGAGACTGAAGAAAATCTTCCGACACTTCTGATCAGTGCTGGAGATGCCAGGGAGACAAGGGCATCATCTTACATATATTTTGGACCTTCCCCAAATTAAAACACTTTTAGACGGAGATCCAACGCATTCTCCAAAAATTTACAGAGCGCACAATACCGGAGGACCCGACCTTCTTCATGCTCCCAAAATAACTGGGAAGATATACAAAAAAAAAAAAAAAATCTATCATTCCTCACCTCCTTGACGCCGCTAAGGCATGCATCCCTCTTAAGGTCCCTTTCACACTGACACGTTTTTCAGGCGGTTTAGCGCTAAAAATAGCGCTGCTATACCGCCTGAAAAAATCGTGCCCTGCAGTCTTCAGTGTGAAAGCCCAAAGGCTTTCACACTGAAGCGGTGCGCTAGCAGGACCGCTCCAAAAGTCCTGCCAGCCGCATCTTTGCAGCGGTGTGTTTACCGCTGCTGCCCATTGAAAGCAATGAGAAACCGCGGTAATACCGCCCACAATGCGCCTCTGCAGAGGTGCACTGCGGGCGGTATTAACCCCCTTTTTCAGCCGCTAGCAGGGGTTAAAATCACCCCACTATCTGCCGAATATCACGGTAAAAACGACGGTATAGTGGCGCTAAAAAAAAAGCACTGCTATACCACCAGCGCACCTCCCCGCCCCAGTGTGAAAGGGGCCTAAGTGGAAATCCCTACAACCCCCGACAATAGGGATGTGGATACGTAAAGTAAGGGAAATCAGTAAATTGGAAGACTTCGTTCTTTCACCACGACACCAGCGTTACTCCAAGACCTGGTTGCTTCTGGAACGTTTTCTCTTTTCTGACGAAGGAAGAACCCTCCTTGACGGTGACCTGAGCGACTAAACTCACCCTGTCAAATTGTGGCCCTACAGGCTATAGAGCACCCACAGGCCTCACCTTATCACCCCCACATTCGGCGAGTTCACACAAGGTACATCTTCGAATTCCCATCCCTCCTCCACTCCCCACCAACCCCTCTCTCTCAGCCTTTTCTCTTTCTCGGTTATATGGACCCGGGCTTCCGGGCTCCAAGATACTTTTCCAACATATAACATTGATTAGGACTGGTCCAGGACCCTATTTGGGGCAGCATAAATGAATCACGATTCTCACCGTTTTGAGTACACCCAGTACCAGGGCGCTGCCTAAAGCACCTTCATTACAGAACACGAGAGACATTCCAGGTGGCAGACCGCCATACTGTCCTTGAGATGCAGTAATGTGATCTCGTCTGTAGTGTATACTTGCAATGCTGTGTAACGCAACAAATTGTATGTCTCCAGATGTTTGTCCTTGACCATGTTGTTCGACTAAATAAAATATTTGTATATATATATATATATATATATATATATATATATATATATATATATAAAAAAAAAAAAATCGCCCTCCTTTCCTCAAGGCTGTAGTTCACTCGAAACCTGCCTTAGATTGCAGGCAAACCACAGTCACATGAAATTGGGTTTCTTCCCAATGATAGAGTCCCCGTATTTAAAACAAGCTAGCAACATCTAATTGGGAAAAAAGGTTTTATTGTTCCTTGTTAAAATGATAGAAGGCAATATATAAACAAGTCATAGTAGTGTACATTTGAAAGGAAAGCTCTCAAACAGACACATATACAGTATAATTCTATACTGGGAATTCAGAATGTAATTGAATCTGAGTGAACAATAAAAAGGGCGAGACCGTGTCCCTCCATTCTCACTGAACAAGCCAGCTATTTCCAGGGACAGCTTTTCAGAATGGCATCTACCTAAACATTGATAAAGACACTGGACGAGCTCTGTGAAATCTTTTATAGGTCAATAATGCAGCCATTAATAACACAATTTAACACCGAATTCCCATTCCAATGGCCATAAATGTCCCAAAGGTGCCACCGCTTTGCATCATGGTCTTTCCAATGCCGCCAATTAGTTCTCGCCCTCTCATTCCATATCTGAAAAAGAAAAAAAAAAAAGTGACATCAATGCAATGTGCCTGCTTTACACAACTTTGCTACTCTAAAGCCTCGTACACACGATCGGATTTCCATCGGACAAATCCGTGGATTTTTGTCCAAAGGGCGTTGGCCAGGAACTTGTTCTGCATACAGACGGCAGAACATTTTCAGCCAACATTCACGAAACTATGTGGTTTTTCAGCTCTTTAGCGCCACCCTTTGGGCAACTTCTGCTATTGTTGTCTGATTGTTAGCATTGGTTCAGAGCATGCGTGTTTGTACTTTGGATTTTAGTCCAACAGACTTGTGTACACACGATCGGAAAATCCACAACACACAATTGTTGTCGGAAAATTTTAAAGCATGCTATCCCACATTTGTCCGCGGAAAATATGACAATTGTCCGATCTTCTGCGAACAACCTGTCACACTTTTCCCGTCGAAGAATCCGGTGATACAATACCTTGAAAAAGTGTTCATACCCTTTGAAATTTTCCATATTTTGTCATGTTACAACCAAAAACGTAAATGTATTTTATGTGGTAGACCAACACAAAGTGGCACAGAATTGTGAAGTGGAAGGAAACTTCCACTTCAATCTTTTTCACATTTCTTTTTCTAAATATGTGAAAAGTGTGGGGTACATTTGTATTCAGCCCCCCGGAGTCAATACTTTGTAGAACCTCCTTTTACTGCAATTACAGCTGCAAGTCTTTTTGGGGGATGTTTCTAGCAGATTTGCACATCTAGAGAGGGACATTTTTGCCCATTCTTCTTTGCACAAAAGCTCAAGCTCTGTCAGATTGGATGGAGAGCGTCTGTGAACAGCAATTTTCAAGTCATGCCACAGATTCTCAATTAGATTTAGGTCTGGACCATTCTAACACATGAATATGCTTTGATCTAAACTATGGCCCTCCAGTTGTTCAGGAACGACATTTTCCATCATGTCTATGAATGTCAGAGTATTAAAGGAGTAGTAAAGTTACATGTTTTTTCACCTTAATGCATCCTATGCATTAAGGTGAAAAAACATTCGACAATACCGCCCCCCCCCCCCCCCAGCCCCCGTTTTTCTTACCTGGCCCCTCGAAAGTCCCATGCTCGTCCCCGTCATCCTCTTCGTTTTTCTGCCTGGCCGCCGATTGGCTACACTGGATAGATTGAAAGCAGCGCAGCCATTGGCTGGCGCTGCTGTCAATCACATCCAATGACGCGGCACGCCGGGGGGCGGGGCCGAGTGATACAGTCGGCGGCTATGGCCGCCGCTGTATCACGGGAGCGCGCCCGCAATCACTCCACACCATGCGAGCTCACTCGCATTAAGGTGTGGAGTCCTTGCGGGGAGGAGCCAAGACAGCCGCCGAGGGACCCCAGAAGACCAGGATCAGGGCCACTGTGTGCAAAACGAGCTGCACAGTGGAGGTAAGTATAACATGTTTGTTATTTTTAAGCAAAAAAAACAAAAAAGGTATAGTGCTCCTTTAAGCCTCGTACACACGGTCGGACTTCCATCTGACTTTTCTGTGGATTTTTGTCCGAACGGAGTTGGCCGGGCAAACCCATAGCATACACACCACAGGACTTTTCTGCAAACTTTCCCAAAACTTTATCCAACATCACGTGTTTTTTCTGCTCTTTTCTGCTCTTTACCGCCACCCTTTGGTCAACTTCTGCTATTGTTGGTTGATTTTACAATTATTGGTTTTGTCCATCGGACAAAAGTCCGATGGTTTTCTGTACACACGGTTGGACTTTACTCCATCGGACTTTTGTTGGCCAAATGTTTGTCCGTTTGCAGACCAAACTTTTGTCCGATGAAAAACAAAAAAAAGTTTGTCCGATGGAGCGTACACACGGTCGGATTTTTTGTCAAACTTGCTCAAAATGAAGTTTGTTGGCAAAAATTCTGATCGTGTGTACGGGGCTTAACAATGACTCATGGGACATGTAGTTGCACAACAGCTGGAGGGCCGTAGTTTGGAGATCACTGATCTAAACCATTCAATTGTAGCTCTGGCTGTATTTTTAGGGTCGTTGTCCTGCTGGAAGGTGAACCTCCGCCCCAGTCTCAAGTCTTTTGCAGACTCTAACAGGTTTTCTTCTAAAGGCCCGTACACACGATCGGATATTCTGACAACAATTGTCCGACGGACGCGTTTTGTCGGATAATCCAACCGTCTGTATGCTCCATCGGACAATTGTGGTCGGAATTTCAGACAAAATGTTGGATGGTCATGCTCTCAAATTGTCCGACAACAAATGTGTACACATGATCTGATAATCCGACGGAACATAAGTTCGTCGGTCTAAAATCCAATGTACAAACACGCATGCTCAGAACTAATGCTAACCATCAGACAACATTAGCAGAAGTTGCCCAAAGCTTGGCGCTAAAGAGCTGAAAAACCACGTAGTTTGGTGAATGTTGGCTGAAAATGTTCTGCCGTCTGTATGCAGAACAAGTTCACGGACAACACCCGTCAGAAAAAAAAACAAACATGATTTGTCTGATGGAAGTCGGATCATGTGTATGAGGTTTAAGATTGCCCTGTATTTGGCTCCACCCATCTTCCAATCAACTCTGACCAGCGTCTCTGTACCTGCTGAAGAAAAGCATCGCCACAAAACAGGGCTGGAGCCAGGGATAGCCAGGAGCGGTATGAAGAGTGATGGTAATGAGCGCTGTGGAGAGCTGGCAGGTGGATCTGGCAGACAGCAGGAACATGAAGTGTTGTCCTGGGCTTGTGCTTTGGCATTGAAGTGGAGATGCAAAGACCATCCATGGAAAGGCATGGAAGCACTCAGTCCAATCCCTCCTCATGGTTTGGCAAAGGGGCAGTCCTGGTTGCCCCAAAATGCGTAACCATACCCCAAGCCCTTCCACAGATGATCTTTGCATATCCAATTTGGTCCTGGATTAGGCTGGCAGGGCAGCGAAGCACAAGCTGAGGACCCTGCTTGCCTAGCTCTGCAATCCCTCATTAGTAACCCTCAAATAAATGCAAGTGCATTTTTTAATGGTATGCCTTCTTACTGATATATCTACACTTTGTTGGACGGCGCTCAATGCGTTTTTGCTCTTTTTACAGATACTAAGTGAATCCATCACTTTACATTAGGGTCGTCCCGATACCGATACTAGTATCGGTATCGAGCATTTCCCCCCGAGTACTTGTACTCGGGGGGAAATGCTCCGATGCTTCACCCGATACCTGGGCAGTCAGGGATGAGCGGTGCGGCGGAGGGGAGTATACATTTCAATAAAGCCTGACAGCTTCTCCCCGGACCGCCCCCCCCCCTTTCAGCTGCTTTAGTGAAATTTATACAGCGGTGATCGGTGCTTGCAACTCCCCCCAAAGCCGCACCGATCACCGCTGACTGTCCCTGTATCTTTCTCCGTGCTGCTGCTATACTCCTCCACGCTCTGTGTCCCCCTCTGTGCTCCGTATCCCCCTCTGTGCTGCTCTCCCTCTCCGGGTTCGTTGTCCCCCTCTGTGCTGCTCTCCCCCTCCGTGCTGCTCTCCCTCTCCGGGTGTCCTTGTATCCCCCTCTGTGCTGCTGCTGTCCGCGATCCGTGTCCCCCTCCTGCTGCTCTCCCCCTCCGTGCTCCGAGTCCCCCCACCATGTCCTCCTCCACCCCCTCTGTCCTCGATCTGTCAGGATGGAGAGCGGAGGTAGGAGCTGCTAAACCCGGCTCCTTCCTTTTCGTATGAACAGAGTCAGTGATCACCGACTCTGTTCATTCATATAACTGAAACATCGTAACCTATGTTTACGATGCTTCAGTTTATGAATGGAGAGGAGCCTCCTGTCCATTCATTTTAGCTGAGGCTGCAGAGAAAAAGGGACTGGGGAATGTGTCCTCAGTCCCTTTCTCTGTCTCATAGGGGAGATGTCAGGGGTCTGTTAAGACCCCTAAAATCTCACCAAAGCCCCCCGACAGCGCTAAAAAAACAAAAAAAAAAAAAAAGGGAAGAAAAATGCAGTAAATAAAAAAAATGAATTGTAAAAAATAAAAAAATAAAAAACACACTGACACAATCCACCCCCCCCTAAAAAAAAAAAAAAAAGAAAGCACTGCAAAAAAAAAAAAAAAAAAGGGGGGGGGGGGGGAAATCGGTAATCGGCGAGTACTTGAAAAAAAAAAAAAAGTATCGGTACTTGTATTCGGTCTTAAAAAAGTGGTATCGGGACAACCCTACTTTACATAGCAGCTGGTTTAATACCGCTTTAATTTTTTTCAACGGTTCCAATCATGCAGCCTTTTCCCTCAAGGTCATACATGTTACGTCCCTCCACCCTCTCCTGTTGGTTCATTTCTTAGACCTTTTTGTTGTCCATCTCTGGATTAGCTCTACCTATCAATACCGTTTCTGTTTGAGAGGTCTGCAAAACTGGACACCATATTCGAAATAAAACCGTTGTGCAATCCAGAGTCACCAAAGGTAATATTTGCTTTTTGCGGACTCTCATCTCAGAAAGAAAACAGTTGAATTAATTTTTGTTTGCTCACCTTAAACAGGAAAAAGTGCCAAAGAGAGCTCCGGCTGCCATGCCCACAGTGCACCCCATCATGAAGCCCATCTTTATTTTGTCAAAACATCTGGGCTGTGACTGCCCATAAGGTCCACCTACAGAAACCGGCATCTGCAAGAGAGCGAGCCTATTAATATTTATCAACATGTGCAAAATAAGACAGATCAGCATTGCCTGAAACCATGACACCGATTTACTGAAGGAGCTGAGAATCTTCACGAATTGAATAATGAAAGGGAACACACACACACACACACACACTTTGGAGAGATTGCCAACTCCTTTAGTAAATCAGCTTTAAAATGGTTGTAAACCCCATTCATGAAATCTGACCTGGGCACACCTATCTGTAGTGTTTACTTATCTCTCTCCAAAGCTCTAAGTCCTGTGTCTCCAGGAATTGAACAGGCAGCAGCTTCAGCTGCCCACAATAAAAATGGATGCAGCCAGACTCAGTGGAGGGAGATTTCTGCAGCATATTTGGCAAGTACAGAATCACAGTATATATAAAATAAATATGCAAAGTGGATGGAGGGAAGCTTCAGAATGGCAAAGATGTTTTTATTACAAATTATGTGAGCAGACTGCAGTTCCTCTGTAAGTGGTTAAACTGCCCTCGTCTACAGACAGAAGTTCATTCCTTTGATCTGAAAGAACAAAATGTTCCAATGTTTCTCTTTATCTCTGTTTAAGCATGTTGTCATAAACTTGGCAGGCTGCTTTTTTTTTTTTTTTTTGGACAGCTGTAGGCTTGAGCAGATAACTCTCTGCACTGAAATCGAGGAAATGCTGTATCAAGATCACGAGGGGGGGTAGAATCGCAATCTCGATTCTTTAACGATTAATCGTGCAGTACTAATATACACACACAAAAATTAAAGGAACACTTATTAATCAGGTATAGCATCAAGTCAATTAAACTGGGATATTGATCTGGTTAAAGTGGAGCTCCACCCTAAAGTGGAACTTCCGCTCATCTGATTTCCCCCCCCCTCCGGTGCCACCACTGGCATCTTTGGGGGGGGGGGGGGCAAGTTACCCGTCTTTGACCGGTATCCTTTCCCGCTTCCGGGAGCCTCAGGCGCGGATATTGACGTTACGGCTGGGGCTCCCGAAAAGGCTACACTGCCGGGTACCCTTACCCGCCATGGCGACGGCAGCACCCGACAGCTGATGGAAACATCGCTGGACTCCAGGACAGGTAAGTGTCCGATTATTAAAAGTCAGCAGCTGCAGTATGTGTAGCTGCTGGTTTTTAATTATTTTTTTGGGGCGGAACACCGCTTTAAGTAGCAGAGGTTTTTTTTAAATCTGTTTCAGCTGCTTTGGTGATAATGAGATTAATAGGTGCACTAGATAAGCAACAATGGGACGACCTCTAAAACAGGAATGGTTTTACAGGTGGAGGCCACTGACATTTTTTCCCCCTACTCATCTTTCACTAGTTTTGCATTTGGCTAGGGTCAGTGTTACTACTGGTAGCACGAGGCCATACCTGGACCCTATAGAGCAGTGATGGTGAACCTTGGCAACTCAGATGTTTTGGAAATACATTTCCCATGATGCTCCACTGCACTGCAGTTTTATTGAGCATCATGGGAAATTTAGTTCCAAAACATCTGAGGTGCCAAGGTTCACCATCACTGGTATAGAACATATGATTATTTCCCCATTGAGATCTGATGCGTTTTCAAAGTGTTTCTTGAATTTTTTTGGGGCAGTGTTTGTATGTGTGTTATATATATATATAATATTATTTCTCAGTTTCCTTTAGATGACATTATTCTCAGATGGAAGCTCTTCAGATGGATACAAAAGTATAGAATGTCACTTTGTATCCCTCCATTTCCTGTCTGAACATTGTTTATAAACACAGTCAGATGATTCTCTCTTCCGTTTTATCTGTAAGTGCCATGGTGCTGCACATGTGATCCGTTATGACACTAGTCATTTGATAGTTTGGAGGACACAAACAAATGTGACAGCAACCCGGCATTCTGGGAATGTAACTGTTTTTTGAAAACCGTTAAATCGATGGGTTTAGTTCCACTTTATGATTTAGGCCCCTTTCACACTGGGGCGGGCAGGAGTCGTGGCGGTATAGCAGCGCGATTTTCAGCGCTGCTATACCGTCGTTCTTACCGCGGTATGCGGTCGCTAGGGGGGTGAATTTAACCCCCGCTAGCGGCCGAAAAAGGGTTAATACCGCCTGCAAACCGCGGCTATTGCCGCGGTTTGCGGGCGGTATTACCGCGCTGTCCCATTGATTTCAATGGGAGACCGCGGTAAAGAAGCGGCTAGCAGGACTTTTGGAGCGGTCCTGCTAGCGCACCGCTTCAGTGTGAAAGCCTTCGGGCTTTCACATTGAAGGCTAAAGGGCATGATTTTTTCATGCGGTATAATAGCGCTAATATTAGCGCTAAACCGCATTAAAAACGCCCCAGTTTGAAAGGGGCCTTACTGCTGCTCAGGGGGCTCCGGGCTTCAGCAAGAAGAAACAGGAGGAGAAATGGTGGAGGCAAAGTTACAGCACACACTAATTTTGGTAGCATAATTATTAATGTATATTCCTTGCTAAGGAACTTTTTTTTTTTATAAAGTTGTTGTGGGTAAAGTTCCTCATTATTCTAGAACTAAAGACAATTTTTTTTTTTGTTTTCTGAATAGAGTACAGAGGGATTAGAAAATCCCCACTTTTGGGTTGTCTCCAGAACAGGAATAAAAATCTTCCAATGGGGGACATTAGTTCTGGTGATAATCAGGGATCCCCCCTGGAGGGATTTTCTCTCACTTCCTGTTTTGGCTATTAGACCGGAAGTAAAGGGGAAATATCCTCAATGGGCCAAAAAAAAAAAGGGGGGGGGGGACAGGAATTTAAGGAGATCCAAAGGCAGCAAACAATTCTGAGACCACGAATAAGCATGCCAATCAGGAGCTGTGACTTCACTTGCTGCATGCTTGTTCCCAATCAAACCGGAAACAGCCAGAATACGAGCATTTGCAGGGGCAGCCTCGTAATACAGAGCTCCTCCATGGGGGAAGCTTTAGACAGATTACCAACAGCCCAAGGCTGACCATACACTCTGACTAAAGCATCTACCATAGATCTGTCACTGATAGATTCGTCCTCATATTGTAGTTTCGTTAAAGTAGATTGTACATTCGCATTGTATGAAGTACGGTCAGCCTGAGCCCCAGCCGGTAGTTTGTGTCCTCCATATCCGGATCCTCACCTTTGTAGCCCCGTGTATGTCCGCTCCGCTCCCTCCGATCACCTCTCCGCTCTGAGCCGCAGCACACTGATGACGTGAGAGACGCCCCGCCCACCCCGGAAGTCTCCTCAGAGTCTCCGCCCACCCGTTACACAACGAGCCAGACTGCCCGTGGACGAGATGCTGTGCAGGGCGGCGATCCGGAGCTTGCTGGCGGCTGGGGGGTGCGGGAGAGTCCCGGCCGCCCGGGCCAGCCGTGAACAGAGGCCAGGTACTCAGACTAGGCCTCAGCCTGGAGGGTGTAATAATGTGTATAGTGGGGGGGAGGGAGAGACAGGACACTGACAGCTGGGACTGACAGGAGGAGGGGGGGGGCTGTATGTAGTCTGTCCCTCCGTGTCTGTACCCCCCTCCATCCCATCCCTCCGTGTCTGTACCCCCTCCATCCCATCCCTCCGTGTCTTCCCCCCCCTCCATCCCATCCCTCCGTGTCTGTACCCCCCCCTCCATCCCATCCCTCCGTGTCTGTACCCCCCCCTCCATCCCATCCCTCCGTGTCTGTACCCCCCCTCCATCCCATCCCTCCGTGTCTCCATCCCATCCCTCCGTGTCTGTACCCCCCCTCCATCCCATCCCTCCGTGTCTTCCCATCCTTCCGTGTCTGTACCCCCCCCTCCATCCCATCCCTCCGTGTCTGTACCCCCCCCTCCATCCCATCCCTCCGTGTCTGTACCCCCTCCATCCCATCCCTCCGTGTCTGTACCCCCCCATCCCATCCCTCCGTGTCTGTACCCCCCTCCATCCCATCCCTCCATCCCATCCCTCCGTGTCTGTACCCCCCTCCATCCCATCCCTCCGTGTCTGTACCCCCCTCCATCCCATCCCTCCGTGTCTGTACCCCCCTCCATCCCATCCCTCCGTGTCTGTACCCACCTCCATCCCATCCCTCCGTGTCTGTACCCCCCTCCATCCCATCCCTCCGTGTCTGTACCCCCCCTCCATCCCATCCCTCCGTGTCTGTACCCCCCCTCCATCCCATCCCTCCGTGTCTGTACCCCCCCTCCATCCCATCCCTCCGTGTCTGTACCCCCCCATCCCATCCCTCCGTGTCTGTACCCCCCCTCCATCCCATCCCTCCGTGTCTGTACCCCCCCATCCCTCCGTGTCTTCCCCCCCCCCTCCATCCCATCCCTCCGTGTCTGTCCCCCCCTCCATCCCATCCCTCCGTGTCTGTCCCCCCCTCCATCCCATCCCTCCGTGTCTGTCCCCCCCTCCATCCCATCCCTCCGTGTCTCCCCCCCCTCCATCCCATCCCTCCGTGTCTGTACCCCCCCCCCTCCATCCCATCCCTCCGTGTCTTCCCATCCCTCCGTGTCTGTACCCCCCCCCATCCCATCCCTCCATGTCTGTACCCCCCCCCATCCCATCCCTCCGTGTCTGTACCCCCCCATCCCATCCCTCCGTGTCTGTACCCCCCCCTCCATCCCATCCCTCCGTGTCTGTACCCCCCCTCCATCCCATCCCTCCGTGTCTCCCCTCCATCCCATCCCTCCGTGTCTCCCCTCCATCCCATCCCTCCGTGTCTCCCCTCCATCCCATCCCTCCGTGTCTGTTTCCCCATCCCTCCGTGTCTGTTTCCCCATCCCTCCGTGTCTGTTTCCCCATCCCTCCGTGTCTGTTTCCCCATCCCTCCGTGTCTGTTTCCCCATCCCTCCGTGTCTGTTTCCCCGTCCCTCCGTGTCTGTTTCCCCGTCCCTCCGTGTCTGTTTCCCCGTCCCTCCGTGTCTGTTTCCCCGTCCCTCCGTGTCTGTTTCCCCGTCCCTCCGTGTCTGTTTCCCCGTCCCTCCGTGTCTGTTTCCCCGTCCCTCCGTGTCTGTTTCCCCGTCCCTCCGTGTCTGTTTCCCCGTCCCTCCGTGTCTGTTTCCCCGTCCCTCCGTGTCTGTTTCCCCGTCCCTCCGTGTCTGTTTCCCCGTCCCTCCGTGTCTGTTTCCCCGTCCCTCCGTGTCTGTTTCCCCGTCCCTCCGTGTCTGTTTCCCCGTCCCTCCGTGTCTGTTTCCCCGTCCCTCCGTGTCTGTTTCCCCGTCCCTCCGTGTCTGTTTCCCCGTCCCTCCGTGTCTGTTTCCCCGTCCCTCCGTGTCTGTTTCCCCGTCCCTCCGTGTCTGTTTCCCCGTCCCTCCGTGTCTGTTTCCCCGTCCCTCCGTGTCTGTTTCCCCGTCCCTCCGTGTCTGTTTCCCCGTCCCATTTCTCCGTGTCTGTTTCCCCGTCCCTCCGTGTCTGTTTCCCCGTCCCATTTCTCCGTGTCTGTTTCCCCGTCCCATTTCTCCGTGTCTGTTTCCCCGTCCCATTTCTCCGTGTCTGTTTCCCCGTCCCATTTCTCCGTGTCTGTTTCCCCGTCCCATTTCTCCGTGTCTGTTTCCCCGTCCCATTTCTCCGTGTCTGTTTCCCCGTCCCATTTCTCCGTGTCTGTTTCCCCGTCCCATTTCTCCGTGTCTGTTTCCCCGTCCCATTTCTCCGTGTCTGTTTCCCCGTCCCATTTCTCCGTGTCTGTTTCCCCGTCCCATTTCTCCGTGTCTGTTTCCCCGTCCCATTTCTCCGTGTCTGTTTCCCCGTCCCATTTCTCCGTGTCTGTTTCCCCGTCCCATTTCTCCGTGTCTGTTTCCCCGTCCCATTTCTCCGTGTCTGTTTCCCCGTCCCATTTCTCCGTGTCTGTTTCCCCGTCCCATTTCTCCGTGTCTGTTTCCCCGTCCCATTTCTCCGTGTCTGTTTCCCCGTCCCATTTCTCCGTGTCTGTTTCCCCGTCCCATTTCTCCGTGTCTGTTTCCCCGTCCCATTTCTCCGTGTCTGTTTCCCCGTCCCATTTCTCCGTGTCTGTTTCCCCGTCCCATTTCTCCGTGTCTGTTTCCCCGTCCCATTTCTCCGTGTCTGTTTCCCCGTCCCATTTCTCCGTGTCTGTTTCCCCGTCCCATTTCTCCGTGTCTGTTTCCCCGTCCCATTTCTCCGTGTCTGTTTCCCCGTCCCATTTCTCCGTGTCTGTTTCCCCGTCCCATTTCTCCGTGTCTGTTTCCCCCCCCTCCCCCGTCCCATTTCTCCGTATCTGTTTCCCCCCCCTCCCCCGTCCCATTTCTCCGTATCTGTTTCCCCCCCTCCCCCGTCCCATTTCTCCGTATCTGTTTCCCCCCCCTCCCCCGTCCCATTTCTCCGTATCTGTTTCCCCCCCCTCCCCCGTCCCATTTCTCTGTATCTGTTTCCCCCCCCTCCCCCGTCCCATTTCTCTGTATCTGTTTCCCCCCCCCCTCCCCCGTCCCATTTCTCTGTATCTGTTTCCCCCCCCCTCCCCCGTCCCATTTCTCTGTATCTGTTTCCCCCCCCCCTCCCCCGTCCCATTTCTCTGTATCTGTTTCCCCCCCCCCCTCCCCCGTCCCATTTCTCTGTATCTGTTTCCCCCCCCCCCTCCCCCGTCCCATTTCTCTGTATCTGTTTCCCCCTCCCCCGTCCCATTTCTCTGTATCTGTTTCCCCCCCCCTCCCCCGTCCCATTTCTCTGTATCTGTTTCCCCCCCCCTCCCCCGTCCCATTTCTCTGTATCTGTTTCCCCCCCCCCTCCCCCGTCCCATTTCTCTGTATCTGTTTCCCCCCCCCCTCCCCCGTCCCATTTCTCTGTATCTGTTTCCCCCCCCCTCCCCCGTCCCATTTCTCTGTATCTGTTTCCCCCCCCTCCCCCGTCCCATTTCTCTGTATCTGTTTCCCCCCCCCTCCCCCGTCCCATTTCTCTGTATCTGTTTCCCCCCCCTCCCCCGTCCCATTTCTCTGTATCTGTTTCCCCCCCCTCCCCCGTCCCATTTCTCTGTGTCTGTTTCCCCCCCCTCCCCCGTCCCATTTCTCTGTGTCTGTTCCCCCCCCCCCCGTCCGTCCCATTCCTCCGTGTCTGTTCCCCCCCCCCCCCGTCCGTCCCATTCCTCCGTGTCTGTTCCCCCCCCCCCCCCGTCCGTCCCATTCCTCCGTGTCTGTTCCCCCCCCCCCCCCCCGTCCGTCCCATTCCTCCGTGTCTGTCCCCCCCCGTCCCATTCCTCCGTGTCTGTCCCCCCCCGTCCCATTCCTCCGTGTCTGTCCCCCCCCGTCCCATTCCTCCGTGTCTGTCCCCCCCCCGTCCCATTCCTCCGTGTCTGTCCCCCCCCGTCCCATTCCTCCGTGTCTGTCCCCCCCCGTCCCATTCCTCCGTGTCTGTCCCCCCCCGTCCCATTCCTCCGTGTCTGTCCCCCCCCCGTCCCATCCCATTCCTCCGTGTCTGTCCCCCCCCCCCCATCCCATTCCTCCGTGTCTGTTCCCCCCCCCCCCCCGTCCCATTCCTCCGTGTTTGTTCCCCCCCCGTCCCATTCCTCCGTGTTTGTTCCCCCCCCCCCCCGTCCGTCCCATTCCTCCGTGTCTGTTCCCCCCCCCCCCCCGTCCGTCCCATTCCTCCGTGTCTGTTCCCCCCCCCCCGTCCGTCCCATTCCTCCGTGTCTGTTCCCCCCCCCGTCCGTCCGTCCCATTCCTCCGTGTCTGTTCCCCCCCCCCCGTCCGTCCCATTCCTCCGTGTCTGTTCCCCCCCCCCCGTCCGTCCCATTCCTCCGTGTCTGTTCCCCCCCCCCCCCCGTCCGTCCCATTCCTCTGTGTCTGTTCCCCCCCCCGTCCGTCCCATTCCTCTGTGTCTGTTCCCCCCCCCGTCCGTCCCATTCCTCTGTGTCTGTTCCCCCCCCCGTCCGTCCCATTCCTCTGTGTCGGTTCCCCCCCCCGTCCGTCCCATTCCTCTGTGTCGGTTCCCCCCCCCGTCCGTCCCATTCCTCTGTGTCTGTTCCCCCCCCCGTCCGTCCCATTCCTCTGTGTCTGTTCCCCCCCCCGTCCGTCCCATTCCTCCGTGTCTGTTCCCCCCCCCGTCCCATTCCTCCGTGTCTGTTCCCCCGTACATTGGGGGTCAGCGGGAAAAGGGCCCCCTGTACGTTGGGGGTCGGTCAGCGGGAAAAGGGCCCCCTGTACGTTGGGGGTCGGTCAGCAGGAAAAGGGCCCCCTGTACGTTGGGGGTCAGCGGGAAAAGGGCCCCCTGTACGTTGGGGGTCTGTGGGAGAAGGGCCCCTGCTGAGCAGAAGGATGATAGGTCCGTGTCCGCTCTGACACAGCCACAGCCCGCTTTTCTATATGGGGTGGTCAGATGAAAACAGAAATGTCATTCCATCCTATTGTTTTTAGCGGACCGGATCAGATGCCGGCCGGTGTCAGGGGACACATGTCCACTGACATCTGCCGCTCCATAGAGAAGAATGGAGGTTCAGATTGGGTCTGCCTGAAAAACTGACAGGTGGACCCGATTGGAACATCCGTGTGAAAGGATCTTACTCTTCTTCCAGTGACATCCATTACAGTTTAGTTTTTAGTGAAGCTCAGCAGGACAGCCAGGCAACCAGCATTTTTCAAGAGAGGTCGGCAGTATATGGCCACCTGTGTGTGTTTCTTACTTCTCTGAGAACTCCTTAGCTTTTAACAAATTGTTGTAAATAAGTTGATGAATCCAAAGCAGACAGAACTGGGCGTCACCATGAACATTGCATAACCCGATGCACTTTGCTGAGTATAATTATTTGAGACATTTTGTTTTTTTAGCAGACTGGCGTGATAGAAAGTCCACAGAGGAGGAGTCAGAGCACCGACCGCTCTACATGGATGTTCAAGCAACTACTCCAATGGTGTGTTATACCTCTTTCTGCTAAGTACACCTGAGACATGTGATGATAACCCCCAGATTGTGGATCTCCAGAATTAGAGGCCCTGTAATTTGTCCTACAAGTGGCAAAATGACAGGGTCTCTTTAAAGCCCACCCTGGGACTCCGTTATACTTGCCGTCAGAGCGTTCCCCCTCCATCACAGCTGCCACAAAAGACAGGTGTTGGCTGGTGTGAGTTTTCTTTTTTTATTTTGATGAAAAAAGATTCACAATGTTTTCCTACCAGGGTGATGATGCAAACCTATGAAATCCTGCAGAATGACACATTGAACACATCGGTTTTTGAAAGATGTGATGCAAACATTGAAGCAGTGGTTGTAATTGATCACACTGGTATGTATGTGATCAGCATTATAGACCTCCAAGCAGGGATCCTCAAACTACGGCCCTCCAGCTGTTGCGGAACTACAAATCCCATGAGGCATTGCAAAACTCTGACATTCACAGACATGACTAGGCATGATGGGAATTGTAGTTCCTGAATACCGGGGGGGCCGTAGTTTGAAGACCCCTGCTTTAAAGGGTAAGTTCACCTTTACAAAAAATCTGTAAGGTGAACTTGCACTGGACCCCCCCCCCCCGAAGTCCCGCTATACAGAAGTCCCGCTATACAGAAGTCCCGCTATACAGAAGTCCCGCTATACAGAAGTCCCGCTATACAGAAGTCCCGCTATACAGAAGTCCCGCTATACAGAAGTCCCGCTATACAGAAGTCCCGCTATACAGAAGTCCCGCTATACAGAAGTCCCGCTATACAGAAGTCCCGCTATACAGAAGTCCCGCTATACAGAAGTCCCGCTATACAGAAGTCCCGCTATACAGAAGTCCCGCTATACAGAAGTCCCGCTATACAGAAGTCCCGCTATACAGAAGTCCCGCTATACAGAAGTCCCGCTATCACCCGCTGTGCCACATTCGGTCACCGCTGGGATATCAAATCCCCGGACCCGTGATCTCCTAAACATACCTCGTAAAGATACTTGCAGGAAGCATTCTAATTGGTTGGTGCCGTCATATGGGCGGCGATGACCAATCAGAACCCGCCTAGCCCGTTCTGTCAGCGCTGGAGGAGAAGAGAGAAAGTCGCAGGGATTTCAAATCCCTGGACTGGTAAAGCGGCGACCTGATGTCTCACAGCGGGACTGGGAGGAGGTCCAGTGTAAGTTCACCTTACAGTTTTTATGTAAAGGTGAACTTACACTTTATATTATACGTAAGATCAAACTTTAAAATATACTTCAGCATTTCAGATCTCAGGTGTGGTGGCTGCATTTTTTTTTTTTCACCTGGTGATCCAGACCGTTACAAACTTCCTGTCCTAGGATGACAGCATGCACCCAACATACTTTATCCAAGAGCAGAGTTGCCACTCATGAGCAGGAAGTGCTGGGACTGCAGAACACCTCCCCCTCGCCTGGGCGATGAAAGCAATGAACTGGGCAGAGCTGATAATAGACTACAGGCCAGCACTGGTTTCTGGCAGGATCAACAGATTTTTTTGCTTTTATCAAACAGATAAAACAAAATACTTTCAATGGTTTATTTAGCAGACAAAAAGGGAGTAAAAAAAGGAGTTTATATTTAGGCTCCATTCACACCTGGGAAAAATCGGCCCGCGTTTGGGGTGCCATTGGGAAATGGCATCGCAAACGTGTCCCACGTTTTTCAGCGATTGCAGAATTGTGGCGAATTCCGCCCACGATCCGGATCGCTCAGGTGTGAATGAAGCCTTGGGGTTTACGTATAGTGTAGAGTAGACTTGCGTCTCAGAAAAACTATTCCAGCTGATACAATCTGTAAACTATAATCCAAACAAAATGAAAGCTCCAAATGTCATCAGTGTAATAGACCAATAATAAGGTATCTAAGATTTTGGTTAAAGCAGAAGTAAACTCACAACATACTTGCAGATTATGGCATGCACCCACCTCCTTCTGTGCTGTCCTCCAGTGATGAGGACAGGGGTTACATTGTCTTATATTGTTACATTGTGTTCAGGACCTGGCCAATGTCTGCCATCTTACAGAGAGTGCACATTGCACTGCACAGGCATTACAGTGTACACAAAAAATTAAAAGGGGGGGTGTGGGGCGTGCAAAGAGACTGCATGCCTCTACTGCCAAAAATCTCCTATCTTTTTTTTTTCCTTTTCATTCCACTGTATGGGCAGGTATACATTGGGAATTACCGTATTTACTAGAGTATAAGCCTAGGCACCTAATTTTACCACAAAAACCTGGGAAAATGTATTGACTCGAGTATAAGCCTAGGGTGTCCATGTGCATGCCTCACTGTGCCCATGCCTAGACTGACGTTTAACATGGGAGTCTATGGAAGGGGTGCCCAGGTTTGAAAAATTGGTGCTCCCCGGCCGTAGGTCTCCTAGACAACAAACTTTGTACACTTGTAGAGGAAGAGTGGGGCTACATGTGTGCCAAGTTTGGGGTCCAGGGGACCTACCACCGGCCAGTACCGGGTCCCCAAGATCACCGGAGAAATTACCATTTAACATAGGAGTCTATGGAAGGGGTGCCCGGCTTTGAAAAATCGGTACTCCCCGTCCGTAGGTCCTCCAGACAACAATCTTTGTACACTTGTAGAGGAAGAGTGGGGCTACGTGTGTGCCAAATTTGGGGTCCAGGGGACCTACAGCCGGTCGGGACCGGGTCCCCAAATCCGGGAGATCAGACACGAAAAGGTGACTCAAGAATAAGCAGAGGGGGCATTTTCAGCACAAAAAAAGTGCTGAAAACCTCGGCTTATACTCGAGTATATACGGTAATCAATATTTTAGGATAGGAGTGACCTTTTACGCCTCATTCGCACCATACGTGCATAAGTAAAAATAAACGCAGATTTCAGTGTGTTTAAAAAAAAAAAAATCGTAAAAAATATTACGTTTTTTTTTTTTTTTTTTTTTTTTTTTTTACATACTGTCACCAGTCAGTATCGCTGATCACCGCCACATATAATAATGCTGTACTGCATTGGTGACAGTATGTAAGAAAAAAACAGGTTCTTTTAATTTCTTAATTTCCCCCAAAAAATGACAACCTCAAAAAACTTGCTATGCCTCCTCCTAAATACCTTGGACTGTCTACTTTCTAAAAATGGGAAATTTGGGGGATATTTGTACTGTTCTGGCATTTCGGGCCTCAAGAAATGAAATGAGGGCGTCGGTACATCAGGATTGATCGATTTGCAGATCTATATATATATACCATAGTTTGTGGACTCTATAACTTTCCTACAGATTTAATAATATAAACTGATTTTATTTATTTTCACCAAAGAAATGTAGCAGAATACATTTTGGCCTAAATTTATGAAGAAAGATTATTTTATTGCAAAATGTTATCACAGAAATTAAATGCGTTTTTTTTTATTTTTTATTTATTTATTTATTTTTTTCATTTTTTTGGCAAAGAAGAATAATAATAATAATAATAAAAAAAAAACAGTAGTGATTAAAGCGAAGTTCTGCCGAAAAAAAGGAAAAAAGTCAGCAGCTACAAATATTGCAGCTGCTGACTTTTTTTAAAGTAAGGACACTTACCTGTCCTGGGCGCCTGCGATGTCCTCACCTGAAGTCTATCTGTCCTTTTTTTACCAGGTAGAGGCGCCGGCATCTTCTGTAAGGGAATTGGGAAGTGAAGCCTTGCGGCTTCACAGCCTGGTTCCCTACCCGTCCTCACTGGTCCCTGCTGTCTTCTGTGACCTGTGTGTCTCCCAGAAGACAGCGGGGGGGGGCGAAGGAGGGGCCGGACATGGCGTAGATCGTCACAGAATCTGCAGCGATCTATTTCCAGAAGTGGGAGAAAATACCTGTATTGGACAAGTATCTGATCCTCCCTCCCCCTGAAAGGTGCCAAATATGACACCGGAGGGGGGGAGGGATCAGATAAGCGCAAGTTCAATTTTTGGGTGGAACTCCGCTTTAAATACCACCAAAAGAAAGCTCTAGTTGTATGAACAAAATTGTAAAAATTTCATTTGGGTACAGTGTTACATGACTGTGCAATTGTCATTCAAAGTGCGACAGCGCTGAAAGCTGAAAAATGCCCTGGGCAGGAAGGGGGTCAAAGTGCCCGGTATTGAACTGGTTAATTTTTTATTTTTTCCTGTTGGACTGTAAAGAAAAATATCTAAGGTCAGTTATATCAAATTTTTAGCCTTTACATGCTTCTGTTCTGGAGATACTGAGACAGGCCTTGCCGCTAACTTCAAGGTAGAGAAAGTGGGAGCTGTAAGGAGGAGGGTCTGCAGGCTATGATGACGTGTTTAGCTCCATTATGAAACAACTGCTGAAATACAGCAATAAGCCGATCACATAGATGGGGAATGATATTTCTAGAGTTGTACAATATAATGTAATGTGTGTTGCAAGTGAACATTTAATGTTCTGATTTACATTTTGGATAATATTACATTGCAAAATGGCTTGTGTAGGGATTATACATGTTTAATATCGGTGTTTTAATAAAAGTAGAAGTCTAACTTTTTTATTTATTTTTTAGTTTAGGAAAGAGTGATGAAGATTTTTTTTTATTACTGTCTTTGTCCCCATCAGTGTGATTTTCCAGCACTTTCTGTAACCAGAGGCAGCACAGGAAGTGGAAATACCTTTGATCGTTGTCACCAGAGAAAGTGTCCTAATTGCAAATACCAGCTGTTTCAGTGACGGCTGTAACATTTTGGATTCCCCCTCACTTTCTTCTCCATTGACAGTGGTTTCCAGAACAAATAGTAAGAGTAGTTCTCCCCAATGGTGACACAGACAACAGCAAATACTTGGCAGAGATTCTAACCTTTTTCCTACATTATCCAGAATGGCAAAACCGTTTTGACTGGAGTTCTACTTTAATTTATGCTCTTATTAGCTTACGTGTGTGTGTGTGTGTGTGTGTGTGTGTGTGTATATGTATATATGTGTGTGTGTGTGTGTGTGTGTGTGTGTATATGTATATATATATATATATATATATATATATATATATAAAATTTTAGGTGAAGTTTGATTAATAAATCTGGATTAATTTTATGTACAATCTTTATTTTTAGGATCCCAGGGTACTAGACCGTATGTTGCCTTACTTGGTGAATTACTATGGGAACCCTCATTCAAGAACCCATGCGTACGGCTGGGAGAGTGAGAAGGGGATGGAGAAAGCACGCGAGGTAACTCCAATGAGGTTTTCTAAAAGGGTGGCCGTGCCTTCAAAAAAAATTGGACCAGGGTATCTCTGAACCATATTTTTGAGCAGTAGCTAAGAATTTGCTCTTTCTTTCTTAAAGTGATACTAAAGTCTTGTTTGTTATTTTTAATGTTCTGTGCAGTAGTTTTGCACAGAGCAGCCCAGATCCACCTCTTCTCGGGTCCCTCGCTGGTGCTCCTGGCTTCTCCCTCCTTTCCAAGTACCCCCACAGCAAGCAGCTTGCTATGGGGGCACCTGAGCCGAGCCGCTGCTCTGTGTGTACATTCAGACCCAGACCTGTGGCTTGGCCCTACCCCTCTGTCTCCTCATTGACTCACTGACTTTGGCAGCAGCCAATGGTATACGGACATATGAGTCTCTCGTGCAACATTGCTGGATCGAGATGGGCTCAGGTAAGTATTAGGGGGGCTGCTGCACACAGAACATTCTTTATTTTAATGCATAGAATGCATTAGGCCCCTTTCACACTGGGGCGGGAGGTGCGTTGGTGGTATTGCGCCGCTATTTTTAGCGGCGCTATACCGTCGTATTTGCCGCGATTTGCGGCCGCTAGCGGGGTGATTTTTAACCCCCGCTAGCGGCCGAAAAAGGGGTTAAAACCGCCCGCAAACCGCTGCTACATCAGCGGTTTGCGGGCAGTATAGCAGTGCTGTCCCATTGATTTCTGAAAAACTCCTCGGTGTGAAAGGGGCCTTGGGATAAAAACACCTTCTACCTTTACAACCAGTTTAACCACTTGAAGACTTCACACCAGACCTCCAGAAAGGACGAGCTGGAACTGGAGAGAGTCCAGAGAAGGACAACAAAGCTAATAAAAGGACTAGAGGATATTAGTTATAAGGAAAGGTTTCGAGCACTGAACTTGTTCTCTGGAGAAGAGATGCATGGGAGGCAGTATTGCCAACCTACCAGCTTGAAATTTACTGACACAACACCCATAATTTACTGGCACAGCCAAGTTTTTGCTGCCATTTTCAAAAGTTACAAAATTACAGTTTTAAGTGCAAGTTACAGTATTTAGGCTACAAACAAATACAATATGCAACTAGCAATGTGATTTAAAGCGTTCACCCAAAAGTGAACCTCCGATATCACATTTGGCACCTTTCAGGGGGAGGGGGTGCAGATACCTGTATAAAATAGGTATTTGCATCACTTCCGGGTATAGACTCCCGTGGGAGTCCCGCCCCTTCGCGTCACCCCCCCCCCCCCGTTGTGTTCTGGGTAACACACGGTTCCCAGAACACAGCGGGGACCAGTGAGGACGGCGCAGCGCCACCCGCGCATGCGCAGTAGGAAACCGGGCAGTGAAGCCGCAGCGCTTCACTTCCCGAATCCCTCAACGAGGATGGCGGCGGGGGAAGCCGAGCGGTAGCTCGGCTTCGCCTGCCGACGTCGCGGGCGACCTGGACAGGTAGGTGTCCATTTTTTAAAAGTCAGCAGCTGCAGTATTTGTAGCTGCTGGCTTTAAAAAAATATATAAAATCCGGTGAACCTCCGCTTTAAGGTAGATAATA
Organism: Rana muscosa; assembly: GCA_029206835.1. Taxonomy (NCBI): domain Eukaryota; kingdom Metazoa; phylum Chordata; class Amphibia; order Anura; family Ranidae; genus Rana; species Rana muscosa. The sequence continues at coordinate 49,034,154 of CM055128.1, forward strand.
AGGCAAAAAACATATTTCTTATTGTATTTTCGATATAGTAAGTAAGTAGCTCAGGGACAGGCCTCAGGAGGGCAAGAAATTAGAATGGACGGCACACACACATAAAATTGACTCTCACAGTGACACTGACAGCAGTGTGCAGCTGCACAGATGATGATGAGACCTCACTGACACAAGAAGTCACCTCCTGAGTCACAGTCTCTCTCCAAGCCAAGTGGTCGCTCCAGTTCACTCTGATCTAAACAGCACTGACGGTCCCCGTCCCAGCCCGCCTTGCTCCAATACCGCAGACCCGCACACAAGGCCATGGCCGCTCTGCTTGGCTCCATTGGACCATAACATCACACGACATGCTATGGTACCGCCTACGCCAGAGCCACCGATCACACTGTAGCAGGCACTCGGATAGTCTCAGCTGGCTCCGGACCAAGCTGAGCATCACAGCCATATTTTTTACTGGCAACCTTTTACTTTTACTGGCAGGATAAAATAGCCTGTTTTTTACTGGCTGCCAGTAAAAATACTGGCGGTTGGCAACACTGAGAGGGGATATGATTTCAATGTACAAATACCGTACTCGTGACCCCACAATAGGGATAAAACTTTTCCGTGAAAGGGAATTTTAAAAAACACGCAGCCATTCACTAAAATTATAAGAGAAGCCGTTTAACCTTAAACTGCGTAGAGGGCTCTTTACTGTAAGAGCGGGAAGGATGTGGAATTCCCTTCCACAGGCAGTGGTCTCAGCGGGAGGCATCGATAATTTCAAAAAACTATTAGATAAGCACCTGAATGACCACAACATACAGGGATATACAATGTAATACTGAATATATAATCACACACATTGGTTGGACTTGATGTCTTTTTTCAACCTCAACAACTATGTAACCAGGCATTTTCTGGCACTTTTTGTTTACATTTTTTTTTTTGCTAGAAAATTACGTGAAACCCAAACGTTATACATTTTTTTTTTTTTTTTTTTAAAGCAGAGACCCTAGAGAATTGGTGGGTTTTGCAAAATTTTTTTTATGTCGCACAGTATTTGCGCAGCGGTTTCTCAAACACTTTTTTAACTTTTATGCAAAAACAAAAAATACATTACACAATTTTTTGGTAAATTATAAAAGAGGATGTCACGCCGAGTAAATAGATACCAAACATGTCACACTTTTAAATTGCGCATGCCCGCACAACGGCAACAAATGACGTAATTTTACTATCCATAGGCGATGCTTTAAAAGCCTTTACAGATTGCCACTTTAGATTTACAGAGAAGGTCTAGTGCTAGAATACTGCCCATGATCAGACGTTCTCGGCGATACCTCACATGTGTGGGCTGATCACTGTTTGCTCGCATGCGGGACCGACGCACGTGTTCACCTTTGTGCGCTAGTACGGGGGTCACTTTCAATTATTTTTATTTTTTTTACGCTGTTACTTTTAAAAAAAACATATCGATCACTTTTATTGCTGTCACAAGGAATGTAAACATCCTCGTGACAGCAATAGCCATGTGACAGGTACTCTTTATGAAGGAATCGACCCCAAATCCCTTTGCACTTGACAATGCCAAGATCAGCGTTTTTGAATACTTTTTGATTTTCAAAAAATAACGCAGTTGAGATCCAGGTAATATATTAGTGATGTGATATCATTGCTTCCGGGTTACGATAGTGGAGATCTGGTCAAGCCGATCCCGGCGTATGGGTCTCCATCCAGCTGGCAGACGTGCCAGGTAGTAGCTCAGGTTCAGGTCTCCCGGTGGAATGGGATAGCCATGGAAGGTGAAGAATGGTGGGGGGTGGCGTGGGGGGGTTGGCATCCCCTCTGGCTGCTTGTAACAGTTTTTAAAAAAACTGTATTGGGCTGATGCCTGCAGCTGCATTTCCAGAGTGTATTGAACTGACTGGGAAGCATTACCTCTGAGCTAATAATTCCTCAGTTTCACAGTATTCAGTATTGACTGATGTGTAAGTGGTATAGGATATCAAGCCTGAAAAAGAGCATTTGAGAATATATAAGGCAAATTCTAAGCGTTCTATATATTTTGGCATCTTGATTTACTTGTCACAACTGGACTGCCAGCACTGCCTGTAGAGTTGAGAATCTATTTTGGGTTCCTGGGACACAGAGATGAGATGACTTCTCCAAGGACAAATTAAAAAGGGCTGCGACCTTGCCTTCATTTTTTTTCCCTTCAGTTGAATCGTTTGAAGTTTAAACACTTTACTGTAATGCCAGAAATTTAGATCATCTGATGTAGTTATCTGAAAAAATGCTATTTTTTTTTTTTTTTGCAGCAAGTGGCAAACCTGATTGGAGCAGATCCAAGGGAGATCATTTTCACAAGCGGGGCCACCGAATCAAACAATATTGCTATAAAGGTACATTTTAAGTTTCTTTATTAGTGTTTTATGAAAGTAAATTTTTGTGCTTTAGGCTTATTATTCTTATAGGAACACAGTGTGAGATAATCTCTCTAAAATTCAAGGATTTCTCCGCTTGAACAGTTGTCACCAAAACAAATAGAGACAGTGAAACAGTCTGCCAGGGTGATTGGCCATTACTGATGATCTCTACCCTACCTTTCTATAAAAAAAATAACATGACCCTTATATAAAATAACATATATGAGTCTGAACTGCACTGGGAAATTCCTAAATAAATATAGTTAACATGGTTGCAAAATACTTATGGTGTTAGAATGTTGCAGCGGGATAAGGAAAATTCTCCCAAGGACCTTTTCATACAAAACCAGAAGCAATCCATTCTCTTTATTATGCTTTAGGTGTAACGATATCCACTTGCCGAATGCCGTATTGCAGTTTTACTGCTACAGAGCGGCTGCGCTGCGCAGGATTGTGTGTGTGTGTGTGTGTGTGTGTTCCTGCACTTCCAGGTATTGGGCGTGAGTGTGTGCCATCGGTGGCTTGCTTCCACTGTGATTTTACACAGCGGGAGCTGCGAACCCGATGTTTGCCGGCACCCGCTGATCATTTGGTACACAGGCAGCATAGTGATCTGTAAACAAGGCAGATCACAGTTCTGTCAGTAGGGAAGGCATTGATCCTGTGTTCCTGCAAAGCAGGAACTTTGATCAATGTCTTTCCCTAGTAAAAGCATCTCCCACACAGTACACAAACACTGGCTAGGCACACAGTTAACCCTTTGATTGCCCCTGATGTTTAAAGGGGTTGTAAACCCTCGTGTTTTTTCACCTTAATGCATCCTATGCATTTAAGGTGAAAAGACTTCTGTCACTGACCGTCCCCCCAGCCCCCTGTTTTACTCACCTGAGTCCTGTAATTCCCACGCCGGAGACGGGCTCTTCCCCTCTGCCCGTTGTCTCGGCTCTTGAGTTGATAGATTGATAGCAGCGTAGCCATTGGCTCCCGCTGCTGTCAATCAAATTCAATGACGCGGGGGCGGGACGAGTCCGGCATTCTGTGTCTATGGATGCAAATGCTGGACTCGTGAGCACGCCCGCAAGTTAACCCCCGGGAGAGGGCTGCTCCTAGGGGGTTATACGATGCGGGTAGAGCTGCACAATTAATCGTCAATCGTTTTCGCGTTTTCTATTTTTTTTCCCGTTTCAATCTTGACAAAGTATTTCCCGATCTTTCTATGCAGAGAATGGATGCCCTCCCAGAACAGAGCCACGCTGTAGCCGTCTTTTTGTCTATAGCGCAGTATTGAAGTGGATATGAACCATCCTGACTTGTGCTTCTTGTGGCATCTTTACCTTTCACACTAGCATGAAATACATCTCATGATTTTTAAAAGAAACCAGTAGTGAGAGAGATGAGGGGGCTATAACTGGTGACCTTCTTTGAAAAAAATTCTAGATGCCCAGCTGTTTCTGACTTCAGAATATGAGTAACTGAAGTAAGAACTGCTGATCTGTGTATTTGTTCCGGCTCTATGATTTATATTGTAGTGAGGTCTTTGCAGTAGAATGACTGTCAGGTGACTATCGGTTTCAGAGAGCGGTCAGCAAAGGCAGCCTCTTCAGTAGAGGGGCCAACATGACCACCAGAGAACCAGAATCTTTAGAAGGAAGCCTGCAATGGCAGTCCATGTATTTCCTGATGACAGGTTTCCTTAACAATGGTGGGTATTTACTTTCAATGAACTTCTTTTTGTTTCTGATATTGGTCCTCTTGTTTTATTTGTATCAAGGGAGTAGCCAGATTCTACAAGTCCCGCAAGAAACATCTCATCACCACTCAGACTGAACATAAGTGTGTCCTGGATTCATGCCGCTCATTAGAAGCGGAAGGATTTCAGGTCACTTACCTTCCTGTTCAAACAAATGGCCTGGTGGACCTAAAGGTGAGAGTCGCATCTGTTTCTCATATTTTGTGATCATGTAGCAGATATTTTTGTTGGTTTTCCTTTCTGTTAAAGGCACGGTTATCTTTGCTTTTAGGTTCTAGAAGAGGCCATCCGACCGGACACTAGTCTGGTATCGGTTATGACTGTGAACAATGAGATAGGAGTCAAACAGCCTATAGCAGACATAGGTTAGTATCCATTTTTTTTTTTTTTATCTTTAATTTTTTTAAACTCACAAATAAATCCGCTAAATACACGGATGGAATACATAAATGGGGGCTGTTGTACCTGTTTCACACAGCACAGTTCTTCCTGCCATCAGGAGGGGTCCTGATCGTTCTCTAATGCAGTTTCTCCTTCGCTGACAGGTCCTCTCTGCACGCCAACTTTTGACTGGACAGTAAAGGGAAAAACAGCTTACCAATATGCTGTTCTCATTGTCTGCTTGCTTTCTCTTCACATCATCATTCTCCTTGCACTGCAGTACAGCTGATTGGCTCCTTGTGCTGCTTCACCCTCCTAATTATTTTTTAAATATTTTATTTATTACATATGTAGCGGTACCCTCTTGAGGGCTGCTGAGTGTTGCGCTCCGTCTGTCACCCTGCCCAGCCAGGCACACAGTTCTCATTTACCCTCAGGCAGAAAACCAGTCCTTAAACTTTGTATTTTATTGAGGGGAATAAACTTGGATAGGGTGTTTGAGCTGCCCAGATGATTAGGAATAATTTAGGGATTTGAGACTATATACAACTCCAGTATATACACCTCCTTTTCTTCTCTCCAGCACATCACCTGCTTGCATTTCCCAGACCAGCAAGCATTATATTTTAGGCCTGACACTGGCTCAGCCAGGCCTAAGGTGAATGCTTTTTTCAGGCAGGGACAGCAGGTCCCTTTTTGATTTTGAAAAATATGTAGGTAGTCCTAGTGCTAGCTGTCCATGTGGCTACTGCTTCCAGCACCACATCTTCAGGCCCTGCCAGCCCTCCTGGCTGCAGCTGCCTCTCTCCACTGCCTGTGTCACCACAGTCCACTCCACTGGCTCTGGCACCCATCTTAGACTGCAATCTCCCAGTCCTTTCAGGCATGCCTCCCAGTCTTCTCCCGACTGTGTCACTCACCAGCCCTCTTGGCTGCGACCTGTTCCTCCCTGGAGAATTGCCCGGTAGTGCTATCTTCTGCTATCCTCTCTATGCTCCCATGCCCCCTGTCCAGGACACCTCCACATGTTCTTAGAAGGTCCTATCCGCACCCGAGCCCAGGCCCAAGGTCACCCCCCCCCCCCCCAGACTGGGGAGCTCCCTCAAAGGCCACAACAGCCTAGCACTCCATCTCTAGCTTCCTTCCAAGCAACTCCTCCCTTGCTGGGCTGACCCTGGGTATTTAAGGGGGCCTGCCAATCCAAGTTGGGGTATGTTCAGGGCTCCCCAGAACACCCCAGACAGCTCCACCCCACCTCTCCTCCTTCCTTTCCAGAAAACACTAGAAAATTCTGGAAAGAAGTGGGAGGTCTTGGTGATGCTGCCTGTCAGTCACCGAGCTCTGCTCTGAGTCACTCCCAACCCAGATCAAAACAACCTGGAAATTTACCTCCTCTCAAAAAAACATCAGGCTAGAGGGTGCTACACATAGTTGCATAGTCAGAAAGGTTGAAAAAAGACACCAGTCCATCCAGTTCAACCTGTGGTGTGTGTGTATGTGTTTGTCAACAGTAATTTCCATATCCCTGTATGTTGGGATCAGTAAGATGCCCATCTAATAGTTTTTTTTAAACTATCGACGCTCCCTGCTGACACCACTGCATGTGGAAGAGGATTCCACATCCTTACCGCTCTGACAGTAAAGAACCCTCTACACAGTGGCAAACCATCCATAGGGGGCGCATGGGCGCCGCCCCCCCCCCCCCCCCCATTCATGAGTCCGGCTCCTAATCTACACGCAGGGCTCCAGATGCATGGATTTCAATAGGTACTTTTTTTTTTAGAAACGCAGCTTGATGCATGAAGGTAAAAAACCCTCTGTGCTCAGCAGCGCCATCTGCCCCCCTTAAACTTACTTAAACTTCATTTCGAACCAGCGATGTGCACGAGAGCCTCGGCTTTCCCGGGTCTCTCCCTCCTCATTGACTGAGACAGCAGCGGTATCCATTGTCTCCCGCTAATGTCAATCACACCTAGTCAGCAAATGACGAGCAAGCAGGGGCAGGGCCGAGTCTCACTCCATGTGTGAATGGACACACAGAGCAGTAGCTCGGGAGGGGCAGGAGGGAGGGCCCTGGAACGCCAGCATGGAACCCAAAAACAGGAGGATCGGTTCTGCTCTGTTCAAAACCATTGCACAGTGCAGGTACGTATGACAATTTTTTTTTTTGTAAAAAAAAACAACCTTTAACCGCTTCCCGCCTGTAGGATGTCATATGACTTCCTGGATTTTAAGTTGCGATATGGGGATGATTCCTGCAGCTACAGGCAAAATCCCAGTATCTTTTATTTTTTATTATTTATTTTTTCCCTATAATGTAAAAGCCATCTTAGCGCTGATTGGCCTCTGGATTGCTATTACTGGCAGTGAGAAGGGACGCCCTAATGCCCCCCCCCCCCATCGCCCACTGGTGCCCCTTCGTGCTCCTTCAATTCGATCAGGAAGCCTGGGATCTGATCCAGTGGTGCCGACGGGTAGCCATAAAGTCGGCTGTGAACCAGATGGTCTCCAGCCATCTCTATGATCCTGGGAGGCCGGAAGTAATTTCCAGCTCTGGCATTTGTAAACACTGCCATTTTTTTCCCTGGAAAGCAGATAGATATCAATGGTTTTTCTTTTTTGGATCTCATGCTTTTTAGGGTAGCGCAAGATCTGGGGTCTTATTGACCCCAAATGTCTCCATAAAGAGGACCTGTCTTGCCTTATTTCTATCTCAAGGGATTTTTACATTTTTATATAGCAATTTTAAAGCGTGACATGTTGGGTATCTGCTTACTCAGTGTAACATCATCTCACTGACCTTAAGCAAATTAAGCCATATTTACATGGATGTACTTAAGCATACACCTGTGTGAGAGCTGTGTTTTCCAGCACAGGGATGCACAGGTGTTCCGTGCATCCCCATTTAGGCAGTACCATTCGTGCCAATTGGGACATATCAAGTGCACGGACACAGCCGTTGCTCTCAATTTGACATTCTAAGACATTCTAAGTCATTGTACCCAAGCTTGACTATATTATTGTATTATTTATAAAATTTTCCCTTCTCTGTTCTGTCTCCAGCACATATCTGCAATTCTAGAAAGGTCTTCTTTCACACTGATGCGGCACAGGCTGTCGGCAAGATTCCAATGAATGTGAACCAAATGAAGATTGATCTGATGAGCATAAGTGGTCATAAAATCTATGGCCCAAAAGGTAATCTCTTCTCTCAACTTTTTTTTGTACATTTTTTTTTTTTTATGTTTTTTTAATTCAGTTTTGTAAAATACGGTATTTGAATAAATGCAGAGATACACATAGATAGATGTATATCTATCTATCTATCTATCTATCTATCTCTATCTATCAATAAATGTGTTAAAATGCAACGAGTGCAAGTACCCGCTTTGGCTTAGTATCTGCCTCCTGCAATCGCTGTACTGTTGATCTCAGACTGGCAGAGAGTGAAGTAACAGAAGGAGCCAATCGGTTGTGCTGCAATGCTCATGTGCTCGCAAGTAACATGCTGAGAGAAGAGGGGAGCAGAGATATGAGCTCACCAGTCTGTTACTACTTTAAAAAAAAAAAAAAAAAACTACTGTCCAGTTACAGGCTGGGGGAGGAACAAGACCTGTAAATGTTACTTAAAGCGGAGCTCGATCCAAAAGAGGAAGTTCTGCTTGTCTGCCTCCTCCCCCGCTGCCACATTTGGCACCTTTTGTGGGTGCCAATGGTCTTCTTGTTTTGGGTGGTTATCATCAGCTGTTTATCCTTCTTCCCCCCTTTTTTTTTTTTTTTAAGGTGTAGGAGCAATTTATGTTCGCCGGCGACCTAGAGTACGAGTGGAGGCCTTGATGAGCGGTGGAGGTCAGGAGAGGGGCCTGAGATCTGGTACAGTTCCAACTCCACTTACTGTGGGATTTGGGGCAGCCTGTGAGATATCTCAGCAGGAGTTGGAGGTAAATGGTCTGCTTTATATGATAAAATAGGATTGCAGATCTCTTGTGCATGGTGGTAATTGGAGTCTCCGACTCATATTGGCTTAGGACAAACCCATCAGATTTTTTTTATTGATGCATTTTTATTTTGGGATGTTATAGCAGGCGTGCCTGCACTGTGCACTGAGATCAGAAGGGCTGCTTATACAGTTGGGGAAAATAAGTATTTGATCCCCTGCAGATTGTGTAATTTTGCCCACTTAAAAAGAAGTGAAGGGTCTATAATTTATATTCATCATAGGTGTATTTTAAATTATAGAGATAAAAAAAAAAAATCCTTAAAAAAACACGATACAAATTTTATAAAATGAGTTGCAGTTCAGTGAGTAAAATAAGTATTTGATCCCATACCAGCCAACAAAAATTCTGACTCCCACAGACTGGCTACAGTAGGTGCTCATGTGTTACTCAAATTAGTCCTGTCAATTTATGAAGGTGCTCCTAACGACAACTCATTATGTGTATAAGACACCTGTCCACAGAATCTTGTTCTTCCATTCAAACTTCACCATCATGGGCAAGACCAAAGAGCTGTCAAAGGACATCAGGGACAAGATTGTAGACCTGCACAAGGCTGGAATGGGCTACAAGACCATCAGCAAGAAGCTTGGTGAAAGGGAGACAACTGTTGGAGTGATTATTCGCAAATGACAGAAATACTAAATGATCATAAATTGCCTTCGGTCTAAAGCTCCATGCAAGATTTCACCTCATGGGGTGAGGATGATCATGAGAAAAGTGAGGGATCCGCCCAGAACTACACAGGAGGGCAGTTGGGACCACAGTCGCCAAACAAACCATTGGTAACAATACGCCACCATAAATTGAAATCTTGCAGCGCCCGCAAGGTCCCCCTCCTCGAGAAGGCACATGTACAGCCCGTCTGAAGTTTGCCAATGAGATGGATTGGGAGAAAGTGCTGTGGTCAGATGAGACCAAAATTGAGCCCTTTGGCATTAACTCGACTCGCCGTGTTTGGAGGAAGAAAAATTCTGACTGACCCCAAGAACACCATCCCTACAGTCCAGCACAGAGGTGGAAACATTATGCTTTGGGGAAATTTCTCTGCTAAAGGTACAGGCTGACTTTGCTGCATTGAGGAGCCAATGGGTGGCGCAATGTATTGTAAAATCTTGGATGAGAACGTTCTACCCTCAGCCAGAACACTGAAGATGGGTCATGGATGGGGCTTCCAGCATGGCAATGACCCAAAACATACCACCAAGGCAACAAAGGAGTGGCTCAAGAAGATGCACATTAAGGTCATGGACCTAGCCAGTCTCCAGACCTTAATCCTATCGAAAATGTAGATAGGGAGCTGAACTTTGAGTTGCCAAGTGATAGCCACGAAACCTTAAGGATTTAGAGAAGATCTGTAAAGAAGAGTGGACCAAAATCCCTCCTGAGATGTGTGCAAACCTGGTCACCAACTACAAGAAACGTCTGACCTCTGTGCTTGTCAAGAAGGGTTTCTCCACCAAGTACGAAGTCAGGTTTTGCTTGGGGATCAAATACTTATTTTACTCACTGAACTGCCACTCAATTTATAACATTTGTATCATGTGTTTTTTCTGGATTTGTGGTTGATATTCTGTCCCTATCATTTAAAATACACCTATGATAAAAAATATAGACCATTCATTTCTTTGTAAGTGGGCAAACTTACAAAATCTGCAGGGATCAAATACTTTTTCCCCCACTGTATGTGTATGCAGCTCCCTCTGCCCTGGTGACTTCTCTGTGCCCTTTAATGACTTCTCTAAACAATGTAGATGAGGATTCCTTGTGCATATTCAAGCAGTTCTTTTATAATGGAAACTAGAGTATTATGGGAGAGTCAGGGATGTGATAGAACACTTGAAAACTGGGTGCTGGGTCTATAGCTTCTTGGCTGCAGGATTTATCCTCTTCCTACCTGCAATCTATAAATTATTATTATACACGATTATTATAATCTGCCCTTCTCAAATACAACTCCTGCCTCCACACTGCTAAACAAACCTACTACAACACTCTCATCAAAACCCTCTCATCCAAACCTCGTCAACTCTTTTCTACCCTTAATTCCTTACTCTACCCCCACTGCCCCCACCCACCAACCTGCTTACCGCTCAACAGATTGCCAACCATTTCAAAAGCAAAATCGACACACATCGCAAGGAGATATCCAGCATTCAAATTCCTCCCTTACCCAACACATCAGATCCAACACCACACTCAATACTCTCCTCCTTTTTCCCCAGTTACCACAGATGAAGTTGATAAACTCCTCTCCATGGCCCACCTATCTACCTGTCCCCTGGACCCTGTCCCCTCTCAATTACTGCCATGCGACCACCTTCCAGCTCTATCCTCAACTCCCTAACCCACATCTTCAACCTCTCCCTCTCCTCTGGCATCTTTCCTTCCTCGCTCAAACATGCACTGGTTACCCCCATACTTAAAAAAAAAAAAAAACCCTCACTAGACCCCACCTGTTTGAATAACTTAAGACCCATCTCCCTGCCCCTGTTTCCTTTCAAGCTCATCGAACGCCTTGTCCATGACCGAATGAGTCGCTAACTCGTGGACAACAACCTTCTCGACTTCCAACAGTCCGGCTTCTGCCCACAACATTCTACTGAAACTGCCCTACTAAAACTCACCAATGACCTACTAACTGCTAAAACCAATGACCATTACTCCATACTCATATATTCTTAGACCTCTCTGCTGCCTTTGACACAGTTGACCACCTGATCCTCCTCAGGAAATTACACTCCCTTGGCCTCCTTGATTCTGCTTTATCCTGGTTCTCCTACCTATCTCCGCGCACTTTCAGTGTCACTTACAACTCCATCTCCTCCGCTCCTCTTCTTCATTCTGTTGGGGTACCCCAAGGCTCCATCCTTGGGGCCCCTCCTATTCTCACTTTATACCTTCCAATACCACCTCTATGCATGCTGACGACACCCAGATCTATCTTTCCACTCCTCAACTCACCCCCTCGATCTCCTCACGGATCTCAAACTTACTGAATGACGTATCGGTATGATGGATGTGACACCACTTCCTCAAACTCAATCTTTCTAAAACTGAGCTTGTTATATTTCCTTCTTCACAATCTCCCCCCCCCCCCCCCCCCGTGTGACTTCACCAGTAATATAAACAGCACAACCATTGGTCCCTCCACACATGCCAGGGTGCTGGGTGTAATCCTCGACTCAGACCTCTCCTTCAGCCCCCACATCCAATCACTGGCTAAATCCTGCCGCCTTAGCCTCCAACATCTCCAGAATTCGACCCTTCCTGACTAATGACACCACAAAGCAACCTATTCACTCCTTGATTATTTCCCGCCTTGACTACTACAACACTCTCCTTAATGGCCCAACCTTAAGCAGGCTCCCCCCCCCCTTCAGTCTATTATGAATTCTGCTGCTAGACTAATACACCTTACTAACCGATCCGTGACTGCTGCTCCTATCTGCCAATCCCTTCACTGGCTTCCCCTACCCCACCGTGTAAAATTCAAAATGCTAACCACAACATTGCCCCCATTTATATCGCCCACATCGTCCCCTCCGCTCCTCCCAGGACCTCCTGCTCTCTAGCTCCATTGTTACCTCCTCCCATGCTCGCCTTCAGGACTTCTCCAGAGACTCTCCCATCCTCTGGAACTCTTCCCCGGTATGTCCGATCACCCCCTACACTGTCCACCTTTAGGAGATCCCTGAAAAAATCTATTCAGGGAAGCCTATCCCACACCCACCTAACAACTATCCCCGAGCCACCCCCATCAAATCATTCTCTGCAGCTATTACCTTTTGTACCATCACCCCCTCCCTTTTAGAACAGGGGTGTCCAAACTTTTTTTCAAAGAGGGGCAGATTTGATGAAGTGAACATGCGTAAGGGCCGACCATTTTGCCTGAAATTCTTTGAATCATTAAAATTCGGTCTAAATGTGTTCGTTTGAGCACTAATACACTGCCCAACAAGAAGTCTCTTGCCTTTGTCGCGCTCATTTTCGACACACAGACGAATGCTCTGCTCTTTAGGGGTACCGTTAATTCCTAATGGTACCCCACACATTGGAAAATGTGGGGTGCTTTTGGTGCAGTGCAATAAAAAAAAAAAAAGTTTCGGGACTTCTTTCCCTGCATTTTTGTGGATAGGGAAGTCCATTGAAATTAATGGGCTGCCCTACACGCAGTACGCAGCCACACAGATGTGAACCAAGGGCTTGTTCACATGTTAGGTTGGAGGGGCAGTAAAACCACATGGTTGAGCTGTTTTTACCACCCCCAACTTCTCCCCCTTTAGCTGCAGAGACAGCAGCTGGGGGTGTACACATGCTGTGGCTGCAGCTGGAGGTATACCCAGGCGGAATGGGGCTGCACTCCAACTACCCCGCAACTGTGTGCATTGCACGGTTGTGGTATAGTGATGCTGCATTTACGGGCTTAAAACAGGTGGTGAGGACGCAACATAATGCCTCTTTACCACCTGTCCAATGCCTCTGAAAAGCGATCTGTGCATGGATTGCTTTTCAGAGGAGCAGCAGTCCTGGCTACTATCGCAAACAAGCCCTACAAAAGCAGTTCTGATGGTACAGGAATGGGGGGGGGGGGGGGGTCCGGATTAAAAGTAACATACACAAATAGATACACGCATTCATACGTACAAACATATATACGCACGCACGCACGTACGTACGCACGCATGCATACAGACATACATGCGCATGCACAGACACATGAATAAAGCCCTTTTAAAACGAATCTAGCTTCTAGCACAGTACTGTACCTTTCCAATTTCCTCATTCAGTCGGGTACTGCACTGCAGGGGGAAGCAGAGAGCACAGCACACTCCCCTGCACTTTACTTTCACTTTTGAGGCTGACTAAGCTTCTCACAGTGCTGATGTACAGTTCGGCAGGGGATCGAGCTCACCTGACAGCCCTTCTCTCCCCTGATCCCTCGGCACACTGGTTGAGAGTCTGGTTTAGATAACCAGGCGGGCTGTTCAAAACCGGACCGTGGGCTGCGATTGGCCCGCGGACCGGACTTTGGACATGCCTGCTTTTAGAATGTAAGCTCTATGAGCAGGGCCCTCCTGTACCCTCTGTATTGAAGTGTACTGTAATTGTGCTGTCCCTCCTATACATTGTAAAGCGCTGCGTAAACTGTTGGCGCTATATAAATCTTGTATATTAATAATCTATAAATGAACGTCCTCCAACACGATGCTGATGTCCCCTGCTGGCAATACCTTCATAAATGTCCTCTGAGACTATTAGCTGACGCTTTGCGTGGCTGCTGGTTGGCACTGACTGTTTGGGCCCAACCAATCAAAACAGGTCCCAGTCGTGTGATTTTTATCAAAAGCAGACTGAAGGCTTCAGTGAAAAATAAAAGCTACAGAGGAACGCTGCCACCCATTTGTTTTTTACTGGGATTGTCCAGTATTACAAAATAATAACTTAATTAAAAGACTATGCATCTATATCAAAGAACAGAGCAGAGTCTTTAAATAAAATTACAATTACATTTTATTAACTGGAGCCTGATGTTCCTAAAAAAAAAAAAAAAAAATTATTTTGAAAATTAATCATGTTATTATAACTAGCATATTTTATTGTCAAGTAAACTGGCGCAAGCTAACATCACAAAATTTATCATAGAAACGTTTTAGAAAGGTTTTTCTATATTTTATTTATTTTTTCTATTAACCTATCTAGTCTTTATTGACTTCTGGTGACGAAAAAGTTAACGCTAACTAATCCCATTATTGGCTTTAAGTTTTTTCCGGGGATGGGCATCTATTCTAAAATATCTTCCTGACCCAGAGTATTGTATTATAAAAAGTTCTTAAAAATATGCAATAAATGAGGGAATGTTGTTACCAACTAGGTTTGGTATAAGTTTATTACATAAAATTGTGGAATAACCAGAGCCATAGTCATAATAAGAGATTTATTTAGTGTCGATATTGGTGCATTTTGATGCTTAGTATATTAAGAGTGTTTTTGTATTTCTCTTCACTTTCAGTACGACCACAAAAGAATCAGCTATCTGGCAGATCGTTTGATCAAGAATATAATGCGTAATATTCCTGATGTTGTGTTGAATGGAGACCCTGAGCAGCGTTACCCAGGTATTAAAGTGATACAATATTAACCACTTCCTTACTGGGCACTTAAACCCCCTTCGTACCCAGACGAATTTTCAGCTTTCAGCGCTGATGCACTTTGAATGACAATTGCGCAGTCATACAACGCTGTACCTAAATGATATTTTTATAATTTTTTTCCCCACAAATAGAGCTTTCTTTTGGTGGTATTTGATCACCTCTGCTGTTTTAATTTTTTGCGCTATAAACAAAAAAAGACAGAAAATTTTGTAAAAAAAAAAACTAAATTTTTTTTACTTTTTGTTATAATATTATCCCAATTTTTTTTTTAAAAAACATTTTTTTTTGTTTAGGCCGATACGTATTCTTCTATTTATTTTTGGTAAAAAAATTGCAATAAGTGTATAGTGATTCGTTTGCGCAAAAGTTATAGCACCTACAATATAGGGGATAGAATTATGACATTTTTATTATATATTTTTTTTTTTTTACTAGTAATGGCGGCGATCTGCGATTTTTGTCAGGCCTGCGATATTGCGGCGGACACATCGGACACTTTTGACACTATTTTGGGACCATTCACATTTATACAGCGAAACAGTGCTATAAAAATGCACTGATTACTGTATAAATGTGACTTGCAGGGAAGGGGTTAAATATGTTCCCTATTAGTGTTTCTTACTGTGTGGGGGAGGGGACTGACTGGGGGAGGTGACCGATCTGTGTCCCTATGTATAAGGGACACAGCATCGGTCTCCTCTCTCCCTGACAGGACATGGATCTCTGTGTTTACACACAGAGATCCACGTCCTGCCTCTGTAAAAGCTGATTGCATGTACCTGGCGGACATCGCGGCCGCCAGGCATGCGCATCGGCATCATGTGATGCGGCGCGCACAGCTGTTCCCCGCCGCGCACCCTCGGAGGCGCGCAGCGGGATGTAAACAAACCAGGACATCCACCACTCAAGTGGTTAAAGATACTTTTTTTTTTTTTTTTTTTTTTTTCCTTAAATCCACGAGAGCCGGCACCTGCTGTTCGTTTTTTTAAGGGCTTTAAAATGTAGGGAGACAGGGGGGCTTATGATCATGTCACCGCCGTGATTGGCTGAAAAGGCGGTCACATGTTTGGAAAGCCTCTCGATTGCAAGCAGCGAAAGGGAGCGTTCGGTTAGCTACCAGTAACTGTGGCGGGAGCGTTCAGGGCGCCGTTCTCAGGACAGCTCTATTGGCGCTATTGTGCGCAAATATGTGGCTGCTCGGCGCTGAGGCCCGGCCGCCGAGAGGCCGCATACTTGCACGCGCTCGGCGGGAAGAGGTTAAATAACTTTTTATACTTGCCTGCTCTGTGCACAGAGCAGCCTGGATCCTCTTCTTCTCAGGTCCCCCCCCCCCCCCCCGGCGCTCCTACGTCCCTCATCTGACTGCCCCCATAGAAAGTCACTTGCTATGGGGGAACTTGTGTGTGCCCGCTCTGTGTGTCCATAAGGCTCGGCCCCGCCCCCTCCTCCTCCTCCTCACTGGCTGTGCTTGGCCATAGGCTCTTGTTTCTGTCTCTCAGCCAGTGAGGAGGCAGAGACCCAGGAGAGCAGCCCCACGTTGTCAGAGCAAAGATTCGTTGGAATGCATTACTATGATAATATCTGTATAGCTTATAAAAGTCTAATTGTTTTACTTTTTTTTCAGGCTGTGTAAACCTTTCTTTTTCCTATGTGGAGGGTGAGAGTTTGTTGATGGCATTAAAAGATGTTGCACTTTCTTCTGGAAGGTATGATAGTACAAAGCATGCTTTTCTACTGGTAGTAAACTGTGGTGGCTGCTCAATATTTGGGGGGGGGGGTGCCTTAAGACTCCCTGGCCAATCGGGACTCAGGACCCACTTTGATTGGCCAGGAGGAGAATCAGGAAGACAATAGGGAATATTCCCTATTGTCACACAACTGGGGGTTGGCTCAGGGTGCAGTGCTCTGCCACCTGGGCCTACCCTTTTTTTGAAGGCAATTAGAGCCTCAGGCTTTAAAGGGGTTGTAAAGGTTCGTTTTTTATTTTCTAAATAGGTTCCTTTAAGCTAGTGCATTGTTGGTTCACTTACCTTTTTTCCTTTAATTTACCTTCTAAATGTTTTTTTTCTTTATCTGAATTCCTCACTTCCTGTTTCTCCTCACTAAACTTCACACCATCATCCGAGTGGTGTGGAGTCAGCCAGAACAGCTTACTGAACAGCTTACTGAGGAGGAACAGGAAGTGAGAAATTCAGACAAAGAAAATAAATATTTAGAAGGGAAATCTAAGGAAAAGAAAAGTGAACCAACAATGCACTAGCTTAAAGGAACCTATTTAGAAAATAAAAAACGAACCTTTACAACCCCTTTAATCATGTGCTTAAAAAAAACAAAAAAAACATTGAAAACGGGTTGCACTGGTAAAAAAAAAAAAAAAAAAATACAAATCGCTTTAGTGATTATTGATCAGATCATATAAAACAACCAATGCATTTGGGGGCGCAATCTACTCCCCCTCTATCAGGGCTACAAGAAAGTCAATTAATGCAAAGACAAGCAAATGGCATAAGACAGAAGCTTCCCACTTATAAACTGGTGAACAAGGAAAAAACGCGAAAAGCCGAAACTATGAAAAAACTGTAGTTACATTTTATAGATTTCTTGTTAACCCCAATAAGGTCCCTGTAAATGAGTCCATAAAGTCTGTATCCTGCTCCACACAACACCAACAGCTGCTTTTCATAAGAGTGAAGTACCTCTGGGGGGAAAAAAAAGCCGAGAGCGCCAGACTAAGTGCAGTAGTATGGGCACAGTATTTATTAAAAGACAATTGGCAACTCACTTTTAGATGGTCAGGATGCTGCTGTGGCCACCTGCAAGATCAGACGTCCCCCTGTGAGTTCCAACCTGGTTTTTCTGCATTACTTGGCTCATCCCACAGTGGCATCTGATCCTGCTGGTGGCCACAGCAGCATCCTGTCCGTCCACGTTGTAGACCTACGGAGAGCAGTGATCTATATCGTGGAAACATGCTTTGTTTTCACATCTAAAATTGAGTTGCCAATTGCCTTCTAATAAATACCGTGCCCATACTACCGCACTTAGTCTGGCACTTTCTGCTGTTCTGTTTTAAGAAAGTCAGTTACCTTATTACCCTAATATCATGCTTTGGGCTCTTGCCTGTGCACACCACACATACATTCTCAGATATTTGCAATCCTCATCCATATTTCATGAAGGTGTATGGATGCCATCAGTATTGTAGCTGAATAGGTAGCAAATACGTGTATGTGTTTGTGTATGGGCATTATTTACATCAAGAGTAATAGTAACTGACTTCCTCATACCAGATGTTTGTGGACTAGGTAGATGTTGCTGAAAATGTGGAACTTGCATATGAACCCTTCAGACTTGCACTTTAACCTTTTTGTTTCTGTTCACCTCTAGCGCTTGCACTTCGGCATCCCTTGAGCCATCTTATGTCTTGAGGGCTATAGGAGCAGATGAGGACCTGGCTCACTCCTCTATCAGGTTGGTTTTGAGAGTTACTGTTTATGAAGATGTATATTTTAGACCAGGAGAGCGTTAAAAACAAAACACTTTTTTTCTCTCTTTTTTTAAAAAAAAAAAAAAAAACTTTCACCAATGGGAACAAATTGAAGATATCAAGGTGCCCACACAAACAGTTGTGTGAAAGTATTTGCCCCCTTTTCTGTTTTTTTTTTTTTTGCATATTTGTCACACTTAAAGAGGAAGTAAACCCTGATTGGTTTACTTCCTCTTTGTTTACCTGCAAAGGTAAAGCATAATGGGCTACTATGCATCGCATAGTAGTCCATTATGTGTCACTTACCTGCAG
Organism: Rana muscosa; assembly: GCA_029206835.1. NCBI lineage: Eukaryota > Metazoa > Chordata > Amphibia > Anura > Ranidae > Rana > Rana muscosa. Next base: position 49,052,648 of record CM055128.1, read on the forward strand.
GAGAAGCCCGCAATGTCCCAGATTTTCTCTCTAGTAGCGAGCGTCCATCTTCACCCCTCTTCTTCTTCCAGGGGCCGCGAACTCCGGCTCTGTGACTGGCCGGAGTCGCGTGACGTCACTCCCGCGCGGGTGCTGCCACTCACGGCTTCATCGCTCACTCTCAGTGTGCATGCGCCGTAGACATCGGTGCCTTTCTTTTACAAATATCTCCTAAACCGTGTAGGTTTAGGAGATATTTGTTGCACCTACAGGTAAGCCTTAATCTAGGCTTACCTGTAGGTCAAAGTGGCCTGTAAGGGTTTACAACCACTTTAAATGACTCGGATCATCAAAAAAAAATTATTACACAAAGATAACCCGAGTAAATACAAAATGCAGTTTTTAAATGATGGTTAAATTTCTTAAGGCAAAAAAGCTGTCCAAACCTGCCTGACTTTATGTGAAAAAGTAATTGCCCCCTAAACCTAATAACTGGTTGTACCACCCTTGGTGGCAACAACTGCAATCAATCGTTTGCGATAACTGGCAATGAGTCTTTCACATTGCTGTGGAGCAATTTTGGCCCACTCCTCTATGCAGAATTGTTTTAATTCAGACACATTGGATGGTTTTCCAGCATGCAAGGTCATGATACAGCATCTCAATTGGATTGAAGTCGGGGCTTTGACTAGGCCACTCCATACCTAAATTTTGCTTTGTTTCCACCATTTGGAGGTGGACTTGCTGTTTTTCGGATCATTGTCCCGCTGCATAACCCAAGTGCAATTGACCCTGAGGTCACAAACTGATGGCCGGGCATTCTCCTTTTAGGATTTTCTGGTAGAGCTCAGAATTAATGGTTCCATCATTTATAGTAAGTCGTCCAGGTCCTGAAGCTGCAAAGCAGCCCCAGACCATCACGCTACCACCACCATGTCTAACTGTTGGTATGATGTTCTTGTTATGAAATGCTGTATTCGTTTTTTGCCAGATGTAACGGGACGAACACCTTCCAAAAAGTTACATTTTTGTCTCATCAGTCCACAGAATATTTGCCTAAAAGTCTTGGGGATAATCAAGATGGTTTTTGGTAAATGAGAGGTGAGCCTTTGTGTTCTTTTTGGTCAGCAGCGGCTTTGGCCTTGGAATTCTCCCATGGATGCCATTTTTGCCCAGTCTTTCTTATTGTGGAATCATGAACACTGATCTTACCTGAGGCAAGTGAGGCCTGCAGTTCCTTAGATGTTGTTCTGGTTCTTTTATGACCTCCTGGATGAGTCGTCATCATGTTCTTGGAGTAATTTTTGTAGGTCGGCCACTCTTGGGAAGGTTCACCACTCTTCCAAGTTATCTCCATTTGTGGATAATGGCTCTCCCCGTGGTTCACTGGAGTTCCAAAGCCTTAGAAATGGTTTTCAAAACCTTCCTAGACCGATACATGTACATTACTTTGTTTCTAATCTGTTCTTGAATTTTTTTTAGATTGTGGCATGTGTGGCTTTTTGTGATGTGTTAGCGTGCTTCACTTTGTCAGACAGCTTCTGTTTATGTGATTTCTTGATTCAGCAGGTCTGGCAGTAATCAGGCCTGGGTGTGACAAGTGAAAGTTAACTCCGCTTTCCAAAAATTTGTGGTTAATTACAGTTCATTCATGATTCAGCATGGAAGGGGGCAATTACTTTTTCACATAGGGCCAGGTAGGTCTGAACAGCTTTTTTCCCCTAAATGAATTAATAATTTTAAAAAATTTGGATTTGCTTGGGTTATCCTTGTGTAATATTAAAATTTGTTTGATGATCAGAATCATTTAAGTGTGAGAAATATGCAAACAAATTCTAAAAAATCAGGAAGGGGGCAAATACTTTTTCACACAACTGTATCTGTAGCAGGCCATTCTGGTTGGCAAAGTTCCAGCACTTCCTGTGTTAATGTCAAAGCTTTCTCCTCTTTTCCTGCATGCTCCTATTGGCCTGTGGGGCAGCCCATCTTAATAATGAACCAAGAGTGTATATAGAATGAAGTGGCAAGCTTTGACACACTGCTGGCATTTTCATCCTCTTTCTTTTTTTTGTATTTTGTAATTTAAAATTTCTGTTTGATTAGAAGGTCGTTTTTTTTTATGTGTTTATTATCATTTAGGTTTGGTATTGGAAGATTTACAACAGAGGAAGAAGTTGACTTTACTGTTGGGAAATGCATCATGGAGGTGAAACGGCTCAGAGAAATGAGGTATACCAAACATTGAGAGCAACCTGGCCTTTTCCTACACTTGTATGAATGGAGTAAGTGTAGTGTGTTCCAGTGGGCAGAGAGCATACCTTTTTATAATCCTAAGGCCCCTTTCACACTGGGGCGGGAGCGGCGTCGGTGGTAAAGCGCCGCTATTTTTAGCCGCGCTTTACAGCTAATTTCGCGGCGCTATTCGGCCGCTAGCGGGGGGGCGGTTTTACCCCCCCCCCCCCGCTAGCGGCCAAAAAAGGGTTAAAGTGGTTGTAAACCCACTTTTGCAACTTACACCTACAGGTAAGCCTAGATTAAGGCTTACCTGTAGGTTCAAGAAATATCTCCTAAACCTACACGGTTCATGGGGTTAATCCCATTCACAAATTCGGCTAAGTCCCAGCAATGCTTGGGCTTAGCCGAATTTGACTGCTCCCGCGCGCATGCGCAGAGTCACGTCTTCGCCGCTCTGGCCAGTCACAGCGCTGGAGCGGCGCTGTGATTGGCTGGATCGGCGATACCCGGAAGGAACATTCCGGATATCGCCGCAACGATGGCTGCGGCTGGAGAGAGGGACACGGACGGCTTCTGGGGCCCCGATCTAAGGTAAGCGGTACATAATAAGCTAGTATGCTAGTCATACTAGCTCATTATAGCTTTGTCTTGCAGGTGGGGTAAAAAAAAATAAAAAAATTATGGGTTTGCAACCACTTTAAAAACCACCGCAAAGCGCCTCTGCAGAGGCACTTTGCCGGCGGTATAGCCGCGGTGCCCCATTGCTTTCAATGGGCAGGAGCGGTGGAGGAGCGGTAAACACACCGCTCCTTCACCGCTCCAAAGATGCGGCTAGCAGGACTTTTTTTTCCGTCCTGCTAGTGCACCGCTCCAGTGTGAAAGCCCCCAGGCTTTCACACTGGAAAAATGGCAGCCGCTGTTTCAGGTCAGTTTGCAGGCGCTATTTTTAGCGCAATAGCGCCTGCAAACCGCCCCAGTGTGAAAGGGGTCTTAGAGCTGGTAAGACACCTGAGTTTATCTGAAACTGGTTTTAAAGTGTATGTAAAGCGTTTTGTTTTTTTATGTTTTTCTTTTGATAGAGTGACTGACTTTTATTGCTGATTGTGTTCTCTGCTGGGGAGGTCTAGTCCTATTATTTTTTTATTTTTATTTTTTCTATTTCTTATTTTTTATTTAATTTTTTAATTTTTTCTTTGCATTGGTACGTGTTCCGCAGGGTAGTGCCCACACTCTCATGCTATATTTTTACAGCCCAGAGAATTGGCATATTTAATTTCACAGATTCGGCTCCTAATGATTTTGATGGGGGTTCGGGTTTGCCATCTGAACTTCTTTTGAAGTTCGAACCCCTACTGACCTGAACCCAGAGCTGTTTGGATCATCACTATTCTCAAAAGTTAAGCTTTGAGCCTAATACATGTCTAATATTTGGATCCTATCATCGTCTTTAATCAATATGTGTTCTTTGCAGCCCACTGTGGGAGATGGTGCAAGATGGGATCGATCTGAAAAGCATCCAATGGACTCAGCACTGAGGGTCTCGGGTACTCAAGATTGAACATCAGAACACGTTCTATTTGTTAGTCTATTGGCTTCTGTTACACAGTTGGATACTTCTATAGCTGCCAACGCCCCTAGCTGAGGGGTCTGTCAAACACTTGTGTAGTCTTGTCCCTATGACCTCATTTATTTAAATGCATGCTCTAATAGTTAAAAGGAGCTCCTTGGGCTGGTTTCTTCTGCTGCAGAATTTACGCACAAGCAAAATCACTTTAGATGTTGCTGACATTTACATAAAAATATATCCTATACCCAGTCCTTCATGGGAAATATTATTTGAAAGGCAAAGAGAAGTCCTCCATTTGTCAATTCGTCACATTGTGACTCTAAAGATAATATGATAAAGTGTTGATTGGGCCAAAGAGCTAAGCTAATAACCTCTTCATGGTAATGGGAGTTATAGAAAGCGTAGAGAAGAAATCTTCCACTTTAGGGAGGTTTACGCTCACTTGCTGTTGTGTCTTTGGGAAAGAATAATGCAAAATAACGTGACATAGAGACCACAATTCTTATGGGATCTAACTCTTTTCTATTCTATATAAAACAGGAAAAATGTTGGATTTAGATTGACTTTAAAAAGTTTCAATAGTCTTTAATGCGGAGCTCCGCTAGTCTGTCTCCTCCTCCCCTCCACTGCCACATTTTTGTACTTTTTTGGGGGTTTTTGACAGGTACCCGCTCCCATTTACTATTCAGTTTGTGGCGGTGAAGTGAGCTGGACATTTGGCCCACTTCTTCTTCCCAACCCTTCCCTCCATCCGCAGCCGGCCTATTCGCACATGCACAGTAAGAAACAGTCCTTGAAGCCGCAAGGCAATCAGAACTTCTCTTTAAAGTAAAACTCCAGGCAAACCATTTTGTTTTTGGACGAGTTGAGAAATGTTGAACCTCCTGTTTTTATTGTGCTGTCTCATTTGAGGAGATTTCCACTTATTTCCTGTTCCCAAGAAAAGCCTTGAGCCTGGATTCACACATATGCAAACACAGACATTGAATGTGATTCTCACCGCATTGCTGGTGTACATCACATGCAATGTCTTTGCAAAGCGAATTCAGCCATACAGTTGTGCAGGTACTTTTTTTTTTTTTTCGCACTGGAATTGGATCGCATTCATGCGATCCGATTCCTGTCCGAGTTCACAGTTCGCACTGCAATCTGTGAACCGATCTGGGGGTGTCATTAACTTTGAATTGACACCCGCAGCGGTTCGCAAAGGGCAGTGTGAACTGCCTGCGACAGAGATGCGAAGCGGGAACCGGGACTGGAATCGTGCTGGTTCCCGCATCGCTATAGTGTGAACCCAGGCTGAAGAGACGCATTGGTGGGGTGAAGCTGCAAAAGAAAGCAAAACCTTAGTTTCTATTGCTGTCCATATCCACAATTGGGATGTTCCAGTGACAAGAAATGAGTGGTAATCTTCCCAACTGGGACACAGCTGGCAATAGAAGAACCTTGGATCAAATTTGTGCATGTCCATTATTTATTCGCCATGGCTGTCCAGTACTGCACAGAGCATAAAAGTGTACAAGACTGGAAGAACACCCTCATGTCTTGTTATAATCTGTCCCATCATATGAGGCTCTTTACCTGTGCCTTATAAGCCCACAAGAGGAGACATGCCTCTCTAATATTGGCCAATTGTCCCCCTATCAACAGGGCTCATATCCCAGACTTCTACTGTTTCCTACAATGAACATTTGAAGAAAATGTACTCCCTATTCTGTTGTTAAAAGAACCCTATAATAAAAGATGTTTAATGTTTAATTAAGTCAAACCTTCCTGCAGCTAAGGCCGGGTTCACACTATTGGAAATTGGATGCGGCATCTCTGCATCCAATTCGCAATAGCTGGAGAATGTGACCGGCTCTCTATTGAGCCGGTTCACATATCTCCAATGTGGCTCTGGTGCGAATTGGCACAGGAGCCCTGTGCGTCTTTTGGTCCGTTTTCAGGTCCAAATTCAGCCCAAAATTCGGCCTGAAATGGTAAACCAGGATGCACAGGACCCCTGCTGGGAGCCGCATCAGCATCCAGTGTCAACCGAGACTTGGAGTCCAATATTGGCTCCCTTGGCGCCATTGATATCAAACATTTCTCTTGGGTCAGATGCCTGGTTCCTCGCGCCAGCTTCTACATCATTGCTGTGCATGACCACCAAAGCAGGGTTTACAATTTAGCAGCGTGATAATGAACCCATGTTAATGTGTATTGCGCTAAGGCAGCCCTTTAATTTTGCCTAGATGTGCTTTGCCAGCACACCTCAGCCAAAACTGCACCTGACCCTTTTTTGTGGGAATGCAATGTAGCACGACCTCCCTTAGTGTGTCGGGTTGCCGTTCAAACTAAAAGTCATGTCAATGCGTCGACACCAACAACTGGTTTCACCACGCGTTAACATGTGGTGTTCATGCAAGTGTGAATGTAGCCTAAAATTAGGGTATGTTAGAAGTACAACCAAGACGTTTTTATCTAGGCTAAACTGCTTAAGGTTCTAATTTTGATTAAAAAAAAGTCATATCCATTTAGAATAAAGATGTTTTAGCAGGCTTTAGTATTTATCTGCCTATTTTACAAGCATTTTTAGCAGTAATCTTTATTAATACACAAACTTCCTTTGCCACGTGTCACAACTTTGCCTCGGTTTTGTTTAATAAGTACTTTCTGCAGCAGATGGGACGTATACCTGGGGCCCCCGCACACTGCATATTACATTCACTTATACGCACAAGGATGCACGTTTGTGTGCTCCAATCTTTTGTATGTAATGTGTTCTAGTGTGTGCATATGTATTTCCAGCTGATCTCTTTTCTGCTATTTGTGCCCATGGCTTTTAAAGTCAACTGTTTATTGACAGAGTGAAGATCTACTTTTGAAAAGTATCTGTCTAGTAGTGTTTGGGCACACATTTGTGGGACGCTACAATCTGTATTCACATGACATGTCCTATCTGTTTTGGGTTTTTTTTGCCTTATTTTTGCTCAGGTTTGTAAAATGTGAGGCTAATGTACAGTTTTTGCATTTGGCAGATTGTAAATCAATAAAGGTTTCTGAGATGGTATTGGTCTGCCGTGGTGGCTCCATAATAACTTGACTGCGGGGGAAAAAAAGAAAAACAAAACACAATTTTTAAAGAAAATTTAGGTGTTACTAAACCCATAAAACATTAAAGGGTAAGTTCACTTAAAAAAATTTAAATAATAATTAATGCACATTTATTTTCAGGTAAAAAAAATGTGCATTTTATTATTTTATTTTTTTTGAGCCTGTAAAGCATTGCATCAGCGATCAGCAGACATGTTCCCCCCCGAAGGTGAACTTATACTTTAATTTATGTTGGCTACAATTACATGCTGCTGCATCATTTCCTTCTCAGGGCCATCTGTTCTGCAGGAGATTAAAAATGTGGCAAAGTACACTTCTTCTATGGGGTGGCTCTGATGACTTGCGAGAGATCTACCTGGTCCCACCTCTATGTGCTTCTGAATGTAACTACAGCCAGACAAGAACGTGCACTCCTCTGTGCAGGTTTTCGGTAACAGGTTGGTTGGTTTCAAATCTAATTCATGCAGGAAAGCCAAAAACACTGATGAAGTATGTATAAAGTTTTTTTGGTTGTACTTCCCCTATGGATCAGTTTTGTTCTGCACTCCTGTGATCCGTTTTCAGGCTAAAGCCTGCCGTCAGCTGACGTCACTTGGTCGGTCCAGGTCCAGGCTGGGAAAAGATACCAACTTAACAGTTTGGATCCACCCAGATACCTAAACTGCTGCTCCCTATTCTCCCCTCTCGAGCCCAGTGCTCCAGTGAGCCCTGGAGGAGCAGAGAGCCAATAGAGTATGGAAGGGGAAAAAAAAAAACCCTGGCAGTTTTTTATTCTCTTTGTGTCTTATTGGAGAAATTTCTTCTTCCTGTCTGAGATGCAACAGAAGTAAGTGGAAATCTCTCAAAAGTAAAAGGATTTCCTCTTACCCATTGGAAGATTTTCCATTATCTTTTTGTTTTGGGAACAGTTCTTACATTTTGGACTCCTTTTAATTTCTTTCTCACTGACAGTAGTCTTTAGGACTAATAAAGGCAGGATCTCATCAATGGGGACTCTTCATCCAAAACTAAAAAAAATAATGTTTTTGTCTTTTATAGAGTTTTTTAAACTCAAATAATAAACACTACAGCACACGCCACACTTCTAAGCAGCTATAATAATCCATGTTCCATTTGCTGTCTTTAACCTCTTGCCACACGCCCACCTCTGATTGTAAACGGTGACAGCTTGGTCACTGTGCTAGGACCATGTTTACTCTGGTCCCAGTACAAATGAATGGATTTGCTGCAGCTAATATTAAAGCACGAAAGAGAAAGGTAGGTAGGGTCCTATGCTCACTAAATACAAAAATATTGTGTCTGGTAGAAAATCCTAGCACAGTATCCCATTTAAAGTGGACTCACCAATGAAGGTGTGGTCTCTGTGGCATTTGACAGTTCGTGAAAAAAAATCCCTTGATGAAAGCCATCTTGATTGGCTGAAACATGTCAGGTCAAATGTTACCGTTGTGACGCTACTATCGTCACAGCTACGTCAGATGGACGCATGCGCTCTGACGGACTTGCGTGGATCATCATCCTCTGAAGCGGGCTCACGATACGCCTGTTTGTACCGCAGCACTAGCGGGAAAGACCAACACGAGTCATCACTCGAGACATCACAAGCCTGGAAGGTCTACACAGGGTGTTCATATCCCTCCTACACAGGGACAGCAGAATCTTTAACCCCCGGAACGGGGACTACTGTACCTTTTTTAAGGTACACTTTCAGCTACAACTAGTTCCATATATCTATGATAGAGAGGCGCAACCCCAGAACCTAGGACGTTCTTCATAACTATCCAGGCCTGGTGAGCGGACCTTTGGTCCAAATAAATATATTATGCTGGTACTTTTACTTTCAAACTGATCCTGCTTTTTGACTACTGCCAATTCAACAGCTTGCTATCTGTGCTAACCTGGTCTTGCTCTGCATGCTGCTACCTTGCATCATTTGCCTTCATCCCAGCTTCATATGTGGTTTGATCCATTCAACGACTAGGTTGCAATCCACAGCCCTTTTACACTGGAGAATCTTTCCAACTGTGCTGTCTCTATACTGCCTAATGTCATTTATTTCAACAGTCCCTGAGTCACAGCGCACTACTATTCCAATATACTCTGTATGCCCTCTGGGGACTTGGTCAAGTCTATTAGGCTGATCTCATCCAATACAGTGTGATCGACTGGACTCCACTTCCAGCTGATCACCCTGTTTGAGTATTTCTGCATGCATGCATCCCGACGTAGCTGTATGATTTTAATATTGACAACGTTGTCCTATTAATTTTAATTTGAGTGTTGAAGGGTTTTGAGTATCAGTAATCTGTGTATTTTTCATATTTCTACTAATAAATCAATTTTCTCCTATCATCCATGGACCGACACGGCGTCTTATTCACTGTACACGTGGGTTATGTCCCTGCTTGCAGGAGAAGACCTAGGCAGAATGTGAGATGTTATACATACATTCTAAAAGCCAGAGTTGAACAGCCCCGCCCAGGGGGGCGGTCCCTCCGGACATAACCCACCCCCTGCAGTCAGCAGACCTCAGTTTTTTTCTGCCTAGCAGAAGGAGAAGACGTGGCTCTCTCAGGAGCCAGTCTCCTGGAAGATTTTACTTTTAATTTTTATTCCTTTGGGAATTTTATTATTTTTTTATTTTTGAGACCTTCAATCAACTGTTGGCTGGGCAACAGGTTGGGTACACTGGTATCCTCGTAGTCTTCCCTGTCCGACCATCGAGCGTGCTGATCCTCGCCTTGTGTGCGTGAGACTCAGTTCACAACATGCCCCATGACTCCAGGGGTGGCCGGGTTGCTTTCATGCTCCCGCAGTCCTCTCAAGATGGAACAGTACCTGACGGACTGTATCTCTAGCGGTGGACCGGGCCGACAGCTACGCAGTACTACTCTGTGATAGGTCTGTCAGAAACACACCAGTGGGTCCCTCAGGGGATGGGTAAGTAGTCTCTCCTGCCTGCAGGTGAGTACAAAATGCTGTGTGTGTGTTTCTCTGTGGGGGATTTTCCCTGTCACCCCCTGTGTTGTATTGTCACTCTCTTTCACCATTGCTGGCGCTGTGCTGTGGGGGGTGCCTGGGGGTCATACTGTCCTGGGAGGGGGCTCATGCTGGTCTGCATATCGCTGGGGGCCTTTTGTGTGATTTAGGGGCCTGGGCGCCGTTTGGCGCTGTGTGTGTGCTGTTTTTAATTTCAACTGCGCATGACGGCCATTTTGCCGCGGATCGCCTCAGTGAAGTGTGGCGGCCATTTTCTTGTAGCCCGCGCGCTTTTCAGCACTAGTTTGGCCTCTATCGCAGCTGTAACAGCGCAAATCTCCTCACAGCTCACTCGCGCTGACACAGCGCGGTACAGACAGCAGAACTGAGCGGTACTGGTTCGGTCTGGTGAGTCCCCTGGGCGCCCCCTCCTCAGTCAGCACAGCCTGTGGGTGGACTTTTTTTATCTGAGGAGACTCAGAGGGGCAATATGGAGTCAGTGTCACAGCTTCCCCTTACATGTTTGAGGCAACAGGCAGTGCTCCAGCACCTGCGGTCCCTATGGACCAGTTGTCGGCAGTCCTGGAATCATTTCTGACCAGGAGGGAAGCGGTGTGCAAGCGAGCAAAAAAGCCCCTCTCCACAACAAACAAAAAAAGGGGGGGTGCGCTGATTCAGATATGAGCCTAGCCACTACCGCTCAGGACCCTAGCTCTGAATATTTTGATGGTTTTGAACAGGACATTCCTTGCGAGGAAGACTCCAGTTCTGAGTCAGTAAATGACAGGGCGCTTGTTAATGAACTCATTGATACGGTGAGGGACACTCTCAAGCTGAATGCTGCGGATGCAGAACCTCAGGCTGACAGTCTCCTTTGGTTCCTTTAAGGCCGGGCCTTCTAAAAAGGTTTTTCCATATGTACCTTTCTTTGACCAGCTCATTGATAAGGTCTGGGAAAAGCCGCAGAAGACTTTCATGGTCCCGCGGCGTTTGTCTATCAGATACCCCTTTGAAGATGCCCTACTTAAAAAGTGGGCTTCTCCCCCAGTGGTCGACCCTCCAGTCGCCCGATTGAACAAGGCCACCACTCTCCCGATGGAGGGGACTCCTGCATTTTAAGGACCCCACTGACAGGAGGTCAGAAGTGGTGAGCAGAGCCTCGTTTGCCTTGTTAGGATACGGCCTACGGCCTGTGGTAGCGGCGACCCTTGTGTCTCAGACACTTACGGGATGGGCAAAAATTTTGCACCAAACTGTACAGGAGCATAATCTTCCTCCAGACACTATTGCTCTGGCCCACCAAATGGTGCAGGGCCTGGTTTATGTGTGCGACGCCACGTTAGACGCGGCACCTTAATATCCAGGGCCTCTGTCTCGGCGGTGGTATTGCGTCGTCTTATCTGGTTGAAATGCTGGTCTGCTGACCTAGCCTCTAAGAAGCTTCTGACGGGTCTACCATTTTAAAGGTGGTAGGCTTTTCGGTGCCGCGCTGGATGACATCATCAAGGATGTCACGGGAGGTAAAATCACTCTTCTTCCTCAGACTAGCAAGGGCAAGGAGGCCCGCCGTAAGCAGGGTCCTTCCTTTCCAGCAAAAAAGTTTGTTTTTTTCGTCAGTCAGAGTCCACGGGTAGGCCCTCCCAGACTGACAGCAGTGCGGCTGGTGGACACATGCGCCCCCTGGGTGCGTAAGCCAAACAAGCTGGCTCCCAAGCCCGCCTCTGCGTGAAGTCTTGCCCCCACCCGACTCTGGGGTGGGGGGACGACTTTGCAGGTTCACGGATCGGTGGACCTCCTGGATCTCCTACCGGTGGGTGTGCGAGGTGGTCACCTCAGGTTACAGGATGGAGTTCCGTTCCTGGCCCCAGACAGATTCTTCCCTCGAATCTTCCTCTCCTTCCTGCCCGTCGGGCAGCCCTATGGGGGCTGTTTTTGATTTGTTTAGGTCCGGAGTGATTGTGCCGGTTCCGTCACAGGAGAGGTTTCAGGGATTCTACTCAAATCCGTTTGTCGTCCCAAAAAAGGACGGGGTTCGGCCTATCCTGGACCTCAAGGCCCTGAATGCCTTCGTGAAGGTGCAAAAAATCTGCATGGAATCCATTCACACGGAGATCGATACACTCCGTCAAGGGGATTTTCTGGCGGCCTTGGACATCAAGGACGCCTACTTGCATGTTCCGATCTGCGCAAGTCACCAGAAGTTTCTGCGCTTGCGATCGGCGAAGTCCACTATCAATCTGTGGCTCTTCCTTTCGCCCTAGCCTCTGCACCGAGGGTGTTCACCAAGGTGCTTGCGCCGGTTCTAGCTTTGCTGAGACAGCGAGGCATCGCTGTCGTGGGCTATCTGGCGATCTTCTAAGAGCAGAAAGTGGCTCAGAATTAGAAGACAGTGTGACTATCGTCAGTCAGACCCTCAGGGACTTCGGGTGGCTCCTGAACATTCAGAAGTCAGTCCTGGTCCCGACTCAGCGTCTGGAGTATCTAGGTCTGATTCTGGACTGTTTGGAGGCAAGGGTATTCCTACCTCCAGGGAAGTTACTGACACTTCAGTCTGCAGTGCTGGTGACATCCCGACAATGGTCGTCACTCCGTTTTTGCATGAGAGTCCTGGGACTCATGGTGGCCTCCTTCGAGGCCGTTCCGTATGCCCAATCACACACCAGGGCATTGCAGAAGGAGATCTTGCTCACTTGGGACAAATCCCCGTTGTCTTTGGATCTTCCGATCCAGGTGAGTCACTTGGTCAGGGCGTCCCTGACATGGTGGTTGGGGTCCCCGGCTCTTCGGTCTGGGAAGTCGTTCCTCCCCATCCAATGGACGGTGTTCACGACGGACGCCAGCCTGACGGGCTGGGGTGGAGTCTGGGGCGTCCTGTTGGCCCAAGGGCTTTGGACTCCGGACAAAGCCGTTTTACCGATCAATGTTCTGGAAATACGGGCCATCAGACTGTGCCTCTCCTCGTGGTCTGAGAGATTACAGAATCGCTCCATCAGGATCCAGTTGGACAACGTCACGGCGGTGGCGTATGTCAACCATCGAGGGGGAACTCGGAGCTCAGCTGCGGCTTCCGAGGTAGCCCGTACCCTAAAGTGGGCCAAAAGAAGCGTGCCGGCTCTGTCAGCCGTTTACATTCCGGGCATAGACAATTGGCAGGCGGACTATTTGAGTCGCCAGACGCTGGACCAGGGAGAGTGGTCCTTGCACCCGGAGGTATTTCAACTCCTTTACCGACGGTGGGGCACGCCGGTTGTGGACCTGATGGCCTCTCGACTCAATCGCAAAGTGTCGAGGTTTATGGCCAGATCCAGGGATCCTCTGGCGGATGCCTTGGATGCGTTAGTGGCCCCATGGGGACATTATCACCTGATATACGTTTATCCTCCGCTGCAGTTGCTCCCTCGCCTGCTGCGCAGGGTGGCGACCGAGAAAATTCCGGTGATCCTCATTGCTCCGGATTGGCCTCGGCGTCACTGGTATGCCGATCTGGTACGTCTTGTCGCGGACGTTCCCTGGCGGTTGCCAATAAGGGAGGACCTTCTGTCTCAAGGTCCTATATTTCATCCTGCTTTACAGTCTCTGGCTTTAACGGCATGGCTGTTAAAAGCCAGGTGGTGGGAGACTGAGGTCTCTCTGACTCAGTCATTTCGACCATGTTAAGGGCACGGAAGTCTTCCTCCAGAATGATCTATCACGTACCTGGAAAGCTTACAACGCCATGTGCGAAGAGCTGGACTGACGTCCTCAGACGTATTCCGTCCCTAGAATCTTGCGTTTTCTGCAGCGTGGAGTGGCCCAAAAGCTCGCTTTGAGTACCATTAAGGGTCAGATTTCGGCCTTGGCCGTCTTCTTTCAGCGACCACTAGCGGGTCATTCCTTGGTTAGCACCTTGGTACAGGGGGTTCGCCATGTGCTCCCTCCTGTCAAGCCTCCTCTCCCCCCGTGGGATCTGAATTTGGTGCTCTCGGTTCTCCAGGAACCTCCCTTTTGAGAATATCAGGGATATTCCCCTCTTGACTTTTGTCTCAGAAGGTGGCTCTTTTAGTGGCAATTACTTCTGTTAGACGAGTGTCTGAGTTGGCGGCCTTGTCCTGCAAGTTGCCATATTTGATCATCCATAAGGATAAGGCGGTGTTGCATCCGTGACTTTCTCTTTTGCCAAAGGTGGTCTCGACCTTTCACCTAAATGAGGACATTGTCCTCCCGTCCTTGTGTCCTCACCCATCGCATCCCAGAGAGTTTGCGCTGCACACATTGGATGTGGTACGAGCCTTGCGAGTGTACCTGTCTGCTACTGCTTCTATTCGGAAGTCTGACTCACTGTTTGGCCCTGTTTTGGACCAGAGACGGTCACAATCGGCTTTGTCTGCCACCGTTTCTAGGTGGATCAGACAAACCGTCATTCGAGCCTATGCTCTCAAGGGGCGGGCGCCTCCCTTTCCGGGCACGGAGCATTCCACCAGGGCAATTGGCGCTTCCTGGGCTTTCCAACATCAAGCGGTGGTTGCACAAGTGTGCAAGGCGGCGACCTGGTCGTCTGTTCATACCTTTTATAAGGTTAATGTGGCTGCATCTTCGAATGCTTCCTTCGGCCACAAGGTGTTGCAGGCCGCTGTTTAGAGTTGCAACTCCTCCGTTGAGGAGCTCTGCCTTGTTTGGAGTGAGGGTTTTTGGTTTTTCCATTTATACTGCTCCCATCCCTCTTGACACTGCTTTGGGACATCCCACGTGTACAGTGAATAAGAGACGCTGTGTCAGTCCATGGATGATAAGAGAAAATAGGATTTTTGTACTCACCGTAAAATCCTTTTCTCTGACATCCATGGACTGACACGACACCCACCCTTCCTTTTTTAAAGTTTGTACTGCTTTGTTACGAACTGAGGTCTGCTGACTGCAGGGGGTGGGTTATGTCCGGAGGGACCGCCCCCTGTGTGGGGCTGTTCAACTCTCGCTTTTAGAATGTATGTAGAACATCTCACATTCTGCCTAGGTCTTCTCCTGCAAGCAGGGACATAACCCACGTGTACAGTGAATAAGACGCCGTGTCAGTTCATGGATGTCAGAGAAAAGGATTTTACGGTGAGTACAAAAATCCTATTTTTTCATATGCGGCGTGGTCCGCCTGTGGCTTCTTTATCCTGGGGTGGTTTCTTTAATATTAAAGCACACCTTCCCTGGTGCCGCTTAAATGTGTGAGCCCAGCATCAAATGGTTAATTCAGCAATAGATTTTATTTTATTTTTTTTAAACTTTAGGTTCAATTTCTTTTTATTACATGCACACTTCGCCCTTAAGGACTACTTTGATGCCTCGCTGCTCTGTGCACCCACTTGGATGAGTGACACAGACTGGAACTACGTTGGAACTTTGATTTGCACACCAACTGAAATTGACAGTTCACAACTCCCATGAACTAGAACTCTCTGCTATTCTTCATGCATCAGCATTATGCCATGCACTTGCCCCATGAGACAGGGACTGAGTGTGTGCTCCCCACCCAATCATTTCCTATGTGCCTTGACATTGAACCAGGGTGGACATGTGCATATCAATGCAGCTCAAAATGTGCCCCCAAACCTGAAAGTACCTGGTAGTTCCCCGGTCTTCCACCGGCCTTCTGTCCGGGTTTGCGGCCTCTGGCTACATGAGTGGCCAGGGGCGCAATGATGTCACTCCTGCTCATGCATGCAGGCGCTGCCGTTTCTAGCACAAGCTCTGAAGGACCGGCACTGTAAGCCGGACCTTCAGATCACATGTGCTGATAATGTCATTGGCTGCATGCACTCTAAATATCTCCTAAATTGTGCAAGTTTAGGAGATATTCTCACAGTACCTACAGGTAAGCCGTAATATAGGCTTACCTATAGGTACAAGTGGTAGTACAGAGTTTACTAACACTTTAATCAATACAGGAATCCAGCGCTGTCCCCACCAGGGCCAGTTCTTTGCTGGTTCTCAGGTCCCCAGCCCTGCCATCTTAAGTGTGGGAAGCCAGCTGTGACTTTCTGCAGCTTCATAGTCGGCTTCCCACTGCACATGCATGAGTCGCATTGCACTTTCTGAAAATGGACTGCAGCCTTGTGTCCCAGGAGTTTGCGGGCAGACGGGGCAAACGTCTGCACAGTTTGCCTGGGCGAGCCAAATGGAAGTGGGTAATTGTCAAAACTAGTCACCCGCTCCCTAAAAAAAAAAAAAAACACTTCCAAATGTGTGTGGGTGTTTTTGGGTGAAGTTCCGCTTTAAGCGCCAAATCACACTTTTGTGCATTATTGCAATGTATGTTAAAACATGTAGGGATCTGTTACCCACTGCTGCCTCAATTACAAAATGCCTGTAAATATATTAAGTATTCACTTCCTGACCCTGAGCTGTTAGCTTAGTTTTGAAACCCTGGAAGGAGAAAGAGCGAGAGAGAAACAAGCCATGTGCCCATGCTGCTAAAGCCCAGGGCAGAAGAGTTTTTATTATGTGTGTATTTTTATTTGTGAATTTTTTATTTATTTTGTCTGTTCTGAATGCAACACACCAGAATGGAGAGGTGTGAACCCAACCTTGTAGCATCTAGTTATAAACTGATCAGAACAGGTGCTACTCCAGTGACTCTTAACCACCCCGGAAGCATTTACCCCCTTCCTGACCAGAGTACTTTTTGCGATACGGCACTGCGTCAATTTAACTGACAATTGCGCGGTTGTGCAATGTTGCACTCAAACAAAATTTACTTCCTTTTTTTCCCTACAAATAGAGCTTTTTTTTTTTTTGGTGGTATTTGATCACCTCTGCGGTTTTTAATTTTTGCGCTATAAACAAAAAAAGAGCTAATTTTTTTTAAAAAAAAGCAATATTTTTTACTGTTTGATATAATAAATATCCCCCAAAAAAATATAAAAAAAAAAAAAAATTTCCTCAGTTTAGGCTGATATGTATTCTTCTACATATTTTTGGTAAAAAAAAAAATCGCAATAAGCATATATTGATTGGTTTGCGCGAAAGTTATAGCGTCTACAAAATAGGGGATAGATTTATGGCATGTTTATTATTATTATTATTTATTTTTTTACTAGTACTGGCGATCTGCGATTTTGATCGGGACTGTGACATGGCGGACAGATCGGACACTATTTTGGTACCATTGTCATTTATAGAGCGATCAGTGCTATAAAAATGCACTGATTACTGTGTAAATGACACTGGCAGGGAAGGGGTTACACCAGGGGTCTCAAGCCTGCGGCCCTCCAGCTGTTGCGGAACTACAAGTCCCATCATGCCTCTGCCTATGGGAGTCCTGCTTGTAACTGTTTAGCCTTGCAATGCCTCATGGGAATTGTAGTTCTGCAACAGCTGAAGGGCCACCAGTTTGAGACCCCTGGGTTAAACACTAGGGGGGGCAATCAAGGGGTTAAGGAGTGAGGGAATGATTCTAACTGTGGTGGGGGGCGGGGCTAGCACTGACATGACAATGATTACTACTCCCGAATGACAGGGAGCAATAGATCCCTGTCTTGTCACTAGCCAGAGCAGGGAAATGCCTTGTTTACATTGACATCTCCCCGTTCTGTCTCTCCGTGTCACGATCGCGTGCTGCTGGCGAACATCAAGTTCGCGGGGCACGCTCACGGAGTATGTGGCGCGCATGCTACATGCCAAATTTACAGGTACGCCTGTTTGCCCACCGCTGCCATTGTGCCGACGTATATCGGTGTGCGGCGAACGGCAAGTGGTTAATTTACACAGTTGTTTACTCTGTCTATTTCTCGTACCAGTGCCATTTTCCTTTGTGCCACCTCTACAGTTAAAGGGTCAGTCCACCCAAAAGTGATATTTCAGTTATAAGTGGAGTCTGCTGGATTAAGTCACCCACTGGCTTCTTATGTCTCTCGTAGTTTCATCCCCTTACCATGGTTTCTTGTTCTGCTCACAATGTAACGTTCCCACTTCTCTAGTTGCATGCACTATCCAAAAAAATGTATCGCACATCCAGTAAAGTTGAACCCCACCTTGTAAAGGCTTGAATAATTTTGAAGATCTGGGATCTTCATAACATATGAGAAACAGGTAGTCTAATGCTCCTCCATCAATTACTGAAAGTTTTGGGTGGAGTGACCCACCAAAAAAATCACCATACATAGCATTCTCCTATACCAGGGATGGCGAACCTTGGCACCCCAGATGTTTTGGAACTACATTTTCCATGATGTTCATGCACTCTGCAGTGTAGTTGAGAATGATGGGAAAAGTAGTTCCAAAACACCTGGGGTGCCAAGGTTCGCCATCACTGTCCTATACTGTCATAACACTGCCTGTGCTCCTGCCTTGTCCAGGAAATTATTATCAATAGAGGGACATTTTATAAAGCGGCAGTATGGCTTTATTGCTGTTTATTGGTGCATCAGTGGGGGTCAACTTGAAGTGTGGCCCCGATACTTACAGAGGGCCGCAATAGCAGTGCATTTATTTGCATTGAGGTCCATTGCATTAAGTAAGGCAGCCTATTCAAAATTAATAGAGAATAAAGAACCACAATGTCTAAAAATGTCAAGCCTGCTTTGTTTTATAGTGTATTGCAAAGCACACTAAAGAAGTTGGAGTAAAATAACCCCAGCATTGGTGTCATTGACAGTAGTAATAACTCCCTACACTGGTGTCGGGGGCATAGAAAATACAGTTTACTATGCTTCAGTGATGAATGGACACACAGGAGTGATTGGTATTGATCGCTCACTGTGTTCATTTGAGAAAGGAAGGGGCCAAAAAAATGACATATTTACTGGCCCTTTCCCTACTCTCCATTCTGAAACATCCATTTGTGTGCTTGCAGCAGTTGCCAGCGGGAGAGAAGGGAAGCCAGCAGCGCTGCAAGGGAAAGGGGCACACAAGGGGGCCCGGTCAGGCTCAGCAGATGGCAGGGGCGCATGTGGTAGAACCAATCACCCTTCAGTCCAGCCAGAGGAGAAGCTGGCAGCGCTGCAGGGAGGGGCAGAAGTGGATCAGTGTTTGCAGTAAGACAGTACATCCGGCCCTCTTACTCTGAAGGTGCCTGGGTCCCCCTTTTAAACTGATGGGGCCTGGGCCCAGTACAGGAGGACTGGCTCTACTGTCTTATCAGCAACCTTGCATATAAACCTCAACACAATCATTTAGAAAAACACTTCCAATACATCTGGTTTTGTGTATGCTGAAAATAGACAGAGAGCTTAAAATAGAGGATTATGAGGGACCTGAGGAACCCTGGGATGGAGCCAAAGAAAATGTACTAAAGTACAAATATGTGTGCAAATAAATATACATAAAAATATATATTGCTGCTGAAGCCAACCAAGGGTTCACATCTTCACTTATGTGTAAGGATGTGTATATAAAACAATAGTGCCACGCAATATAACAAATGATCTATTGCTGTCTGTGCCCGAAGTCACCTGATGCGAAGATGTAACGCGTAGGGAGGAGGAGCCAGTACATCACGCCACAAGTGGAAGTGTGCAGAACGCCATTTTGTTGGAGGTACACAAAGGCTGCATCCCTAACCCCTTTACGACCGCCCACCACACATATACTGCGGAAGGGTGGCTGCTCTGCTTCGGATCACATACCTAGTACATGATCCGACACTTCCGGGTCTGCAGCGCACATGAGCACCGCCGGTGACCCGCTCCCTTTGTGATTAGACACAACGGGAGCTGATCTGCAGGTACCGCTGACTCAATGTCCACTGGTACCCGCCGATCATTAGGCAGAGAGCCAGAACGGCGATCTGCCTATGTAAACAATGCAGATCGCTGTTCTGTCAGTACGGAAGGTATTGATCCTGTGTTCCTGCAAAGCAGAAACATAAATCAATGCCTTCCCCTAGTAAAAGCACCTCCCACACAGTCCATAAACATTAGCTAGGCACACAGTTGACCTTTGATCGCCCCGGTTTAACTACTTCCCAGCCAGTGTCATTAGTACAGTGACAGTGCATATTTTTAGCACTACAGTACTGTGTACAGTGTGGGATGTGCTTTTACTAAGGGAATGCATGAATACTTGTCTCTGCTTTTCTGGAACACAGGATCCATTCCTTCCCTACTGGCAGAACGGCAATCTACCTTGTTTACATAGGCAGACTGCCATTCTGCCTGTGTACAGAATGAACAGTGGGTGCCGGCGTCCCGCATTTGCGTCCACTACCCGGAAGTGAAGGATCACGTATATATACATGATCCTGCACACAGCTGCCTACCTGTAGCAGTAAGTCCGGGTTCAGACAAATGCGAATTGGATTTGTGGGTTTCCACTGCATCCAATTTGCATGACAGGAGAGTGTGACCAGTGTTCTGCCGAAAACGCCAACCCGTCAAAATCTCCAACCACGTCACTTCTGGTTTCTCTCCAGCAACAATAATTATAATTTTGACGGGTTGGCTGTTTTCACAAAACACCAGCAGTGTATACAGTACAGTACACGACAAGTTGGCTGTTTTACAGAACACCGGGTTAGGAGGAAAAAAGTTGTTGCCGCCTTGTAGGCAGCCATTTTGTTGGTTACTAGCAGGCGGTGTTCTGTGAAAACAGTAAAACTCGTTTAATTACAATTATTGTTTTGGAGAGGAACTGGAAGTGACAAGGTTGGAGATTTTGGAGAGTTGGGGTTTTCAGCAGAACACTGGCCCTCAATGGATCCGATTCACACAGGTCCGGGGCGGCCGCGGGCCGCATTCAAAAAGGGTCCTGTGCATCTTCTGGTCTGAAGCTCAGTTTACTGTTAAAAAACGCTTAAAATGCAACTCCGGTGGGTGTAACAAGATGTCTGCTTACCCCCTTCTCAGCGTATCCTTACTGTGGACGAGTGCGGGGTGTAGCAAGATGGCGGCGACGAAAAGTCACTTCCGTTACACTTTCTGTCGGGTCCCCATATCTGACGAAACACCGGCCTTAAACTGCTATATGGTGGTCAGCAAATGGTAGCCTACAAGGGGCCCGATTTTTACATTTTTGTGGTGGTTTACTACTTCTTTTAGGCCTCTTGCATACTGCTCAGTACAGCTTTTTTTTTTTTTTTACTGAGCTAAAATTCAGCCCATTAATTGTAATGTGCCTATGCTTGTTTACGTGCCTGCGTACATAGGCACATTACAATGAATGGGCTGAATTTGAGCTCAGTAAAAAAAATAAGCTTTACTGAGATTTGTCAAGCTGCAGTATGCAAGAGGCCTAAGTGGAAAATGTCAAGGACTCCCCACCATCTATTTCACTGAGGTAACAGAAGTGACCCTGGCCTCAGCCCTGGTGAAAAAAGTTCTTATTCTGGATATAACTTTTTCTGGTTACACGTGCTTCTTCACAAGGCGCGCGCTTCCGCTTTGCTAGGATGCACGCCTCGCCAAGAAACCCGCTGTTCCATCAAATATGGCGACCTGTCAGAATTGGTAATGAAAGTGACGTTCTGTGGCCACCACCTTGCTACACCCCACACTCCTCCACAGTAACGATGCACCGAGAAGGGGCCAAGCGGACATCTTGTTACACCCACTGGAGTTTTGCATTTCACACTTATTTTTAACAGAAGACTGAGTTTATAAGGTGAAATACAGGATTTAGAAATCCGACGCAATGTTTAGATGTTTAGTTTTAAGACCCCTTTCACACTGAGGCTCTTTGCAGGCGCTATAGCACTAAAGATAGCGCCTCCACCGCTCTTGCCCATTGAAATGAATGGGCACCGCGGCTGAACCACCGCTGCAGCTGCGCTTTGCGGGTGGTTTTAACCCTTTTTCGGCCGCTAGTGGGGGTTAAATGCGACCCGCTAGCGGCCCAATACCTCCGCAAAAATGGCGGTAAAGCGCCGCTAAAAATAGCGCCGCTTTACCGCCGACGACGCCGGCTCCCCTGTGTGAAAGCGGCCTTAAAGCAGCGGCAATCCTGCTGATCTCACAGGTTTGCTAATGTCACAGAACACCGCTGCTTTTATAATTCAACATGTAAACAGTCTGATGGATTTCCAAATCCTGTATTTCACCATATATGCTACGTTTACTGTTAAAAAATAACTGTCAAATGTAAAACTACGGTGGGTGTAACAAGATGTCCGCTTGCCCCCTCCTCGGTGTATCGTTACTATGGAGTGCGGGGTGTAGCAAGATGGCGGCGACTTCCGCTGCCAATTCTGACGCGTCGTCATATCTGATGAAACACCGCGCTCATTCTTCGCCACACCCTCTTCCCTCGCCGAAGGAAAAGGCGGGCCGCGTGACGTCACTTGCTCGCCTGTGCAGCCGCCATTTTGAGCGGCTGCTTCTTCTTGCGGATAAAGAAAAAACAAAACAAAACAAACAAAAAAATAAATAAGCGGGTGATCGTGCCAAACGTCACCCGCCGAGCGAGCAGAGGAGACCGAGAGAGAGGGGAGAGAACACGGGGGTCTCGCCTTCCCTTCTTCGGCGTCCCCTCGTGTCCTTTCACTCAGTACAGATTGCAGCGGTAAGAGTTGTGAGGAGGGGATGGGGGGATGGGATGTGTATGAATGTGTGAGGAGAGAGGCCGCCATTGTGGGCTCTTCAGTCCTTTAGAGGGGTGGTGGCTCATTGTGTGTGTATTGGAGAGAGGAGGCCTCAGCCTGTGTACAGGGCCTGTCATGTTCTCATCATTTCTGTGTCATGGCGGCTTCCAGTCACCACAAGGTGTATGCAGGGACCAGTCCTCACTACAGGGACCCCCCAACATCACGGCCTCTCTATTTCTCAGCACTGACAATGCAAATATTTATAAATTCAATGCAACTGCATTTGTTAAGACCGTAAACATATGAGAAGTTTCCATCCAATCCTGCAGAGCGTTGTGGTTGCGATGGTCTGCAGGCGCCTCCTTTGTTTACATCTTATGGGGGCAAATCTAAACCTGCGAAGTAATTTCATTGCCCGTTATACCCAGAATGTGTTTTGTGTTAAAGTTTTAATTGTGTGTATTTTTGTATTATCTTGGCTCATAACTTGCTAAATGCGATCTCTCAATCGTGCCGTAAACGCCTTCGGGGTGCATGCAATGCGTTTGCGGTGCGTTTATAAGCGAGCTTCAGCCTGTATAAGAGCCGCGTGATCGGCGAGCTGCCACACAGCTTTCACCAAGCGTAGTTTTAAAGGGTTTTAACCCCCCTTTTCATGACCAGGCCATTTTTATTTATCATCTTTCAGCGCTGTCACACTTAGACCATTGCGCGGTCATACAGCACTGTAACCATGTGATAATTTTTTCACACAGAGCTTTCTTTTGGTGGTATTCACTCCTAGGTTTTTTTTTTTTCCAAAAAAATGTTTGTCAGTAAAATTTGTAAATAAGTAATTTTTCTCCTTCACTGATGGGTGCTGATGAGACGGCACTGATGGGCTGCACTTATGGGCACTGATGAGGCACGAATATGCCGCACTGATGAGCACAGGTAGCACTAATGGGCATTGATGGGCAGCACTAATAGCCAGCACTGACTGGCATCACTTTTGGGCACATGTTGTGGCACTGATTGCTGGCAGTGGTGGGCACTTGCTTGTAACCAGGGCACTGATGATCAGTGCCCTGACTACATACCTAGCTGTCCCCTGTGAGGAGATGCCGCTGATTGGCTCTCCTCTCACTCTGTCAGTGCGAGGAGAGCCGATTACCAGCATCTCCCTGTTTACATGTGATTGGTCACAGCCGTGGCTCTTTACACAGATCGGGGTTGTGCCATGTCCTAGCAACACGGCGCGCTGCGCGTCCCCAGGGGCGCATGAGAGCTTTCATTTTGGGCGGCCTTCACATGACGTCCACCCAGAACGAGAGCCGCACCGCCCAGCTGTTATTTGACGGCGGGCGGCAAGTGGTTGTAAACCCCTGGGGGGGGGGGACACCTGCAAGACAAAGGCACAATGAGCCAGTATGCATTACATACTAGCGACTTATGAAATACTCCCCTTAGAACAATGCCCTGAATTGGCGTCAGCACTCCGAGAACCCGGCCAACAGGTTCCGGGCGCTGTGATTGACCGGAGCCGCGATGACGCCACTCCCGTGCAATGTCACAAGTCTTTATTCCTCCATACCCCATACTTTGGGTCTACAGGCTGTTTCTCACTTTTTACAGAGATCGGATCGATTTTCCCCTATTCTACAGGAGTTCATTATTTTATGTTTGGAATATTTGCTTACTCATAATTTTTTTATGTTTGACGGGGACTATTACTTCCAAAAGTGCGGAGCCTCGATGGGAGCCAAGTTCTCTCCATCCCTGGCCAATCTCTACATGGGATGGTGGGAAAGACTGCGCATTTTTGGGCCTCATAGTCCCCGTCGCAGAGATACTTTATTTTTTTGCAGATTTATAGACGATCTCTTGTTTATAGTGAATGACCCATCATGTGATCTAGAAAGATGGCTAGCATACATGAACGATAATACACTCAATCTACGCTTCACTGGTACACTCAACAAAAACACTATTGAATTTCTAGATGTTAAGTTGTCAGGTGAAAACAATGCTATTTTCTCCAGTTTATACAGAAAACCTAATGCAGGGAACACGCTGTTGAGAGCAGATTCCAGTCATCCTACACATACTATCAATAGCATCCCTATTGGACAGTTCCTGAGGCTAAGGAGGTTGTGCAGCAGAAACACTGACTTTGAAAATGAAGCCAAAGCTATGTCTAGTAGATTTGAAGAAAGGGGATATCCCACACCTGTTATAGAAAAGGGATTATCCATTGCCAGGAATACATCTCGTGATTCCTTGTTGTCTAAAAAAGCAGATCACGCACATGGAGAGGATAGAAATAAAGACAGAGATAGGATCAGAGAGACCAACAAAAAGAAAAGGAAAAGCAAACATAGATTTAGAAATAAAAAGAAAAACAATATCGACAACGGTATCCCCACGTTTTCCACCCCATATAGTGCTGAATTCCAGAATGTCAAACGTATAGTCATAAAATATTTACCTATACTAACACATGACCCTATATATGATAAAATATTACAGAAGGGCATTCGTACGGTTTCCAGAAGAGCACCATCTCTTGGAAACCTACTATCTCCTAGCCTTTTTTCTAGTAAGAACACCACGAAACACTGGTTATCATTTAAAGGGACATTTAAATGTGGGGGAACACACTGTGTTTATTGTCCATTCATACAGAAAGGTGACACTATTACATCCATGTCCACTGGCAAAACACATAAGATCGATTCTTTCATCAATTGTAACACTAGCTACATCATATATGCCATCACATGTACACAGTGTTCCATACAATACATTGGGAGAACTACCAGACGCCTCAAAGATCGGTTATACGATCATCTTTACGATATTGATAAGGACCACATGACCAATGTAGCACGACATTGGAACGAGGTTCATCATAAAAACACCTCTAGCCTCACCATACAGGGAGTGGAAAGGATCACCAGACCCGTTAGGGGTGGGGACAAATTTAATACACTATGCAGACAAGAAGTTCGGTGGATCTTCCTACTAGACACTAGACGCCCCACAGGGTTAAATTATGAATGGGATGTATCACATTTTTATTAAATTATCTGTGAAGATGCATCCCATATGGATAGCATATAAGTTATCATGATAACTTTCTTCATTGTTACAATGATCCTCTCATTTAGTGTTGGTTTTTCCTTATACTGCTTGTCTTCACAATTTGAACAAAAAACATTTTTTTGTCATTTATTTCCATAATTTACAACTGCAGTTGCGAAATTATGCATTATTGCATTCATATTTCGCACTTTTCATGGTCCACATATGCACATCTTTGGGCATAAAGTTTTTTTTTTTTTTTTTTTTTTTCTCTCCAACTCGAAACATGAGCCTGTCTGCACAGTGTTGTGTTTTTTTTTATTTTTATTTTTTATTTTATTTTTTTTCCCATAACTTGTTTTCAAGACTTTCGCACAGAGGACCCCTTTTTTTGAGATTTATAGCATAATTTGCAAGGATGTGCTTTATTGCATTGGAATTTTGCAAATTTAGTACATATCCTGTCCTTTGGTGCGTTAGACTTGAAACATGAGCCTGTCTGCACAGTGTCCTGTCCCTTTTTTCTAATGAGTATCATTGGTGTTTCTTGTCCTCCAGAGGATTTTTGGAGATCAATCATTGTGAGGCCAAGCATCATTGTATCTGTTCTACCTCTGTTTACATCTACCTTCTCTTTGTGTATACATATTTGTAAACATTTTTTATTTTCATTTTTTCAAATCAATGATGGCCAATTACTCCAATCATTTGTCGCCGTGTTTGTATGGACATAACTCTAATGTAATATATCTATATAGGATAAAAATATCCTTTTGATTTTTTTCAATTTTTGATATTATATTTTGATATATTTTTTTTTATATTTTTTACATTTTTGTTTCTTTATAAATGCCCATACACCACGACGACAATTTTCGAGCTATTATCAACTACCAGTCCTCGCACTAATAGTAATTCCGTTCTTAATACATATTTGAAATTCCGTGGTTATGAGCATCGGCTTCCAGTACTTAGGTACCATAGTGTCTATGCACATGCCCGGCCACCATGCACACTTTTATATGTTCATATATTATTTAATTTTTAATTTTGGATAAGTGCGGTGATTGACATGTGCATACGCACTATTTTAACAGATTCCCTTGACAATTAAGGTTAATATCATGATTTTATCATTTATTTAAATATTGGGTTTACATCTTAAACCGCAGAGATGAGGGTACATCTATGCAAAGATGCATGGTCATCCTGCTAGATAGTATTGTGTGTGGGTCAATACCATTTTCCTATATGGATCTGAACATCCGAATTTCCTTACACACATTTTCATGTACCCCCTTGCATGATTTTATTGTATATTATCGTGCATATCTTTGTACATTCTTATACTCCATTTATTATACATTTCTTATTTATGTTTATGTTTAAAGTTGAAAGTCCAAGGTTCATGTGTGCATACAGGAGAGACATGTGTCTCCGGTAAATGCATATATTCACACATGATATTTATTAAAATTTTATTCATTTATCCATGTTTATTTTGTTCTATGGCATATTGTATTATATCCATTGACCCATTACAAGGTGGATTATATTATGTTATATAGGACATTTATAGACATTCATACATGGACATTTCTTTACACTTTATACACACACATATATCTCCTTCATGATCACTTATTTATTTATTCATATTTATCATTCTTCACATTTCCCTATGTAATTGTCACACAGTCTGTTTGGTAGTAGCACGCATTGTGCACATTTTGTGCATTTAAATTTTATTATTTAGTATTAATTAATTCATCATTATGTTTTTTTGGAGTATTTGTAAATTACTATTATTATTATTTCAATTCACACGAATATCACATAATAATTATTTCACATACATGAATATATTTACATCTATGGCTCAACATCTCCAAAAAACATTTTCACATTTTCACTTTTCATTTATTTTTTCATTTAAAAAGATTTTTCCGTTCATTTTTTGAACTTAATTCATTGACATTCATACTTATCACTGTCATATTAATTCACTTTAAATAATATATAGACACACTTTGGTGTGTCTATGTTTAAGCATTAAGTGTTTAGTTTATAATTTATACACATTTTGTATTTTTGTGAATGGTCTTCAAAAGAGTGCTATTCCCTTCCCCCCTCACCCTTTCTTGGGAGTGTCGGAATCAAACATAAGGTTATCCCAGTCAGCTGTGTTCTTTCAGTACTGATTGGTGTAAAGTTACTTTATTTTTCATTTATACCTCTATTGATTCCCACACACCCTAGCTATGAGTAAGCGTCAATTCGTGACGTGAAACGCGTTAGCCACCCTTCCCTGCATGCACACTATCTGCATTTGTTGTTTTGGATTTATGGATTTATTTTGAATTTGGATTTTTTACCTGAAATTTTGGAATAAATAACTGTCTATACAGAGTGAGGCAGTCCAGGGTTTCTTTTTCTCCCACTCCCGTGCAATGCGCGGGAGCAGCCGATCACGGCTCGAGTCCTGAAGAAACGGCACCAACGGGCGATTTCTTCAGTGCGCATGCGCCAATGATGTCGGCAGCAGTGCATACAGTGCATATCTCTTCAACTGTAAGTTTAGGGAATATTCACGGTAACCTACAGGTAAAGTCTTATTATAGGCTTACCTGTAGGTAAAAGTGCTGTAACAGAGTTTACAACTATTTTTAAAGAGGAACCGCAATCTGCTCCTTTCATTTGTAATAACATCTTTTGCCGTTCTGAAGCTTCCCTCCAACCACTTTGCATATTATTTTATATATACCACACAGCTCAACAGCAGCATGGTAGTTCTTTGAAAACTACAAGCCAACCGCTGCAAAGGCTGCCGGACTTTGTAGTTTTCCATTCACAGGACCCTGCGAATGAGTGGCGGTTCACACTACTGCACTCTGCGAGATCGCATAGGATTTGCACTGCAAATGACATTTCAGCCATACAGATAGTATGGCTGAAATCGCATCACATTCGGACCAGACTCGCACAGGACCCTTTTTTTTTGGTCCGCACCAGAATCGGATCGCATTGGGTGTTCACACTTGTGCAATAAATAAATGTAGCGCTATGTGTATAAACCTATTAATACATAATAAAATAAAGGTGCATATATCTAATGATCATAAATCATAACATCGGTGATAAATAGTCCATAAAATAAAATTCTTCCTATGGTCAGTGTTTCAACGCTATTCCACCACTGTGATTGTTCGTCCTCAAAAGGAGAGTGCACACCACCACCGGTAAAAAATGCCTGCTCACCTCCCAGATGAGATAAAAACTCATAAATGGATCTCCCCACGAGTTCACACGATTTCCTCCTTTAAAACAATCAATGGCGGGTAATCCAGCTAGCTCTTCTCTTATTGGCAACTCGGCACACTTGCATCCAGGCAAACAAATCGCCTCCCAGCTTTGCTCAGGATTCCAGGGTTTCAGGACATGTAAATAAGTAGGGATGAACTCCGGCGTGTTCGCGTTGAACACGTGCAGAGCCCGCCAGGATGTCGGCACCGCGCTGCGCTAATGACAGGCAGGGAGACATTTCCTGATGCTCGGCTGCAGAGATCGGGAAATGTCTCCCTGGCTGTTATTAGTGCAGCGTGGTGCCGACATCCTGGCGGGCTCTGCACGTGTTCAATACGAACACGCCGGAGTTCATCCCTAATGATAAGTATAGAGACCATAGTGTTCTCTGTATACAAATTTTTATTTAAAGCCCTATAAGGAATAAGTTGATAATGAGCTCTGGCCTGTGTATCAGTCTTCACACTTATGCGATCCAATTCATGTGCAAACTGACAGTTCGCAGTGCGATATGCGAGCTGAAATGGGGGTGTCATTAACAAGGTATTGACGCTCCCTGCAGTTCCCATATGGCAGTGTGAACTGCTGTGCGATGCGGGAACCCGCAGTGGATTAGCAGGGTTCCCGCATCGCACAAGTGTGAACCAAGCCTCAGTGATGCTTGGCCAGGGATTTTTTTAACATTGACGGCTGGAGGTGGCGATAAGAACCCCGCTAGCTGTCAGATCGAGGAGGTGCGGCGGCTGGTCCGTTTGTAACATGTTATACCCTGAATATGGGTGTAACCTGTTGTGAAAGATGGACTCCTCTTTTTTATAACTGCTTCCACCCGCATTCTGAATCCTGTAAAAACGACCCTGTAGAAAAAAGATGTCTATACTTGTCTATCGTAAGGATGGTCCTGTCCGGTCACTTGCTCCGCTTCCAGCATCAGCTTTAAGGGGTTGGGGGGGACAGTCTCTTAGATGGATGCCTTTATAGTAAGCCTATGGGTGACGTCAGCAATCTCTCCTCTCCCCCGAAGCCTGCACTATGCACACAGCCTCTCCTGGGTGCATGCTTTGCATTTCAGTTAAGATCTGTCCCTATGCTGCCATCTTACGTTACAGTGAATGAGAAGGCCTAGCTCTGTAGTTGTACTGTGCAATGGGGATTGGGGGGGGCTCCCTGGCCACAGAGAAGAGGATTTACCAACCACTGTACCTACAGGCAGCTTGTGGTGCACGCTGTGACATGCATAACATGACAGGTACCCTTTAAACTTTCTGCACACAGTGAGATCTGGTAATCTATCAGAAATTCGAGCAAACTACTTGTGTGAGGTCCTTCCCAAACAATTTATTCTATATGCAAGATGAATGTTGGTTGATCTGACATGTCACCATTTGTGATCAGCTCCAGATATACAGAATAACATTCCGTTTTTTCTTTTGTCACTCAGTTTCAGATGATTGGGGGTAAAATTTCTATATGGAAAGCTGTGATGTAGAAATGCACGTTAAAAAAAATAGTAATGGCTAATCAAGTTAGATAGCTGGAGAAAAAAGGTGCAAGCAACAAATTTCAGAACTTTGTTCCGTCTTCCGAATCTCTCCTTGAAATTCTACCGATAGAAAAAGTTTTGATGGAATTATTTTCACAAAATCAAGTAATGATTAAATGTCCAAATGAGCTTTAAAAAATACTTGTCTATGTTTCCTAAAAAAAAAAATGTGACCTATTTATAACCAGTCTGTACTGATTGGGCAGCTTTTAGAAATGATTGCTTTTATTGTTACTGGAATTTTTGGCAAAATTAAGCACTTCCATACCGGGCATTTTCACCCCCTTCCTGCCCAGGCCAATTTTCAGCGCTGTCACACTTTGAATGAGAATTGTGCGGTCATGCGACGTTGTACTTAAATTTAATTTTTGATTTTTTCCCCCACAAAAAGAGCTTTCTTTTGGTGGTATCTGATCACCTCTACGGTTTTTATTTTTTGCGCTATAAACAAAAAAAGCGTAAATTTTGTAAAAAAAAAAAAAAAAAAACTATTACTTTCTCTTATCGTCCATGGACCGACGCAGCTCTCATACTGATTACATGTGGGTATATGTCCCTGCTCGCAGGAGAAGACCTAGGCAGAATGTTAGAGGTTAAAACATTCTAGAACAAGCCAGAGCTGAACAGCCCCGCCCAGGGGGGCGGTCCCTCCGGACATTACCCTTCCACCTGCAGCTAATCAGCCTCAGTTTTTTTCTGCTTAGCAGAAGGAGAAGACGTGGCTTTCAGGAGCCATTCTCCTGGAAGATTTTACTTTTGATTTTTATTCCTTTGGGAATTTTATTTTATTTTTGAGACCTTCAATCAACTGTCGGCTGGGCAACAGGTTGGGTACACTAGTATCCTCGTAGTCTTCCCTGTCCGACCATCGAGCGTGCTGATCCTCGCCTTGCGTGCGTGAGACTCAGTTCACGACATACCCCATGGCTCCAGGGGTGGCCGGGTTGCTTTCATGCTCCCGCGGTCCTCTCAAGATTGAACAGTACTTGACTGACTGTATCTCTCGCGGTGGACCGGGCCGACAGCTACGCAGTAGAACTCTGTGATAGGTCTGTCTGAAACAAGCCAGTGAGTCCCTGAAAGGGACGGGTAAGTAGTCTCTCCTACTGCAGGTGAGTACA
Organism: Rana muscosa; assembly: GCA_029206835.1. Classification (NCBI taxonomy): domain Eukaryota; kingdom Metazoa; phylum Chordata; class Amphibia; order Anura; family Ranidae; genus Rana; species Rana muscosa. The sequence continues at coordinate 49,084,015 of CM055128.1, forward strand.
TGCTGGCTGTGTTTCTGTGTGTGGGGGTTTCTCCCTGTCCCCCCCCCCCTGTTATGCTGCTCTCTGCACCCTGTACTGGTGCTGTGCTGCGGGGTGTTTGGGGGTCACTCTGGCCTGGTTGGGCGCTCATGTCTGCAGTTTTTTCTGGTGTGTGAGGTGGTTATTGCGTGCGCCATTGGCGCGCATTAGAGCTTTGAATTTTGCGCTCGGCGGCCATCTTGGCGTTCAGTGGCACAGTTATAGCTGCGGACGGCGGCCATTTTCTTGTGGCCGCCGCGCATTTATTTCTGGCAGCGGTGCGAATCCCCTCACAATCTCACAGACTGAGCTGTCCTTAAGGGTTGGTGGGTCCTCCCGGGTATCCCCTCCTCAGCGTAGCCAGTGGGTGGACTGTATATTCACTGCATAGTGTATAAGGTCTCAGAGGGTGGCGTTTATGGAGTCTGATACACCTGCTCTCCACATTGCCTGGGGCAACTGGCAGTGCTGCACCGTTAAACATGTTCATATGTTTCCTGCACCTGCGGTCCTTATGGACCAGTTGTCAGCAGTCCTGGAATCATTCCTGTCAGAATGGAAGCGGTGTGCGAGCAAAAGGAGCTATAAGCCCCCCTCCCCCCACAAAAATCTTTAGTGAAGGAGTGCTCTGAGTCAGATATGGGCCTAGCTATTGGGCTCAGGACCCTACCTCTGAATATTTAATGTTTATGAACAGGACATTCCCTTGTGAGGAAGACTCCAGTTCTGTGTCAGTGAATGACAGGGCGCTTGTAAGTGTTCTCATTGATGATGTGAGAATCACACTCAGGCTGAAATTGCTGTGACAAGCTTTTCTTTTACACAGTTTCCTCACTGTTTTCCTCACACGCTGCCTCAAGAGCAGCATGGATGAGGGAGGACTTTATTCATTTATGTCTCTAATCCCTGTGAGCCTTGTGTGTGATACCTGAGGTAACATTTCCCGCCATTTCCTGGGGAATGATTTGAGCTCTGACAGACACACGGTCTGAGGATCAGAGGTTACCTGAATGCTGCTTCAGCAGCACAGTCAAGCAGGTTGGAATGATACAGAGAAGATTATGCGCCTCTGCGCCATAATTTAAACTCATCCTATACCTCTACACTGCATACATTCACAGTGTATGTATGTGTTATTGGTCTCTGTGTCTGCGTGGCTGTCCCCCCACGTTCCAATGCTGTGTTTCAGTGCCATACATGATATAAACGTACAAAATATGTTTATGCACGACTCCAGATACATTCACAGTATATGTATGTATCATACTCTCTGGGCTGGCGGGGGCTCCGGTGTCCTCCCGCACTCTCATGGTATGTGCGCTTCGGCTCTCTGCACAGTATAGACATGTTCAATATGTTTATTGCACATATTATACATGTTTACAGTATGGGTATACTGTTTGCGTGGGGTTCCTCCGGGTACTCCGGTTTCCCTCCACGCTCCAATGGAAATGCACAGCATAAACATGTGCAATATTATGTTGATTCACATGCTATCATTCCTACACGGTATCTGTGTGCTGTCTGCGTGGAGTTGTACCGAGTGGGCGCTTCGGCGCTATGCACAGTCTAAATTTGTGCGATTGGACCTACCCGGTATGTCTTTGCAGTCTGCGTGGGTTTCCGCCCACGCTACATGACATGCATGCCTTTGGTGCAATACACAATGTAAACATACACATTATGTTTATACACTACACTAAATACATTTACAGTAGTTGTAGGTATTGCATTCTCTGAGTATGCGTGGGGTACTTCGGTTCCTCCCACGCGCGAACGGTGTGCGCACCTTCGGTGCTATGCACACATGAGCTTGTGCAAAAGGTTTAGCACACACACTATAATACCTATACGGTATGCGGATGCAGTCTGCATGGGTTTCTGCCCATGCTACATGACATGCATGCCTTTGGTGCAATACACAATGTAAACATACACATTATGTTTATACACTACACTAAATACATTTACAGTAGTTGTAGGTATTGCATTCTCTGAGTATGCGTGGGGTACTTCGGTTCCTCACACGCGCCAACGGTGTGCGCGCCTTCGGTGCTTTGCACACATGAGCTTGTGCAAAAGGTTTAGCACACACACTATAGATCCTACACGGTATGCGGATGCAGTCTGCATGGGTTTCTGCCCATGCTACATGACATGCATGCCTTTGGTGCAATACACGGTGTAAACATACACATTATGTTTATACACTACATACATTCACAGTAGTTGTAGGTATTGCATTCTCTGAGTATGCGTGGGGTACTTCGGTTCCTCCCACGCGCCAACAGTGTGCGCGCCTTCGGTGCTATGCACACATGGGCTTGTGCAAAATGTTTAGCACACATACTATAATACCATACACGGTATGCGTATGCAGTCTGCATGGGTTTCATCCGGGTGCTCAGGTTTCTCCCCTGCGTTCCAATGGTGTGCGCATTCTCAGCGCTATGCACAGTATAAACATGTGCAATTTCTTTATTCGCAGGCTAACATACCTACACGGTTGTGTACGCAATCTGTGTGGCTGGTTTACGTCCAGGCCCCAATGATGTGCACGCCTTCGTCGCTGGCACAGTATATACGCGTTTAATAGGTTTATCCACAAATACTAAACTACATACGCCGTATGTGGTGGTATTATGTAGAGGTCGACCGATATGGGTTTTTCTCTGGCCGATGCCGATATTTAGAAATCGCTGTGGCCGATATATGATGCCGATTTTTTTGGGCCGATATGTTAGGCCGATGAAGGGGGAAAAAAAAAAAACTAACAGTTGGACCCCTTTCACACTGGGGTGTTTTTCAGGCACTTTTGGGCTAAAAATAGCACCTGTAAAAATGGCTGCAAAACAGCTCCCCTGCAGTCTCAGTGTGAAAGCCTGAGTGCTTTCACACTGAGGCGGTGCGCTGGCAGGACGTTAAAAAAAAGTCCTGCAAGCAGCATCTTTGGAGCGGTGTATACCGCTCCTCCATCACTACTGCCTATTGAAATTAATGGGCACTGCTGCTGAAGCGCCTGCAAAGCGCTTCTGCAGCGGTGCTACACGGGCGCATTTAACCTCTTCATCGGCCGCTAGCTGGGTTATAAGCACCCCGCTAGCAGCCGAATATCGCCGCTAAAATTATGGTAAAGCGCAGCTAAAACTAGCTGCATTTTACCGCCAACGCCTGCCCGCTCCAGTGTGAAAGCAGCTGAGTTCCGCCAAAAAAAATATATATTAAAAGTCAGCAGCTACAAATACTGCAGCTGCTGACTTTTAATATATGGACACTTACTTGTCCTGGGCGCCCGCGATGTCGGCACCCGAAGCCGATCTCTCTCTCGGCTCTCGGGTGCTGCCGCCGCCATCTTCGGTAAGGGAATCAGGAAGCAGGCACAAAAACAGGTAATCAAAACTTTGACGAAAAAAAAAGTTTAGTTTTATTTAACATTCATTAAAGTGTATTTTTTTCCCAAAGAATTGCGTTTGAAAGACCGCTGCGCAAATACCGTGTGACATAAAATATTGCAACAACCGCCATTTTATTCCCTAGGGTCTCTGCTAAAAAAATATATATAATGTTTGGGGGTTCCAAGTGATTTTCTAGCAGAAAAGACAGGATTTTTACTTGTAAGCTACAAGTGTCAGAAAAGATTTAGCCTTTAAATGGTTAAACTGAGAACTTCTACTCACAAGTTCAGTTCATTGATAAGAAGAAACATTTGTAACTCTTTTCTCTCTCACTTGGCAGGCTGCCCAGAGATGAGTCACTGCACGGGAAACTTCAGGCAACTTGTATTGACTTCTATGAGAGATGTCATTTCCAAGCCGCGCTGAAGTTTTTTTTTTTTTTTTTAATATCGGCTTCTGTTCTCAGAATATCGGCCAAAGCCGATTAATGAAAAAATGCCAAAAATCGGCCGATATATCGGCCGACCGATATATCGGTCGACCTCTAGTATTATGCTCTTTGTGGCTGCGTGGGTTTCCTCCCACACTCTCCATTTGTGCGTTTGACGCAATACATAGTATAAACTATGTGTTTGCACAATCAGCACCTATCCATGGGTAGCTGCTGGATGGAGCATTGTCACAAGGATCCCTGGTTTCAGGGGTATCACTTTCCACCTGCTTTCAGTGGTGATCAGAAGCGCTGGCTTGGACTGTGTTCGCCAGGCTGGGGTTGGCGTTGCGCCCGTTAGTGGCTGCGTCTCTGGCATTTTTTGTAGCTCAATGACTGGGCAAAAGCCTCTGCTTCATTCATCAGTCGTCTAGCAGGTGCACTACAACTGCTTTAGCCTTTAGGGTCTCTGTGCCCGGGGTGGGTTTGCGCCACCTGTGGAGGCTGAGGTACTAGTCCTCTGACCGAGTTTCTAGGGAAGTTCCGTCAAGTTGCCTTTATTGGCCAACATTTGAGGCACCCTGTACACTGGGGCCTCCCTTCTCCGATACATTGCGGAGTCTCTTTGGGATTTTCATACGTCTCGCTGCAAGACGGTCCTGTCGGCCGTGTGCATTGCAGGCGAAGGGTCCTTGCATCCGGAGGTGTTTCCACATTCTTTACCGGAGGTGGGGCACCGGAAGTGGACCTTGTGGCCTCTCGACTCACTCGCAAGGTGGCAAGATAGTGGTCAGGTCCAGGGACCCCTGGGCGGATGCGTTAGACGTGTTGGAAGCCCGTGGGGGCAGTATCGCCTGATATATGCTTACCCTCTGCTACTGTTGTTGCCTCGCCGGCTTCGCAGAGCATACTTCATCCTGCTTTACAGTCCTTGGCTTTAATGGCATGGCTGTTTAAAGCCAGGTGCTAAAGGACCAAGTTCTCTCGTATTCGGTCATCTCTTCTATGTTGTTGACACGGGAATCTTCCTCCAGAAAGATATCTCACCATACCTGGAAGGCTTGCATCGCTATGTGCGAGGAACTTGAGTGGCGTCCTCGGATGTTTTCCGTTCCCAGGATTTTGCTGTTCTTACAGCGTGGTGGGACCCAAAAGCTGGCCTTGCATACCTTTTTTTTTTTTTTTTTTTTTTTTTTTTTTTTTTTTTTGAGGGTCGGATTTCGGCCCGGACTGTCTTTTTCAACGACCGCTGCCGGGCCATCCCTTGATTAGCACCTTTTGGGCAGGGGGTTCGCCATGTGGTCCCCCCTGTCAAGCCTCCTCTCCCTACTTGGGATCTGATTTTGATGCATCTCGGTTCTCCAAGAACATCCCTTTGAGAATATCAGAGAGATTCCTCTCTTGACCTTGTCCCGGAAGTTGGCCTTATTGGCCATTGCTTCGGTTAGACGGGTGTCTGAGTTGGCAGCCTTATCTGGCAAGTCGCCTTACTTGGTCCTCCATAAGGATATGTTGGTGTTGCGCCCACGACCATCCTTCTTTTCTAAGGATGGTCTTGGCCTTTCACCTTAAGAAGGACATTGTTCTTCCGTCCTTGTGTCCTCACCCATCGCTTCCCTGAGAGTTTGCGCTTCATACATTAAGATGGGTACAAGCCTTACGAGTGTACCTGTCTGCTACTGTTTCCATTCGGAAATCTGTGTCTGGTCCAAAACAGGGCCGAGCGGTGTCGTCTGCCACCGTCTTTAGGTGGATCAGGCAGACCGTCATACAGGCCTATGCCCTTAAGGGGCGGGCGCCTCCCTTTCCGGTTGTGGCGCATTCCACCAAGGCAATTGGTGCTTCCCGGGCCTTCCGATATCAAGCGTCGGTTGCACAAGTGTGCAAGGCGACGACCTGGTCGTCCGTTCATACCTTTTCAAAGTTCTACAAGGTTGATGTGGCTGTATCTTCGGATGCTTCCTTCGGCCGAAAAGTGTTGCAGGCCGCTGTCTAATGTTGCAACTCCTCCGTTGAGGGGCTCTGCTGGTTTGGAGTGAAGTTTTGGTTGTTCCTTACTTTTTTTGCTCCCACCCTTTTCTTATACTGCTTTGGGACGTCCCACATGTAATCAGTATGAGAGCTGCGTCGGTCCATGGACGATAAGAGAAAATAGGATTTTTGTACTCACCGTAAAATCCGTTTTCTCTGACGTCCATGGACCGACGCAGCACCCACCCTTCCTTTTAAGTTTGTACTGCTTTGTTACGAACTGAGGCTGATTAGCTGCAGGTGGAAGGGTAATGTCCGGAGGGACCGCCCCCCTGGGCGGGGCTGTTCAGCTCTGGCTTGTTCTAGAATGTTTTAACCTCTAACATTCTGCCTAGGTCTTCTCCTGCGAGCAGGGACATATACCCACATGTAATCAGTATGAGAGCTGCGTCGGTCCATGGACGTCAGAGAAACGGATTTTACGGTGAGTACAAAAATCCTATTTTTTGCTTTAATAAATATCCCAATTTTTTTTGAAAAAAACAAACAATTTTTTCCTCAGTTTAGGCCGATATGTATTGTTCTACATAATTTTGGTAAAAAAAATCACAATAAGCGTATAGTGATTGGTTTGGGCAAAAGTTATAGCGTCTAAAAAAAATAGGGGATAGATTTATGGCATTTGTATTTATAGTATATTTTTTTTTTTTTTTTTTTTTTTTTTTTTTTTACTAGTAATGGCGGTGATCCGCGATTTTTTTCAGGACTGTGACATTGCGGCGGACAGATCGGACACTTTTGACACTATTTTGGCACCATTCACATTTATACAGCGAACAGTGCTATAAATATGCACTGATTGCTATATAAATGTGACTGGCAGGGAAGGTGTTAACTCTAAGGGATGATCAAGGGGTTAAATGTGTTCCCTAGGGAGTGATTCTAACTGTGGGGGGAGGAGACCGATCTGTGTCCCTATGTACAAGGGGCACACCATCGGTCTCCTCTCCCTGACAGGACGTGAATCTCTGCGTTTACACACAGAGATCCACATCCCTGGCTCTGTGACGAGCAATTACGGGTGCCTGGCGGACATCGCGGCTGCCGGGCACGCGCATCGGGTCCCCAGTGATGCAGTGAGTGTGCGCACGCGCTCTCCACACTGCAGGGAATCCCAGGACGTCATATGACGACCGCCCGGAGGGACGAAGGGTTCCTGCTGACGTCATTCGACTATACGCCGGTGGGGAAGCGGTCAAACACTATTGCACTAGGTCCCATAAACTGGGCCTTTAGTAATTCCGAATCAGTAGAGGTCTGCACATGCACTGCCACATTAACTCATTCAGGGCAAATCTATCAATATTGTGTATGGGCGACACCTTGATGATATGTAGGCACTGAGTGGTGGTGACCAGTAGGGTGCATTAAAGATGTCCACGTGTAAACACTGGCATAAATTGTTTACATGCTAAACATACCTATGACCCCGGATACAGCTGTACCTATTTTTTTTTTAAACACGCTGCTGAATGCATCGCAACATTACACTGCCTGGTGCAGCCCTCTGAAAGGGCCTATAGATTTGTATGCTGCATACAGACGAGTACAAAACTAGATGCTGTATGCAGAGTTAACATCCATGTAAATGTGCCTTTAAAGCAAAATCATTTCTAGACACAAGTGGGTTGCCAATGTGAGCTTATCCTAGCCTATTAATGCCTGTATTTCTGTATGTACACACTTATACTGAATCAACTATTATCTTGTGGCAGCTGTGATTAACTGGAGAATCTAGGCAACCTTTGTTGGTGATTGAACTGGGATGGACTCTCTGCTCCCTAGGCATACATACAACCATTCATTGCATTAACTAGTAGTGTACAAAATTGTGGCTATTCAAAGAAGTTAGTTGATTAAATCCATTTAGAATGTTGACTTATGCTGTACCTGGGTTGAAAAGTTTTGCATTTCTTCTCAAACCCGCCCATGTTCAGATGTGGGACCTTATTGTGTATTTTGCTCCTTTTTTCATGCAAAAAAAGGGGAGTAAGTGCTGATCAATAACAGAAACGGATACATATTGTAGGGTGTCGAAGTGGAATGGCACACTTAAAAGTGCAAATTAGATCTGCAGCTCTTGAACGGATTGTGTTGCCTGGTACAGATTTCCGTTGGCCAGAGCGCTCTCATTAAAGACACTCCATGTAAAAAAAAAATTGACAGATGAGTCTGGATAAGACTCATTGTATGGAGCGTTATTCATTTACTGCTATGGTTTTTCAATGTGTGAAAGTATGACTAATTGACCAGTGTGTTTTAACTTGCTGATGGAAATTTTGGAGGTAACAAGAGTGTAATCAACCATGGCCGGTAAATCCTAATCACCGTAAAATTAAATAAGCCAGTTAAAGTGTTTATTTTTTTTTTCCTAAGTACAAATGGCTTATCTGACATGACAGAACCTTTGGTAATGACCTTTTTGTCTAAAGACATAGCTAAAATTAGAATTCAGAAACATGTCTAGGTATAGGGCAGTATGCAGATATCTTGATGGCCTTATCAGGGATTGGGGGTCATCAATGATAAACTGCATGAAAATATTCATGGTAGGAATCCTTGCCCCGTCTAGTATAAATCTCCTAGTTTTTGTCCGAAACCTTTTTTTCTAGGTAGTGCCTTGCGTATCTTGTTTATGATGCTTGCTAAACATTCTAACTTGAGGTGGAAGTTTTTTTCTTTTTCTTTTGTTGTCCTGTTGTCTCTTGCGCTAAACCAGTAGCTGGTTGTATTATTTTTAAGAATGGTATTTATAATTGTTGACTTAATTTCTGCACTAAGTTTTATATATTGGCTCAAATTTTATTGCAACTGTTAAAATTTGCAGTCAAACTAAGTAATTTGCTGCTTGACAAGGTGTTGAAATTTGATGGCAAAATTTATTACATTGACTTCAACTATTGCTTTTCCTTTTTCGTATACAGATGATTTAAGATTTTGAAAGTTGTCTTGCATACGGATTATTTTTGGAATAGTTTTCTATATTGGTGTGGTTGCTTTATAGTTGGATTATACTATTGATAAAATTTTATAGACTACGGTAAATTAATTTTGCATAATTAAAACCTGTATCGTTTATTCTCTCATGGCGTTGCTTGGTTTCACTTCAAAACTTCTACAAACATGCTTTATATAATTTGTTTAGGCTCAAGTCCTAACAAGCCGCACTGTGATAACTTTTAATTTGTGAAACTAGTATATCTCTTAGAGCAACAAAAATGTACCACAGAAAATCTTCAGTATTACTTTGTCATTTTGATCTATCGCTGTTTTCTTGAAGTGCGTTGTTTTGGTTTTAACTGCTTTTTGAAGGAATCATTTGTAGTTTAATAGGAAATTCATATTTCGTTGATTTGATAGTAATTGATGTAGTTCTGATGTAATATTGAGCCTTTTGGTGTTTTCTGAATGGAAGTTATTGTGGTTGGTGATAAAGGCACAGTGACTGTATTTAATTGCTAGAATTTTCATTATCCTAGAGCTAGAGGCTATTGGGTCAGGTTTAGGAAGATTTGATAAAGGTATTGTCTTTTAAAGCGCACTATGCAGGAGTTTATAATGCATTTTAAAGTAACATTTTTATTTTTTCTGTCGTTGTGGCCATTTTGGGAGATTCACCCTCTCTAATTGTCCAGGTGATCGTTATCACCAAAAGTGAAAGAAAATACCAAACTGTGAGTGGCTACCAGAACAGGAATAGAGGGGACATTTTCCAGTGGGGCTACTGGTTCTGGTGACTACCAGAGATTTCATTCATTTTGAAGGAATTTCCTTTCTAATTCTGTTGTGGCCATGGAAAAAAGATGGCAGAAAAAATCCTGGTGGGGTGGTTATAACCCTCTCTTGCTGTATTCAAAATGAAACACACATTTTTTCCTTCATTTCTACTTTAAAATCTACTGTATAAGTATACCGATTAAGGTACAAAAAATGTTTAATGCAAATGTCTTTACACTGCTTTTTATAATTTTTCTTTTGGTTTGGCATCTGTGCTAAAAATCTTGAGTAGCCAAGTTTAGCATCTTGGTTCTGCACTCAAACAAACCTTTTTATACATTGCATTCATAAAGTATTCAGACCCCCCTTCACTTATTTTGCAGCCTGATACAGTTTGTGGGTTTTGGTTTTTTTCCCCTCAATGTACAAGTAGAACCCCATACAGGGGGTCCTTGACTTATGAACGGGCCTAAATTGCTGGCTGCTTGTGCTCCACGATAGTCCCGGATACCTCCGAGCAGCTTTATTGCCACATTCCACACTGCAGTACTTCATGTACTGCATGGCCAGAAGAGCTCGGAACATGCCACATCCCTGCACAGGCGGAAGTTACACTTACAAACAGTGTTCCAACTTGCGAACAGATTTCACTTACGAACAAACCTACAGTCCTTATTGCGCTCGTAAGTCGGGTACCCCCTGTAATGACAAAGTGAAAACAGAATTTTGGAAATATCTGAATTTTTATTAAAAAAAGAAAATGGAATATCCGATGTACCGGTACTTTAAAGCAACGTTCCACCCAAAAGCTATCACAAGGAATGTAACCCTCCTTTTAACAGCAATAGGCACGTGACAGGTACTCTTTATGGAGAGATCTGTGATCTTTAAGACCCCGAATCCCTCCTCTGCTCTTAAAAACATTTGCTCACACCAGCATTGATGTGATCGAATGTCTTTCACTTTTAAAAATGGTGCCGTTTGCTTCCAGGTAAACCAAACCGGAAATGATGCAAGGTCATTGCTCCTGGTTTCCTGTATCGCTCCTGTTTCTGTATTCTATTCTCTCATCGCCTCTATGATCAGCCAGTGGAAGGGTACTCTTGGTGGGACTGGGGATCCCGGTAAAGCCGTGGGAGGGGACCCTGCTAGGATTACTTTTTCAAGAGAGCTGACCGTCGGCTAAATTAGGCCCCTTTCACACATGTTAACATCAGTTTTTACATCCACTTAAAGTAATTGTAAACCCTGATCTACCATTTGTACCTAGTACAGGTAAGCCTATAATAAGGCTTACCGTATTTTCTGGCGTATAAGACGACCTTTTCAACTTAAACGGCCAAAAAGCGGGGGTTCGTCTTATACGCCAGGTATAAAATGCAGCCCACTGTATGTCAGCCTGCCGGATGTGTGGTAATACTGTATGTAGCCTCAGCTGCCTACAGTATATACACGGCTGAGCCAATGCTAGCGAGCAATGCATTCTATTAATGAATACAGAGCCTGCTCAGATTGGAGTAACAACCTTGATCGTGCCGCTTCTAAAGGAAAGGGCCTGTACCGTGACCGGCGGCGGTGTGCAGGGACCGCTTCGATCTGAGGTAAGTATTTCATAATGAGCTAGTATGCGATGCATACTAGCTCATTGTGTGTGTGTGTGTGTGTGTGTGTGTGTGTGTGTGTGTGTGTGTGTGTGTGTGTGTGTGTGTGTGTGTGTGTGTGTGTGTGTGTGGTTTTTTTTTTTTTTTTTTTTTTTTTTTGTTCATAACCACTTGAGTCAAATTTTTGGTTTACATTAGAGCTTCAAGATTTTAGATAAGATGAGAATCACGATTATTTTAATTAGAATAAAGATCACGATTCTTGCTGCGTAATATCTTTCACATTATGCAAAAAAAATGGGCGAACTTTTTTTTTTTTTTTTTTTTTTATTCATGGAAGTGTATTTTTTTTTCCCCCAGAATCGAGGTACCTAATTTTACCACAAAAAATGGGAAAATATATTGACTCGAGTATAAGCCGAGGCTGAGAATGCAGCAGCCAGAGGTGGGAGACTTGAGTTGCATGACTTGACTTAAGTCACCTGTTTGAGGACTTGCTTGACAGAATTCAATAAATGACTCGACTTAACTTTGACTTGTCACTAATGACTTGACTTTGACTTGGGCTATATGACTTGCAATGACTTGGCATCACTAACCGCAAGCCGCCGTCTGCCTACCTGATCAGCGTGTCATGCAGACAGACGGCGGCCATTGCAGTGTTCAAAAGCCGTGCCTCCTCGTCTGTGATAGGCGGAACACTCAATTTGACAGCAGGCAGTGTTCAGCCTATCACGGACATCCTCGTCTGTGTTATGAGGATGAGCGGATGTCCGTGATAGGCGGAACACTGAATGCTTGGAAATTGAGTGTTCCGCCTATCACAGACGAGGAGGAGGCGCGGCTTTTGAATACTGGAATGGCCGCCGGGATGCCGCCGATCAGGTACACGGCTGACGGGCACAGTGAGGCATGGGCACATAACCAATATTATTTATTGTTATCCCTCCTATTATTTTTATACAGTATGGGGTAGATCAGTATTTTGACTTGATTTGTGACTTGACCAAAATAAATGACTTGACTTGCTTGCTTTTCGTCACAGTAACTTGGGACTTGCTTGTGACTTGCACATGTGTGACTTACTCCCATGTCTGCCAGCAGCTACTGTAAGCGGAAAAGGGGGTCAACAATGCCCATTTCAACCTCACTGTGCCAGTCGTCACTGTGCCCGAAATTGAGAGGCTGCGAGCGTCTAATCATTGTTTAAAACTCGCGGTCTCCTGCTGGTCCCTTCCGTGATGGGCGTTAATCAGCAGACACAGTTCCGCCTATCACGAATGTTCTCTCATCCTCGGACTCGGTTTCCCAGCAGACACTGTGTTCAGTGTTCCGCCTATCACGGACGTCCTCTTGTCCGAGGATGAAAAGGCATCCGTGATTGGCGGAACACTGAACACAGTGTCTGCTGGGATGGATGAGGATGAGAGAACGTTCCTGATAGGCGGAACTGTGTCTGCTGAGAAACGCCTATCATGGAAGGGACCAGGAGGAGACCGCAAGTTTTAAACGCTGGACGCCCGCAGCCTCTCAATATTTTCAGGTACACTGACTCAAGTATAAGCCTAGCGGGGCATTTTCAGCCCAAAAAAGGTCTGAAAATCTTGGCTTATACTCGAGTATATACGGTACATGTGTGTTTGGGGGTTCTAAGTCATTTTCTAGCAAATACGGATTTTAACTTGTGAGCAACAATTGTCAGAGAAAGGATTGGTCTTTAAGCTTGAGTTCACACTTGTGCGAACAGACTTCGCATTTGATTCGCACCCGCCCTGCGGTGCCGATCGCATTCGATGTCTGGTGCAATGCGAGTTTAGCCATACAGTTGGATTCTCAGGAAAATAGTGCAGGGACTTTTTTTTTTTTTTTTTTTTTTTTTTAATACCCGCACTGGAATCGGATTGCATGGGTGTTCTCACCCATGCAATCTGATTCCTGTGCGAATTTACAGTCCGCGCCGCGATCTGTGAACTGATCTGGGGGTATCATTAACATTGTATTGACATCCGCAGCGGTTCAGAGGGCAGTGTGTGCAAGAGCAGTTTACACAGTGAGGGGGCAGTCTGTACAGACAGGTTCCCTCACTTACTGATGCTGACTTTTTTATTTTTCTATACTTAATGGCACTGAGAAGGAGCTGTCTTTCAAGCCCGCCAATAAATTAAACAATAGGGTGGGGTAAACCAATGACCCAGCCCCTTTGTTTTATTTAGTGGCGGGCTTGAATGACAGCTCCTTCTCTGTGCTATGAAGTATAGAAAAAAAAAAGCTGGCAATCATATTTAAAAGAAACTGACAGTGACAGTCAGCATTGGCAAGTGAGGGAGCCTGTCTTTACAGACTGCCCCCTCACTGTGTATACTGCTCTGTCCTGCCCCTCTCCTTGCACACACTGCCCCCCAAATGACAGCTCCAAAGTCCTAAGGGGAAAAGAAAAGCCGTCTATTACACTTAAATGACAGAGCCAGCAAGTGAGGGAGCCTGTCTTTACATACTGCGCTCCTGCCTTTCTCTACCACAAACACCACCACACACCCAAATCCCCCTCCTAGAGTGACTGGCTGCTCCTAACAACCAATGCAACAACGGACTGGCAGTTTACATCAGTTTTCAATCCGATCCACTTTTTTTTAAATGGATGAACGTTCTATTTTTCATCCGTTAAAAAAACGGATGTCGACAGAAGCGGATGAAAATAGATGATCATGTATTGATGTCTGTTTTTCAACTGTCAACGGATGGATGAAGAACGGTCCATATGTGTGAAAGGGGTCTTAACGGCACCTGCAGGCATCATCCCAGTATCAAATGGAAAAAATACAGCGCTAACTAAAATAAAATTCTGAACAAGAAAAAAGAGCAGCAGCTCTGCCGTGGGATAACACAGAAAATAGCAATAGAAAATGTGAAAGCTGCGCTAAAAAGTGGCATACCAATGATAGTAAACCAGCCTGCCATGTGACAAGGTGACATATATACCAGTATAAAATCGTATAAACATAAATTAAGTGCCTTTTTAGAAAATTGATTCAAAAAGTCCATAAAATGAAAACCAGTAAAAAGATAATAAATTGATGGTTGAGACCAAAAAGATCAAAAGGTGATGGAGATAAAGAGTCCAAATATAAGGATCAGGGAAGCCGTGGAACGCCCACTGAGGTAATGATGAAATGTTGGGAGGATGAGACCCAAAGTGAACACCACAGACACTCGTGCTCCACCACCACCTGAATTATCCGCTTACCAGAGGCAAGTATGTTTTATAAGCCTGTCAGACATCCAAATCTGCAACACTCCAGTAGGTATGGATAAATCCGGATCCCATTAGAGGTGTGCACGATCGACCAAATCCCAGAGGAAACACCGGGCGTACCCCAAAATGTAAAAACACTCAATAGTGTAATACAGTAAAGCGTGATATTTATTTAAGAAGTAAAATCTCACTTACAGCAAGAACGATAAAAGCATGTCCAAATGTAAAAAGCCGGCCAGCATGCAGACGCCCGTCCACCTTTTGGGAGGTTGATGCGCTGACGTCATCGCTAGTGGATGGACCTTGTCACATGAGACACGCTGGTTTACTATCATTGGTATTCCACTTTTCAGCGCAGCTTTCACATTTTCTATCATCCCAGTATAACCACTTGGAAGTCTAGCAATGTATGTCGCTGGACGGCAAGTGGTTAAACAACTGTAGTGTCGGGCTGCAACATAACAAAATTGAAAAAGTGAAGGGGGTCTGAATTAGGGGTGCAACGGAACAAAAAACTCACGGATCGGATTGATCCTCTGATCAGAGTCACGGATCGGATCATTTTTCGGATCAGCAAAAAAAAAGGCAATCTTGTTACACCCACCAGAGTTTTAGATTTCGGTTATTTTCAACACAAAACAGAGCTTATCAGCTTAAATACAGTATTTTGTAAATCCATCGGACTGTTTACATGTTAAATTTTAAAAGCAGCAGCAAACCTTACATGCTTGCTAATGTGACGGAACACCTCTGATTTTCACATTTAACTAAATGTTAAAGTGGAGTTCCACCCATTTTTTTATGTTTGTCCGTGCTGCATGCCCTTAGCACATAGTTTTCACAATGGCCAATATTATTTTTTTTGGATTGTAAATACCTTCTTTTTTTTCCCGTTTTTCAGCCTAACTTTCTTGTCTTAATAGCCTAGGCTATTGGGTCACAAGGCAATTCGCAAGGGTTCTTGGGATATCAGCGTCATGTATCCCATGATTCCTTGTGAATCGCCTCCTACCGAAATCTTGCATGTTTTGTGTGACCCTGTCATATTATAACTGTGTGCAGGGAGAGAGAGGAGGTTTCAGAAGTCATCGGCGATGTGTGGGTGGGCGGGACAGAGCAGCTATCGCACACCAGCCAATAGGATGGGGTCAGGGCGGGTCGCTACGTGTATGTGGCTCCGCCCCCTTTCTCAAGAAGCCAAATAATTGGCTGGTGTGCGATAGCTGCTCTGTCCCGCCCACCCATCGCTGATGACTTCTGAAAGCTCCTCTCTATCTCCCTGCACACAGTTATAATATAAGCAGGGCTTTTTTTCAGCCTGAACGAAACCTGAGACAGCTGTTGAGACACTGAGGTTGTTCTGCAGTGGTCAGAGCTGGGGATGATGAAGATGGGGGGGGGGTGTATTTAGATTGGGCACAGTGAGAGCTGTGGGGGGAGATATGGATTAAGGGGAGCTGTAGATAAGGGTGCAGAGGTGACATGTGGAGGGGCAGAGCGATAGTCTGCGGAGGGGATGTGCAGAGGTGAGAGTCTGCGGAGGGGATGTGCAGAGCAGAGGTGAGATAGTGTGTGTGTGTGTATATGTGTGTATATGTGTATATGTGTGTATATATATATATATATATATATATATATATATATATATATATGACTATTTCTTCTACATGCAGTATATTTACTGGTTCCTGGAGGGAGGAGGAGAGGTTTGCATAGATAAGGACAACTTCCTCTGCCATTGCTATGGAAACCTGACTTTAAACCTATTACACTGCTTGTGCAGCACTGAGCATGTGCGAGATTTGCAAGTCTGAAATCCAGGAAGACATGCAGTCTGGCTTCAGATGCTCACACTTAAAATGGCCACAGCCTATTTCTAGTTTATAAATGTTTTAATCGCTGTAATAACCTAACAAAACGGACCTCAGTTTACAGACTAACTTTACTAGAATACATTAAGCTTGTGTATTATAGGGGTATTTTTATTTAAAAAGTGTCATTTTGGCTGGAACACCCCTTTAAATGTGAAAATCAGAGGTGTTCCATCACATTAGCAAGCATGTAAGGTTTGCTGCTGCTTTTTAAAATTTAACATGTAAACAGTCCGATGGATTTCCAAATAATGTATTAAAGCTGATAAGCTCTGTTTTTGTGTTGAAATGAACTGAAATCTAAAACTCTGTTGGGTGTAACAAGATGTCCGCTTGGCTCCTTCTCTATCATTACTGTCCAGGAGTGTGGAGTGGAGCAAGATGGCGGCAAAACATCACCGCCGGGTGTACCAAGATTGTCTCCGCTCCGGAGCTAGGCCGAAGCCGCGGCCTTGCCTACGGCCGAGGCACCGGAGTGCTCCGCAGATCGCGTGGTGATCCAATCGGATCACCACCGATCTGTTGCACCACTAGTCTGAATACTTTATGAATGCACTGTGCATGTGATGAATAGGAAATCTCACCAGTTGTTTTACTGCCATTATGCTAGACCATCTTGACCATAATATATGCTGTTGCAGGTTGAGATGCATTCTTATACTTTTACTTAACACTACTTTTGTATTTGCTTCATACTAATCTGTACCACTGGGGATGGAATATCTAGATAGGGAGTGAAGTCCTGCAAGTAGCTTATCCATTGTTTTTTTTCCCCCCCTCAAACTCGGCATTGCTGACTTGGTTCAAACCTTTTATTATAGGCAGTCTGTTAGTGTTATGTCCTCTAACTGAAAGTTGTTTTCTCAATCTGGTCACATTGATCGCTATACATCCCGATCTATAGATGTATAGGCGTATTATTATTTTTATTATTATTATTTATTATTATTATTTTTAGCTACAGACCATAATTCAAAATGTAAATGACATAGAATTATTTTTTAATTCATTTGTTAGAATATATTCCAATGTTTTGGTTTGTTTGGGTGTATCGGTAATCGGACACAAAATGCGTTTTGAAGTTTTGATTTGGATGGAATGCCTTTTTGTTCTGAATAAAATTATGATTTTTCCCCACTGTATTTTGTGATGGGAGTATATTTAATAAAAAAATTGATTTGGATGCAGAATGCATTATCTGAGAATGTAATATGTTGATTTTCATGCTTGCCTTAATTCATTTTTTTGCAGTCCATAAAGATTTTTTAGTTGCCCACAGGATTGACTTCCAGGCTGGTTAAGAAAATAATATCCAATTAATCACAGGTAAGATTCTAGATCAACTATATTAAATCGAATGCACTAATAGTTACCCAAATTCTGATGCTTGATTTGCAAAGTGAGATTTTCAGAACTGTAGGCTATATAAATGCATTGGCATAGAATTCACCTTTGGTACTTTTATTTTCTTTGTATAGTTTGAAAAACTATTTTGTGGGCCTTTTTTTCTTATTTCAGTGCAGACCTTTTTATTAAAGTGGTTGTAAACCCAAAATTATTTTTTTTTTACAAAAAAACCTGCAAGACAAAGGCATAATGAGCTAGTATGACTAGCATACTATCAAAAATGTCAGAGTAATAATACTACAACATTAGCAGCCCTATTGAAACTATCAAGAATAAAACTTAAAAAATATATAAAAGATCTATATATAAAAACCGGAGAATTTAGAACAATATAAGATTCAAGTCTGTTTAAAATATGGTGATTCACTTGGTGAACAGTCCATAAAAAAAGATGCATAGAAAAGGTGAATGTGATATAAATCATCCAAATAGGAAGGTAATAAGCACTCATTCCAGCTTGATACGATTTCCTCCACCACAACACTTTGTGTTCACGCCCTATGGGAAATCCACTTACCAGATTGCACTGTTGTGTAAGCCTGTCAGTCCAAGGAGATAGTCACAGGATACTAGGCATTTCCATCTGTATTATGCTCGTCCTGAGCCATAAACAAAAGAGTTCCACATAGTTTGATACCATACAACTCTCATTTATTGATAATTCTCACGATAAAACACTCACATTATGTGCATAAATATAGGGCATGTAACAACGATACAATCATAGTCGTCTACTCCCGTCTAACCTGTCACCGCTCCCGCTGTGTTCCCGGGAAGGAGAGGCGAGGAGATGCCGACCCAATAGGTTGCTGCGTAGCGACGCCCTGATGCTGCGTTTCTGTCAATCACTTTCGTCAGAGGGCCTACTGACTAGTGGTGCAACGGATCGGTGGTGATCCGAACGGGTCACCCTGTTCGGATCACAGAACACCATGCGATCCACGTAGCACTCCGGAGCCTCAGCCATAGGAAAAGCCGGGGCTTCAGCCTAGCTCCGGCCATCTTTGTACACCCGGCGGCCACTGTAGTGACATTTCGCCACCGCCATCTTGCTCCACCCCACACTCCTCATCACTGTGCAGGGGCCAAGCGGACATCTTGTTACACCCAACGGAGTTTTTAGATTTCATTTTTTTTCACACAAAACTGAGCTTACATGCTTAAATACATTATTTGGAAATCCAACGGACTGTTTACATGTTACATTTTAAAAGTAGCAGCAAACCTTACATGGTTGCTAATGTGACAGAACATCTCTGATTTTCACATTTTAACATTTAGTTAAATGTGAAAATCAGATGTGTTCTGTCACATTAGCAACCATGTAAGGTCAGCAGGTTTGCTGCTGCTTTTAAAATTTAACATGTAAACAGTCCGTTGGATTTCCAAATAATGTATTTAAGCATATAAGCTCCGTTTTTTGTGTGAAAATAACTGTGACATCTAAAACTCCGGTGGGTGTAACAAGATTTTTTTTTTTTTTTTTGCCGATCTGAAAAATGATCCGATCCGTGACTCTGATCCGAGGATCGATCCGATCCATGAGTTTTTTGATCCGTTGCACCCCTACTAGGGACTAGCATACTAGCTCATTATGCATTACTTGCCTTGGCTCAAAGCCGTCCTCGTCTCCCCCTCCGGTTGCAGACATCTCTCCGGAAGGTTACTTCTGGGTATCGCCGCTCTGGCGCTGTGATTGGCTGGAGCGGCAAAGACATCACTGCGCGCAGGAGCCGTCAAAGCCGGCAGATCCCATTTGAAAAAAACAGCCTTCTCAGTGCGCCTGCACCGTTGTCTACGGCGCGCATGCGCCGTAGACAACGGTGCATTCTTATTGGCAAATCTCTCCTAAACCGTGTAGGTTTAGGAGATATTGTAAACACCTACAGGTAAGCCTTAATCTAGGCTTACCTGTATGTGAAAGTTGTAATGGAGGGTTTATTTCCAGTTTAAGTGTTATTAAACACTATTTAAAAAAAAAAAAAAAAACTAATTTTTTGGACCTCAGACATGTTTGCATTTTTTTATTTTAAATTAAAACGCTGTTGTATTGCAGATTTTCAGACAGGACTATAAATATAATGTGTGATAGACTCCCTAGTCATAGGCAGGTAGATTGATACAAGCTCCCTGTGCCTGCTTTCACCAAGACATTTAGTAATCGCAGCAAGCTCCAAGAACTACAAGCCAACATCCATAAAGTATGTCGGTAGTTGATTCATTCACAGAACTCTTGGCTTATTTGTGACCTGTGTAGCATTAGACATTAAAAGAGAAGTATGTGTTTTATTTATTTTTTGCTATTCATACTAGCCTCAATGGATGCAGCATCAGACCGATGCTGCATCTGTCTCCCGGCATCTCTGTACTGAGAACCGAGCCACCGAACACCGCCGATTTGGAACGCTGAGCCGTGGAGGGTCGGGGAGTGGCCGTCTCAGCAGGTCGCTGAGACTGCCATCAATCAAGGCAGCTGGCAGATCCTGACTTGGAAGTCATGATGACGCACTGCCCCGACTGATGGCAGTGACGTCAGTGGAGAGCGGACTTCAGACTGCTTACCGCTTAAAACGGGTTACAGGAGTACAAAACGAATTGCCCTCCGGTGACACAGAGGAGAAGCCTGCCTAAAAAGCTCAGGCTGGACTTCTCCTTTTTTTAAACTTTTTTTTTTTTTTTTCCCCCATAGTAAACAAGCATAAAATGTACATTCATGTTCAGTATGCTACACTTGTTTCTACAGACGCGGGGCGCATTCACACCTCTGCTTTGTGGCAATGCTTGTTTTAAAGTACAAGTTAGCACAGTGCATACATTCATCCTTTTTTAAGGTGCCATCAAAAATGAATGGCGCTGCCAATGCACAATATCGCTCAATCGTGCAAATCTGCTGTGGTGCTTTAGGTAGCCCTTATAAATAAACTGGCTGCATTTACAACACACATTGTGCTGCTACGTAGCGCCTTGGTTTGGGCTTTTATAACATCCTGGTCAGATTTCCTGAAATCTCTGCTTTGGAATTCTTTAATTCTTACATGTTTGCAATCTTCATTAACCACTTTCACCCCCTTCCTGCCCAGGCCAATTTTTAGTTTTCAGCGCTGTTGCACTTTGAATGACAATTGCACGACAATTTCCCCCACAAATAGAGCTTTCTTTTGGTGGTATTTGATCACCTCTGCGGTTCTTATTTTTTGTGCTATAAACAAGAATGCTAAGTTTAAAAAAAAAAAAAAAAAGATTTTTCTCTTATCGTCCATGGACTGACACAGCTGGATACTGTAAACGTGTGAGCAGGGACATATACCCAAACGTTTACAGTATCCAGCTGTGTCCGTCCATGGACGTCAGAGAAATGGATTTTACGGTGAGTACAAAAATCCTATTTTTACTTTTTGCTATAATAAATATCCCAATTAAAATAATAATTTCCTCAGTTTAGGCCGATATGCATTCTTCTACATATTTTTGGTAACAAAAAATCGCAATAAGTGTATATTGATTGGTTTGCGCAAGTTATAGCGTCTACAAAATAGGGGATAGATTTATGGCTTTTTTTTTTTTTTTTTTTTTTTTTTTTAAATATAATTTTTTTTATTAATGCCCAACATGGGCAAAGACAATAGGTACAAACATATATATGAAGGGACACTCAAACAAAGGGGGGGGGGGGGGTGACGTCAACATCACAAGGAGGGAGGAATAAAATGGGGTTCATGTACATTCTCAAAAACTTTGTATATCTATTGACAAGTACCCCTTTTAATTGACACTATGGGGCCGAGGGCCCTCGCTATCAGTAAATCTTCCAGTCCGAGCGACGAAGGCTGAAAAACCTTGGTTACTCCTCGTCCCCTCACCCCATCCTGGTGGAGCTCCATCTCAGGGGTGGGGGTGGGTTTGTTATGGCATTTTTAAATTTTCTTTTTTTTTTCTTACTAGTAATGGCGGTGATCTGAGATTTTTGTCGTATCTGTGACATTGCGGCCGACATATGGGACACTTGACTCTATTTTGGGACCATTCACATTTATGCAGCGATCAGTGCTATAAAAATGCACTGATTACTGTATAAATGTCACTGACAGGGAAGGGGTTAACACTAGGGGTTTGACAAAACCCGGGCGCCAGGTCGCAAATGCGACTAGAATTAGCGACCTGGCGCCTGAGGCAGCACAGCTGAGGTTTCCAGTGTCTCCGTGCGCGCGCCCCCCCCCCCCCCCCGCAATCTCGCCGGCCCGCGCTGGCCAGTAATTGAGGCCGCGGCTTTGAGGCCTTCTGCAGGCCTATGATTCATTCTGTAATCTGGCGCCCTCTTGTGGTGGCCGTTCGTATGACAAGACAACCAGCAATGCTTGCCTGTTTCACTGCCCGCCCATCTCCTTCCCTTTACTTAGAAGTTAACCCCCAAACATTATATATATTTTTTATTCTAACACCCTAGAGAATAAAATGGCGGTCGTTGCAAAACTTTCTGTCACACCGTATTTGTGCAGCGGTCTTCCAAGCGCACTTTTTTGAGGCAAAAATACGCTTTTTATAAATTAAAAAATAAGACAACAGTAAAGTTAGCCAAATTTTTTATTTCTCTTACCATCAATGGACTGACACGGTGTCTCTTTACACTTTACACGTGGGTTATGTCCCTGCTTGCAGGAGAAGACCTAGGCAGAATGTGAAATGTTATACATACATTCTAAAAGCCAGAGCTGAACAGCCCCACCCAGGGGGCGGTCCCTCCGGGCATAACCCTCCCACTACAGTCAGCAGACTTCAGTTTTTTTCTGCCTAGCAGAAGGAGAAGACGTGGCTCCCTCAGGAGCCAGTCTCCTGACCTATTTTATTCCTTTTTGGAATTCTTTTTTATTTTATATTTGAGAATCTTCTATCAACTGTCGGCTGGGCAACAGGTTGGGTACAAGATATCCTCGTAGTCTTCCCTGTCCGACCATCGAGCGTGCTGATCCTCGCCTTGTGTGCGTGAGACTCAGTTCACGACAGGCCCCATGACTCCAGGGGTGGCCGGGTTTGCTTTCATGCTCCCACGGTCCTCTCAAGACTGAACAGTTCCTGACTGACTGTATCTTTCGCGGTGGACCGGGCCGACAGCTACTCAGTACTGCACTGTGATAGTCCTGTCAGAAACACACCAGTGGGTCCCTCAGGGGACGGGTAAGTAGTCTCTCCTGCCTGCAGGTGAGTACAAAAGGCTGTGTGTTTCTCTGTGGGGGATTTTCCCTGTCTCCCCCTGTATTTTATTGTCACTCTCTGTTAGAGGTCGACCGATATATCGGTCGACCGATATATCGGTCGGCCGATATATCGGCCGATTTTTGGCATTTTTTCATTAATCGGCTTTGGCCGATATTCTGAGAACAGAAGCCGATATTAAAAAAAAAAAAAAAAACTTCAGCGCGGCTTGGAAATGACATCTCTCATAGAAGTCAATACAAGTTGCCTGAAGTTTCCCGTGCAGTGACTCATCTCTGGGCAGCCTGCCAAGTGAGAGAGAAAAGAGTTACAAATGTTTCTTCTTATCAATGAACTGAACTTGTGAGTGGAAGTTCTCAGTTTAACCATTTAAAGGCTAAATCTTTTCTGACACTTGTAGCTTACAAGTAAAAATCCTGTCTTTTCTGCTAGAAAATCACTTGGAACCCCCAAACATTATATATTTTTTTTTTGCAGAGACCCTAGGGAATAAAATGGCGGTTGTTGCAATATTTTATGTCACACGGTATTTGCGCAGCGGTCTTTCAAACGCAATTCTTTGGGAAAAAAATACACTTTAATGAATGTTAAATAAAACTAAACTTTTTTTTTCGTCAAAGTTTTGATTACCTGTTTTTGTGCCTGCTTCCTGATTCCCTTACCGAAGATGGCGGCGGCAGCACCCGAGAGCCGAGAGAGAGATCGGCTTCGGGTGCCGACATCGCGGGCGCCCAGGACAAGTAAGTGTCCATATATTAAAAGTCAGCAGCTGCAGTATTTGTAGCTGGTGACTTTTAATATATTTTTTTTTTTTTTGGCGGAACTCAGCTGCTTTCACACTGGAGCGGGCAGGCGTTGGCGGTAAAATGCAGCTAGTTTTAGCTGCGCTTTACCATAATTTTAGCGGCGATATTCGGCTGCTAGCGGGGTGCTTATAACCCAGCTAGCGGCCGATGAAGAGGTTAAATGCGCCCGTGTAGCACCGCTGCAGAAGCGCTTTGCAGGCGCTTCAGCAGCAGTGCCCATTAATTTCAATAGGCAGTAGTGATGGAGGAGCGGTATACACCGCTCCAAAGATGCTGCTTGCAGGACTTTTTTTTAACGTCCTGCCAGCGCACCGCCTCAGTGTGAAAGCACTCAGGCTTTCACACTGAGACTGCAGGGGAGCTGTTTTGCAGCCATTTTTACAGGTGCTATTTTTAGCCCAAAAGTGCCTGAAAAACACCCCAGTGTGAAAGGGGTCCAACTGTTAGTTTTTTTTTTTTTTCCCCTTCATCGGCCTAACATATCGGCCCAAAAAAATCGGCATCATATATCGGCCATCGGCCACAGCGATTTCTAAATATCGGCATCGGCCAGAGAAAAACCCATATCGGTCGACCTCTACTCTCTGTCACCATTGCTGGCGCTGTGCTGTGTGGGGTGCCTGGGGGTCACACTGCTCTTGGAGGGGCTAATGCTGGTCTGCAGATATGCTTGGGGCCTTTTTTTGTGTGTTTTGGGGCCTGAGCGCCAAGTGGCGCTGTGTGTGTGCTGTTTTTTTTTTTTTTTCACTTTTGCTGAGTCATGTCGGCCATCTTGCCGCGGATCGCCTCAGTGAAGTGCGGTGGCCATTTTCTTGTAGCCCGCGCGCTCTTCAGCACTAGTTTCGGCCTCTAGCGCTGCTGTAACAGCGCGACTCTCCTCACAATCTCCTCACAGCTCACCAGCGCTGACACAGCGCGGTACAGACAGCGGAACTGAGCGGTCCCTGGTCCGGTTTGGTGAGTCCCCTGGGCGCCCCCTCCTCAGTCAGCACAGCCTGTGGGTGGACTTTTTATCTGAGGAGTCTCAGAGGGGGGCAATATGGAGTCTCTGTCACCAGCTTCCCCTAAATGTCAGTGGACAACAGGCAGTGCTTCAGCACCTGCGGTCCCTAGGGACCAGTTGTGGGCAGTCCTGGAATAATTTCTGACCAGGATGGGAGCTGTGTGCAAGCGCAAGGGAGCAAAAAAGCGCCCTCTCCCCACTTTACTTCAAGAGGGCAGTGCGCTGATTCAGATATGGGCCTAGCCACTACCGCTCAGGACCCTAGTTCTGAATGTATTGGATGGTTTTGAACAGGACATTCCTTATGAGGAAAACTCCAGTTCTGAGTCAGTAAATGACAGGGCGCTTGTTAGTGTACTCATGACTGCGGTGAGGGACACTCTCAAGCTAAAATGCTGCGGATGCAGAACCTCAGGCGGATACAGTCTCCTTTGGTTCTTTTAAGGCCAGGCCTTCTAAAGAGGTTTTTCCATATGTACTTTCTTTGACCAGCTCATTGATGAGGTCTGGGAAAAGCCGCAGAAGAATTTTTTTATGGTCCTGCGGCGTTTGTCTATCAGATACCCCTTGAAGATGCCCTACTTAAAAAGTGGGCTTCTCCCCCAGGGTCGACCCTCCAGTCGCCCGGTTGAACAAGGCCATCACTCTCCCGATGGAGGGGACTCCTGCATTTGAGGACCCCACTGACAGGAGGTCAGAAGTGGTGAGCAGAGCCATGTTTGCCTTGTTGGGATCCGCCCTACGGCCTGTGGTAGTGGCGACCCTTGTGTCTTAAACACTTACAGGTTGGGCAAAAATGTTGCACCTAGCTGTACAGGAGCATAATCTTCCTCCAGACACAGTTGCTTTGGCCCACCAACTGGTTCAGGGCCTGGTTTATGTGTGCGACGCCACGTTGGACGCGGCCCCTTTAATATCCAGGGCCTCTGTCTCGGCGGTGGTATTGCGTCGTCTTATCTGGTTGCAGTGCTGGTCTGCTGACCTAGCCTTAGGAAGCTCCTGACGGATCTACCATTTAAAGGTGGTAGACCTTTCGGTGCTGCTCTGGATGACATCGTCATGGATGTCATGGGAGGTAAAAGCACTCTTCTTCCTTAGACTAGCAAGGGTGAGGAGGCCCGCCGCAAATAGGGGCCTTCCTTTCCAGCAAAACAGGGTTTTTTCGTCAGTCAGAGTCCACGGGTAGGCCCTCTCAGACTGACGGCAGTGCGGCTGGTGGGCACAAGTGCCCCTGGGTGCGTAAGCCGAACAAGCGGCTCCCAAGCCCGCCTCCGCGTGAAGTCTTGCCTCCGCCCGGCTCTGGGGTGGGGGGACGACTTCGCAGGTCACGAATCGGTGGTCCTCCCGAATCTCCGACTGGTGGGTGTGCGAGGTGGTCACCTCAGGATACAGGATAGTATTCCGATCCTGGCCCCCAGACAGATTCTTTCCCTCAAATCTTCCTCTCCTTCCTACCTGTCGGGCAGCCCTCTTGGGGGCTGTACAGGATTTGATCAGGTCCGGAGTGATTGTGCCGGTTCCGTCACAGGAGAGTTTTCAGGGATTCTACTCGAATCTGTTTGTCATCCCAAAAATAGGACGTGGTTCGACCTATCCTGGACCTCAAGGCCCTGAATGCCTTCAAGAAGGTGCAAAAATTCCGCATGGAATCCATTCGCACGGTGATCGCTACACTCCACCAAAGGGATTTTCTTCTGGTGTCCTTGTACTTCAAGGACGCCTACTTGCATGTTCCGATCTGCGCAAGTCACCAGAAGTTTCTGCGCTTTGCGATCAGCAAAGTCCACTATCGATTGTGGCTCTTCCTTTCGGCCTAGCCTCGGCACCAAGGGTGTGCACCAAGGTGCTTGCTCCGGTTCTAGCCTTCTGTTACAGCGAGGTATTGCTGTCGTGGGCTATCTGGACGATCTTCTGCTAAGAGCAGAAAGTGGATCAAACTTAGAGGAAAGGTGACTATCGTCAATTAGACCCTCAGGGACTCGAGTGGTTCCTGAACATTCAGGGGTCAGTCCTGGTCCCGACTCAGTGTCTGGAGTATCTAGTTCTGATTCTGGACTCCTTGGAGGCAAAGGTATCCTACCTCTGGAGAAGTTGCTGACACTTCAGTCTGCGGTGCGGGTGCTGACATCCCAAAAATGGTTGTCAATCCGTTTTTTGCATGAGAGTCCCGAGACTCGTGGTGGCCTCCTTCGCGGCCCTTCCGTATGCCCAATCACACACCAGGGCATTGCAGAAGGAGATCTTGTCCACCTGGGACAAATCCCCGTTGTCCTTGGATCTTCAGATCCAGGCGATTCACCTGGTCAGGGCGCCCCTGACATGGTGGTTGGGATCCTCGGCTCTTCGGTCCGGAAAGTCGTTCCCTTCCCATCCAATGGACGGTACTCACGACGGACACCAGCCTGACGGGCTGGGGTGGAGTCTGGGGAGTCCTGTCGGCTCAGGCCTTGGACTCCGGACGAGCCCGTTTTACCAATCACTGTTCTGGAAATACGGGCCATCGGACTGTGTCTCTCCTCAGGTCGGAGAGAGTACGGGGTTGCTCCATCAGGAGCCAGTCGGACACCGCCACGGCGGTGGCGTATGTAAACCATCAAGGGGGAACTCGGAGCTCAGCTGCGGCTTCCGAGGTAGTCCGTATCCTGAAGTGAGCCGGAAAAAACGTGCCGGCTCTGTAGGCCATTTTACATTCTGGGCATAGACAATGGGCAGGCGGACTATCTGAGTCGCCAATCGCCAGACACCGGACCAAGAAGAGTGGTCCTTAAATATTTCAACTCCTTTACCGACGGTGGGGCACGCCGGATGTGGACCTGATGGCCTCTCGACTCAATCGCAAGGGTCAAGGGTGTGGCCAGATCCAGGGATCCTTGGGCGATGCCTCGGATGCGTTGCTGACCCCATAGGGTCCTTATCGCCTGATATAACTCCGGCGATCCTAATTGTTCCGGATTGGCCTCAGCATCACTGGTACGCTGATCTGGTACGTCTCGTCGCAGACGTTCCCTGGCGGTTGCCGATGAGGGAGGACCTTCAGTCTCAAGGTCCTATGTTTCATCCGACTTACAGTCTCGTGCTTTAACGGCAGGGCTGTTAAAAGCCAGGTGTTGAGGGACCGAGGTCTCTCGGACTCGGTCATTTTGACCATGTTAAGGACACGGAAGTCTTCCTCCAGGCAGATCTATCACCGTGCCTGGAAAGCTTATATCGCCATGTGCGAAGCGCTGGACTGGCGTCCTAGGACGTATTCCGTCCCCAGAATACTGCGTCCTCTGCAGTGTGGAGTGACCCAAAAGCTTGCTTTGAGTACCATCAAGGATCAGATTTCGGCCTTGGCCGTCTTCTTTCAGCGACCTCTAGCGGGTCATTTTCTTGGTTAGCACCTTGTGTTGGGGGTTCGCCATGTGCTCCCTCCTGTCAAGCCTCCTCTCCCACCGTGGGATCTGAATTTGGTGCTCTCGGCCCCCCAGGAACCTCCTTTTGGGAATATCCAGGATATTTCCCTCTTGTCTTGTCTCAGAAGGTGGCCTTTTTAGTGGCAATCACTTCTGTTTGACGAGTGTCTGAGTTGGCGGCTTTGTCATGCAAGTCGCCATATTTAGTCATCCATAAGGATAAGGCGGTGTTGCATCCGCGACCTTCCTTTTTTTGCCAAAGGTGGTGTCGACCTTTCACCTACATGAGGACATTGCCCTCCCGTCCTTGTGTCCTCACCCATCACATCCCAGAGAGTTTGTGCTGCACATATTGGATGTGGTACGAGCCTTACGGGTGTACCTGTCTGCTACTGCTTCTATTCGGAAGTCCGACTCACTGTTTGTGACTGTCTCTGGTCCATAACAGGGCCAAGCGGTTTCGTCTGCCATCATTTTTAGGGGAATCAGACAAACCGTCATTCAAGCCTATGCTCTCAAAGGGCGGGCGCCTCCCTTTCCGGTTACGGCGCATTCCACCAGGGCAATTGGTGCTTCCTGGGTTTCCCGACATCAAGCGTCGGTTGCACAAGTGTGCAAGGCGGCGACCTGGTCGTCTGTTCATGTCTTTTAAGTTTTATAAGGTTAATGTGGCTGCATCTTCGGATGCTTCCTTCGGCCGCAGGGTGCTGCAGGCCGCTGTTTAAAGTTGCGACTCCTCCGTTGAGGAGCTCTGCCTTATTGGAGTGAAGTTTTGGTTTTCCATTTATACTGCTCCCATCCCTCTTGACACTGCTTTGGGACATCCCACGTGTAAAGTGTAAAGAGACACCGTGTCAGTCCATGGATGGTAAGAGAAAATAGGATTTTTTGTACTCACCGTAAAATCCTTTTCTCTGACATCCATGGACTGACACGGCACCCACCCTTCCTTTTAAGTTTGTACTGCTTTGTTACGAACTGAAGTCTGCTGACTGTAGTGGGAGGGTTATGTCCGGAGGGACCGCCCCCTGGGTGGGGCTGTTCAGCTCTGGCTTTTAGAATGTATGTATAACATTTCACATTCTGCCTAGGTCTTCTCCTGCAAGCAGGGACATAACCCACGTGTAAAGTGTAAAGAGACACCGTGTCAGTCCATGGATGTCAGAGAAAAGGATTTTACGGTGAGTACAAAAAATCCTATTTTTTTTTCTATTGTGAAAGATACTGTTACGCCGAGTAAATTGATACCTAACATGTCACGCTTCAATTTGGCATCCGCTCGTGGAATGGCGACCAACTTTTACCCTTTTAAAATCTCCATAGGCGACATTTAAAAAAATTCTACAGGTTGCATGTTTTGAGTTAGAGGATGTCTAGGGCTAGAATTATTGCTCTCGCTCTACCGATCGCGGCGATACCTCACATGTGTGGTTTGAACACCGCTTTCATATGCGGGCGCTACTCACGTATGCGTTCGCTTCTGCGCGTATCGGTCGTTTAAAAAACAAAAACCTGGCTCCTAACTTTTTTAGCTGGCTCCTAGATTCCAAGCAAATATGTCAAGCCCTGCCCTAGGGAGTGATTCTAGCTGTAGGAGGAGGGGACTCACAAGGGGAGGAGACTGATCAGTGTACTGGGAACACACCATCGGTCTCCTCTCCCCTGACAGGACGTGGATCTGTGTTTACACACACAGATCCACATCCCTGCTCTATTACCGGCAATCGCGGGTGCCCGGCGGACATTGCGGCCGCCGGGCACATGCATCGGCTCCTGAGTGACGCAGCGGGCACCCCCCTAGACGGCCGGGAAGCCCAGGATGGGAGATCCTTCCTGCGGATGTCATATGTCTATGGGCGGGTAGCAAAGTGGTTAAATCTTGAATGGGTTCATTAAAAGTGTAAGGTAAAATTGGCCCAAATATAAGATTTTGTTTGCAAGCAGTCTGGACAGTTGTATGAGTACCAGAAAGCATTGCAACAGATGACATTAGGTCACCAAATGTAATTAGAAATTCAAAACTCCACTTCAATGTTTATCCTTTGTTGGGCTCCATTCACATCCTTGTCGGGTAGCCCATTAACCATGCTTTCTCGTGCACATACAACTGGGCGTGAAAAGTGTAAACAACTGCCTGCCCCTTTTTGAAAATTGCTAGGTGCCAAAACGCACGTTACTAGGGGTGCAACGGATCAAAAAACTCAGATCGGATCGATCCTCGGATCAGAGCCACGGATCGGATAATTTTCGGCTCGGCAAAAAAAAAAAAAATTACTAATATCCACGTCACCCCCCCCCCACTCACTGTAATATCCACGTCATCTCCCCCCCCACTGTAATATCCATGTCATCTCCCCCCCCCCCCCCACTGTAATATCCACGTCATCTCCCCCACTCACTGTAATATCCACGTCATCTCCCCCACTCACTGTAATATCCACGTCATCTCCCCCACTCACTGTAATAGGCCTCTCTCCCACTGAGTCGGGCATCTCCCCCACTTACTTTAATATCCACAATCTCTGTAATAGGCATCTCCCCCACTTACTTTAATATCTCCCACCGGCCAGTTCAGATCCACGAGCAGCGAGGGTGAGGGGTGATGACGTCGGCACGCACAAGGCAGCCGCCGCCGCCGGTTGTACCAAGATGGCCGCGGCTCCGAAGCCGCGGCCTTTGCTGAGGCCGCGGATCGCGTGGTGATCCGATCCGAACAGGGTGACCCGTTTGGATCACCACCGATCCGTTGCAGCACTACACGTTACTTTATTAAACTGATTTGTTGCACGCTTTAGCAAGATGGAGGTGCCATATTCATTATTGCAGTAAAAATTGGATAGGTGGCGTATAACCCACATAGTAATTATTGCTGCTCTGTGTCCCGTGATGTGCGATAAAGAAAGGGCTGCACTACTTTGTGCGTTGTGGGAAAGCGTGGCATTTTGCACTCATTCACTCAATGCAGAAGCATAAATGTATCCTAAGTGCAGAAATAAATTCTAAGTTATCCACTTACAGACTGCATGTAAAAGATGCGATTTAAATAGAGAGCGGCCCTTTTTAGATGAGGAAGGACTTTTGATGACTGGATTGTTTTTAGTACCATGTCCACAAAATTATCTGTATGGCAGGCTATATGGTAGTTTTTTTTATCTGATGTCTGTAGCATTCTGTTCAATACCTTCTTCCTTCCCCCCCCCCAAAGCTGAAATTGGGTGCAATTTCTTTAGGTGAAAAAACTGCTAGTTTTCCTTTCCTACCCTTGCTATATGAATTTATTACTTTAGGCTGGGTTCACATATGAGCATAGAGCGTCTCACAGCAGGATTGTGGTGTGGCTCCATTCACTGTTTCAGGTCTGATTTCAGCCCTAATTTTGGAAATGAACTAAAACACGTGCAATTTCCACTGGATCCGCTGTGGAGATGTGTGAATCGGCTCCATAGAAAGCCGGTCACAATCTCCTGCTGTGCGAATTGGATGCAGATGTTTACACCCATGCAATCAGATTCCTGTCTGAGACCACAGTAAGCACTGCGATCTGTGAACCTATCTGGGGGTGTCATTAACATTATATTGGCACCCGCAGCGGTTCGCAGAGGGCAGTGTGAACTGCCTGTGGGAGAGATGCGGGAACCTGCACTGGAATTGCGCTGTTTCCCGCATCGCTATAGTGTGAACCTGGGGTAAAAGATAAGCGCAGTTATCCTTTTGCCTCTATGTCCCAGACACATACTTCAATGTTGTTGCCCACTACAGTGTTTACATCCTAGCAAGGCATTCCTTGTGGTAAGCTTTAATGCAGATGTGTCGAGGTTCTGTTTAGTAAACGGCACCACAATGCTCTTAAAGTGGGAGTAAACTCCTTTGTATGATTTTTACCTATAGGTAGGCCTCTAATAGGGCTTACCTCTAGGTACTGTTACTATCTCCTAAACGTGCGCCATTTAGGAGACCTTCGATGTCACCAAGGCATGTGATCTGAATAAACTTCATACCTGTGCTGTTCCTTTCAGAGCAATGCCGTAAACGGTGACGACATTGCCGGCTCAGTCATTCATATTGGCTTACCCAGAAGAAAGGCCAGGCAGTGACAGCGTGCTGCTGGGGAGGGCTTTGTTTTCAGATAGGTCTGTTGTCATGTGCTAGTATGTGATGCACATTATGACCTAAACTG
Source organism: Rana muscosa (assembly GCA_029206835.1). Lineage (NCBI taxonomy): Eukaryota > Metazoa > Chordata > Amphibia > Anura > Ranidae > Rana > Rana muscosa. The sequence goes on from CM055128.1 coordinate 49,116,330, forward strand.
CTCGGTGCTTGGATAATTTTTTTTTTTTCCGGTTTACTACCGCTTGAGCCTAGGTTCACATTGCTGCGGGTTCCGCTGAACTCGCACTATTTCAACCCGGCAATGCAGTCTGAATTTGGCGGCTATTTGACAGACATATGGGTTCCTGCACAGATGTCTATTGAAGTCGCACCCGAAGTCGCCAAAAGTAATACAGGAACTACTTTTGGGAATTGGTGCTATTGTAAACAAATCGCATGCCAAATCGGACCAATGTGAACCTAGGCTTAATGATGTGCCTTACTGTTGCACAGTGGTTTGAATGGTCCCCATAAATCATAAAGGTGTCCTTTGTGCTATCCACATTCAAGAATCGGTGAGTTTTCCTTTAAAGTAATACATTGCTAGGAATTTCCGCCTTGGAAAATGTCAACAGGTTGGCAAAAGAAACCAGCTTCTACACGTTGCCTGCTCTACTACCATCTGATATATTGATCAAATGGATCTAAATTTCTATCCAAGACAAAGGTTCCACCCAAATACCCCCCCCCCCCTTCCCCATTGGAACGATTTCCCTTTACTTCCAATACCTAGTTAAGAAATTGCCTAAGCCCTTCCTTCTCTTCCTTTTTTTTTTTTTTCTGAAAAGATAATTGTATGGATGCTGACTTTTGTAATCTTATGAACCCACATAATCGAAATTGGTTTGATTACTTGTAAGCAGTTACTGGAAAATTAAAGGCACGCTCATTATGGTTTTATCATATATTGCGGTAAGAAAAATGCTTAAGGCCCAAGTTTAGTCTTTAATAAAAACAAAAACAAAAACAAAAAACAAGGGACAGTACTTATCAATATGAAGGGGTCCATTGTGCTGATAAGCTGCTTCTTTGGTTGAAATTTGAGGCACTCATTAACAGACTGTACTATGGCTCCTGTCAATAAAGAGCAATCTATGAATATAGGACAGGTGGGTAATTGAAAGGTCTGCCTCCTCCATTCATAGAAGCTATAATACAGCTTCTATAAATGAAGAGGGGGTGAAAAAAGCATAGTTGTCACTCTTGACATGTGCCTACCATAGGTTGCTTGGCTCTATTAACCCCTGCAGCTCTGAAAGATGAACACTGTGGGGATAGGAGGTTCAGAGGAATTTGGATAAAAAGCAACTAAAGCAGCAGCAGCCATCTGCACAAGGAACACTCCACATTGAGAAGTACTGTCCATTGTACTGCTTTTTTTTTTTTTTCCTCCCCATGTGACTTTAACATTTTTTATTTTAATCTTTAGTGATATATTCCCCCCCCCCCCCCCTCATGTCATTTTGATTGTTTCATCATTTAATATCTATTTTGGGTTTGCCTGGACATTCATCATGTTCATTGTTTGTTGAAAAATGATATTGGTATTTTAAAACTTCTCTGCACATGCAGTGTGCACAATTTAGACTGAAGGTATATTTGTACAATTAAGTCTGATGTGGACATTGCCTTTTTTCATCTGCAGGTGTTTGTTATTACAGTTCAACATGGCTGTGGTCATCCGTTTGCAAGGTCTGCCTATAGTGGCTGGGACCATGGACATTCGTCACTTCTTCTCTGGATTAACCATTCCTGATGGTGGAGTACATATTGTAGGGGGTGAACAGGGTGAGGCGTTCATTGTCTTTGCCACTGATGAAGATGCACGACTTGGCATGATGCGCACAGGTGGCACAATCAAAGGGTCAAAAGTTTCATTGTTGTTGAGCAGTAAGACTGAAATGCAGAACATGATTGAACTTAGCCGTAGGCGTTTTGAAACTGCTAATGTTGATCTTCCACCTGCAAGTTCTAACCGCCCTGGACCTCCACCTAATCCAGCAATGAGTAGCGGTAGCTCTGTAATGAACCGAGTCAGTTTGCCAACAACTGTACCTAATTTTAGTAGCCCTTCTACAAGCACAGTTTCTACAGTTACCACTGTACATGATAGCACTAAGAATGTCGCAACTTTTTCTACTGCCAATATTGGAAATGCTCCACCGAATTTAGGTGGGGCGTTTTGCAATCCAACATTTGCTTCTCCTATGCCCAGTGTTGCACCTCAGCTGCCTGCTGTACCACCACCTCCAATTCCTCCAATGCCAACAATGCCCACACTGCCACCAATGCCTTCCATACCTCCTATACCTGTACCCCCTCCTGTATCTTCATTACCTCCAGTGCCACCTGTCCCTCCAATACCACCTGTTCCACCAGTCCCACCCATCACTGCTCTCCCTCCAATGTCTGGAATGCCACCTTTGAACCCACCTCCAGTAGGAGTTGGACCTTTGCCTACAGGAATGAATGGTTCTGGTTCACAAATGAGTAATATGAATCCATTGTTTCTTGGTCCTGTAAATCCAATGTCTTTGGGTTCTCAGAATGCAGTCAAGCAACATCCTCCCCCTTTGAATCATGATGATCCATATGTAGCGATTCATGACTTGCCTATTCCAGTGTCAGAAGGGGATATCAGGGAGTTCCTTCATGGTTTACGTGTAGATGGGGTCCTTATTATTAAAGATGCCATGGGTCGCTTCACTGGTAGCGCAGTGGTCAAACTCCTAACACCGCATGACACGTTTGAAGCTTTGAAACGGAATAGAATGATGATAGGGCAGCGTTTTGTTGAAGTCACCCCAGCATCTGAGAGACAGTGGGTGATGTCTGGTGGGAACCTTGTCAAACTTGGTCCAGGTCTCCATGGACCCTCACATATTATGCAGCAGTCACATACCAGATCTAAATCTCCAAGCATTCGGCAGCGTTCAAGGTCAAGATCCCCCCATGAGCATGGTTTTTGTGTTTTTTTGAAAGGGCTACCCTATGAGGCAGAAAACAAGCATATCATTGATTTCTTTAAAAATCTGGACATTATTGAAGACAGTATCTACATAGTTTATGGACCCAATGGAAAAGCCTCTGGTGAAGGTTTTCTGGAATTTAGAAACGAGGCAGATTATAAAATTGCACTGAACAAGCATAAGCAATATATGGGCAATCGTTTTATTCAAGTTCACCCAGTCAATAAGAGCCAAATGGTTGAAAAGATAGACTCGCTTAGGAAAAAAATACAGAGTTTCAATTACATGGACCATAAAGATGCCCTTCTTGATATGGGGTTAGAGAAGCATGTACCTAGGTTGTGGGCACATCTTTCAAATCTACCTTATAACATCGGTAGAAAGGATGTATTTCAGTTCTTTCACTTAGAAGGCATTGGAGTTGAGGAAAACGGTGTACAAGTTCTGATAGATAACAATGGTCAAGGCTTAGGACAGGCTATTGTTCAGTTCAGGAGTGAAGATGATGCTCGTAAATCTGAGCGATTGAATCGCAAGAAGCTTAATGGGAGAGATGCTTTTGTGCGTATACTACATAATGACGAGAGGAAAGAAATTGAGAACAATCCTCCTAGTCAAGGGAGAAAGGGTTTTAAAATGCAAAATTATGGCAATTCCCCACCCGACACAATGAGAGGAAGTGGAGAAGAATTTTCTTTCTTGAGTAGTAACCTGAAAGACAACAATGGTCAAAATTTTCCCTTCTCTAGTAAATTCAGTGGACAAAGTAGTAATTTTGGTCCGCCTGGTCCACCACCCGGAATGGGGAGTGGTTTTGGAGATACAAGGCCACCACCACCAGGCTCTTCTAACGTACCAAATTCACCACTTGATCCCCCAGCATTTGGTAGTGGCCAGGGTAATTTCAATGTTCCTCCGTCTAGTTTTGGAAATGGACCCCCACCTTTTGGAAGTGGTCCATCCGGTACAAATCCACCTCCTAACTTTAACACAGCACCTCCAAACCTAAGTGGTCCTGGGGTTTTGAATGCTCCTCCAGGGTTTGGGCCAGGAAACCTGCCAGGAAATCTGCAAATTGGTGGTCCTCCAGGCTTTGGCTCTGGGTCTGGAAAGCCAGGTCCTACAGTTATAAGAATTCAGAATATGCCTTTTACAGTTTCTGTAGATGAAATTTTGGATTTCTTTTATGGTTATCAATTGATACCTGGCTCTGTGTGTTTAAAATATAGTGATAAGGGTATGCCTACCGGTGAAGCCCTGGTGGCATTTGAATCACGTGATGAAGCAATGGCAGCTGTGGTGGAATTAAATGATCGACCAATAGGAGCAAGGAAAGTTAAGCTTGCTTTGGGTTAGATTATTGAAGTTGAGGGTGAACAAGATGTTTATAAACTGTGACTGACATATACTTTTAGTTTACTTAAGCATATTGCTTTGCATTGTATTGTTTTACATGGTGCCCTATGTGTATTGAACAACTGCATAAACAAATTGCTTTGGTCAAATGTAACGGGCGCTTTTTTTTTTCCTCCCAACCCCCCCCCCCCCCCTGGAGACAGTGTTATTCTGACAAGGCATACGTGAATAAAATTATGTTGTGCTCTGTATTTTTTTCTCCCCCCCCCCCCCCCCCCAAATGAAGCTGGTAAATTTGGTGTCTTTTCAGATTTGTACAAAGTTTTGCATTGTTTGTTTTTTTTTTTCCCTTTTGAATCTGATATTCCTGGTAAAATGCATTATAGGGGATAATTTCTATTATGTTTTATAGCTCCTTTTTTTTTTTTTTTTTTTTTTTTTTTTTTTTTTTGTGATTGCCACCACCTTTTTGAAGGAAATTGTGAATACATATGCATTCTATCCTTTTCATGGCAAGGGGGGAAAAGGGGTTTCATATTGCTCTGTGCCTACAATACTTTGTAAAGCTGGGTACTCTCAGAATACAATAGCACAGCAGGTACGATCGCCGCACCAACATCGCTTGTGTTGGTACGGCAATCTGTTTTGTTTTTCAACTCGCTGGTTTGAATGAAAAACTCAGTGTGTACCCAGCTTAAAGGGGTTGTAAAGGTTGTTTTTTTTTTTGTTTTTTTTTTTTCTAAATGGGTTCCTTTTAAGCTAGTGCATTGTTGGTTCACTTACCTTTTCCTTAGATTTCCCTTCTAAATGTTTTTTTTCTTTGTCTGAATTTTTCACTTCCTGTTCCTCAGTAAGCTTTCCCCCATCATCCGAGCCGTTCTGGCTGGGGGGTGAACGTTCACAGCGTCTCCCCGCAGGGATGTAGTCCCAAGCGAGGGGGAGATAAGCATGCTGACTAACCCCCAGATAGAACGGCTCGGATGATGACAAGCTTACTGAGGAGGAACAGAAAGTGAGAAATTCAGACAAAGAAAAACATTTAGAAGGGAAATCGAAGGAAAAAGTAAGTGAACCAACAATGCACTAGCACTAGAAAAATAAAAAACGAACCTTTACATCCCCTTTTTAAGTCACTGATCTGAAATCTGTAGGCAAATGAGAAACCCCAACCTTGCTGGTTACATACTCATTGAGTCCTTTTCATTTTTCAGAAATGGCAAAATTGAGAAAATTAATCAACTGTTCGTAACCAACTGATACATTAATCAAAGCGATATTAAAGATGTCCAATAGTGCATTTTTTTATAGCAAGACTTCATCTTTACCGCTTTAAAGATGCGGTAATATCTTTAATTGCCTCTTTTTTTACTGGTCCTTGTCAAAATTATCAACAATTTGTATATTTGTCTAAATTCTTGTTAAGAAGTAGACTGGTTCCACTGGTTTAGTGAAAATCTGTGAGCCGGTGGCAAAGCTTTCATTCCATTTTGGTTTGTTAATATTTCACATTTTGTACAATCTGATTTATCTTTTGGAGAGATGGCAGTGCAGAAACTGAACATGCTTTTGTTCAATGCCTGAAAAGACTAAATGCTGAATGAAAAAGGTGGTTGCTCTGCAGATTTTCCTTTTTCTCCTTCCTTGCTTTGTGTCTGTTTCTGTATTGCTTTCATCAATCCACATGAATGTGTGCTACCCCAAGTTTTTTTTTTTTTTTTTTTGGGCATCTGAATGCTGACTGTACATAAATGATGATCTCTGTTAATAATAAAATGTATGCTGATGTTCAACTTGACTTTTTATACTTTGATGTGATATTGGGTTTTATTTTTTGTCCCAGATAAATATCAGACATTGGGTATAATGTGGAAATTGCATAATTAAAACACTACGGTTGTACAGTTTGTAAAAGCACTGCTGTGCTCCATAAGTTTGATTCATGAGAAGCAATTTTTCATATGAGAAATGTAAATAATACAGTAGTGTTTCCCTAATTTTTACAAAGCATTTTGTGGTGCATGTTTTGATTTGCGTTGCCTAGCTTTGTAGGTCTGTCTGTTTTTAAAGCGGCAATGACTAAAGCTTGTAAAATGTAAGCCTTACCAAAGTACATGTGTATCTAGAACAGATTAGAATTTTTTTTTTCTTTACTGTTATATTTACAATTGTAAAAGCTCAGCTTGTTTTGGTTAAAACATTTTCACACTTTTATGAAAATGTATTTTCTTAATAGTTTGTCTTTAAATGTTAAAGAAATAAAAAAAAAAAAAAAAATTGTTTATTCTATGCATTAAATAAAATATGTTTTGTCCTTGATGTTTTACATTTAGTGTACGACTGCTTGGTAAGCAGGTAAAGGAAAAACATTTAGTTTGCGTTTTTTTTTTTTTTTTGTTTTTGTTTTTTCTATTTTATTATTTTGTTAGTATTTTAAAAACTTGAGCAGGCTTGCTGAGCTTTGCATTTTGAACTGTAAAGCCAGTGTTCAAATGTGGATCATGCTTAAGTCACTTTTTTCAGTTTTTTTTTTTTTGATTACCAGAAACCTATCTTGCTAATATATTGGATTTGTTTTCCCTCACAAATGCACAGTTGTATTGCTTTACAGTTTTGAGTTTAAAGGCATTTGCTAAAAATCTGGTTATTACATATAATGTTGGCATCAAGACACTGAATATCTATCAGAATACAACATATTTTTTTTTCTTTTAAATGTTGCAATGTCATATTTAGGCTAAATTGAGTGTGGTTCTTCTCATGATGATAAATATAACATGGATGGTTTGTTACTAAAGCCATAATGTGCAGCCCACCAGAGGAGTACCTTTCTCAGCTCATGTCTTTTCAAGGATATAACATCAGTGGGTTTGTGCGAGGACAAACACATCCAGTTTTCTTTTCATTTGAGAATGTATGTTTGTTTTTCTTTCTTTTTTTGAAGCCTGCTTGTTTGGTGTCAGTTTTAAAATTTAAACTGCACAACAGGGTTGCATTGACCTTATAACAGCACATTGTCATTTCTGCCTTTTTTGGTGTGTTCAGAAATTTAGAGCTTTATATTGAAATGCAATTGTCTTGCCAACCAGATGTTTGCTTCATTTGATTTAGCAAACCTAATGGAGGGAAACGTGCCGTATTGGCTTATTGCAACTTTGTCATTTTGAGGTCCGAAGTAACAGAATGTATACTTGCCTTCCTGGTGGCCTTAAAACGCTGCTGTGTTGCCGATCTCCAGTTGCTGCAGGAATCCGATTTTTCTGGATGTTTTGAGTAACTGCTGCACGCCATAGTTCCTCCTGCTGGCTCTTGCGTCCCTTTCGGACATTGTGGCTGATGGGAAGAACTACAGTACACAGCCGAGCAGCAGGTATTTGACACAAGCAGAACGTCGGATACCTGCAGTGTCCAGAGTTCTGCAGCATAGCAGCGTTTAAGACTGAAGTATACATCCTCCTTTTTTTTTTTTTTTTTTTTTTTTATAGTCTGCCTTTACTTTTTTAAGGACCCCATAGTGACATGGTTACTTTTATTTTGGGAGCGCTATAAAATGACACGTGAACCCAATTTAATAAGTGCAAAATTGCAAACAAATTCATATAAATGCAAAATATCAAGTAAACCAATATAATTAACCACTTCCAAGGTGTTAAAAGAAAAATGCAGCCCAAACGGAACAAAATTTTAAAATAAATGGATGTAATATAAATAGCCCTTCAAAAATACAATCAGCAACCGATGATCTGAAATGTGCAATGAAGTTATAACCACTTAAGCCCCGGACCATTTTGTAGCTAAAGGACCAGGCCCCTTTTTGCGATTCAGCACTGCGTCGCTTTAACTGACAATTGCGCGGTCGTGCGACGTGACTCTCAAACAAAATTGACGTCCTTTTTTTTTCCCACAAATAGAGCTGTCTTTTGGCGGTATTTACTCACCTCTGCGGTTATTTTTTGCGCTATAAACAAATTGAGCGACAATTTTGAAAAAAATGCAATATTTTTTACTTTTTGCTATAATAAATATCATTTTATATATATATATATATATATATATATATATATATATATATATATACATTTTTTTGCCCTCCGTTTAGGCCGATATGTATTCTACATATTTTTAATAAAAAAAATCGCAATAAGCGTTTGGTTTGCACAAAAGTTATAGCGTCTACAAAATAGGGGATAGTTTTATGGCATTTTTATTATTATTTTTTTCTTTAACTAGTAATGGCGGCGATCGCCGATCTTTTATCGTGACTGCGACATTATGGGGGACACTTTTGACACCATTTTGGGACCATTGTCATTTTTATAGCGATCAGTGTTATAAAAATGCACTGATTACTGTGAAAATGACGCTGGCAGTGAAGGGGTTAACATGTAGGGGGCGCTGAAGGGGTTGTGTGACCTAATGAGTGATTCTTACTGTGTGGGTGCGTGTGATGTCACTGATCGTCCCCTATGACAGGGAACAGACGATCAGTGACACTCTCACTAGGAAGAACGGGGAAAGGTTTGTTTAAACTTACCTCCTCATTCTTCAGCTCTGTGACCCGATCGTAGGACACCAGTGGCGATCGGGGCTCACGATCGAGTCGCGAGCGCCCCATGGCTGGGCATCTTAAAGGGGACGTACCTGTACGTGCTTATGCCCAGCCGTGCCATTCTGCCGACGTATATCGGCATTAGGCAGTCCTTAAATGGTTTAAATGGAGAGGTCCACCACCAGGTTTATACAATCAGGCTACGCCTCTTACCAAATGTGTTGGACCATAAGTTATAATAACACATATGTGGTAAACCTAAGGAGCCAGCAACAAATGGAAGAGATTGCCACTCGATTAGCGGATCCAAGTATAACCAGATATATTAGACGGTAAAAGAACAAGCCAACATAGTGAAGCCCATTTAACTTTCCATATTAGGAAAGTTACATTTAGTAAAGTTAAATTTACTATTAAGTAGTAAAGTATGGGGAAAAAATTTAGTAATTGCACAGGTGAAGAGTGGTGATAATGCAAAACAGCTGGCACAACAGAACACTTTGTGTAAGAACATAAAAAATAAAAGATTGCTTCGCTAATAACTTGTGAACAATACAATTAAATAATGGTGATTAGTCCATAAAGTGTCCAAGCATGAAGAAATCCTTGAAATCGTGTCTATTGGAGTGATAGATGACAAACACCCAAAGTGCACCTTCCAGCATGAAAATAAAGGTGTCCTTACTGGATAGCTAGACTCCTACATGTTATAGGAGCCTAGTAAGACATAGGTTCACACATCATTAAAGATCCATCCATTGGAAACAAACGAAAAGGGCATTGAAGTCAGCCTTGCTGGTTTCTCCCTTTCCTTCTCTCTCATAGAAGTAATATAAAGGAAGAGAAAAGATTGCCACATTGTGTAAAACCGTGGTGGTTTATTGAAATTATCCACAAGTCCAACAAAACATGGATTAAAAAGTCCTGGGTTAAAAGAATCTGCAGATCGCCAACAAACTAGCATGGGGTATTGAGCATAGACTCCACCTCAGGTTTTTTCCTTTTTGTTGGACTTGTGGATAATTTCATCAAACCACGACGGTTTTACACAATGTGGCGATCTTTTTCTCTCATAGAAGTAATATAAAAGAGGAAAAACCAGCGAGGCTGACTTCAACGCCATTTTAGTTTTATTTCCAATGGATGGATCTTCAATGATGTGTGAATCTACATCTTACTAGGCTCCTATAACATGGAGTCTAGCTATCCAGTAAGGGCACGTCTTTAATTTTCACGATGGAAGGTGCACTTTGGTTGTTTGTCATCTATCGCCCCAAGAGACATGATTTCAAGGATTTCTTCATGTTTTGACACTTTAAGTATTAAAGTACCTTCAAACAACTTGTGAACTTTGCATAACGAAAATCCTGCAAGCTGACGGCTCGTATGTAGACAAAGCTGCAATACACCAGCAAGGATATGCGTGATGTCGTCACCATCTAGCCACTCCTGACGTGTTTTGTCAGTAACGTCTTCTGGGGACAGGATTGAAAAGACAGTGATGAAAAAAATGCACGTCTTTGCCGCTGCTTTGCGTGATCGATTGGCAATCCCTTCAAATTTATGCTGGATCCTTGGGTTTACCACATGCGCATCTGACCATTGTAACTTATGGTCCAACACATTTGGTAAGAGGCGTATGCTGAATGTTTGAGCCTGGTGGGGAACCTGACCTCTCCATTTAACTTCATTGCACATTTCGGGTCATCAGTTGCTGGTTTTATTTTTAAAGGACTAATTTTATATTTCATCAATTTTAAAATTTTGTTCGGTTTTGACTGCACTTTTCTTTTTGCACCTTTGATGTGTTTATATTGATTTGTTTACTTGATAATTTGCATTTATATGAATTTGTTCACAATTTTGCACTTAATGTATTTATATTAATTGGGTTCACTTGTCATTTTATAGCGCTGATTATTTACACATATGGTTTTAGAGCTGGTATCAGTTGACTAAGCGGCTGCTTGTTATACCTTATTTCTGATCTAGTGCGGATTTTAAGAGATTTATTAATACTTTTATATCGGGCACTGCCAAGACTGCCATCCAAGCTAAGCATTGATGAACTACTGAAGGCAGTACCAGGCATTTAACAGACAAATATGAATGCTGAACACGATTGCCAGTAGTACTGCTCTGCAACTGAAGCCATTTTTATTGGGGAGAGCAGTAGAAGGTATCCATGAAAGCACGCCATTACACTTCTTGTGGCACATTTAATTTGTGGAAATGTTCTGCCTATTTTAAAAATGAATACAATCAACCCTCATAAGTATGCACAGGCTGTGAAGTTGTTTGCAGCATCTATATGAATGATGTATCTTCACAATTTTATGATTGCTGGATTTAACTGTAATGTAAGTATACATGCACAGACCTCCCTGGGGCAGGGTATGGCTGTGGAGTTGAATAATATAAAATTGAGATTACTCTTTCGTCCATGGACCGACACAGCTTCTCTATTGACAAAGTGGGTATTATCCGTTAATTAGGAGTGACTAGGCAGAAAAACTTGTAAAAAGTGTTGCATCACACCTTCTACAGTACCGCCCAGGGGGCGGACCCTCTGGGTATACCCTCTCAGTCTGCACATCGCAGATCAGTTTTTTTCTGTCTAGCAAGGAGTAGGACATGGCTCCCTTCGGGCTCATTGGTCCGGGGAAAAAAGATATATATATTTTTTATTTTTTTGCTACATTTGTTGTTTCCTGCGATCTTCGATCAACTGCCGACTGGGTGACAGGCTGGATCCTCGATCCTTGTAGTCTCCCCAGTTTCGGCCATCGAGCGTGTGCCGACCCTAGCTACGCGCTGGGTTTTCCACGACATGCCCGTCGCTCCACGGGTGGCCGGTGAGCCTACGCTCCAGGGCCTGCATCGGACCGCTCAGCTTCGGCTGACCTTACGGCCGAGTCGCAGCAGCCTGGCCGGTGAGCTTACGCTCCAAGGCTTGCATCGGACCGCTCAGCTTCGGCTGACCTTACGGCCGAGTCGCAGCAGCCTGTCCGGTGAGCGTCATGCTCCAGGGCATACATATGATCGTCCCTTCTGGGTCCAATCACAGCATGCCTGGCCAACAGTCACCTTCCGTGCGCGGACGATGATCTGTTTGGAATGTCTTCCAGCAGAATACGTGCAGGATAGGTAAGTAAAACTCCCCTGCCTCGGCTGGGTGATTTAGCTGGACATTCCTGGAGAGATCAAGTAAGTGGTTGTGGCCCCTTTCTTCCCTCTCTCCCTGCCTTTCCCTCCTCCCTGGGCTTCTAGCTAAAGGTTGCTGGGTGCTGGGGGTCACCTAGGGGGTCCCACTGGAGCGGGGCTGGCTGTAACTAACATTTAAAAGAAATGTCATTTTTGCTTACCTGTGTTTCTGTGTCTCCATGCTGTCGGCGGCCATTTTGAGGTGGTCCATGCCAAGTTTGGCCTCTTGTAACTGCCTGGCGGCCATCTTCCTGTAGTTCGGCCACACCCACTGGCCCCTATCAGGTGATCGGCGGCCATGTTTGTCCACCCTGTATGCAGATATTGCCGTTCGGCGGCCATCTTTTTTTGTGGGCTATGGCTGCCTGACCTCTATCTTCTGTCGGCGGCCATTTTCTTAGAGCCCACATTATCTTCCATACAGACGGTTTTGGCAACCATTTTGCGAGAGCCTCCGGCCTCTAGGGTGCATTACACTGGCGCGAAAATTCACACAGGAAGTGCTGATAAAAGAAGCAGACTGACACATCAGCAAGGGGACAGCATCATAGGCGCAGCATAGCAGTACCTATCCAGGGTGGTGAGTCCTCTGGGTAACCCAGCATCTCTGCAGCGCAGGAGGGTGGCCTATTGATATCTTGCCTGGAGCCCTGTGAGTGTCAGCGTGTGGTCAGCATGGCATCTGAGCCAGATGTCTTCTCCCCTGAAACACCAGATTTAGCAGCTGGTGTCCCTGAGGTGTCTATGGACGCTATGTCGGCAATCCTAGAGGCGTTTGCTGCCAGGGTGGAAGCAGCACACGGGAATACAGGGGGTAATAAACGCCCCCGTCCCCTGCAATCTTCTGGGGATATTTCTGATGCAGAACCAGGTCCAGCTACGGCTCATGGCCCAGATTCTGATGCATCAGAGACTGCAGACCGTGACCGATCGGACAGTGAGGAGGACTCCAAGTCCAGGTCAGTACGCGAGACGGCTTTGGTATCTGACCTTATTACTGCAGTGCGGGATACGCTAAAGTTGGAAAGGACTGAAGAAGTAGCAGATACTCCAGTCCCCTTTGGGTTTCGTAAACCTGCCCGCACTGCTAAGGTGTTCCCTTGTGTGTCTTATTTTGACAAACTCTTATACAAGGAATGGGAGAACCCACTGAGGGTCTTTACAGCCCCAAAGAGGTTTGCAGTACGGTACCCCTTTGAGGAGAGTTTTCTGAAGATATGGACCTCTCCCCCTATAGTGGACCCTTCGGTGTCCAGACTTAATAGAGCCACCACTATTCCAGTAGAAGGGGCTCCTGTTTTCAAGGACCCTGTGGATAAGAAGGCTGAAGCACTCGCTCGCTACCTATACTCAGTGGTAGGCTCAGCAGTACGCCCGGCATTGGCGGGGGCCCTAGTGTCTCAGACACTTACTGAATGGGCAAAATTGCTACTCCAGGGGTTAAAGGAGCGAGATGCTCCTCCTAATGAGATAACTTTGGCCGACCAGTTGGTCCAGGGCCTTAAGTTTGTCTGCGAGTCAGACATGGATACTATTCCCCTGCTGTCAAGAGCTTCGGTTTATGCAGTAGCAATACGCCGCCTGATCTGGCTAAAGGGCTGGTCTGCGGACCAGACTTCCAAGAAAGCCCTATTGGATCTGCCTTTTAAGGGCGACAGACTTTTTGGGGCTTCTCTGGATGACATCATCAAGGATGCTACAGGAGGTAAAAGCACTTTGCTTCCCCAAACTAGCAAGGGTAGGGGACCACGCCAAGGGCAAGGGCCCTCCTTTACTGCACGTAAGCGGTTTTTTCGCCCTCTTAAGGCGACAGGGAAAAGACCCCAGGCCGATAAAGCGCCTGCCCAAGGACAAAAGCGTCCTTGGTCCCGCAGACCCAACAAGCCTGTGGACAAATCTGCGTCCACATGAAGGTCCGCCCCCACCCAGCTCTCGGGTGGGGGGACGTCTTCGCAAATTCGCGACTCAGTGGACTGCTCTAGTCTCCGACAGGTGGGTTTGCGAAGTAATCTCCTCAGGCTACAAGATAGAATTTCTCTCTTGTCCACCAGACAGATTCATCACCTCCAATCTCCAGCTACTACCGACCCGTCGGGAGGCCCTGTATGGGGCGGTCCAGGGTCTACTGGAACGCGGGGTAGTTATTCCAGTTCCAGAACAGGAACGGGGTCAGGGTTTTTACTCAAATCTGTTCATTGTGCCAAAGAAGGAGGGGGTTCGTCCAATCTTGGATCTCAGAGCCCTCAATTGCTTTGTGAAGGTACAAAGATTTCAGATGGAGTCGGTTCGATCCGTAGTCACGGCTCTCCATCCGGGGGACTTTCTGGCCTCCTTGGACATCAAGGACGCATACCTGCATGTCCCCATATACTCCAGACACCAGAGGTTTCTGCGATTTGCTATCGGGAAGAACCACTACCAGTTTGTTGCCCTCCCGTTTGGCCTTGCCTCAGCACCCAGGACGTTCACCAAGGTGCTCGCTCCGATTCTGGCACTTCTAAGACAGCGGGGTATCGCTATCACAGGTTACTTGGATGACCTTCTGCTGAAGGGCCCTTCAAGCTCAGAATTAGAGGTAAGCGTGTCCATTACCTGTCAGACTCTTCGAGACGGTGGTTGGATACTAAACACGCAAAAGTCAGTATTGGTGCCCACTCAACGCCTAGTGTACCTGGGGTTGATTCTGGATTCCTCAGAGGCAAAGGTATTCCTCCCTGTGGAGAAGTTGCAGACCCTCCGGGCTGCAGTACGGCAGCTGACTTCCAGGAATTGGTCGTCACTCCGTTTTTGCATGCGAGTGTTGGGCCTCATGGTAGCCTCCTTCGAGGCGGTCCCATATGCTCAATACCACACTCGAGTGTTACAGAGGGAAGTTCTGTCCAGATGGAACAGATGCCCTTCATCTCTGGATTATCAAATCCGAGTGAGCCACCTAGTCAGGAGATCCCTGGTATGGTGGCTGACAGCACCGGCTCTAATGGCCGGGAAGTCATTTCTTCCGGTTTACTGGATAGTGATCACGACGGACGCCAGCCTTACAGGTTGGGGGGGAGTCTGGGGTGTCCAGTCGGCGCAAGGTCGCTGGACCCCAGAGGAAGCCCTCCTGCCGATCAATGTCCTGGAGATCCGGGCGATCAAGCTGTGCCTCTTCAAATGGTCTCAGAGACTGCAAGGGCGTCCAGTCAGGATCCAGTCAGACAACGCCACAGCAGTGGCATATGTCAATCATCAAGGAGGAACAAGAAGCTCAGCTGCAGCATCGGAGATCGCTCGCATCCTGAAGTGGGCAGAGAGGAGCGTACCGGCACTGTCGGCCGTGTACATTCCGGGTGTGGAAAACTGGCAGGCGGACTACCTGAGCCGCCAGATGCTGGACCAGGGAGAATGGTCCTTACACCCGGAGGTGTTCCAACTCCTCTGCCAAAGATGGGGCACACCAGACGTAGATCTTCTGGCTTCCCGACTCAATCGGAAGGTATTGAGGTTTGTGGCCCGGTCAAGAGACCCATGGGCAGACGCAACGGACGCGTTGGTAGCATCGTGGGGCCAGTATCGGCTAATCTATGCCTTCCCTCCCTTAAGGCTTCTTCCTCTTCTGCTCCGCAGAGTGGAGGCAGAGGGAATTCCAATGATCCTAATCGCTCCAGATTGGCCTCAACGTCCTTGGTACGCCGATCTAGTACGTCTGGTAGCAGACGTCCCCTGGCGCCTACCACTACGGAAGGACCTGCTGTCGCAAGGTCCCATATTCCATCCTGCTTTACAGTCATTGGCTTTAACGGCATGGCTGTTGAGAACCAGGTACTGAGAGACCGGGGCCTGTCAGACTCAGTAATTTCTACTATGAGAAGTGCTCGGAAACCGTCCTCTAGGAAGGTCTATCACCGCACTTGGAGGGCCTACATCTCCATGTGTGAGGAAATGAAATGGCATCCGCGTACCTATTTGGTTTCCAGAATCCTGCTGTTTTTACAGCATGGGGTAGACCAAAGGCTTGCCCTAAGTACGATTAAGGGACAGATATCTGCCCTGGCTGTCTTTTTTCAGCGACCCCTGGCGACTCACTCTCTCGTGAGTACATTTGTGCAGGGGGTTCGACATGTGGCCCCTCCGGTCCGCCCCCTGTTACCTCCGTGGGACTTGAACCTGGTCCTCTCGGTGCTTCAGAAGGCACCGTTTGAGAATATTAGAGATATTCCCCTGTTGACACTTTCTCAGAAGGTGGTCTTTTTGGTGGCTGTTACGTCAGTTAGACGAGTCTCTGAGCTGGCAGCCTTGTCCTGCAAGGCTCCCTATTTGATTTTCCACAAGGATAAGGTGGTGCTGCGGCCGCAGCCTTCCTTTCTTCCGAAGGTCGTTTCGGCTTTTCATCTCAACGAAGACATTGTACTTCCATCCTTGTGTCCTCAGCCGTCGAATCCTAAGGAGTCGGCGTTGCATTCCTTGGACGTTGTCCGAGCTTTGAGAGTATACATATCTGCTACTTCCCTGTTCCGGAAGTCAGACTCACTGTTTGTTTCGGTGGCTGGTCCCAAGAAGGGCCAAGCAGTCTCATCGGCCACCATCTCTAGGTGGATCCGACAGATAGTAATCCAGGCTTACGCCTTAAAGGGTCAGGCGCCCCCCTTTCCTGTCACGGCGCATTCGACCAGGGCAATAGGTGCCTCTTGGGCTTTCCGACATCAAGCGTCTGTTTCCCAACTATGTAAAGCGGCGACTTGGTCGTCCGCTCACACTTTCACAAAATTCTACAAAGTTGATGTAGGTGCATCTTCGGATGCCTCTTTCGGCCGCAAGGTTTTGCAGGCGGCTGTTTAGAGTTGCAACTCCTCCGTTGGAGGAGTGCTGTTTTGTGTTTTGGGGTGAAGTTTGTTTTTATGCTGTTACCACCCCTCGTTTTTTCTCTGACACTGCTTTGGGACGTCCCACTTTGTCAATAGAGAAGCTGTGTCGGTCCATGGACGAAAGAGTAAATAGGATTTTTTACTCACCGTAAAATCCTTTTCTCTGAGTCCATGGACCGACACAGCACCCACCCCTCCTTTTAAGTTTGTACTGCTTTTTGACGAACTGATCTGCGATGTGCAGACTGAGAGGGTATACCCAGAGGGTCCGCCCCCTGGGCGGTACTGTAGAAGGTGTGATGCAACACTTTTTACAAGTTTTTCTGCCTAGTCACTCCTAATTAACGGATAATACCCACTTTGTCAATAGAGAAGCTGTGTCGGTCCATGGACTCAGAGAAAAGGATTTTACGGTGAGTAAAAAATCCTATTTTCTCACTGGAACTTCTAGAAGGTTTTAAGAAGCTGGTGAACATTGGAAAAGGATGATGCCTACTCGGGATCCATGGATTTGCAGCTGAGCACATGGCTGTTTTGGGGGGCTGTTTGCTGCACAGATCTGCCTGAGAAAAGTGGATCAGCTGCTGCCTTGCCAGAGACTATGCATTGGCACATTACGTTTTGGCTACAAGACACTAGTGTGTTTGTTTTTATTTTTATTTCCCCTTGAGCAGAGAATTTAATTTGGCAGTAGCAAGAATGCATAAGGTACAACTGATTTCTCCAGAGAACTCTGTAGTCTCATGGATGGTCCAGATACGGTGAATGTTTCTTAAATGTCAATAGCAAGCTAAAATGTTTGTTTTCCTTGCATGTCCCCTTCAGATCTTCAGCAAGTTCACTTCCAGGTGCACTTGTAGTGCAAAGTGGATTTGCTTTTTCGTAAATAACACCCCATGTAATATATGTGGAGGGGCTGCAGCATGGCCTTTCAAAATTCTGCACCTTACAGTTACTTGATTGTTCATCTTTTGTTTTTTGGTAGAAAAGACTTGTGTGTATATTTTTGTGTGTGTGTGTGTGTATATATGTATATATGTGTGTGTGTGTGTGTGTGTGTGTGTGTGTGTGTGTATATATATATATATATATATATATATATATATATATGTGTATATATACACACACACTCTAGTAGACCACATTTTGCATTCTCTGCCTAGCTGTGTTCCTACACCTCCCTATGACCCTAGGCATGCACAGGTAAATGCTCTATTGAAAAATTATTACTATAAAGTCAAAATATAGGTGGTGGCTTCTTTTAACTCCAATATACTAAAGGAGGTATCATTCTTACAAATTCATGAGGTTTAAAGGATTTGTTTTGGGACTTTATATATACCTCCAAAAGTAAATACACCTTACTTAAAGTATCAAATTTTGTCTCTAAAATCGTATTTGTTACATATAATCCATAAAAAGCATTCCATGTCATGTCTACAAGGTCAATGAGTAATACTAACAAGACATCTCAGAGACGTCCCACATGAAATGTCGCAGGTTGGCTGAAATAAGGTTGATGTGTTTCATGGGACACCCGCTTCCTTAGGACTTCTTTAACCTCTCGTATCCACATATCCCAAAGTGTATAGTTAAAACTAAGAATATGAAAAGCACTCCATATCCTAGATCAATGACAACAATGCTCTTATACAATAATAAAGGAATCAATTTAGTATGGTATAGAAATGAGTAAGGAATGTACCAAAAATCGTGATTCCAAAAAAGAAAATGTAATATTGCCTCAAAACTCCTCTAAAATACCCACAAAGATTGGAAAAGTGCTGTGGTGGGAGGGGGACCTCGCAGGAAAAGTGCTTATAAAATATCTTTACCAGACAAAGCTAGAATTAATGATCGTACCCAAGAAAGTAAAGAGAGCTTGGATAATGCCATAATTGTAAAAAGGGAAAAAAAAATGCAAAACTCACAATTAGGGCTGCAACTAACGATTATTTTCATAATCAATTAGTTGGCCGATTATTATTTCGATTAATCGGTTAACAAGCTTAAAAAAAAAAAAGTGATTTTGCGGTGATTTGCATTTTTTTTGCCCAAATTGTTGGGCAGATTAAAAAACACAAATTGACGCAAAAACGCATTACATGCTTTTCTGCAGCTTCTCTATTGAAGTATATTGAACCAAAAAAACTAAATAGCACCGTTTTGCATTAAAAAAAGTTCTTGCCCTTTACAAATACGCAGCAGCTGAAAAAATCCTGGATGTTAACGTGTTCCATAGGAAACCATGTAAATGAACTGTAGTGTTTCTGCAAAAAGCACCCAAAAACACGGAGGTGTGACCCAGGCCTGAGATGTTTAGTAACATAATGGGGTTCAAAAAAACTAAAATTAGTACAAAAAGAGCAAATCGCTACTGTAAGGGGTTCATTTTTTACTGTGGGACAGTGAAAGTAATATTTACAGTAGCGATTTGCTCTTTTTGTACTATAAAGGGCTAATTTAAGTTTTTTTTTTTTTAACCCCATTATGTTACTGGCCGATTAATCGATTATGAAAATAGTAATCGATTAATGTCATCAATTAGTTGTCGATTAATCGATTTGTTGTTTCGGCCCTACTCACAATATACTGGATTACCTCCACATAGTATTTGGGGGGAGGGGGGTGGCACACTTCAGACCTCAATTTTGTGTGCCAAAAAACTGCAAAACTACTGCACTCAAGTGTCTACAGACTATGCCTTTACAGTGTATTGGTTTGCATTAACTGTGAATGATGGAGTGAGAATTATTTCTCACTCCAGCATGTGTGGGGATACCTAATGTGCAGCACAGCCACACTTTATGGATGTGTGGGCAACCTTTTTTTTTTTCCAGGTGGTGTGTACCTAGTTTTGACAGGTACCAACTCCCTCTTAGGCGATCTGAGCGAAAGTCTCCCCCCCCCCCCCCCCCCCCCCGGAACAGTCAGGTCTAAACCTGGAAGTGCTCAGAGCTGAGCGCTTTCAGGTTCCTTGGTCATAAGGAAGAATAGACTAATGCACTTTTTTATATTTAGATTAAAAATACTAAACGCCCAAAGCAGAAGTGTCGAACAGTGAAGTCCATATAATGTTCATAAACGCATACACATCAATCTGATATCTTCATGAACAATCAACAATCTTGCCACACAGAAAAAAATTTCCTAATTTTTCTGAATGCCAAAAAAGCATTTTGAAAAGGATCCCCTTTCTTGCAGTATCTCCGTAATCTCCATTATTACTAGGATTTAAGTTTTGATCAAGAGAAAATAAATAAATCCCCTTGTGGTGGACTTTTAAAGCACAAAATATCTGGAAATATGTTTCACGTTTTTGAAGGTATTTATTAAACATAATAGGTAGAAAACATAACATGAATTGCTTAACATATCTTCAATAAGGTTACTATCATTACATTGTAATACAATCTATAATTCTTGCACATAACGTGTTTCAGAGTACAGGTGTGTCTCCTTCAGGGGTATATTGCTAACATATACCCCTAAAGGAGGAGACACACCTGTAACGCGTCAGGTGCAAGAATTATAGATTGTATTACAATGTAATGATGGTAACCTTATTGTAGATATGATCAGCAATATATGTTTTCTACCTATTATGTTTAATAAATACCTTCAAAACTTTAAACATATTTCCAAATATTTTGTGCCTTTAAAAGTCCACCACAAGGGGACTGTTTCTTTTCTTCCTAACTACTGGATGTGGCACTATAAAATGCTCAATATTGCCGACTTACACATTGTAAGTCTTGATCAAGTGTGAATGGACTTCCCTACAGCTGGAGGTCTCATTCACTGCCCAGGCTGGAGGAGAGCAGCTGCTGTAACACTACGAAGACCAATGGCGGCTGTTCTCCAGCTGAATGAGACCGCCAGCTGTATGAGCGAAAATCGTTGGCTCCTGCTGCAATCATTCAAAGCCAGTCAGGAGGGGGCGGAGCAGAGCACGCTATGCCTTATGGACACAGCCATGTTGGGAGCGAGGATGCATGTGTGCCCCCAGCAAATGGCTTGCTATTAGGGCACTCGGCTAGGGGGAGGAGCCAGGAACGTGGTGGCAAACAAGAGAAAAGAATCAGGGCTCTGTGCAAAACCATTGCACAGAGCAGGCAAGTATGACATGTTCTAATAAAAAAAAAAAAAAGTGCATTTAGAATCATTTTAATTTGGAACCTTGGAGGCCTGTCAAGATTGCAAAGGGCTCAATTATTTTGCAGAATGCGATGGCTCCCCTTTTGTCTTGTGGCACGTTTTATGTTTTACTTGAGGGGCAGCATCCTGAGCCAGTTGCCTATCCTACTCTACCCTATTCTCTTGGAAGGATGGAAGAAATATGGCCAGCCCATTAAAAGCACAGCTGTGGAACCTAATCTTGATATCTGAGGTCTTCAATATAAACTCTTGACCGAAAATTACAATGCAGTATGGGCTCTGATATTTAGCCAATCTGTCTCGTAGGAAGTAAAATACATGGGGAAATGCATGCCAATGGCAGTTTCCTGTTTTTAAAGCTCATGCCTATATACGTTGGCAGAATGGCTCTTCTGCACAAACTGACGTACCTGTACGCTAGTCCGTAAAAGCAGGATAGTGGATCGAGGAGAGGTTAAACAGGGAACTGCCTATGTAAACAAGGCATTTCCCTGCTCTGTCTAGTGACATGAGAGATCTACTGTTCCCAGTGATCGGGAACAGTGATCTGTCATAGCCCCGTTTCCCTTTTTTTCCTTTTCTTTGACAGATCACTTTGACATTATACAAAATTTATAAAATAAGAGCAATCTATTAAATAAAATTTATTGTATACTCTTTAGCAAATGGTCTTCCATTGTGTTTGATAATTTAACAGCACCGTTATAGTCCCGTTTCCCTTTTTTTCCTTTTCTATAACGGTGCTGTTAAATTAATATCAAACACAATGGAAGACCATTTGCTAAAGAGTATACAATAAATTTTATTTAATAGATTATACAAAAGTAATAAAATAAGAGCAATGTCAAAGTGATCTGTCATGTTTCAGTAAGCACAACCCCCCTACAGTTAGAACACGCTGAGGGAACAAACTTGACCCCTTGTTTGCCCCCCTAGTGTTAACCCCTTCCCTGCCAGTGTAATGTTTACATTGATCGGTGCATTTTTATAGTTGGTTGACCTGGATGGACTTGTATCTTTTTTCAACCTGACTAACTATGCAATAATGTCACTGGTCCCCAAAAAGTGTAATTTTGGGTCAGATTTGTCAGCTGCAATGTTGCAGTCCTGCTAAAAATCACAGATCACAGCCATTACCAGTAAATAAAAGAAAATAGTCCCTAAATCGATCCCGTAGTTGGTAGACACAATAACTTTTGCACAAACCAATCAATATACGTCTATTGCTATATATTTATTTTTTTTCGTGCCCAAAACCTGGCAGTGCAGAATCTCCTGTGTAAATATATACGTGATTCTACACGATGCGGCCGCTCTGTAGCAGTAAATCTGGTATGGGGCGGCCAGCAAGTGGTTAATATAAGGTAAAAGGAAATAAATAAACTTGCAAACAAATCGATCAAAAAAAGCCTATCGGGGTCCAAAGTGGACGCAAAGCGCTCAGGTCTACGAGACAGTTCCCAGCAAGCCGGAGGACCTTCCAAATGGCTGACTCATTTCGAGGGGAAATCCCCTCTTCTTCAGACTTTCAACAAGGCAGGACAGGGTGGATTTAGTCTCTGCGAACATTTCAGCCCAGCTTTGGGAGGTACATAAATGACCTAAAATTATAGCAAGGGCATTATTCAACTGCAGGTTTATATCTATCTCTCCACATGCACCTCTTGCCTGCATATGCAGTTTTTTGGTAAAGGTTAACTATGCTTTTCAAACGTTTTGTAGTGTTGCAGAATGAACGGATTTGGGAATTGATGGCAGCGATCTACACAATAGTTTACCCTTAAATGGTTGATTTTAGACATCTCATAGTTGACTGAATAGAATCAACCTGTGTGCAATTTTCACATGATCTCAATATACCTCTTTTACGTTCTCTACAATTCTGGATCTTCCAGTATCTAAAACATTACCATTGTAGACCAAGGCACATACAATTCTTGGGTAGATTATTGGAAGTATCAATCGGGATTAGGTCCGAAAAAAAAATGAATATGGCACTACAGTAACCAGAAAGCATTAGAGAAACAACTAATTGTACTTATAAACTTGCTGCAGACACTTGCATCCTAGAAGGGAGAAAACCATTAATGAACATGGAGTGCCAGATTCATGGAGCCAAATACACAAGAACGCTAGTAAATGGACCAGAGCTATGCTACATTACTTGAAAAGGCCTAGTAAAATCCTGGACCTACGTAAATATTGTTTTAGATTCTCGATTCAGACGCCAAGTTTACCTTTTGAGAATATGTAACGCATGTATTTAGGGTGTAACATGCTCTAGCAAAGTGCAGTCTAGGAGCCTAACAAATAAATATGTCTTGTAATGCCTGCAAGAACTGGATAGAGCTGGGTGCTTCTGTACCCAAAAATTTTGGTGTGCATCAGCGATAAGAAAACTGTTGCATGATTCATCTTGTAGGCATAAACCAAATACGTTCTGTTAACCATTTGCCGACTGCCGCACACACATGTACGTCGGCAGAATGGCACAGGCAGGCAAATGGGCGTACAGGTACGTCCCTTTGAATTTGCAGCCTTGCGGGCGCGCCCCCGTGGGTCCCGCAAACTTATGTTCGCTGGCAGCCTGCGATCGTGAGACCGAGAGGCAGAACGGGGAGATTAGTAAAGTTAGGCATTTCTGTTCTGCCTAGTGACATGACGGGGATCTACTGCTCCCATCGGGAGCAGTGATCGCTGTCATGTCAGTCGTAGGCCCCCCCCAACAGTTAGAATCTCTCCCTAAGACACACTTAACCCCTTGATTGCCCCCTAGTGTTTAACCCCTTCCCTGCCAGTGTCATTTACACAGTAATCAGTGCATTTTTTATAGCTCTGATCGCTGTATAAATGAAAATGGTGTCAAAAGTTTCCGCCGCAATGTCGCAGTCACGATAGAAATCACAGATCGCCGCTATTGCTAATAAAAAAAAAAATCCATAAATCTATCCCCTATATAGCGTCTGCAATAACTTTTGCGCAAACCAACTAATATACGCTTATTGCCCTTATTTGTGTTTAAAAAACAAAATAATGTAGAAGAATACATATTGGGCCTAAATTATGCATAAAACTTCTGCCTTTACAACTTGTTTAACTCCTAAACTATTTCAGTTCCCAACTAGGTATGACTCGAACATTGCATGTTCGCCGAACAGCGAACAATTTGGGGTGTTCGCGGCAATTCGAAAAGCCGCGGAACACCCTGTAAAAGTCTATGGGAGAAATCGAAAGTGCGAATTTTAAAGGCTTATATGCAAGTTATTGTCATAAAAAGTGTTTGCGGACCCGGGTCCTGCCCCAGGGGACATGTATCAATGCAAAAAAAAAAAGTTTTAAAAACGCACGTTTTTTCGGGAGCAGTGATTTTAATAATGCTTAAAGTGAAACAATAAAAGTGAAATATTACTTTAAATTTCGTACCAAGGGGGTGTGTGTATAGTATGCCTGTAAAGTTGCGCTTGTTTCCCGTGCTTAGAACTGTCCCTGCACAAAGTGTAATTTCTGAAGGGGGGAAAAAAGTCATTTAAAACTCACTCGCGGCTATAATCAATTGTCGGCTCCCGGCAATACATAGAAAAGTCATTGATAAAAAAAATAAATGCGTGGGGGTCCCCCCAAATTCAATTACCAGGCCCTTCAGGTCTGGTATGGATATTAAGGGGCACTCCACCCCAAATGTAAAAAAATCCATACCAGACCCTTTATTCGAGCACGCAACCTGGCAGGCTGCAGGAAAAGGGGGGGGCGAGAGAGCGCCCCCCCCTCCTGAACCGTACCAGGCCACATGCCCTCAACATGGGGAGGATGTCCCCATGTTGATGGGGACAAGGGCCTCATCCCCACAACCCTTGCCCGGTGGTTGTGGGGGGTCTGCAGGCAGGGGGCTTATCGGAATCTGGAAGACCCCTTTAACCTCTTGTCTACCGCCCACCGTCAAATGACGGCAGGCAGAAGACTCTCTCTCGTTCTGACAAGGACGTCATATGACGTCCTGCCTTTAAAAGGAGCTAGGGGGCGCGCCACGTTGCTGGGGACCCGATGTGCGGCCACCGGGCACCCGCGATTGCCCAGTAACCGAGCAGGAAAGTGGATCTGTGTGTGTAAACACACAGATCCACGTCCTGTCAAGGAGAGGGGACCGATGGTGTGTGCCTTGTACATAGGGACAACCATTGGTCACCTCCCCAAGTCAGTCCCCTCCCCCCACAGTTAGAACACATTTAACCCCTTCCTCGCCCGCTAGTGTTAACCCCTTCCCTGCCAGTCACATTTATACAGTAATCAATGCATTTTTATAGCAGGGATCACTGTATAAATGTGAATGGTCCCAAAAATGTGTCAAGTGTCCTATCTGTCTGCCGCAATATCGCAGTCACAATAAAAATCGCAGATCGCCACCATTGCTAGTAAAAAAAAAAATGCTATAAATCTATCCCCTATTTTGTAGACGCTATAACTTTTGCGCAAACCAATCAATATATGCTTATTGCTATTTTTTTTTTTTTTATCAAAAATATGTAGAAGAATATGTATCGGCCTAAACTGAGGAAAATTTTAATAAAAAAAAAAAAATGGATAGATATTATAGCAAAAGGTAAAAAATATTGTGTTTTTTTTTTTTTTTTTTTTTTCTCTTCTTCTTCCAAACTGGACGCTCTTTTGTTTTATAGCGCAAAAAATAAAAACCGCAGAGGTGATCAAATACCAAAAGAAAGCTCTATTTGTGGGAAAAAGACGCAAATTTCGTTTGGGAGCCACGTCACATGACCGCGCAATTGTCATTTAAAGTGTGACCGCTGAAAAATGGCTTGTGCAGGGAGGGGGTTTTCGTGCCCGGTAGGGAAGTGGTTAACAAAAGGGACCCCCAGATCCCGCCCCCCCCCATGTGAATTGGTAAGGGGTACCATTTCACAAAGAAAGTGTAAAAAAAAAAAAACGGACACCTTGGAAAAGTCCCTTTTTATTAAAAATAAAAAACACATTCCAGCGATGTAATCCAATGTCCCGTGGCGATCCGATGTGCAGCACTGCAGTCTCCACTCGAAACGTCATTGGCTGAGTGGACCTACACTGCGGAGGAAGTTCCCCATCAGGTCCGCTCTGCCAATGACGTAGGCGGGGTCTGAGGTACGAGGGGGCGGGGGCGCCCTCGTATCTCAGACCCCACCTACGTCTTGGCTGAGCGGACCTGATGGGGAACTTCCTTTTCAGTGTAAAAAAATAGACCCGCCCCTTCTCACGTTCCCCATCAGGTCCGCTCCTGAGCGGACCTGATGGGGAACTTCCTCCGCAGTGTAGGTCCGCTCAGCCAAACATGTTTCGAGTGGAGACTGCAGCGCTGGACGTCGGATCGCCGCGGGACATTGGATTACATCGCTGGAATGTGTTTTTTTATTTTCCATTTTTCATTTTTAATAAAGGACTTTTCCAAGGTGTCTGTTTTTTTTTTTATTTTTTATTTTTTTTAAACACTTTCTTTGTGAAATGGTAGGGGTACAATGTACCCCTTACCAATTCACATAGGGGGGGGGGGGCCTTGTTAAAGGGGTCTTCCAGATTCCGAATAAGCCTCCTGCCCGCAGACCCCCACAACCACAAGGGTTGTGGGGATGAGGCCCTTGTCCCCATCAACATGGGGACATCCTCCCCATGTTGACGGCATGTGGCATGGTACGGTTCAGGAGGGGGGGCGCTCTCTCGTCACCCCCCCCCCCCTCTTTTCCTGCGGCCTGCAAGGTTGCGTGCTCGGAACAAGGGTCTGGATTTTTGGGGGGAACCCCATGTCATATATAATTTTTTTTTTATTTGATGCAGGGTTCCCCTTAACATCCATACCAGACCTGAAGGGCCCGGTAATTGAATTTGGGGGGGACCCCCACGCATTTGTTTTTTTTTTATCAATGACTTTTCTCTGTATTGCCGGGAGCCGACAATTCATTATAGCCGCGAGTGGTTTTAAATTACTTTTTTTTTTCTTCAGAAATTACGTTGTGCAGGGACAGTTCTAAGCACGGGAAACAAGCGCTGCTTTACAGGCATACTATACACCCCCCCGGTACGAAATTTAAAGGAATATTTCACTTTTTTTTTATTGTTTAACTTTAAGCATTATTAAAATCACTGCTCCCAAACAAAGGCAGTTTTTTTTTTTTTTTACTTTTGCATTGATTCATGTCCCCTGGGGCAGGACTCGGGTCCCCAAACCCTTTTTAGGACAATAACTTGCATATTAGCCTTTATAATTAGCACTTTAGATTTTGAGCGTCCGAGTTCATTGTATTTAATAGGGTTCTAAAGTTCACGCAAACTTTAGGTCTGTTCTGATGCGAACCGAACCCGGGGGTGTTCAGCTCATCCCTATTCCCAACTATGGGCAATATACACTAATCAGCAAGAATATTATGACCATTGACTGGGAAAGTGAATAACATTGATTATCTTGTTACCATGACAAAGTGAGTGGGATATGTTAAGCGGCAAGTACAAATGAATCTCTGCAGTAGAAGTTGAAAGCAGAACAAATGGGCAAGTGTAAGGATTTGAGCGACTTTTGACAAGGCCAAATTGTAATGGCTGCAGTCCCTGTGGGCTGATCCCAGTTTGCAGAGGTCAGGACCTACGAAAAGTGGTCCAAGGAAGGAAAACCGGCGACAGGGTCATGTGCGGCCAAGGCTCTCATTGATACGTGTGGAGCGTGAAGGCTGGCCCGTGTAGCTAGCGCCAATTAAAGAGCTAATTGCTGAAACCGTTAATGCTGGTTCCAATAGAAAGGTGTCAGAACAGAGTGCGTCAGTGTTTGGGCTGCATAGTTGGACTAGTCAGGCTGTCCATGCTGACCCATGTCCACAACCAAAAGTGCCTACAACGGGCACTTGAGCATCAGAACTGGACCAAGAAGCAATGGCAGAAGGTGGCTTGGTCTGATAAATTCAATAATGGTTTGAGAAACCACACGTTTGAAGTCTTGTCTCCTAATTCCTCAGATTTCAATTCAGTTGAGCATCTGTGGCATGTGCTGGAAAGATGAGTCTGATTTTATGGAGCCCCCACCTCACAATTTACAGGACTTAAAGGATCTGCTACGGATGGTTTGGTGTCAGATACTACAAAATGCCTTCAGAGGTCTAGTGAAGTCCATGCCTCGAATGGTTATGGTGGGTGGTCATAATGTTATGGCTGATCAGAGTATAGCAATGCACAAACAGCAGGCTGATTTTGAGGTCTTTTTTTTTTTATTAAAGCGCAAGTTCACCTTTTGAACATGTGACAAGTTACACCTGTCTTTAGGGTGTAATATGTTTCAGCAACCCTCTCCGATCTAAGCGATCTGAATGAGCTACAAGTCACGTCTGCCATCGTGGCATACCGCTTGTGCTCAACAGTTTATGAAAGCGCTGATTTGCGTGTTTGTAAATCTATTCACTCCTAAAGCTTTAAAACTAAAAGGCCATACAGAGGTACAGGTTAAAAGCTGGGGAAGTGTGAGCAGGAGCATGACATTGTTCCCATGATCAATACTTTGCAGGCTCCTGTGTGTGTAAAAAAAAAAAAAAAAGTGGTCAACCCTTCCTTATACCCATGAAGTGACTGGCCACAGGTGATACATGAAGATGAAACAAATCCTCTTGCATAAGTCCATAATTCATAACACTTGAGCTTTTGGAAAAAAGGGGGTGGTGACCTGAAATAGTCTGCAGAGCTCAGTGAGGAGAGCTCTGGCAGCTGATAAGAGGGAAGGGACACACCACCCAACCCCACACAGCACACAGGAACAGAGCTGAGGCTGTCAATCGGCTGAAGTTCCCTCCCCTGTCACCTATTTTATTTAGACATATTTTTTATTATTATGTTTGGGGGTTCTAAGTAATGTTCTAGCAAAAAAAAATAATTTAACTTGTAAAAAATAGACTGGTCCTTAAGTGGTTAAAGGTGAACTTAGACTTTAAGCCCTTTACTGCCAGGTCCATACGTAGTACGAGTCTGGCAGCTGGGGGGTTTTACACACTGCAGCCACCCTGCACAATGGAGTGAGAGCTTTTAAAGCATTGCTTGTACTGGATTTACAATATAAAGAGCCGGTACAGTTGCAATACAATAAAATACAAAAGCGTTAAGGGTTTACCATCTCATAGGGTGGGGCAAGTGGTACAAAGATAATTTCTCAGGGATGAGTTGATGGAAGAATGAAAAGTTCAGTATTTAGGTGGAGGCGGGATAAGCTTCCCTGAACAGATGAGTTTTCAGGGATCGCCTAAAGGTGGCCAGACTAGGAAATAGCTGAGCAGATTAAGGTAGAGCTTTCCAGAGGATGGGAGAGGCTCTGGAGAAGTCCATGGGAGGAGTGGAGAGGACAGCTTGGGTGATCTTTTGAGAAAGATTGGTGATGTAGCTTAGGGCAGAGTTGTGAATGGCTTTTGTATTTAGTATTTTGAAATTTATTTGCTGGGCAGTTGGAAGCCAGTGGAAGGATTGGCAGAGAGGAGTGGCAGACATTGAGGGGTTGGTAAGGTAGAGGAGTCTGGCGGCAGAATTCATGATAGACTGAAGTGGGGATAGTCTGCGTAGAGGTAGATTACAGTAGGTAAGGTGAGAGATGACAAGGGGGGAGGGAATGAGTGGCTTGGTGGTTTTAATTGGTTAACCACTTCCCACCCACACTATAGCCAAAAGACAGCTATAGCACGGGCTCAGTTGGCTGGGAGACTGTCATGATTATCCTCCCATGATCGCACTGCTCATGTGCCCCCTGCGATCGCTGAGTCCTTCGGACTCGATCAGGTGAAAGTGCCAATCACAGCAGCCCTTACCATGTAATCAATGACAGCTGATCACGATGTAAACACAAGTCGGTTATCAGCTTTAATCTCCTCACGCTGTCAGATAACCAGCTTGTGTTAAAGGGACAGCTACACTAATCGGGGCCCTGATTATCTGTGCAGTCCTAATAGTGCCCACCAGTGTCCCCCTGCTGCCTATCAGTGCCGCCTCATTAGCACACATCAGTGAAGGAGAAAAACTACCTGTTTTTATAACAAACTGAATTTTTTTTTTTTCAAGATTTACGATCTTTTTTTCATTTGTTATGCAAAAAATTAAAGGAACACTAAAGAGATTTTTTTTTTTTTTAACCACTTCTCTACTGTGCACGAAAACCCCCTTCCTGCCCAAGCCATTTTTCAGCTTTCAGCGCTGTCACACTTTGACAATTGCGCGGTCGTGCGACGTGGCTCCCAAACGAAATTTGTGTCCTTTTTTTCCCACAAATAGAGCTTTCTTTTGGTGGTATTTGATCACCTCTGCGGTTTTTATTTTTTGCGCTATAAACAAAAGAAGAGCGTCCAGTTTGGGGAAAAAACACTATTTTTTAGTTTTTGCTATAATAAATACCCTTTTTTTTTTTTTTTTTTTTTTTTTTAAATAAAATTTTCCTCAGTTTAGGCCGATACGTATTCTTCTACATATTTTTGGTATAAAAAAAAAATCGCAATAAGCGCGTATTGATTAGTTTGCGCAAAAGTTATAGCGTCTACAAAATAGGGGATAGATTTATAGCATTTTTATTTTTTTATTAGTAATGGCGGCCATCTGCGATTTTTTTTTTTTTTTTTTTTTTTAATGTGACTTCGATATTACGGCGGACACATCGGACACTTTTGACACATTTTTGGGACCATTCACATTTATACAGTGATCCCTGCTATAAAAATGCATTGATTACTGTATACATGTGATTGGCAGGGAAGGGGTTAACCACTAGGGGGCGGGAAGGGGTTAAATATGTTCCCTCAAAGTGTTCTTACTGTGGGGGGAGGGGACTGACTGGGGGAGGTGACCGATGGTTGTCCCTATGTACAAGGGACACACCATCGGTCCCCTCTCCCTCACAGGACGTGGATCTCTGTGTTTACACACAGAGATCCACTTACCTGCTCGTTTCCCAGGCAATCGCGGCCGCCGGGCACGCGCACCGGGGCCTTGTGAACGCGGCGGGCGGGCGCGCCTCCTAGCTCGTTTTAAAGGGAGGATGTCATATGACGTCCTCCCAGAACGAGAGTATCCTCCGCCCGCCGTCAATTGACAGTGGGCGGGGGACAAGTGGTTAAATAACAAACCTGTTATACTTCCACTGTGCAGCTAGTTTTGCACAGAGTGGCCCCGAACCTGGTCTTCTGGGGTCCCTCGGCGGCTGTCTCGGCTCCCCCCTGCAAGAACTCCTCACCTTCATGCGAGCGAGCTCACATGGTGAGTTCTTGTGGGCTCGCTCCCGTGATACAGCCGGCGGCCATAGCTGCTCACTGTATCACTCGGTCCCGCCCCCGGCGCGCCGCGTTATTGGATGCAATTGACAGCAGCGCAAGCCAATGGCTGCGCTGCTTTCAATCAACCAATGAATGCGCCAAGAAGCAAGCGCGTTCACGGCACGGGACTTTCGAGTGGTTGGGTTGGTTGGGGGGGCCGCTAATCCGCGGATGTTTTTTCACCTTAATGCATAGAATGCATTAAGGTGAAAAAACTTTTACCTTTACAACCCCCTTTAAGTCGTGATTACTACCAAAAGCTATAAAGATTCAAATTTCATATTAGTGTTGCATGACTGCACAATTGTCAAAGTGTGACAGCGCTGAAAATTGGACTGTGCAGGGATGGGGTAAAAGTGCCCAATAGGCATATGGTTAAAAAAGGGCAAAATTTTAGGGATGTCGGGGAGGTGAAGTCTACAAGCTTTTGACAGTGATTTGCATTTGGGGTTGAAAGGACAGGTCAGTCTAGGATTACACCCAGTACCCAGGCCTGAGAGGAGGGACTGATGGTTGAATTTTTGATCTTTATGGAAGTCAGTGAGGAGGGTATGGAGGGGAGATATTGCAAGTTGGGTTTTAGGAAGGTTTAATTTGAGGAAGTGGTGTGACATCCATGTTGATATAGTATGTCAGTAATGCAAGAGGAGACTGAAGGAGTGAATAGAGAGATTTTGATTTAATCAGCCTAGAGATGGTATTGGAAGCCAAGGGAGCTTATCGGGCGACCAAAAGAGGAGGTGTAGATAGCGCACGCAAGGGGCCCAAGAACAGAAACTTGGAAGGGGACCCTTGCAGAATGTAAGTGAAGAGGAGGAGATAGAGTTGTAGGTAACGCTGAAGGAGCGCTGTGATGGATAGGAGTAGAACCAGGAAAGCGCATAATCTTGGAGGCTTGGAGTTTGAGGAGGAGAAGGTGGTTAACAGTATCAAGGACCACAGAAAGAGCTAATGGTAAAAATATAGAATAGTGGCCAATGGTTTTGGAAAATATAGATTACTGAAGTTTATCGCCATTGCATGGGGGCACACTTTTTTTTTTTTTTTTTTTTATGCTTCAACACGTTTGGTATCAACTAGGGGCAACCTCATCTTTTTATATTTTACCGTAAAAAGTTTTATTGTTTGTGTGCCCTAAAATTAACCTTAGTGTATTTTGTACTGAAAATTTGCATTTCCTAGACCATTACGTGCAACAAAGGAATTGGAACGACCACTGTTCTCTAGGGTGTCTTGCTTTCAGAAAATTTATGTTTTGAGGGTTTTATGTAATCTTCGGGGCTAAAACTATATTTTTTTGAACAAGTGTGCAACAGCTCTGGCAGTGAAAGGATTAAAGGTACAGCAATACATGACGCCTGTTGCTTTTGCAAGGCGGTTAACTTCCAAGTGTGTGCGCAAAATCTGAAAAGCGATACTGACAGCCACTCATCTGTTTGAAACTAGTGAATGGGGCAGGGCAGTATACAAAACAGTACAAAGGGGTTCCTCTGCACACTTTCACTAGCCAGAAAAAATGTAATCGGTTTCAACTACTCAAGGTAAAAATAACATTGCATATGTCTGAAAGGCACATTAGAATTTTTAAGCGGCAATAAACCTCATTGTAGAGGTTTTGTATTGACCAGAAACCTACAGCCTAAAAAGAAATGCATCATTAAGTTTATCCGATTTACTATTTGTCCTTTTTAAAAGGTGGTTGCATGTCTTCTCCTAACCACTTCAATACAGGGCACTTTCACCCCTTCCTGCCCAGGCCATTTTTCAGCTTTCAGGGATGTTGCACTTTGACAATTGCACGTCATGCAACTCTGTACCCAAATACATTTTTTTTATGATTTTCTTCACACACAGAGCGTTCTTTTGGTGGGATTTAATCCCTGCTGGGTTTAAAATTTTGAAGGGGGGGAGCTTTTTTCGTAATTTTGTCCTACACTCGTGCACTGATGAGGCGGCACTGATGGGGTTGCTCTGAAGAGGGGGCACTGATAGGCGGCACTTATGGGCAGTGATAGGTGACACCGAAAGGCAGCACAGATTGGCCTCACTGATGGGCACAGATTGGCATCACTGATTGGGCACTGTTGGGGCTGCATTGTAATCAGGGCACTGATTAGTGCTCTGATTACCTTGTTTACATGTGATCAGCTGTGATTGGACACAGCCCATCACATGGGTAAAGGGTCGCGGCTCTTTGCCGAAATCAGGGTCCCTGGAACACGGCGCGCCCGCTGCGCACCTCCGCGGCTAAACTGGGCGCTGTCATATGACGCCGTCCCAGAACAAGAGCCGCACCGCTTCGCCATAATTTTACTATACGGTGGGCGGTAAGTGGTTAAACAACTCATGGGAAATTTTTAGCACCCCTATAGGTTATCCACTATGTGTTTTGTAATCTCAAAAATTAAAGGTGAATTACAGGTATGGTGTATAGTTTAACATCTGAATGAATGCAAAGTGCTCTCTGACTGGATGAGGTGAGGCGTTAACCTCACGCTCTCCACCTTCTCCAGTCGGAGAACTCTGAATGGTGCCCTCCTGGTCATGGGGCCCAGAAGCAAATGAAGATCATTGGAGTAGCGGGGTCTATTTCACTGTTCCCCCAAGCCACTTGGTTATCACTTTTGCCTTATGACAAGGTGCTCCGTCATGCTGGAAAAGGCATTGTTCTAAACCAAACTGTTCTTGGATGGTTGGGAGAAGTTGCTCTCGGAGGGTGTTATTGTACCATTCTTTGTTTTTAGGCAAAATTGTGAGTGAGCCCATTCTCGTATGTAGACCAGTTTACCCCTAGACTCCGCTGACTGTAGCATCACATAGAGAACTGGAATAAAATGGGGAATAGTAGCAGCTGGCATGCATAGTTTCTTGAATGACGTCAAGGAGAAAGGGGATCCTATGACTTGGGGCAAGCACCGGGTAAAACTCATAAATTATGAGTTTGTCTGTCCTAACTGTTGTGACTCTTAATGTTTGCCTATAAACATCCGGCAGTGACCTGGAAAATCTGGTTGGAGAACCCCCTGTAGAAGACCATTGGACGTATATGTGTAGCGGCTGGGTGTTGGAGCCCACTTTTTCTCACAGTGGCATAAATCACATTAGACGGTTTGCAGAACACCAGTGTAGGACCACTTTAAACCACCCTAGTCAGACAATATAGTTCATATTTGTCCTCTGTAAACTACTCAATGGACAAAAACCCCCAGTTATTCCACATTGGGTGCACCATCTTTTATTATGCAAAGCATAGAGAAGAATACACCATGCTATTACGACGCTTCCTGATGACGTAAAACAAAACGTACGTCTCGGTGCTTTCCGGTCACGTCACTTCTGGGTCCTGGCTTCCGGTTTGCCTTTACATGCAGTGGAACACACGCCCACCTTTGAGCGTGAGCTGGGTGGTGTGTGGTTTCTTTGCAGCATTACATGCAGACTTTGCTAGTGCTGGGAAGGCACCTACAAATGTAAGAAGGCATTCCTTGTTTTTAATATTTTTAAATAAAACAATATTGCACTATTGGTTCCTCCCTCTCTTATTTTTAATGGTTCACCATGGTGGAGAGGATGCATAAATACAAGTCTCCTGATATATTCCTAAGAACATCCAAGCAAGCCCCAAGATTTTATCATTCATCTACATTTGACCACCTTTTTTAAGTAAAGAGGTCATGGTTGTCTGGTGAGTAGGACATCCTAACTGAGCACTTTGGGTGTGTGTTTTGGATACATACGTTTTATTGGGGACACTTCACTGAAGATTATTTGGACTGTTTTTTTTTTTTTTTTTTGGTTGTTTTTTTATTTTATTTAAAGGACTTTCAACTATTATTGGTTTACAATTTTCTGCACTTTAATGTATCTGTTATGAGGTTTTATATGGCATACTATTTTTTTATAATATTGGCACTTTAAAGCGGAGGTTCAGGCAAAATAACATCCATATACAAGCACACTCCTTAAAGAACGAACATGTACATTAGCCACTTTTTTTTTATTTTTATGTAGTACATACCGTACTAATGTCATTTCCAATTTCGTCTTCCGGGTACTCACTCCCACGGGAGTAGGCGTTTCTATTCACCCGCAATGCAATCTGGGAGTTCTCCCAGATGTGACATGTCCTGCAGAAAAAGTTCCCCGGCGGATAAGGTCCCCCCCCCCTGTACTGCGCATGCGCGGCACGAACCTCAACGGAGTTTCCGAAAGTAGCCGAACAGGAAGAGCTGCGAGTCGGCTCTACACAGCGCCTGCGCAGTCAGCTCTACATGACTCCTAGTCATTGTGCAGGCGCTGTGTAGAGCTAACTCGCAGCTCTACATGTTCGGCTACTTTCGGAAACTCCGTTGAGGTTCGTGCCGCGCATGCGCAGTACAGGGGGGGGGGGGAACCTTATCCGCCGGGGAACTTTTTCTGCATTACACCGTCCACCACCAGGAAGTCAGTGCTTGTGGGCTTCAAAATGCCCACAAGCAAAATGGAAAATTCAGACGGCTGATTTTAAAAGTGCATCTTTTGCCAGAAAAAAGACAGGGGAGGTTTAAAGTCACCAAACACGTGAGTACTAATTGGTGATCTACAAATACTTTGCATGCAAGCGGAAAAAAAAAAAAAAATGCAGCGGGAACCTCCGCTTTAATCTAGTTGGTCACATATATTTATTATCTAGCGCCCCCTATCATTTATTTTCTTTTTACTCAAGTTAGCTGCTCCCCAGAAATTGTAGATTTTCTATCTAATTTTAATTTTATTTACATTAGTATTTTTGGCACAAGGCCCCTTTCACACCAGCGGACCGTATGTCCGCTTTTTCATCCATCCATTTACGGATGAAAAAGGGACATACGTTGGTCCCTATGATATCGCGGGTGTCAGTGGATGAACATCCGCTGACACCCGATCTCATCCGGGTCCGCAATCCTCCGATTCTGCAGACGGAGGAAAATCCTATTTTTCTATCCGTCTGCAGAGCGGATCGGATGAACATGGTCAGACGGTCCGTGTTCATCCGATCCCTGCCATAGGGGAGAGTGGAGATCTGACAGGGCGGTCCCTGCACAGTGTGCGGGGACCGCCCTGTCATCCGCCGGCTCAGCGGGGATCAACGGAGGTTCACGGGGCGGATCTTCACAGATCCGTCCCGTGTGAAAGGGGCCTAAGGTTTTTTTTGTTTTCAGTTTATCCATGCTATTACAGCCTGCGCATCAGACACTTCTGCCCTTCCACTTTACTATAGAAGAGTTGGAAAGGTTTTAAACAGGTTGTGTTTTGTAGGCAGTATATATATTTTTATGACTTTTCAAAAACTGTAAAAAAATAAATAAAAATTTTGTTCAGAATGCTGTGTAAGGCTGGGTTCACACTGATACTACACGACAGTCATACGACCGTCACCGCACTTTGCTCTGCAACATCAGTCCTACATCCATCCGACTTCTTTTTTTTTCGTTATTAAAATTGTATTTTTATTAAGATTTAACATACCCATCCATCCGACTTGAATGAACAGGATACTACTTTGATCCAACTTTGTGATAGTCTGTCTTGTCCTTTGACCAATCAAAACAATCCCAGTGTGAGATAAATTCCTTTTCCTGCTGCTGTAATCACCATGTCTGATGTCACAAGTTGGATGGTTAGGACAAGGATCCGACTTTGGACCAAAGTAGTGCAGGGAGCATTTTCAAAGTCGTACCGACTTGTGTCGGACCAGTTAGGACGGCTCTCGTATGGAATCATTGATTTATACACGTCATGCAACATGAGCTCCCAATGTCGGAGCGTTTGTCGTGCAAGTGTGAACCCGGGCTAATTGACTCATGTTTCATACATCAATCACTTTTCTTCTGTGTTTGGACTTTGTGGTAACATGGTGAGTTTGTACACTTGTGAAGTTCTGTATTTTAGCCTCGCTGAGCATTTCAGCCCTTATGATTACTACTTGGGTCCCCAGTTGTGCTGTCACTTGACAAAATAAGCTACTTGATATGCAGGTCATTGTAAAAATCAATTCTAATTCCAGGCCATTTTTTCAGCCAGTATTCCACTTCAATTTGTTTTTCCGATGCGGATTTTGGGGGGGGGGGGTGGGGGAGTGTTACGTCAAACTGCAATCTTATGATCTGTCTCACTGCTCTTGGTTTGTATTGATTAGTCTTGTTTAGCTTTGACTTATGCCCCGTACACACGATCTGAAAATTGGACGACAGATCGTCCGACTTTTTTCGTTGACTAGTCGCAAGTAGAAATTGAATAGGTTAAAGTCACAAATTCTCATACGACAGAAAAAAAAATCGGAAGTGATGTCATGTGTTGTAATGTATTTGTGTTGTATTTTCGGATTAGGTATTGTACGAGGAAAATTTTCGTGCATGTCCAATAAAATGATATCGGATGAACTGTCGTGATCGGCTCACGGAAGCCCTGTACTAGCGATCCGATTATTGTACGATTCTTCTTCGGACGATATTTTTCGTACGATATTCGGATCATGTGCACGGGCCATAAGACTTTCAGAGAAGCTACAGGTGTCAATGGTTTCCTGACTGAGGTCAGAGCCGTCATAGGTGTGAGGTCTGCTAATGATGGTACAATGCTGCAGGTTACCTTTCCTATATTGTGCATTGCTGGAAATCTCTGCAATACTTTGGTACAGAATCTTATCTCTTTTTGCAGTTTGCAGGAAAAAAACAGCAATAATTCTACAGCTGCAGTTTTTAATAACAGTGATTTGTTGTTTTTTTGTTTTTTTGCAGTCTATTGGTTTTCCTTGTTTAGTTTTTCACCTGTATATACACATCGGTTTTAGACTGAAGTCACCATTTGCACTTGCAGAGCTACGTTTACAAATCGCAGACGTACAAATGTGAATGTGTTTCAGTTGCGGTGCCATTCATTGTTGGCGGCACCCTAAATGCATGTCTAACCTTGAAACTCAAAGGGCTATGGGCTTCTTTAGGGGTTTTGTTATGTGTAGGGCAGCCCATTGAAATGAATGGGCTGCCCATGCTACACAAGTGTAAATGTGTTGTGTTTTTTTTTTTCTCATTTAAGATTGTAAATAACTTTCAGCACAATATATTTTAAGATGCATATTTTAAGCTTATAGGACTTTCCCATATTTCTAATAACTTTTTTCTCTTATCGTCCATGGACTGACACAGCTGGATACTGTAAACGTGTGGGTATATGTCCCTGCTCGCAGGAGAAGATCTAGGCAGAATGTTAGATTGTTAGAAACATACATTCTAGAACAAACCAGAGCTGAACAGCCCCACCCAGGTGGGCGGTCCCTCCGGACATTACCCTCCCACCTGCAGTTAGCAGCCTCAGTTTTTTTCTGCCTAGCAGGAGGAGAAGACGTGGCTCTCTCAGGATCCAGTCTCCTGGAAGATTTTACTTTTAAATTTTATTCCTTTGGGAATTTTATTTTATTTTTGAGACCTTTTAATCAACTGTCGGCTGGGCAACAGGTTGGGTACACTGGTATCCTCGTCTTCCCTGTCCGACCATCGAGCGTGCTGATCCTTGCCTTGTGTGTGAGACTCGGTTCACGACATGACTCCAGGGGTGGCCGGGTTGCTTTCATGCTCCCACGGTCCTCTCAAGATTGAACAGTACCTGACTGTATCTCTCGCGGTGGACCGGGCCGACAGCTACACAGTACTGCTCTGTGATAAGGTCTGTCTGAAACAAGCCAGTGGGTCCCTGAAAGGGACGGTTAAGTAGTCTCTCCTACTGCAGGTGAGTACATGCTGGCTGTGTTTCTTTATATGGGGGGTTTCTCCCTGTCTCCCCGCTGTTATGCTGCTCTCTGCACCCTGTACTGGTGCTGTGCTTGGGGGTCCCTCTGGCCTGGCTGGGCGATCATACCTGTAGTGGGTTCGGGAGAGAGGGGCAGTTTTTCTGGTGTGTGAGGTGGGTATTGCGTGCGCCATTAGCGCACATTAGAGCTTTGAATTTCACGCTCGGCGGCCATCTTGGCGTGGTTCAATGGCGCAGTTATAGCTGCGGCCAGCGGCCATTTTCTTGTAGCCGTCGGTTTCGGCCTCTAGCGGCGGCGCGAATCTCCTCCACAGATTCTTCACTCTCCTCAGGCTCACAGCGCAGTTTCTTCAGCAGGACTGAGCGGTCCTTAAGGGTTGGTGAGTCCTCCGGGTATCCCCCTCCTCAGCGTAGCCAGTGGGTGGACTGTATATTCACTGTATAGTGTATAAGGTCTCAGAGGGTGGCGTTATGGAGTCTGATACACCTGCTCTCCACACTTGTCTGGGGCAACTGGCAGTGCTGCACAGTTAAACATGTTCATATGTTTCCTGCACCTGCGGTCCTTATGGACCAGTTGTCGGCAGTCCTGGAATCATTCCTTGTCAGAATGGAAGCGGTGTGCGAGCAAAAGGAGCTATAAGCCCCCTCTCCCCACAAAAATCTTTAGTGAAGGAGTGCTCTGATTCAGATATGGGCCTAGCTACTGTGCTCAGGACCCTAGCTCTGAATATTTAATGTTTATGAACAGGACATTCCCTTGTGAGGAAGACTCCAGTTCTGTGTCAGTAAATGACAGGGCGCTTGTAAGTGAACTCATTGATGTGAGGAACACTCGCAAGCTGGGTGCTGTGGCTGAGGTACCTCAGGTGGACGCTGTTTCCCTTGGTTCCTTCAAGCTTTTTTTTTTACACAGCTTCCTCGCTGTTTTACTCACAGGCTGCGCCAAGAGCAGCATGGGGATGATACAGTGGTACAGTGTTTCCCTCCCCCTGGTCGGTGCAGCATGGTGGGGGGGGGACTTTATTCATTTATGTCTCTAGTCCCTGTGAGCCTTCTGTGTGATGTCCTGAGGAAAAAACAGGGTCATTGCACCTGTGGTTTCCCGCCATTTCCTGGGGAACGCTCTGACCTCTGACAGACACACGGTCTGAGGATCAGAGGTTACCTGCATGTTGCTTCGGCAGAACAGTCAAGCAGGTTGGAATGATAGAGAAGATTATGCGCCTCTGCGCCATAAATTAAACTCATCCTATACCTCTACACTGCATACATTCACAGTGTATGTATGTGTTATTGGTCTCTGTGTCTGCGTGGGTGTCCCCCCACATTCCAAAGCTGTGTTTCAGTGCCATACATGATATAAACGTACAAAATATGTTTATGCACGACTCCAGATACATTCACAGTATATGTATGTATTCTACTCTCTGGGGCGGGTTTCCGCCGGGGGCTCCGGTGTCCTCCCGCGCTCTCATGGGGAACGCTCTGACCTCTGACAGACACACGGTCTGAGGATCAGAGGTTACCTGCATGCTGCTTCGGCGTTCCGCGCTCTCTGCACAGTATAGACATGTTCAATATGTTTATTGCACATACTATACATGTTTACCGTATGGGTATACTGTTTGCGTGGGGGTACTCCGGTTTCCCCTACGCTCCAATGGAAATGCACAGCATAAACATGTGCAATATGTTTTTTCACATGCTATTATTCCTACACAATATCTGTGTGCTGTCTGCGTTGGGTTCTTCTGGGTGTTCCGGTTTCCTCCCACGCGCTGATGGTATGTGCGCTTTGGCCTTCTGCACAGTTAAACATGTTCAATGTTTATCACGCATGCTATAATACCTACACGGTATGTGTAGGCAGTCTGTGTGGGTTTCCTCCTGGTACTCCGGTTCCCTCCCACACTCCATTGGTATGGGCGCTTCGGCGCTATGCACAGCCTAAATTTGTGCGCTGGGCTATCCACATACTAACATACCTACCCGTTATGTCTGTGCAGTCTGCGTGGGTTTCCTCCGGGTCTCCGCCCACGCTACATGACATGCGTGCCTTTGGTGCAATACACGGTGTAAACATACACATTATGTTTATACACAACACTAAATACATTCACAGTAGTTGTAGGTATTGCATTCTCTGGGTATGTGTGGGGTACTTCGGTTCCTCCCACGCGCCAATGGTGTGCGCGCCTTCGGTGCTATGCACACATGGGCTTGTGCAAAATTTTTAGCACACATACTATAATACCTACACGGTATGTATATTTAGTCTGCATGGGTTTCATCCGGGTGCTCAGGTTTCTCCCCCGCGCTCCAATGGTGTGCGCATTTTCAGCACTATGCACAGTATAAACATGTGCAATTTATTTATTCGCAGGCCAACATACCTGCACGGTTGTGTACGCAATCTGCGGGGCTGGTTTACGTCCAAGCCCCGATGATGTGCGCGCCTTCGTCGCTGGCACAGTATAAACGTGTTTAATAGGTTTATCCACACATACTACACTACATACGCCGTATGTGGTTGTATTATGCTCTTTGTGGCTGGGTGGGTTTCCTCCCACACTCTATTTGCGCGTTTGACGCAATACATAGTATAAACTATGTGTTTGTACAATCAGCACTTATCCATGGGTAGCTGCTGGATGGAGTATTGTCCCAAGGATCCCTGGTTTCAGGGGTACGTACCACTTTCCACCTGCTTTCAGTGGTGATCAGAAGCGCTGGCTTGGACTGTGGTCGCCAGGCTGAGGTTAGCTTTACATCCGTTAGTGGCTGCGTCTCTGGCGTTTTTGTAGCTCAATGACTGGGCAAAACCTTCTGCTTCATCCATCAGTTGACTAGCAGGTGCACTGCAACTGCTTTAGCCTTTAGGGTCTCTGTGCCCAGGGTGGGGTTGCGCCTCCTGTGGAGGCTGAGGTACTGGTCCTCTGATAAAGTTTCTAGGGAAGTTCTGTCAAGTTGCCTTTATTGGCCAGGAGTTGAGGCGCCCTGTATGCCGGGGCCTCTCTTCTCCGATACATTGCGGAGTCTTTGGGATTTTCATACATCTCGCTGCAAGACGGTCCTGTCGGCCGTGTGCATTGCAGGGGAAGGGTCCTTGCATCCGGAGGCGTTTCCACTTCCTTTACCGGAGGTGGGGGCACCGGAAGTGGACCTTATGGCCTCTCGACTCACTCGCAAGGTGGCAAGATCGTGGCCAGGTCCACGGACCCCTGGGCAGACGCGTCAGATGCGTTGGAAGCCCGTGGGGGCAGTATCGCCTGATATATGCTTACCCTCCGCTACTGTTGTTGCCTCGCCTGCTTCGCAGAGTAGGGGCTGAGGCCATTCCGGTGATCCTCATTGCTCCGGAACGGCGACATTGGTACGCGGATCTACTTCGGCTAGTCGCAGACATTCCTGGCGACGGCCTATTGGGGTGGACCTTCTGTCTCATGATCCCATATTTCATCCTGCTTTACAGTCCTTGGCTTTAATGGCATGGCTGTTTAAAGCCAGGTGCTGAAGGACCGAGTTCTCTCGTATTCGGTCATCTCTTCTATTTTGTTGACACGGGAATCTTCCTCCAGAAAGATATCTCACCGTACCTGGAAGGCTTACATCGCTATGTGCGAGGAACTTGGGTGGCGTCCTCGGATGTATTCCACTCCCACGATTTTGCTGTCCTTACAGCGTGGTGTCACCCAAAAGCTGGCCTTGCATACCCTTTTTGAGGGTCGAATTTCGGCCTGGGCTGTCCTTCTTCTTTTTTTTTTTTTTTTTTTTTTTCAACGACCGCTACCGGGCCATTCCTTGATTAGCACCTTTTGTGCAGGGGGTTCGCCATGTGATCCCCCCTGTCAAGCCTCCTCTCCCTACTTGGGATCTGAATTTTGATGCATTTCGGTTCTCCAAGAACATCCCTTTGAGAATATCAGAGAGATTCCTCTCTTGACCTTGTCCCAGAAGGTGGCCTTAGTGGCCATTACTTCGGTTAGACGGGTGTCTGAGTTGGCGGCCTTGTCCTGCAAGTCACCTTACTTGATCCTCCATAAGGATATGGCGGTGTTGCGCCCACGACCATCCTTTTCAAAAGATGGACTCGGCCTTTCACCTTAAGGACATTGTTCTTCCGTCCTTGTGTCCTCAC
The DNA here is from genome assembly GCA_029206835.1 of Rana muscosa. Lineage (NCBI taxonomy): Eukaryota > Metazoa > Chordata > Amphibia > Anura > Ranidae > Rana > Rana muscosa. Next base: position 49,159,456 of record CM055128.1, read on the forward strand.
CCATCGCATCCCTGAGAGTTTGCGCTTCATACATTAAGATGGGTACACCCGTAAGGCTTGTAACTGTCTGCTACTGTTTCCATTCGGAAGTCTGTCTCTGGTCCAAAACAGGGCCGAGCGGTGTCGTCTGCCACCGTTTCTAGGTGGATCAGGCAGACCGTCATACAGGCCTATGCCCTTAAGGGGCGGGCACCTCCCTTTCCGGTTGCGGCGCATCCCACCAAGGCAATTGGTGCTTCCTGGGCCTTCCGACATCAAGCATCGGTTGCACAAGTGTGCAAGGCGGCGACCTGGTCGTCCGTTCATACCTTTTCAAAAGGTTATAAGGTTGATGTGGCTGCATCTTCGGATGCTTCCTTCGGCCGCAAAGCATTGCAGGCCGCTGTTGAATGTTGCAACTCCTCCGTTGAGGAGCTCTGCTTGTTTGGAGTGAAGTTTTGGTTGTTCCTTTACTACTGCTTCCACCCTTCTGATACTGCTTTGGGACGTCCCACACGTTTACAGTATCCAGCTGTGTCAGTCCATGGACGATAAGAGAAAATAGGATTTTTGTACTCGCAGTAAAATCCATTTCTCTGACGTCCATGGACTGACACAGCACCCACCCTTCGTTTTTAAGGTTTGTACTGCTTTGTTACGAACTGAGACTGCTAACTGCAGGTGGGAAGGTAATGTCCGGAGGGACCACCCCCCTGGGCAGGGCTGTTCAGCTCTGGTTTGTTCTAGAATGTATGTTTCTAACATTCTGCCTAGATCTTCTCCTGCGAGCAGGGACATATACCCACACATTTACAGTATCCAGCTGTGTCAGTCCATGGACATCAGAGAAATGGATTTTGCGGTGAGTACAAAAATCCTATTTTTTATTTTTTTTACATCCATTTGTGCAGTAATGCCCTTATGGTGATCAGAGGTGATTTTTTTTTTTTTTTTTTTTTTATCAATAACTTTTTTTATTGAAAGCCATATCGGATACAAATCAATTGCAATAGTTTTACAACCAACAGGATAAACGTTAACACGTCTGGGTATAGGGTCGCAACAGTTCCTGAGCGTGTAATCACTGTATCTCTGCTATCTGCTTTGTTATTATGATCCTATCTAGTTATCATAACAGGAACATGGTATGTTATCAACCAAATTTCGAGCCAATATAGTTGTTATGTGCACTAGTGCTAGGGTCCCAGAGGGGCTCCCATGAACAGGGAAAAATAAACAAGAGAAGAAAAGAAAAGAAAAAGAAGAATGAAAAAGGGGGGGAGAGGGAGCGAAGAGATAATAGTAGGGTGGGGGGGGTGTCGTCAAGTTATACCTGGCTCCAAGTCACCGCGTTCCTCCCTTCGGTGCCAGAGCTCCCAAACCATGTTATGCGTGTCCAGCCGATCCTGAATTCTTGCGGTCATCCTCTCCATTACTTCTACATCTCCAATCCTGGCATACAGCGCTCCCTCCGAAGGAGGGGAGCTGCGCTTCCAGTTCAGTGCCACTAGGCAGCGAGCTGCCGTAAGGACATGACTAGCTAGCTTCTTATGTGGGCGTGGGGCCTTCAGAGACATCAGTCCTAGCATGAAAAATTTAGGCGTCATAGGGACCTCCGTCTCAAGGAGACGAATTAGTAGTTGGTGTACAGAAGTCCAGAAGGGGGCTATCAGCGGGCACTCCCAGTAAATATGATATAGAGTCCCCTTTGCCCCCATGCATCGCCAGCAGCGATCTGAGCTGGCCGGGCGAATGGCATGGAGAACATCCGGGGTCATGTACCAGAAGTACATAATTTTGTAAATATTTTCTTTGTAGAGCGTGCATAGCGATGTCTTGGACGCCTGGGTCCAAATGGCCCGCCATTGGTCCACGGGTATCTCCTCACCCAAAGCCTTTTCCCATTTAATCATATATTTGTGTTTGCCCATTGAGTCAAGGGGCCTCTCATTCAGTATTTTGTATATATCTGAGATCAGGCCTCTCTGAGCTGATCCTGCCAGAATAAGGCGCTCAAAAGGGGTAGGTGGGGAGAAATGCAGGTTTGGAGCAAACGTTAGGGCATAGTGGCGGATTTGGAGATACCCGTAGAAAGCCTGTTTAGGGAGGTCATATTGTGACTGCAAGTCCTCAAAAGAGCGTAGCTTACGGGTGCGTGGGTCTATCAAGTTTCCATAGTGGAAAAGGTTTCTCGTTGTCCAGGGGGAGGACATTTGGTGGGTTAAGCTATCTGGCATGTCTGGGTTACAAGCAAAGGAGGTCAGGAGCGAGCTGTCCGATGACTGTTTGTGTTGTCGTGTTAGTTTACGCCATAGCCTCCGGAGCTGTGCCATCGGGCCCAGCAATCGGGCAGGGTCCACCTCCGCGTTCGCGCTCCATAACAGGTTGTTTGGGTGTATCGGGGCTAACCACAATTTCTCTCTCTCTGTCCATTTATTATAAGAGCGGAGTGTGAACCAGGAAGTTATCGCCCTCAGTTGTGCCGCCTGGTAGTATTTAACCAGGCTAGGGAAGGCCAGGCCCCCGTCAGACCTAGCTGCTTGCAATACTGAACGTGGGATTCTGTGCCTCCCGTAGTTCCATGTGAATTGCAGTAGGTCCGCTTGTAAGTGTTTCAGTTGGCCGTAGGGAACAGGGATAGGTAGGGTCTGGAAGAGGTACAGTAATTTCGGGAGGATCGTCATTTTCACAGACGCGATCCTTCCAAGCAAGGAGATGTGGTGTTTTTTCCATTGTTGGAGAAGGGTTCTGATATTGTGGAAAAGAGGAGGGAAATTCTCCCGGTAAAGGGTGGCGAATTGTGGGGTGATATTAATTCCTAGGTACTTTAGGGCAGTGGTTTTCCAGCTATAGGGGAAATTGGCTTTCAGGTGTGCTACCTCCTCCCCCGGTGTGTTGATTGGAAGGGCCTCCGACTTAGAGGTATTGATTTTATATCCCGATAGAGCCCCATATCGATCTAGTTCTGCATGGAGATTTGGGAGGGAGGTTCTAGGTTGGGTTAATGAGAGAATAATGTCGTCTGCGAACAGGGAGATTTTAAACTCCCTGTCTCGTACTTTTATGCCCTTAATGTCCGGGTTATTACGGATTGTGGCTGCTAGGGGTTCCACACACAGTGCAAATAGCAGGGGTGAGAGCGGGCACCCCTGTCTGGTGCCATTTCGCACCGGTAGTGGAGCTGACAGGGCGAAGGGGGTCCTGACCTGGGAGAAGGGGTTTGAGTATAGGTGTTGTATGGCTCTATAGAAGGGTCCCCCAAATCCCACGTGGCGGAGTGTGGCGAACAGGAAGGGCCACCCCAGGCGGACGAACGCCTTTTCTGCGTCTAGACTCAGTAACAGGGCTTGTGTGCGCTCCCTGTTCGCCACCTCCACCAAGTCTATGACCTTCCTGGTGTTGTCTCCTGCCTGGCGAAGGGGGACGAAGCCCACCTGATCCTTATGGATCAGGGAGGGCAAGACCGTGTTCAGGCGTATAGACAAGAGTTTGGTGAATATTTTAAAGTCTGAATTGAGCAGGGCAATTGGCCTATAATTAGCGCAGATGGAGGGGTCTTTCCCGGGCTTGGGGATCACTGTGATAAAGGAACTCTGCATATCCCTCGGGATCGGGGAGTCATGTAGGAAAGCATTAAAGAGTCTGCCCATAGAGGGGAGCAGGAGTGGGAGAAATTCCTTGTAGTACTCATAAGGAAAGCCATCTGGGGCTTTACGATTGGGTAGGGATTTGACTGTCTGTTCTATTTTCTCGTGTGTTATCGGGGCGTTCAGGGAGTCAAGATCTGTAGATCGGAGTTGCGATATTCCACTATGGTCCAGGTATTGCTGGATACGTGTGGCCGTTTCGGGCGTGGGGGGGTTTGCGGGAATATCAGGATTGTTATACAGGGCCTCGTAGAATACCGCAAAGGATTGTGCTATGTCCTTAGGGTGGGAAACCAGGGCGCCTGAACCGTTTTGAATCTGATGTGGGGTCGACGCCTGGGTGTTGTCACGGAGCTTCCGAGCTAGCAGTGTATGGGCTTTGTTACCCTTGTCGTAAAACTTCTGCTTTAGTTTGATAAGGGCTTTCTCAACTCGGCCCAGGGCCAGGTCACTTAAGGTTGCCCTAAGGGATGTTATTTTTTTTAGGAGAGTCAGAGTGGGGTTGGATTGGAGTTGTTTTTCAAGGGTTCTAAGCTCTTTCTCTGTCTGGGTCTGCAAGGCCTGCGCGTCCCGTTTCATGGCAGAGGAGAGGGCCAAGCATCTGCCCCTCACCACCGCCTTATGGGCTTCCCATAGAGTGGATGCGGTTACATCCCCCGTGTTGTTTTCTGCCATATAATGTTGTAGTGTGGAGGACAGTTCTATTTTCGAGGGGAGGTGTTGCAGCAGGAATGTGTTAAGTCGCCAGGTGCATGGTCCTCGCGTCGGGGCGCCTAAGTCCAGGGTCAGCACCACCGGGGCGTGATCCGGCCACGAGATTGGCAGAATCTGTGCGGTTCGGGCCATGCGCAGGGTGGCATTATTAACAAAAACGTAGTCTATACGGGAGTGCGTTCGGTGTGGGGCAGAATAGAAAGTGTACTGTCGACCACCAGGGTGGAGGGCCCGCCAGGCGTCAAAGAGGGCGTACCTTCTGGTTATTTGGCGGAAGAGCCTCGAGTCTCGAAGTGCTTGAGCAGTAGGCGCCCTGGGGCCCAACCCCTGGCGATCCGCCAGCTCCGAGTGGGTTAGGTTAAAGTCCCCCCCCCCCACCAATAATATTCCATGGTCTGAGCGGAAGAGGCGAGCTAGCGCTCTATTAAGGAATCCCGTCTGCCTGACATTTGGGACATAAACTACACAGAACGTGATCTCCCTGTCCAGCCACAGGCCCCGGAGGATAAGGAAATGGCCCTGAGGATCACTATAGTGGGACGAGTATCTGAAGGGGGACCCCTGTTTGATCAGGATGGCCACACCCGCTCTCTTGTGGGGCCCTGAGGATAGATAAACCTGTGGGTAATACCTGGAGGCGAACGCGAAGGTGCCCTCCTTGTCAAAGTGGGTTTCCTGTACCATTACAACACTCGCCCCCGACTGCTTAAACTCCCTCAGTGCCAGATGTCTCTTACGATTAGAGTTCAGGCCGTGGACATTTAAAGATAATATCTTAGCCATGAGTGTTCGGGTGGGGGGTGTATATACTCATCTGGTGGAGGCGGAGATGTTCCGGGCAGCCATGGTTGGGAGCTGGTTTTGCACTGGAGGAGATCCGGGAGTATCGGTGGGGGAGCCAGGTGACGACAAAGGAAGGGAAGGGGTTAGTGCACGAAATCTATGTATGAACACAAAAAACATTATCAGACCTAAGGAGACCAGCCGGCCCAGGTCCAGAAGGCTTCCCGTGGGCCCCCCCCCCCGCCCCCACCCCATCAGGGTGAGCCAGGGGGACCCAGGGGAATCCAAAGTCCACCATGCAAGACATTGTAAACCCGCTTGCTCTGGTAGTCCAGTAATCCAAAAAAGGGAAGAAAAAAAAAAAAGATAGGGGGGGGGAGGCAGGGGTAACTCGGACAGTCTCTCTCTGAAGTCTCTTCCGAGACTCGCCCATAGTGTCAATCTGGGTATAGCTAGGGTGCCAAAAGTGGGTCAGTGAACAGCCTGATGCCAGGGATGCTCCACCTGGATGTGCAAAAAAGAAAAAACGAAGAAAGGGGGTGAAGGAACGGTCCTTCAAGCATGCAATGAGTTAGTGGGGTGACTTGCTCATGATCTTCGCTGGTGTGATCCCCGGCCTCTCGGGGATCTCTCCGGTCCTCTGGAGCGTTTAGGTGGAGGGACCGTCTGCCACACTGTGGGCGGTGGGGGCGGGGTGGCTATGAGGTCCCATTCGGGAAGCTGGGGTGCTCTAAGTTCCAGGGTGTTGCAAAAAGGCTCGAGGTCCTCCGGGTATCTCAGGGTCGCCGTCTTGCCCTGATGTTTGGCTGTGAGGCTGAAGGGGAATCCCCATTGGTAAGGTATGTTCTCTTCCTGGAGCACTCGCAGCAGTGGTTGGAGAAGCCGTCGTTTTTGCAAAGTGATCCAGGACAAGTCCGGGAATAGTTGGATGTGGTGGTCTCCTAGGGTTACTTTGCGTGCTAGGCGGGCTTGCCTCATGATATCTTCTTTTAAGGGGTACGATGACAGCCTGCAAATAATATCTCGGGGTCTGGCAGCGGTGCCCTTGGGCCGTAGTGCTCGGTGTGCTCTATCCATTTCGATAGTGTGGTTTGGGGCCGCCCCAATAAGGTCATTAAAGAGAGATTGTAGCGTGTTCTGGACATCTTCCGGGCCCTCTGCTTCTGGGACCCCCCGGACACGGATATTGTTCCTGCGCCCCCTGTTGTCCAGGTCCTCTACGTGGCGCTGCATGTCTCGGAGGAGGGTACGGTGTTCCGACCCCTGAACTTGAGTTCTATGTATTGCAATTTTGGTTTCTTGGATTTCCTCCTCAGCCATCTCCACCCTGTCTGCTAAGTGTTTGAGCCCCGATTGAAGGGCTTGAATCTCTGATCTGCAGGTGGACTTCACTTCCTCGACTAGTTGTCTGAAATCGTCCTTAGTCGGCATTGCTTGGAGATATGCCTGCCACGGCGGGGGTAACTGGGGGGGATGCTCCTGTCCCAGTGCCCTGGGGTTGTTGTTCGGCTGATCATGGGGATAGTGGGGGTATAGGCTGGCTCCCCAGAGGGGATTTGGTGAGGTATAATGGGCCCCCTGGTATTCCCACGGGTCACTCCAGTCCAGGCTTTGCGGGGGTGGAAGATTCCTGGCAGGGGACTTCGGGGCTTGAGGAGGGGGAGGGGGGCTTGCTGCCTGGGCATATGAGAGGGCTGGTGCTACATGTTGGCCTTGTGGAGGAGGGGCCCTCGACCTGGATTGCCTCTGTGCCCTGGGTGATGGGGGGTCCGGTACGGTGGTCTCAGTGGGGGTAAAAGTTCCCGGCGATCCGCAGGTCAGGGGTGTGTGAGGGAGGCTTGGCAGGGATGGATGGTTCTCTCCTCCTCCAGCATAGGGCTGCGAGCTGGCAGCTGTTTCCGTTAGGCCCGGATCCGAGGCGGTACGGAGCAGCTGCGGGAAGGCCCCAGAGCACTGGGTGTACGGCTGAGGCCTCGTGGGGAGTCCCAAGATGGCCGCCGGAGATGAGGGGCGGCTGTCTGCGGGATGAAGCGTTGGCCCGAGGGGGGGACTCACCGCTCCCTGGACCCGGGGCGGCTCCCCGGTCATCTGCTGTGAGGTGCCTGGGCCCAGGGGATCCCGTTGTTGCTGGGAGGCCGGGATGGAGTCCGGATGGAGAGCTGCGGCCTGCTCCGTGGCGCCGGCCGGCGCCATCTTGATCATTCTGCTCAGCGGGAGGTCGGGGTGATTAAAGTACTCCCGGAGGTCGGATGACGAACCCGGGGGGGGGGGGTTGCGAGGACCCCCGAGGCTTTGTGGAGCGGGTCGCTCTGGATCCACCCATTTTGGAGAGGTATGGCACCCTTTTTTTTGATTCTAAGCTGCGGGCTGAGAGAGAGCTGCAATGCTACGCTGCCATTCAGGTCAGGTTCCGGCCATGCCCCCCAGAGGTGATTTTTAATAGATCACAACCTTTCGAGAATTCTTATTCAAGGAATATTTATTATGCCAACTGGGAACACATTGTTCATATATTTTATTCATAATCTATCAATGCTTTTATTAGGGGTGATGGCATGTTAGATTGAAAAGCTTAACGTATATATCTAAAGCCAAAACATTATTTCCCCTGTGCTTCTTCATTTTGTTTTTTTTTCACGTTGAAGAGATGATCTGATATCCTATAGATACACCAGGAAGGAGGAAAACGTAAAAAAAAAAAAAAAGGGGGGGAGGGGGGGCTTTTTAGACAGTTGTCATTAGAACATGTGTCCCCCTGTTTTGGTCACCTCCTAATTTTCCTTTTAAAGTGGTTGTAAACTCTTACATATACCCAGTGAAGTGACTGGCCTCAGGGGATACAGAGATGAAACAAATCCTTGTACCCGTTTTTATATGTAGTCTTCTTTCCGGCCATTAAAAGTGCAGAATTTACACAGGATCTCTCTCCTCTGAAAAGCAGGGGGCTGAAGTTGCACCCTGCAGAGTTCAGTGAGAAGAGGAGACACTCCCTTTCACACAGGAACTGGGGCTGTGAATCAGCTAAAGGTCCCTCCCCTGTCACTTCTCCCCTCTCCCCCCCCCCCCCCCCCCCCGGCGGCAGGAAAACTTGTCAGAAGTGTGGATCGCCGCCGCCGCTCATCATTGCAAGATAAGCAAAACAGAAGTGGCACGATAACTTCTTCTGCTCATCTCCGTTGCCATCACAACGGGGTGGGCACTTCTGCCGCCGCCCGTTGTGATGGCAACCTGAAGTTTTTCTGCGCTACGAGCTGTGTATACTGCGCATGCGCAAGAACAGGCAGTGCATGCTGGTTATTCAGCAGCACCGTATCCCATAAGATTATGCTTGTGGGCTTCACATGCCCACAAGCAAGATGGGAACTGCCAACAAGGACAAATAAGGTTAGTTTTTATATAAAATGTTAACTGTAGCGGCACAGTTTAGGAGTGCCACATTAGTATAGTATGATGTGAATAGATGCATTTTTTTCTTTTTTAAATGTCTGTCCTTGGAACTCCGCTTTAGTTTAACAAGCTGAATCTAATTGGTTACTATGCACAGCCGCACCAGATTCTGTGTGCACCACTTTTAGTGGAATCTCCTGCTTAGTGGATTAAGACAAGTACACACTATGGGGGGGGGGGGGGGGGGATATGCTTTGTTCATATTTCATGTCTGAGGTTTACAACCACTTTAGTGGTCAGCAGGACAAATAGGAGGCAATACATCTCCAAACCGGGGACACAGGCAGAAATGACCACAAAATGGGCAGATGTTCTAAAGCCAACACATTTCTGTAGTTTTGGACAGTTGTGTTTTTTATTTTTATTTTATTTTTTAGAGTAGTAAACTTTTAACATGACGTTTTTAATATTTTCTTTTTTTGTTTGTATTTTTTATTAGGCAAGAGAGAACGTCCACCAGCATGGAGAGAGATTGGTATGTTTTTTTTTTTAAACAGCCTTTAAAAAACTTTTGGACAGGAACATTGTTACCCTGTGTGAAAAGTCAGCAAGACATCAGGAACCTGGGAGAAAAGTCGGCAAGATAACCGTATGCATCATCTTTACTTCCCAAATCAGCCCACCACAGGCACCGTGACCAGACATCCAATCCAGCGCTTTGTCTGCCATGTAGAAAAATGTGCTGCCTGTGTTAGAAGTACGATGTCTAGTGTTGGTACAATGCTGATCGGCAGAGCAGGAGAAAAGGGAGACTGCTCAACTTCCATGTTGACCCTCTGAATAATATGAATTAAGGGAACAGACACAATCGGCACATTCCAAGTGTAAACAAAACTCACCTTTATTTAACTACTTCAGCCCCGAACCATTTTGCTGGCCAAAGACCAGGCCACTTTTTGCGATTCAACACTGCGTTGCTTTAACTGACAATTGCTCGGTCGTGCGACGTGGCTCCCAAACAAAATTGTCCTTTTTTTCCCCACAAATGGAGCTTTCTTTTGGTGGTATTTGATCACCTCTGCGTTTTTTTTTTTTTTTGCGCTATAAACAGAGCGACAATTTTGAAAAAAATTCTATATTTTTAACTTTTTGCTAATATCCCTAAAAAATATATTTAAAAAAACGTTTTTTTTCCTCAGTTTAGGCCGATGTGTATTCTTCTACATATTGGGATTTAAAAAAATTTTTTTTTTACCAAGTTACAGCGTCTACAAAATAGGGGATAGTTTTATTTATTTTTTTTAGTAATGGTGGCGATCAGCGATATTTTTTATTTTATTTTTTTATCGTGACTGCGACATTATGGCAGACACATCGGACACTTTTGAAACCATTCTGGGACCATTGTCATTTTTATAGCGATTAGTCCTATAAAAATGCACTGATTACTGTAAAAATGACACTGGCAGTGAAGGGGGTAACTTGTAGGGGGTGCTGAAGGGGTTAAGTGTGACCTAATGAGTGCTTCTAACTGTTAGGGGGCGTGGCTTGCCGTGACACATCACTGATCGCTGTTCCCGATGACAGGAAACACAATCAATGACAGTGTCACTAGGCAGAACGGGGAGATGTTGTGTTTACCCTAACATCTCCCGTTCTTCAGCTCTGGGACCCGATCGCGGGACACCGGCGGCGATCGGGTCCGCCGGTCACGGAGCTTGCGACAGGGTCGATGTAAAAAGTCGTGCAAGCGGTTAAAGTGGTTGTAAACCCCCGATTGTCACTTTTACATATAGGTAAGCCTAGAATAAGGCTTGCCTATAGATAGTGGAAATATCTCCTAAACGTGCGCCGTTTAGGAGATATTAAACTTGTAGTGCGCCAATGTTATCAGCGCCTGCACTGTGAAAAAAACGGGCCTCCATGCCGTTTGTTCACTTGCAAGTGCCATGACTGACGGCTCCCCGTGCGCATGTGTGGTAATGACGTTGTGCGGCTCTGGCCAGTCGGAGCCGGAGTCCATACTAGCCCATTATGCTTTTGCAGGGGACAAAAAGAGAAAGTAAAACCCATCGGTTTATTTCCTATTTAACTACTTGCAGGAAAGCCCGCCCGCAATGTACTGCAGTTACTGGTATGTTACTACCGGTTTCCGGGTTTAGGGAAACGGGCAGGAACAAATATCTGTTAATTCTGCAAAGAAGGGATAAGAAACAGATGTTTAGTAAAAAGCAGCACACTTTACAGAAATTAATACTTGTTAGGCACACGTTTAACCCCTTGATTACCTGAGAATGTTAGTGGTTGTAAAGGCAGAACGTTTATCTTAATGCATTAAGATAATAAGCCTTCTGTGTGCAGCAGCCACCCCAGCCCCCTCTAATATTTGCTTAAGTCTTGACGATCTGGGACACTCAGGATAGGGGGGCAGGGCCAAACCGAGGCTCCATGTCTGAATGGACACAGGGAACGGTGACTCGGCTCAGGTGACCCCATTGCGAGCTGCTTGCTGTGGGGGGACACTCGACAGGAGGGAGGGGCCAGGAGTCCCAAAGAGGGACCCGAGAAGAGGAGGATCCGGGCTGCCCTGTGCAAAACCACTGTACAGAGCAGGTAAGTATAACTTGTTTGCTAGTTTTAAAGAAAAAAAAGAAACTTTACAATCACTTTAACCCCTTCCCAGCCAGTGTCATTAGTACAGATAGTGAATAGTATGATCACTGTATTGGTGTCACTGGTGATGTCAGTTCCCACCCAGTGTAAGTTAGTGCGGAGCGCAATCTGACACTATCACAGTCCCACTAAAAGTTGCTGATCACCAACATTATTAGTAATAAAAAAATATATATATTTTTTAGTTTCAGTATATATACTATCGTTTGTAGACGTAAACCAATCAAGGTATGTAGCAAAACACATTTTGGCCTAAATTTTTGAAAAAAATTGACTTCTTCCGACCATGTCACTTATTCGCAGTGCTCTGAGAATAGATAGCGTCTGTCGTCTTGTAGTTCTCAATGAACTACCACAACACTGTGAGCTCCGTGGTCGTTAATTGATTCCTCCTGTCAGAGTGTATAGACTTGCTCGTACAAGGTTAGAGCAAGCACGTACACTGATAGCTCTGCAGGAGTCCTGCATGACATCAGCGATCTGGTGCAATGCTTTACAGGCTCCTACTAGGAAAAATAATAAATGCACATTTTTTGGTAAAAAGGTTACCTTCTCTTTTAAACATGTCATTTTAAATGGACTTTAAACAACAAACAAATGCATAAATCCAACTTGTGCTGGCCATACACTATACGAAAAATCGGCCAAACCCATTTTCGAAAAACAAACATTCGGCCGTGAGAGCAAACGATGGTGCCATCATGTAATGAACGATAAATCGTTCAGTGGACATAAATGAATCTTTTTTTTTTTTTATTTTTTTTATTTTTTTTTACTATATACCTAGTGCAAACAGTTCGGAGGAGAAACACATTAACCTTTCAATTTATCGTTCGTTCGGCAGAAAATATCCAAACTTGTCCTTCGTTTTTTCGGCTCAAAAACGTCCCAATGATTTTCGGTTTTGTGCCCCCTAACTAGCCGAAAAATGAACGAAATGACCCAATTTCGGCCGATTTTTTTATTTTTTTTTTCCATGTAGTGTATGGCCAGCATAACACTTAAGCAATTACAGCAACACTTTTTTTTTTTTTTTTTTTTCGGATTTATGTTTAATCCATATAAAATAAATTTAATTTGTAGGCACCCTTGGTAGTGTTTGGATTTTTCCAACTCCTGTACCTGCCATTTTTGATGGACAGGTAAGTGTGCTTGTAAAAGTGGAGGAAAATATAAAGGCATGTGATATGGAATACCAGAATACAGTAGTTTTCACTATAGTGGTGATTAAAAAATAAATAAAAATCACAGTGCCCCCCTGTGTTAGCATCCCCAAATCCCATTAATGATAAACAGTTTTGCACACAAAACACATTCCTGCAGCTTAGATTTCTGGTAAGATTTCTGCCATCTAGAGGGGCGGATGAGGAATACAACTCTGTAGTGCTTTAATATAGAATTTCTAGGTTATATTTTCCATTTATTGCACTGTTTAGACAAAAAGTGTTCTTATGTCAAACATTTATTTTCATTACTTTTATTGTATTTTAACAAAAGCCGTTTCATTTTTTTCTAACACTGCATAAAATGTTTACCCAGATGTATTGCAAAGAAAATAAATGATTTATTTTTTATACTATTGAAATAAAGACATTTTAAATTGTATATTTGTCTCCCCTTTTATTCTCGGATTACTTCATGTTCTCTGGTTTTGTGGTTGTATGTTTTTTCAAATTGCCAACATGTTTAAAACATCCCTATTACTGTAAATGCAGTTTCCTGTGGATGAATAGACAAGTACTGTCAGCCATTGCTGCTGACAGCTTGTAGTTCTCAATGAGCTACGAGGTCGCTGGTATTGGAGGTACAGGCAGGCGGCTATCCTGAGAGTCTGCAGAAGCCTGACCTTGCACCCGCGTTCTGCTGATCACGGGCGCAATGCTCTGTAGGCTCACTTTCAATTTTTTCTTTTGGATAAAGTGAACTTCTCTATTAAGGCTGGGTTCACACCATCCCTGCATCCATCTCACAGCAGGGGTCTGGGGCGTCCTGGTTCACTTTCATGTCCGATTTCAGTCCGCACCAGATCTGCTGCGGAGATATGTGAACCGGCTCCATAGAGAGCCGGCCAAAATCTGCTATTGCGAATTGGATGCGGAGAACCCACATGGTGTGAACCCAGCCTAAAATTCCCCTATGCTGGCAGCACACTGGAGAGTTGAACCTCTGCCCTCACACTCAAGAAGCAGCAGCCGCCTGTGTCTCCAGATGTCTGACACTGCACACATTGCTTCAAGCCATAACGCTGCTCAGATAGTTTGACGACTGTTTCTTGATGTTCCAGCAACAACTGCTCTCCTGGTTTTATTTACTTTTGTTGCACTTTTCTGTTTCAATAGTGTTTGGTTATTACAGGATAACATGCAAAAGTTCAGTCCGTGCAGGGGCTAGCTTTAACAATTGTAATAGGTTAAGCAGAGTTCCACCCATTTAAAAGTCAGCAGCTACAAAGAGTGTAGCTGCTGATTTTTAATAATCAGACACCTGTCCCCTGATGCGGGCGCACGAAGCCCCGGTACTTTCCCCCTCTCCACGGCGGCGTTATTCTAACTGTGGGCGCCCGGCTGTGGCTTCACAGCTGGGTGCGCACTGTGCATACGCACTGTAAATGGCCGGGCAATCTTCTGGGACCTGTGATGTGCCCCAGAAGATTGCAGGGAGGGAGGGGGGGAGAGGTGATCATCCTTCCGGCACCAGGGGAGGAAGTGGGATCTGGGTGCCTGTAAAAACGGGCTACCCGCTCCCCCCCCCCCCAAAAAAAAATTACGCCAAATGTGGCAGGTCAGGGGGTCACCATCACCTAAAGCAGAACTTCCATTTTTGGGTGGAACTCTGCTTTAGTTTGCAAAAAAAAGACGAAGAAGATATATGTAAAAAAAAAAAAAGCTCCTCATAGAGAAAACTACAAGCCGCAAAGGCTGTCGGGACTTGTAGTTTTCCATGCACGAATGACTGTAAATGAGTAATGTGGCCGGACAGTTTTTTTGGTGACGTCTGGGGGGGGGGGGGGGGAGAGAGAAGATCCCCCTGTTAGCTGTCAGAGCGGGGGCCTGTCCATTTGTAACATGTTACACCCTGAGTATTTGTGTAACCTGTTACGAAAGGTGAACTTCTCCTTTTAACCCTTTGCAGAGAGAGGGTTGTTTTGGGATGGAGCTAACCTGGCTGATAAGACCGCAGAGAACAATCTTACCTAATAGTAAAATGGTAGTGATTTAAGATTTACATTACAATAAGGTAATGGTTTGTATTTGAAAGCAACCCAGTATAATCTGATCTTGTAATGCACATAAATCAAACATTGGGACTTTTCAGGTGCCAAAAAAAGTCCCAATGTTTGATATCTTTATGTGCTAATATACAAGGATGTGGTGCTTTTTTTCTGCTCCTATTTGTAAAAAAAACTCTCGGTCATAGCTGACTTCACATTCTGACGTTATTGGAGGGGCAGCAACAGGAGTTTGATAAATCACTGACCTCTAAGTGAATATGGAGCGTATATGAAGTGCAGCAGCCAATCGCATTTTAGTTTTTCAGAATACTTTGTGGTGTTGCGTAGATTGGTGGCGTTTGGGTTACTGGATTCTGCAATTTTTTTTTGTTCTATAAGCCTACATCAAAGCCACATTTAGACATAAGGCAATGCTATGACATTTCTGAAGAACTCCAGCAGAGGGCAAATCAAACAAAAGTATGTGCAATATATGTATGCAGCCACGCTGCCTGTGTTGATGGGTTTACTGTATATTTACATCAGAACTGCTCCTCTCTTTTTCCATACAAGTTAATTGGGATGTCAAAATAATGTGAAGCAGGTTGATACAGCTTAAAGCAGGGGTCTTCAAACTATGGCCCTCCAGTTGTTCAGGAACTACAATTCCCATCATGCCTAGTAATGTCTGTGAATGTCAGAGTTTTGCAATGCCTCATGGGATGTGTAGTTCCGCAACAGCTGGAGGGCCGTAGTTTGAGGATCCCTGGCTTAGAGGGAGGTGAAATGCACTTGCCAGTGAACTGTGAATAATCTCAACTGCAAGCAGATTGTAGCTGGAAGAGGACTGCATTTTCCCATTGGCACCGCCCCATTGCAAGGGCTATTTTTTTTATTTGCATGGAGTTGGTTTCCACTTTTTGCAATCTGTGTAGCTAGTAAAAGGCCATTAACGTAAGATGGAATCGGCTCTCTCTCCAAACAATCACTTTATATTAAAAAAATATATAAATAATAAAGTTGATTTTTAAAAGGGTGTCAAAATTGCGGTTAATGCTTTTAGTTTTTCATTCTTTTCAAACCCTTCTGAGAAGACTTCTACTTGAGGGTGAACTTTTTTATTTTTTATTTGTATTTTTATTTAATAAATTTTAAAAATATCAATTCAACCAACCAGCTTTAATGGTCTTTGTCTACTAAATTGTATGTTCATCCAAATCCCTTTGTTTTGAACATATAATTCAAGATTTAAAACCTCTGACAAATCTTTACAGCCATCTGTAGCTCCATTTAAATTTCCCCTCACTTCCTGATCAGGACAGTAACGATCAGAAAATTAGACGAAGAATACCACTTTCAAAACTATCGTACAATAATTTGATCGTTGGTACACAGCTTTTGAGAGGCGATTATGACAGTTCATGCAAAATTATCTGAAGGGACAAACATAAAAATTTCTCGTATGATTTTTGTTTTATTCAGATGAATACTGTACTGATTAATCAAAAGACCAAGACCACACATGCTTGGAAACGAAAAATAATTCAATACAACATATTGCATCACTTTCTTTGTTTGATCGTTGCTGCAGCGCTTCTGAGTATGTTCTTGTGGTAGAGGAGTCCCCTCTGGCCCAATACAATAATAGCTCAGCTATCAGGATTTCTTCGGACTAATTGGTTTGTTTTGCTTTTTGATCCATCGAAGGTCAGCTTTAGGGGAGGCTCAGGCTGGGTTCACACTTATGCAAATTGTATGCGGGTTTCCCTGCATCCAATTTGCATGACAGGAGATTGTGACTGGCTCTCAATGGATCCAGTTTACGCACCTACGGGCAGCTGCGGAGCGCACAGGAAAAGGGTCCTGTGCATCTTTGGCTCAGTTTCAGGTCCGAATTCAGGCAGAAATTTGGACCTGAAATAGTAAACGGGGACACAGTAGACCCCCTGCTGTGCCGCATGTAGTGCTAATGCCAGTTTTTCATTACTGTATGTTCCTATTGTTGGCTTTCTTGTCCTGGTGCCAACTTTTATCTCTGGGACAACAAAGTGAGGGGAAATCTCTTACAGAAGGCCTTGGCCAGCAATAAAAACTTGAGTACAGTGGAACCTCGAATTGTGAGTAACGCGGTTAACGAGCATTTCACAATACGAGCACTGTATTTAAAAAAAAAACCTTTCGCAAAACGAGCAGGATTCAAGCCAAAGCGGTGTGCAATACAGCGTTTGGCCTGAGGTGGGGGGCGCCAGAGCTGAATGGTGCTGTTCGGAAATACTCTGTTTCCGAGGCTCTCCGACATCCCCCGCCTCTGGCCGCATGCGGTATTGCATGCCATTGATGTCAATGCGGACAAATTATTCTCGTTTCCATTGACTTCAATGGGGAAACTCGCTTTGATATGTGAGTACTTTGTATTACGAGCATTCTCCTGGAACGGGTTATGCTCGTAATCCAAGGTTCCACTGTAGTTCTAAATCCTCCCCACTCCATCTAAAACGATAGTGGCTTTTTGTCTGGAATTTAAAGGCTAACTCCATCTTTTACACCTTATTTGGGATATAGCTCCCCCATGACAGCATGTGGGGGTTCTTCTCCCCCACAGCTGCTGTTTCCTTTGACACTTGCACAGCTGTGTGGGCAGAGCAATATCAATTGCAGAGATCTGTGAATGAATGAACTACAAGTCCCATCTTCAACTATGACGCAAGGACTTGTAGCTCTCAATGGAACACAAGTATGATTGCTAGACTTGAAGTTCATTGCCGTTTCTTTACAGATGAAGCCCCTGGAAGACGTCATCTGTGATAAAACGGCGTAGGGAGGAGCAGCGTGCTGACGTCACCACGTACTGCGCCAGTCCCGGAAGCTATGGGCTGTGATCGAGAGCCAGCCCGCCCGCCGGCTCGAATAGAAAATTGAACCGCTATTGCAGTGTTTCTCAACTCTAGTCCTCAAGGCGCCCCAACAAGACATGTTTTCAGGATTTCCCTCAGATGAAACGCCTGTGGTAATTACTAAGGCAGTGAAACTGATCAACTCACCTGTGCAAAATAATGGAAAGCCTGAAAACATGACCTGTTGAGAAACGCTGCGCTATTGTACCATCAGCACAATTGTAAGTGCAATGAGTTTGTTTTTAAATAATAAATACTTTTAAATTGAGTTACACTATGGGAAGCATTTTTCGTTTCACATGGGAAATGAACATCACCATTGCTGCGGACACCTGGGTTGGAAATCCCTGACGGTACTCTATCATCAAGGTGCAGAGACCTAGGGCTGGGGAAATAGCCACAAGTGCGTGTGATCTCCCTAAAAAAAGAGATCATACAATCTGGTAAGCGGCAGCAAATATACTGGTGGAGGAATCCTTTCCATAACCTTTATCACTTCTCCTTGGGTGCTGTACATATCTGTCACAGTGGAATCTTCATCTTTGAACTGTCATCCGGAATTTCATAGTGTGGATTGGACATCTTGGAGGGTTCATCTAGCCCTCCCCTTTTTTTAATTAACCACATAGAGTGATTTGGATATCCAGGGTGCTCATCTAGCTTCTTTTTTATTTTTATCGCTCACTCTTCTGAACTTTTTCACATTTTTATGTTTAAAGTGGATGTAAACCCACTCTCATCCTTTCTAAACTACTGCCATAGTGCTGATCTATAAGGATATAGATGCCTCCTGCATGTATCCTTACCTGTCAAATGTCTCCCCTCTGTCTGTTATAAGAACTGAAAAACTGCAGATTCTGTGGGTGGATCTGTTGTCTGGAGCTCGGTGGGTGGAGTCGTGATGGCAGTAGACTCCCCGCCCACCTCTACACTCCCCTTGTCAACATGCATTTTCTCCTGTGTATTCCTTCTGCTATGATCACTAACATCCAGTCAAAATCCAGAAAAGTAACCACATGACTTCAGAAAAGGAGTGGGGGTGGGAATTAAAAAATAATGCCTGTCTAAAGCTAGTGCACGACATATGTAAATAACCTGTCGCTCAAAGCAAGGGGGCAGAACGGACAAAGGTAACTGTTTGTCCGTTTTATCTCACTGAACAATAAAAGAGGATTGCTCAGAGCTGGATTAACTCTTTGTGGCAAGACCTGGCACAAATTATAGGAAATCTTATACTCTACATTGTGACAGCAAAAGAAAATGCATCCACTTTAAGTTCACCAATCACTGTGGCAGAGAGGGGTATAGTTTCTCTGCCTTTACATATACTCACGTGTCAATTGTATTGTCACAAGATTTTACGTAGCTTAGAAATTCCGTTTTACCTTATTGTGTGTGTCTCACATAAAGTTGCAGCATCATTATTAAATTTTTTTGGGAACAGCGCAATAATTAATTTTTTACATTTTGAAGATTGTGATACATCCATCCACTCACCACCTCAGCCATTCACAGGAAGCCTGTTTTTTTTTTTAACGATCGGAATGCTTCATCTGAAAGTTTGAGGTGGTGAGCCAGTGGATTTATCACAATCTCCACCTCAGCCATTCACAGGAAACCTTGTAGTCATTGATAAAATACAAAGCTTCCTGTGAATGGCTGAGCAGCCCTCAACCTGGCTCTATTTTGTTTCAGCAGCAGATGAGAATTCCCTGTACCGCCATCAGAACACAGTAGCCACAGCAGTTAGTAAAGATAATATCAAATATTTTACATGCAGCTCCAGACGAGATCAGTCTCCACCCTCCATAATCACATCTCAGGTGCTGGCTCGCCTCCACCGAAGCAATCAATTGTACCAGCAACAGGACTACTGCACACCAAGATGTAAATAATATTCTTCCTTTAATAAAATAGCCACCAGAAACCAGTTCTATTCTGACATGGTTCGCACTTGGCAAAGCCATTTTGTGCGGCATTCCTAACACTTATTGGGCTTGTATATTCCCCCACCTGGAACAGGACAGTGAAAGGAGAGGCAACAAACTGATGGGGACTCAGCTCTGCTGTTTTCTTCCATTATGTTATTTGTTGGCACCTAAGCACTGCAGCACAACTGATTGGCTCCTTGTGCTGCTTCTTCCTCTCCAGGCTGAGTACTGCTGTACAGGCAATTGCAAGAGGCTGATAAGCCATATCCAGGTTCTTACACTGCTTGCAATAAAAAATTATACTTGACGATCAATGTCTTATCAAGTGCTGTGCTACATTAATATCATCTTAATCATCAATATCACAAAAAACAAATACAATAAATCAATTGTTATATGCTACCTTCAAGTGCGCATCGCTCTCCTTCAATACATTAAGTGCATAGATTAGTTAATATATAAAGTTCATCAGTAATCAAAATAATATTAGTAAAATACAATAACTATTCTATACAAAGATGTACAGTGCCTTGAAAAAGTATTCATACCCCTTGAAATTTTCCACATTTTGTCATGTTACAGCCAAAAACGTAAATGTATTTTATTGGGATTTTATGTGATAGACCAACACAAAGTGGCACATAATTGTGAAGTGGAAGGAAAATTATAAATGTTTTTCAACATTTTTTAACAAAGAAAAATCTGAAAGTGTGGAGAACATTTGTATTCAGCCCCCCCCCAGAGTCAATACTTTGTAGAACCGCCTTTCACTGCAATTACAGCTGCAAGTCTTTTTAGGGATGTCTCTACCAGCTTTGCACATCTAGAGAGTGACATTTTTGCCCATTCTTCTTTTCAAAATATCTCAAGCTCTGTCAGATAGAATGGAGAGCATCTGTGAACAGAAATTTTCAAGTCTTGCCACAGATTCTCAATTGGATTTAAGTCTGGGCTTTGACTGGGCCATTCTAACACATGAATATGCTTTGATCTAAACCATTCCATTGCAGCTCTGGCTGTATGTTTAGGGTCGTTGTCCTGCTGGAAGGTGAACCTCCGCCCCACTCTCAAGTCTTTTGCAGACTCTAATGTCGCGTACACAAGACCGTTTTTAATGTCATTGAAAAAAACAAAGTTTTTCTCGACGTGATTCTTCTCAAGCCTGCCTTGCCTACCCACTATCGTGGAAAAAAATGCTTGAGTAAAGTGCAGTGACGTACAACATGTACGACAGCACTATAAAGGGGAAGTTCCATTCGGATGGCGCCACCCTTTGGACTGCTTTTGCTGATCCTCGTGTTAGTAAAGTTTGGTGAGAGACGATTCGCGCTTTTCAGCCTCGTGCTTTTCAGTCCGTTACAGAGTGACGAAGATGCTATCTCCATTACGAACGCTAGTTTTACCAGAACGAGCGCTCCCGTCTCATCACTTGCTTCTGAGCATGCGCGTTTTTTTCATGTCGTTAAAGCCTACATGGCCGTTTTTCATGACGAGAAAAACGACGACGTGAAAAACGACGAGAAAAATTAGAGCACGTTCCAAATTTTTAATGCCCATTTTTCACGTCGTGGAAAATGCTCTGGAGCCCACACACGATCGTTTTTAATGACCAAATAAAAAAAAATGGCATTTTTCTCGTCATGAAAAACGGTCGTGTGTACGCGGCATAATAGGGTTTCTTCTAAGATTGCCCTGTATTTGGCCCCATTAACTCTGACCAGCTTCCCTGTCCCTGCTGAAGAAAAGCATCCCCACAACATTATGCCACCACCATGTTTCACGGTAGGGATGGTGTGTTCAGGGTGATGTGCAGTGTTTTCTGCCACACATAGCATTTTGCTTTTAGACAAAAAAAGTAAAATTTTTGTCTCGTCTGACCAGAGCACCTTCTTCCACATGTTTGCTGTGTTCCCCACATGGCTTCTTGAAAACTGCAAACGGGACTTCTTATGGCTTTATTTCAACAATGTCTTTCTTCTTGTCACTCTTCCATAAAGGGCAGATTTGTGGAGTGCATGACTAATAGTTGTCCTGTGGACAGATTTTCCCACCTGAGCTGTGGATTCTGCAGCTCCTCCAGAGTTATCATGGGCCTCTTGGCTGCTTCTCTGATGAATGCTCTCCTTGCCCGGCCTGTCAGTTTAGGTGGACGGCCATGTCTTGGTAGGTTTGCAGTTGTGCCATACTCTTTCCATTTTCAGATGATGGATTGAACAGAGCTCTGCGAGATGTTTAAAGCTTGGGATATTTTTTTATAGCCTAACCCTGCTTTAAACTTCTCTACAACTTTATCCCTGACCTGTCTGATGTGTTTCTTGGCCTTCGTCATGCTGTTTGTTTACTAAGGTTCTGTAACAAACCTCCAAGGGCTTCACAGAACAGCTGTATTTACACTGAGATAAAAATAACACACGGATGGACACCATTTACTAATTTGAAGAAGGCAATTGGTTCCACTAGATTTTAGTTAGGGGTATCAGAGTAAAGGGGACTGAATACAAATGAATATGTCACTAAGCTCCGCCCTGACACATTTCATCACTTCCTGTGACTTCTTCCATATAACACTTGATAATGTATTAACATATACTGAACTAATCTGACAGTGGAGGAGTCCCTTCTGTCAGAATACAATGGCATAGCGAGGATTCCCCATCCACTTTCCTTTTGTAGATGGGGGAATCCTTCTTTTTTTTTTTTTTTTTAATTAGCCCTTTGGCTAGTTGACAAAAAAAAACATATGGTAAGCCTTAGGCAGGCCATAGACAGTGCAAATGTCTTTCCTGCAACCACCGTTCCCCCATGAACGCAGTCAGTGCTGGCAGGGGAATCCCTCCTGCCAAGCATTAGTATGCCACCTGCAGGGGTGAAGGAGAGGACAGTGATTATTGCTAATGGCTATAGCAGCCCGTGCGCCATAGTGACAATAAAGATCGTGAACTTTAATTTATCATTTTTTTATTTTACATTTTTTATTTTATTTTTCTGAAGTAAAACCTCAAGGCAATTAGCACTGCCTCCACCCAGGACACTCTCTTATAGCCATCAAAGAGCGTTTTGGTTTTGGTTTTGCAGAGTGCAGTTAATGGATTTCTACATTGCTTTCAACTAAAAGCGTTGTTGCTCTTTGTTTCCCCTGTGTGGTACTATCAAGAGATTAGTGCAGTAGCTGATACTGAATGGAACAACACTAACTTTCCATAGATATGTATAACACAGCCTTCAGTACATTGCAAGTGACTAGGCAATATGATTATTTGGCCACTGTGTGTTTATATGGTGGTCATTGAATAGCCTCCCCTAAAGTGCCAAGTAAACTCTGTTACACCACTTGTACCTACAGATAAGGCTTACCTGTGAATATCTCCTAAACTTGCACTGTTTAGGAGATATTCAGAGTGCATGCAGTCGGTGACATGACTGGCGCATGCGCTCTGCAGGTTCGGCTTACAGTGCCAGACCTTCAAAGCCCATGCTGTAAACGGCGGCTCCCGCAAACCCAGGAGCAAGACCGGGGAAGATGTCAGCCCTCTCAGTGATGACATCGTGGCACTGGAGGGCTTCATTGCGTGTAAGGTAAGTTTCTCATAATATGCTAGAATGCGATGCATACTAGCCAGTGGCGGCTGGTGGTCAAACCTTTTAGGGGGGGGGGCGCAAACAAACTGAAAAATACTGAAAAAAAACATAAATTGCAGCCTCACTGTGCCATCAAATGCAGCCACTGTGCCCATCAAACGCAGCCACTGTGCCCATCAAATGCAGCCACTGTGCCATCAATTGCAGCCACTGTGCCCATCAAATGCAACCACTGTGCCCATCAAATGCAGCCACTGTGCTATCAATTGCAGCCACTGTGCCCATCAAATGCAACCACTGTGCCCATCAAATGCAGCCACTGTGCCATCAATTGAAGCCACTGTGCCCATCAATTGCAGCCACTGTGCCCATCAAATGCAACCACTGTGCCCATCAAATGCAGCCACTGTGCCATCAATTGCAGCCACTGTGCCCATCAAATGCAACCACTGTGCCCATCAAATGCAGCCACTGTGCCATCAATTGAAGCCACTGTGCCCATCAATTGCAGCCACTGTGCCCATCAAATGCAACCACTGTGCCCATTAATTGCAGCCACTGTGCCCATCAATTGCAGCCACTGTGCCCATCAAATGCAACCACTGTACCATCAAATGCAGCCACTGTGCCCATCAAATGCAGCCACTGTGCCCATCAAATGCACCCACTGTGACCCCACCCCCTGCCTGCTCTCTGTCTGACCGGCACTTACCCCATATGAGTGGCGGGTCAGGCAACGGGTGACAGCGGTGAGCCGGTCAGGCAGCGGCGAACTGTGTCCTCCATGGGTTTCTTCTTCCTTCTAGGCATCCAATAGGAGCGCCTGTCCTTTCAGCCAATCAGGTGACGGGTATTAGACCCGCGCCTTCTGATTGGCGGAGAGGCGGTTCAGTGTTAGAAAAGCGAATATTCATTTATTTTCTAACACACCTGGGTGGGCTTCCGAGCGCAATGCTCTGCGCTCTGAGGTCCACCCTATTTTGAAGCCTATGGCACTAATCAGATGCTTAAAAAAAAAACACCCCCGCTGCTGTAATTTAGGCGCACGGTGTCCTAAAAGGGGACGAACGCCTAGGGGGTGGCCGCGGCGGCCATGGATAGATTCATGCTATGCATGAATCGCGCGTGTAAACCCCACGCGGTTTACACACACAGATCCACGTTCCTGCTCTGTCACGAGCGATCATGGCCGCCGGGCACGCGCATCGGCTCCTTGGTGAAATAGGAAAAAAAACGGCGCGTGACCCACCCACAGATCCATACCAGGACCTTTGAGTCTGGTATGGATCTTGAGGGGAAACCCCACGCCGCTCTTTTTTTTTATTTTCAACCCTAAGAAAATCAAAGTTGTTTTTACACTCTGCGTTCACACTGTTCCGACACAGAAGTTGCACGACTTCTGATCTGACTTCCATACGACTTCAATGAACGGGATCCAACTTTGAGTCTGGTATGCACCTTAAGGGGGAACCCCACGACAAAAAAAAAATGGCGCATGGTGCCCCCCCCCCCCCCCCCCGAAGGATCAGGTATGGATTGTATGGGAAACCCCACACGCCAAAATTTTAAAAAGCGACCCCCCCCCAAAATCCATACCAGACCCTTATTCAAACATGAAGCCCGGCAGGTCAGGAAAGGGGGGGATGAGCGAGTACCCCCCTCCTGGACCATGCCAGGTCACATGCCCTCAACATGGGGGGGTGAGTGCTTTGGGGCAGGGGGGGCCTCAGTGCCCCCCACCCCAAAGCACCTTGTCTCCATGTTGATAGGGACAAGGGCCTCTTCCCGACAACCCTAGCCAGTGGTTGTGGGGGTCTGCAGGCAAGGGGCTTATCGGAATCTGGAAGCCGAAGGGTCTGGTATGGTCTTGGGGGGGGGGACCCTGCACCGCTTTTTATTGTTGGCGTAAGGTTTCCCCCAAGATGCATACCAGACTCAAAGTCAGATCCTGTTCATTGACTTTGTGTCGGAAAAGTGCCTAACACTAGAGTGTAAAAACAACTTTGATTTTCTTTACAATGTTATCTCATATTATTTTTAATAAGAAATGGATGGGGTCACCCAATAACATCTTACATCTAATAGGTAATCTATATGCATGCTCGCCCCGAGGGAGGCTCCAGCACTGGTCCTCACCCATGTGTTACGCCTTCTCATTCTATATGAAATATGTAAAAAATTCAAGGAGGGAACCAAGCGCTCCTTGTAATAATTGTGACAGGTAAGCTGAGCCCGGAGATCCAGTGCAGCAGTCTCACTGATGGTGTCCATTAGGATAAGGTTTTTAAAAGATTTTTAAAATGAAATCCGGGGACATATTTTTTTTTTTTAATAGTAATGGCGGCAATCAGCGACTCTCTGCCCGTCACCACCCGCCTCCCAGCCTTTCAAGTTTCAAGCCCTGTACACACGATCGGATTTCCTATAGATTTTAAACCGATGGATTTTTCCATCGGAAATCCGATGAAGCTGACTTCCATCAGTCTTGCCTACGCACCATCAGTCAAAAAACCAATCGTCCCAAACGCGGTGACGTAAAACACTCCGACCAGCCAGGAAAAATGAAGTTCTATGCTTCTGAGCATGCATCGACTTGATTCTGAGCATGCGTGGGTTTTTTATCCGATGGAGTTCCCCACAGACGATAGTAATTTGCTATTGTTTTTTTTTTCCATCGGATAAATTTAAAACATGTTCTATTTTTTAACACCGATGGAAAAAAGACCGATGGGGCCCATACACGATCGGTTTGTCCGATGAAAAAAGTCCATCGGACTGTTTTTATCGGTAAAACCGATCGTGTGTACAGGGCTTCACTCTTCAGGCCCCGGCTACGACTGGGTGGGGAGCGGAGGAAGATCACTCCGCCAGGGAAGGCAAGGAGATAAGCAGGCAGGCGGCTGGCCAGGACTTGAGCCAAGGCAGAAGAACATGCGAACGGAGCTGAATGGGCACCCGAAACGGAAGAAATATTCCCTCCGCTCCTAACAGCACATCATCATCAGAAACGGGCCCAGATAATGGAAAAAAATACACCCCTCTAAGCTAGTAGGGGCGGCGGAGTATGGGGTGTAATTCAGATTATTTTTTTTAATTCTGCACTGACTGTCTTTGAAATTGCCCCAGCTCCTGTTCAAATCCAATCCGGGGACAAAACTGGGGACAGACTTTGTCCGGGGACAGTGTCCTCAATCCGGGGACTGTCCCCTGAAACCGGGGATGTCTGGTCACCCTACCTTAGGAGGCCCATAGACATTGGAGGACATTGGAGGACATGCCAGGACAATCAATGCAACTACACTCAGCAATCCTATCAGCAGCAAATCTTTCCAGCACTGCAGATGGCTTAAAAAACCTGCAAGGCCAGCAAGCTGATGTCAACGTGGAAGGGAGGGGAGAGGAGGAGATCTGTGCAGGCAGACTACTAATCTGTGTAACTCTGATCAGGACAGCTTTTCTAACCAAGCTGATCACTGTACCCTGAGGAGGGCCTCTACCTGTCATCAGACATCTTGTCATCTCATGTTTCTGGGCTGCCTAAAGGTGAACTGCAGGCAAACATATCAGCTGTTTTACCTGCCAAATGATTTGTATTACTGTCCATCCAGTTCTGAGAATTATACAGCTCTGCTACATAGCACGACCCTCTGTTGTCCCCCCACTTCACCCAGCCTGTGACTAAAAAAAAGCAGCATGTAGGCAAACCTCAAGCTACCCCAGGTCGCTGAACCCTACAGCTGGGTCATTACCATTAAACAGGACTATCCAGGCAAAATTTGGAAGGGAGGGAGTTTGTGTCCCCGCAAGACAGAGACAAAATTCCATCACTTCCCCTAGTAAAAACCCCTCACACAGTATAGTAAAACACATTAGACACACAGTTAACCCTTTGATTGCCCCTGATGTTAACCCCCTTCCCAGCCAGTGGCATTAGTACAGTGACAGTGCATATTTTTAGCACTGATCACTGTATTAGAGTCACTGGTCCCCAAAAAAAGTGTCAGTTAGTGTCAGAATGTCCACCGCAATATCGCAGTCCTGCTATAAGTTGCTGATCACCTCTATTACTAATAAAAAAAAAAATACCCCATAGTTTGTAGACGCTATGACCCCTTTAAAACTGGAAAGAGCTGGAAATAGCCTCTGGTAAGCGCTTGAAAACCTGCCTCCCATTCATTCAAGTGTGGATTTTTACACTGGGGCGGTGCGCTTGCGGGACGTTCCGAAGATTCGCTCCCAAAACGCCCCTGCCCATTGGAATGAATGCCCATTGCTTCCGAAGCGCCTGAAAAGCGCTTCGGAAGTGCCAAAACACAGGAGCTTTTAACCCCTTCTTTGGGGATAAAAGCGCCCCCCCCTGCTAGTGGCCAAAAAGCATCGCTTAAACAGCCCTAAAGCACTGCTAAAATGAGCGCCGCTTTAGCGCTAACACGGCTGCAGCCCAAGTGTGAAAGGGGTCTATAACTTTTGCGCAAACCAATCAATATACGCTTATTGGGATTTTTTTTACCAAAAATATGTAGCAGAATACATATTGGTCTAAATTGATGAAGAAATTGGATTTTTTCCATTTTTTTTTATTGGATATTTATTATAGCAGAAAGTAAAAAATCTATAGATTTTTTTTTTAATTGTCGCTCTTTTTTTGATTATAGTGCAAAAAATAAAAACCGCAAAGGTGATCAAATACTACCCAAAGAAAGCTCTATTTGTGAGGAAGAACATCAAATTGATTTGGGTACGATCACACAATTGTCAGTTACGTTAACGCAGTGCCGTATCGCAAAAAATGGCCTGGTCATTAAGGGGAGTAAATCTTCCGGAGGTCAAGTAGTTAAAGCAAAAGATCGATTTTTTTTTTTTTTTTGATCTTTTGCTTTTAAAGGTAACAAAGATTTGGGGTCTTTTTGACCCCAGATCTCTCCATAAAGAGGATCTTTCTATTACAAGGGAAGTTTACATTTCTTATAATAGGAACAGTAGTGTATTTAGGTTTTGTGCTGCCCTAGGCCTGACTAAACTTGTGCACCCCCTAATCTAAATATGACCCACCCCTTCCTGGTAAGGCCACACCCCCTTGCTGTTTAAGACCCGCCCTGAAATTTTCGAATGGGGACACTAGTTCTGAGGGCCTGTGAGGGGCAATGAATTCCCTTAATTTGCATAGATTTCCTCTCACTTCCTGTTTGGCTATGGGGCAGGAAGTGAAGGGAAATATCTGCAATGGGACAGGGATGGTAAAAAATAAAATGACGGGGGCTATAACCCTCTCAGCCCAGTTCGCCCCATAAGACTGGTGCTACACTAACAGTGTAGTGCAAGCCGGCGGGGACTCTTTCCGTGCTGCCCCCCTGCAAAGTGCTGCCCTAGGCCCGGGCCTTTTTGGCCTAGGCCAGGATACAGCATTGAATAGGAATAAGGCTCCATGCACACTAGCATTTGTTTTAAGCTCCTAGAAGCTGTTATTAGCATTCTTTCTTTCTGCTCCTAGAAGCTAAACAGTGTTATCCTATGTGTCCATACACACTACTTTAGCAGAGTTTCCTGGAGCGTTTTTCCAGCAGAAACACTCCTAAATGCCACTAATAGCGTTTTTTTAGCTTTTTTTTTCCTTTTTGTGCCGGTTCACACAGGGGCGACCTGTCAGGTGACAAGTCGCGCTCCATGCATTGCAATGGAATCGTTCTTATAGGAGTGATTCAAGTCGCTCCGACTTAGGAAAAGGTTCCTGTACTACTTTGGGGTGACTTCGCAGCGGCATGCATTGACTTCTACACAGAAGTAATTTTGCAAGCTGTACGGGGCGGCTTCAGAGTCGGACAAGATATGGGGCGACTTTGAAGGCACCCCTGTGTGAACTGGCGCGTTCTGCAAAAATGCCAATAAAATGCTAATGCTCCTAAACGCTCCTAAAAAAAGCTATTACCAGCGTTTTTTATCCAGTGATTTTTCCTGCTTTTTTTTATCTTAAAAAAAAAAAATGCTAGTGTGCATGGAGCCCAAAAATTATCAATTTTTTTTTAAAGGAACAATGTAAAAATAAAAAGTAAATTAACTAAGAAAAATAATTTTTTTAAGGTGCTCCCGCACAGAAGCGAACGCATACGTAAACGGTGTTCAAACCACACATGTGAGGTATTGTTGTGAACGTTAAAGCGAGAGCAATAATTTGAGTGATAGACCTCCTCTTGGGGCGGGCAGGTGCGGTGGTGGCGGCCGCTATATGATCGTATTTACCGCGATATTGGGCCGCTAGCGGTATGGTTTTAACCCCCGCTAGCGGCTGAAAAAGGGTTAATACCACCCGCAAACCGCGGTTTGCGGGCGGTATTCCCGCGGTGTCCCATTGATTTCAATGGGAAGGAGCTGTATACACACCGCTCCTTTCACCGCTCCAAAGATGCGGCTTGCAGGAGATTTTTTTTCCTCCCGCCAGCGCATCGCCTCAGCACCTCAGCGTGCAAGCCCTCAGGGCTTTCACATTGAGAATACTGGGGCAGGAGTATTTCAGGCGTTATTTATGCGCTATTTTTAGCGCTAAAACGCCTGAAATACGCCTCAGTTTGAAAGGGGCCTACTCTAAACAGGTAACCTGTAACAAATTTTAAGACCACTTTCACACGGAGACGCTTTTCAGGCGCTTTTTTATGCTAAAAAAGCTCCTGAAAACGTATTTCCATTAAAATCAATGAATGCTTTCACACTGAGGCAGTGCGCTGAAAAAACGCCCCTCTCCATTGAAATGAATTGAAAGCGCTTCAAAAAGCGACTGAAAAGCGCTTCAAAAGCGCTCAGTGTTTTACTGGCAGTTTTTTGAAAGTGGCCTAAAGCATCGCCTATGGAGATTTTTAAGTATAGTAGTCTGTCGCCATTCCGCAAGCGTGCGCAATTTTAAAGCGTGACATGTTAGGTATCTATTTACTCTGCGTAAAATCATCTTTCACATTTTACAAAAAAAATAAATTACAAAAAAAATTGGGGTATATATTGTTTTTTAATTAATTCATTACAGTGTAATTTTTTCCCCCAAAAAAAAAAATGCATTTGCAAAACCACTCTGCAAATACAGTGTGACATAAAAAATTGCAACGATCGACATTTTATTCTCTAGGGTCTCTGCTAAAAAATAAAAGTATAATGTTTGGGGGTTCTAAGTAATTTTCTAGCAAAAAAAAATAAATACTGATTTAAACTTGTAAATAAAAAATAAAGTGCACTAATACGGTTTAAATCTTGGCGAAAAGACAACTCAGTCTGTCTAATCCGTCATTAGGATTTTTAAACTTCAACCCTGGATGTGTGTCCTTGTTGGTTTCTTCCCGGGAGATCTGCTGCTCATTGCCTTGTAGCTGAGTGTCCTGTCCTCCCTTGCAGCATTGTGGGCTGCACATGGAGGGTGTAACCTGGGTGTGATCAGACAGCCCTATCTGCCATTTCTGCCTGAAAACAAGAAACAGCCTCTTGCAGAAAGGAAGGTGCCTCACCCCTCCACAGACACACAGAAAACTCTGCAGTCTCTTACACCAGCTTGTCTCTTTCCAAGGTAAGCATGGGGACTAAATATAGAATGTGAGGTCTCTAGAACTTTCCGCCTTCTCCGATTAATCCGCAATGTTTGCTCCCAGGAGGACGCAGCTTCCCCCTTTTTGTGTTTCTAATTTTACCCCCCCCCTCCCCTTTACCCCGAGCCAAAACCCGCCCTACAGCCTGAGATCTCCTTCGCTTTTTACTGTACATCCCTGTTTTTAGGATTCTGCAGATTTCTGTTTAGGAAAAAATCACTTTTTTTGTGTTGCTGTCCTGCTCCAGTAGTGCATGTTCTATACACCAAGGCCTTATTGTGTGCCTGGAGTAAAAACTGTCTGTGTTCCCTCATCTGACCAATGGAATCAGGATTTTGGAAAGCTTGTGCTCCTATTTATTTCCTAGCAGTTAAACCGGTTTTATCAGTTTTTAAACTTTTTTTTGCTACTATAGAAAGTACTACGTTTTACACTATATTGTCAGAAGTATTGGGACGCCTTTTACAGGCACATGAACTTTAATGGCATCCCAGTCTTCAGCTGGCTACACACTATACAAGTTTTATACAATTTTTTTATTTTATTTTTTCTTGTAGATTAACCAAAACCATATTAAAAGACAGGGGTGCCTTTTGGAAGCGTGAGGGCCACTTAAGCAACTTTGGTAACTGGTCGTGGGCCTAGGGTTGCCACCTCATCCCTTTAAACCTGAACACATATGAATTACACAGGTTCTGAGGCTAATTTAATGCAGGTAAGGCACCAAGTGAGTTAAATTACCACCTTAATCAGCCACACACCCTGTGTAATTTAATATGTGTTGGGTTTTAAAGGGATGAGGTGGCAACTCTACGTGGCCCACAATCAGCGGTGCGGGCGGATGGCAGGTCCATGTCTGCTCTGCATATGCAGAACGGACACAGCCAGATCAGATTGGAGGTAGGACACAAGTCGGTTTACATCTGCCACTTCTTAGCGGTTAATGGTCCAATTGGGTCGGACTGACCGTGTGAAAGGGGCCCGTGGCTGCTTTCACACTGATGCCCTGCGGTTTACCCGCACCACAGGTACAACGCAGTGTACCTTTTTGGCTTTTCTGCACTTTGCAATAGACTTCTATTATATATTGCAGGTTTGGTGCACTTTCAGAAAGTTCACCAAACTTGCAGGTAATAACAGAAGTCTATGGCTCAGTGCAGGTAAACTGCTCTGCATCTGCAAATTAGTTTGAAAGCAGCCCAGTAACCACTGCAGAACAGATATGCCCATATATACACTGTGATTTTAGTAATAAACTGACCTTTTTAATAACCGTGTTCTATTCCATCCCAGAGCAGGAGGTCGCTGGCCACATCAGAGGGCTCCGCGGGCCACATGTGGCACCCAGGCCACTGGTTGGGCACCCCTGTTATAAGACAGTGGTGTAGTGGTTAGCACTCTCGCCTAGCAGTAAAAAGGGTCGCTGGTTCGAATCCCAACCACGACACTATCTGCCTGGAGTTTGCATGTTCTCCCTGTGCTTGCGTGGGATTCCTCCGAGTATTCCGGTTTACTCCCACAGTCCAAAGACAAGTTGGTAGGTTAATTGGCTTCTGTTTAAATCGGCCCTAGTATATGAATGTGTGTTAGGGACTTTAGGTTGTAAGCTCCTTGAGGGTAGGGACTGATGTGAATGTATATGTTAAGCGCTGCGTAAATTGACGGCGCTATATAAGTACCATAAATAATAAGAGGTCGAACCTAAACACTTTCAAATTTGTATGCAATCAGGCCGGTGTTCTGCCAAGAAGTGCCCCCTATCGATTAGTGCCTGCGCATGCGCAGGATGGAGCCACACTCCAGCTGAGTTACCGATCAGCTGGAGTGACGTGACCAGGGTGCATGCACAGATCGTAGGAGGTATCTCTCGATGGGAGATGCCATTTCACGGACGCAATTGAAACCTATACAAACAGCGGGGGAAGACCGTAGTTCTCACATTGTGCCTCGCTGTTGCGGGGCGGCTTTACAGTGTGCTGATGGTCCGGTTTCCCCACTGTTTGTATAGGTTTAAATTGTGGCTGTGAAATGGTATCTCCCATCGAGAGATACCTCCTACGATGTGTGCATGCGCCATGGTTACGTCCGCCAAGCTGATCAGCAAATCGGGAGTTATGCTATGATGTACGGCGCATGTGCAGTTCGTCCTGGGCACTATTCGATGGGGGGGCACTTCTCGACAGAACAGTCTTAAAGGGGTTGTAAACCCTCAGCTTTTTTTTCACCTTAAAGCGGAGGTCCGCCTGAAAAGAAAAATATTAAAAGCCAGCAGCTACAAATACTGCAGCTGCTGACTTTTAATAAATGGACACTTACCTGTCCAGGGAGCCCGCGATGTCGGCAGCCAAAGCTGATCAATCGCTCAGATCTCGGCTGCCCCCGCCGCCATCCTCGGGATGTGACGCGTTGCGGCTTCCCGGTTCCCTACTGCGCATGCACGAGTTGCGCTGCGTGTCCTAACTGGCCCCCGCTGTCTTCTGGGACCTGTGTTTTCCCAGAAGACAGCGGGAGTCTATGCCCAGAAGTGGGTGCAAATACTTGTATTATACAGGTATCTGCACCCCCCCCCCACCACTGAAAGGTGCCAAATGTGACACCGGAGGGGGGGGGAGGGTTATGAAAAGCGGAGGTTCAATTTTTGTGTAGACCTCCGCTTTAATGCATCCTATGCATTAAGGTGAAAAAACTTCTGACAGTCACCAGCCCCCCCATTTTACTTACCTGGGCCCCGAATTTCCATTGGCGAGAATGCGCTTTGCCTCTCTCCACAGGGTCCCGGCTCTCAGGTAAGTAATTCATAATGAGCTAGTATGCTATGCGATGCTTACTAGCTCATTATGCCTTTTTTTTTTTTTTTTTTTTTTTTTTTTTTTAAACATGGGTTTACTTCCTCTTTAAAGGAGCACTAAAGCTTCCCTTTTTTTTTGCCTAAAAATAACAAACATGTTATACTTTCCTCCACTGTGCAGCTCGTTTTGCACACAGTGGCCCCGATCCTGGTCTTCTGGGGTCCCTCGGCGGCTGTCTTGGCTCCTCCCCCGCAAGGACTCCACACCATAATGCGAGTGAGCTCGCATGGTGTGGAGTGATTGCGGGTGCGCTCCCGTGATACAGCGGCGGCCATAGCCGCCGACTGTATCACTCGGCCCCGCCCCCCGCGCGCCGCATCATTGGATGTGATTGACAGCAGCGCCAGCCAATGGCTGCGCTGCTTTCAATACATCCAGTGTAGCCAATCGGCGGCCAGGCTGAAAAACGAAGAGGATGACGGGGACGAGCGTGGGACTTTCGAGGGGCCAGGTAAGTAAAACGGGGGCTCGGGGGGGTGGGGCGGTATTGTCGAATGTTTTTTCACCTTAATGCATAGGATGCATTAAGGTGAAAAAACATGTAACTTTACTACTCCTTTAAGCTTGATACACACTATACAATTTTCTGTGGATTTTTTTTTTTTTTTTTTTTGTTTCCTTAAGATTTACCAAAACCATATAATATGAAGTCAAACCTTAAAGTGATTGTAAACCTTTGGTTTTTTTTTTTTTAAATAAACATATCATACTTGAATCCACTGTGCAGTTCGTTTTGCACAGAGTGGCCCCGACAATCATCTTCTGGGGTCCCCCAGCGGTGCTCGCTGCTCCTCCCTGCGTCGTATAACCCCCTAGAAGAAGCGCTCTCCCGGGGGGGTTACCTTGCGGGCGCGCTCCAGAGTCCAGCATTTGCGTGCATAGACACAGAAAGCCGGACTCGGCCTGCGTCATTGGATTTGATTGACCAGTAGCGGGAGCCAATGGCCGCGCTGCTATCAATCTATTCAATCAAGAGCCGAGGGTGTGTGCATCTCCAGTGTGGGAACGAACAGGCTCAAGTGAGTTAAACAGGGGGGCTGCTCAGTGACAGAAGTTTTTTTTTACCTTAATGCATCCTATGCATTAAGGTAAAAAAACACGAGGGCTTTACAACCCCTTTAAGCTGGCTACACACTATACAACTTTTATACAATGTTCTTGTAGACTTACCAAGACCAAATAATAGAAGGTCAAACCTAAACACTTAATTTGTATGCAATCAGGCCGGCCCTTGCACTACATAGTTGAAGGTATATCTATAGGAAATCAAACAACAAAAGTGGTATAATGTGTATCCAGTCTTATGCCTCGTACACACGATCAGATAATCGGATGATAAAAATCGCTTTTGGATTGATCTCACGATAGTCTGATCGTTGGTACACAGCTTTTGACAGCCGATCAAGACAGTTCGTCCCACAATATCCGAAGGGACAAACACAAAAACTTTGCTTGGACGATAGGCCCGCGAACGACAATCGTTTAATCAGTACAGTTTGCGTCTGCTAAAACTCTATAGACAAACCTCCACGCATGATCGGAAACACGAAAATAACACAGAAGGAGATGGGAGAACGTAAACCATGTTTGTACCGTGAAAATGCTCCAACATACGAGCAAAAAACGCATGCAAATGAAACGCGCGGAGAGCAATACACGAATATACCTCTATAATACGAACAGAGGCCAAAAGGCGTGGCGGACACGGGGGGGGGTCACACGTATTTGACATTTCCGATATGTAGCTACGCAAACAGGAAGGTTTTCCAGAATCGTACAAAAAAATGGTACATTTTGTAGAGCGCAAAATGCACTGTTGAATTTGATAATAGTATTATGCAACAAAATGCAAATAAGTCGTACGATTATCTGATCGCGTGTATGAGTCTGTAGGGTTCAATATTGAGTTGGCCCACCCTTTTCAGCTATAACGGCTTCAACTCTTCTGGGAAGGCTGTCCACAAGGTTTAGGAGTGTCTATGGGAATGTTTGACCATTCTTCCAGAAGCACATTTGTGAGGTCAGGCACTGATGTTGGATGAGAAGGCCTGGCTCGCGGTCTCCGCTCTAATTTATCCCAATGGTGTTCTATCGGGTTGAGGTCAGGACTCTGTGCAGCCAGTCAAGTTCCTCTACCACAAGCTCGCTCATCCATGTCTTTATGGACCTTGCTTTGTGCACTGGTGCGCAGTCATGCTGGAACAGGAAGGGACCATCCCCAAACTGTTCCCACAAAGATAGGAGCATGACCTTTTCTGGAATGTCTTGGTATGCTGGCGCCTTAAGAGTTCCCTTCACTGGAACTAAGGGGGCCAAGCCCAAAAAACAACCCCACACCATAATCCCCCCCTCCACCAAATGATTTGGACCACTGGGGTTCACCCAATCCCAGTGATCGGGAACAGTGTTCCCTGTCATGTCCCAGGTAGCCCCCCCCTACAGTTAGAACACGCTGAGGGAACACGTTTAACCCCTTGATCGCTCCATAGTGTTAACCCCTTTCCCTGCCAGTGTAATTTCTACATTGATCAGTGCATTTTTATAGCTCTGATCAATGTAATAATGTCACTGGTCCTCAAAGTGTAATTTGGGGTCAGATTTGTCTGTCGCAGTCCCGCAAAAAATTGCAGATTGCTGCCATCACCAGTAAAAAAAAAAAAAAAAAAAAATCCAAATCCCTAAATCTATCCCATAGTTTGTAGACACGATAACTTTTGTGCAAACCAATCCAATATACACCTATTGGATATTTTTTTATTTTAAACAAAATTATGTATTATCTTGGCCTAAACTGAATACATTTTTATATATATCTTTTTTTTGGATATATATTCTAGCAGAAAGTAAAATGAATAACAGCGGCGTGTGTTTTTTTTTTTTTTTTTTTTTAGCACCTGATTAGAGCCATAGGCTCTAATAGGCTTCAAAATAGGGTGGGCTCGGAGCGCAGAGCATTGCGCCATGAGCCCACCCAGGTGTGACAACAGCAAATGAATATTTGTTGTAAAACTGATCCTCAATCCAGCCAATCAGAAGCAGGTCTAAGACCCGTTCTCTGATTGGCTGAAGAGTCCCAATTGCCTGCTGAGGAGGAGGAGGAGGAAGGAAACGGAAGCCGCCGATGCCCGTGGAGAGCAGGGGAAGCAAGAGCCGCCGCCGAGGAGCAAGAGAAGCGCTGCATAGATGGTAAGTGCAACTGACTCGCCGATTGACCCCCCCCCCCCCCCCAAAAAAAAAAAAAAATTGCCACCGGCTGCCACTGCTTAAAGTGTAGGTTCACCTTTACAGAAAATCTATTAAGTGAACTTGCACTGGACCCCCCCCCCCCCCTCCGGTCCCGCTGTACAGAATCTTGAGATCACCTGCTGTGACGCATTCGGTCACCGGTCCAGGGATTTGAAATCCCAGCGGCTTAATCTCCTAAACCTTGCAAAGGTACGTATAGGAGACATCCTAATTGGTCATATGGACGGCGCCGACCAATCAGAACCCGCTTAGTCTGTCCTGTCAGTGCTGGAGAAGAAATAAAGCCGTGGGGATTTTAAATTCCCATACCGGTAAACCTGATCTCTCACAGTTGGTAATCGCGAGACTTGGGTACAGCGGAACCGGGGGGGATGGGGAAGGGGGTCCAGTGTAAGCTCACCTTACAGATATGAGGACCCTTTTTGTTTTATGCACCATGAAAGCTGCACATAAACGGCTGCATGTGCATGGCCTCTTTAAGACCCCTTTTCACGCTGAGGGCAGTTTTCAGGTGTTTTAGCGGCTAGAAATAGTCTCTGAAAACCGCCTCCCATTCATTTGCATGAGTACTTTCACACTGGGGCGGTGCGCTTGTGGGATGTTCGAAAAAGTCCAGCAAGCAGCAGGATTTGGAACGCTGTAAAAAGCAATCCAAAAATGCCCCTGCCCATTGAAATGAATAGGCAACGCTTCTGAAGCACCATAATAGTGATTCGAAAGCGCAGCAAAACGGGTGTTTGATCCTTTTGAGGTCACATTGTCAGGTGACCATAAAAAAAAAAGTCCCGCTAGTGCCGGAAAAGCGCAGCAAAAATGACTGGCGCTGTTTTAGCAGCTCTTCAATGTGAAAGGGGTCTAAATAACACGCAACTGCGTTCATGGACATAACAAAAAATAAAGCCAGACTGGCATTTTTCTGCCCATATGCATGAGGCCTTACAGTTGTATGCTGACTGGTTGCTAAGGGCAACGAGAATTGTTGTACACAAGCTTCAAAAACAGTCACCGCTGCTCATCCATTGCTGATTGGTTGCTATAAACTACGTCTGTTGAAAACTCCAGGGAAACGGCGGCCTGCAGTAATAATGTGGTGTTTGATTTTTGTTTTGGCTGCACTTTTTTTTTTTTTTGCAAATATAATATTATTTTATAAAAAAAGGACATTCAGGGAGGTACAGTACATTGACGATCACAACAATATGTGGAAACAGGTAAGTACTTACAACAGGAGCCGGCAGTCTGTCCGGCCTTCGTATCATAACATAGTAACAGGACAAGTACCATTCCGTTCAGCATCAGTATCTATCATTTGCATTAGTATCGAACGCCATGAGACCGGAAGCATCACTACGTCCCAATCAGGGCTCTAATTGCGCTGACCCATCCCTGAGTACAGATTAATCGGAAAAAAACTGGGAGTGAAGAAACGGGGGAACCCACCGGTTCCTAATAATAAAGAAAAGGAAGAAAGAGGGGAGGGAAATAATGCCCCCCCCCCCTTATTAAGAAAAGGGGGGGAGGTTTTCGACCCAAGGACGACGGGATACATCACCGGTATTATTGAATATCGGGCCCCTAGCAGCTTGCCATTCAGGACTTAAGCAGGGACAATCCCTCATCAGATAGAATGAACATATTCCAGAGCCTCCATGCCTTAGAACACAGGTATCAAACACAAGGCCCGCGGGCCGAATCCAGCCCTCCAGGCCATTTCATGTGGCCCTCGCACCTCTCCTGCAGCAGGAGAGCTCCAGCCCTCCTCTGGTTCTCCTCCAGACCCTAAGGCTACTTTTGACACTGAAGCGCTGGCGGTATAGCGGCGCTATTTTTAGCGCCGCTATACCGTAGTTTTTGGCACGATTTGCGTGCGCAAGCGGGATGATTTTTAACCACCGCTAGCGGCCGAAAAAGGGTTAAAAACGCCCGCTAAAGGGCCTCTTTGCGGCACGGCCTTTTGGAGGCGCGACCCCATTGATTTCAATGGGCAGGGGCGCTATAGGAGCGGTATTTTTACCGCTCCTATCGTGCCTCCAAAGATGCGGCTTGCAGGAGTTTTTTTCTCCCTCCTGCCAGAGCACCGCTCCAGTGTGAAAGCCCTTGGGCTTTCACATTGGATACAAGGGAGCGGCTTTTTCAGGGCGCATTGCAGGCGCTATTTTTAGCGCAATGGCGCCTGCAAAGCGCCTCAGTGTGAAAGGGGCCTTACTTTCTGCTTTCAAGCAATGCATCCAGATTCTTCCCAGCAGCAGCATAAGGAAAGGGGGGTGCACTGTGATGTAAGGAAGAGTGGGGGACTCAACTTCTGATGGTGGCGTGGCTCTTGACATCTAATGTAAGGGGGAGGGGATGCGCTGGACATCTAATCTTACACATACAACCGACCCTTTTGAGGGCAATCATAATGCTGATGTGGCCCACGATGAAATTGAGTTTGACACCCCTGAATGTTTCTCTTGCTTGGCTGCACTTTTTGAATTGTTTCAGGTTTTAGATTGTAATCAATTCTGTGACTACATACAAAGGTCTGTGTACAGACGTGGCTGTTTGATTTGGCTGCTTTACCGCATAAGAGCTTACCTGACTGCTATGGTTTTTACCCTCGCTTCCAGACACATTTGTAAAATAACTTTTTAAAGGGCCGGAGCTTTTTTACAGTCTTGTATGTTGCGTTCACACACCTAGATTATAGCCCAGTGCAATAATTTGGGGTCCAGCAAATAGACTGCAAGAGGCTTATTACAAGTCAAAGTTGGGTACCTACGCTTGTTAAGCGAATACAGAGCTGTATTTGCGTTTTGTATATGCCGGTAGCTCCTCGTTTAAAAAAAAAAAAAAAAAAAAGTTAAGTGGACAATAGTTCTAACCTATGAAAGAATTGTTCTGCCAACTGCAATCCTGTTGGGGATTTCCCTTAGTTCTATCAGGAAAGGAAGTTTCTTCAATGCAGACCCAGTAGCCAAAAATGCTGTAGGTGAGGTTTGGGGCCTTGCACATGTGGCCTGGTGCACAGGTGATAATGTAGCTAGGCAATGATCCTTGGATCTTTTTAACTTTTAGGCCTCATGCCCACGGACGTTTTTACAGCTGCGTTTTTTACAGCTTAAAAACGCCTGTGCATGTTGTGGTGTGTGTGTGTGTGTGTATGTATGTGTGTGTATATATATATATATATATATATATATTATTTAAAAAAAAAAAAAAAAACGCGGACCTGAAAAACGCAATTGCGGCGTTTTTGCGCGTTAGTGCGCGTTTTTTGACACTCGTGGTTTTTTTCTGCCTAATTCTGACGCTGAGGAACGCACTGGTCCTGGTTTTTTTTTTACAGCTTAACAACGTCTATGCTATTTGCAGCTCAAAAACGTCTAGGTGGGCATGAAGCTATAGACTAACATGGACAGGCGTTTTTAAGCTGTAAACGCTCAAACGCAGCTGTAAAAACGTCCGTGGGCATGAGGCCTTATTGTTACCTGGAATTTGATTTATAATTTAGACTGGATAAGAGATGACTTTATGAAGTCAGGAAGTCTCGATCCTGCTTCACGCCTTACCAGCCTTTCACAACCAGGGCTCCTCAAAAGGTTGCTAGTGGTTCCTTTGAGCAATTTCTGACTTTTTGATAAGTAACCACTGACACCTATTGTCTCTTTATCCACTGTATCTCTAAGGGCTCTTTCACACGGACAGTCCGTTCAGGTCCACCTCTCGGTTTTTTTTAGGCGGACCTGAGCGGATGCTCCATGTACCCCTATGGAGCCACGGATGTCAGCGGTGACATGTCCGCTTACATCCGACCCGCTCCGATCCGCCAAAGTGTGACGGAGGAAAACCCTATTTTTCCATCCATCATCGGATCGGATGACAACGGACTCTACGGTCTGTCGTCATCCGGTCCCCCATTGGGGAGAGCGGTGCTCTGACAGGGCGGTCCCTGCACAGTGTGCGGGGACCGCCTAGTCATCCGCCGGCTCAGCGGGGATCAACGGAGCGATCCCCGCTGAGAAAACTGAGGTTCACGGGGCGGATCATGACTGATCCGTCCCGTGTGAGAGGGGCATTTCTGAACACCAATACAAGGGACATGCTTCCAATGGCTAGCAGTGTAAGGCCAGCCATACATGGTTCAAATCTCTGCTGGTTCAGCAGGAATCGGCCGAGATCCAAACCATGAATGGGCAGGCTAAATGTACCAAGATGATCAATCAACTTGGGTACAACCAGCCTGCCGGATTATCTTGCTATTTATTATTATTATTATTATTATTATTATCTGTGTCTTCTCTTGGCACGGACAGCTGCCCCTGCCCTCGCCCCCCCTGCTGGAAGCAGACAGTTGCTCTGCAGGAGGGATTCCA
Source organism: Rana muscosa (assembly GCA_029206835.1). Classification (NCBI taxonomy): domain Eukaryota; kingdom Metazoa; phylum Chordata; class Amphibia; order Anura; family Ranidae; genus Rana; species Rana muscosa. Next base: position 49,200,266 of record CM055128.1, read on the forward strand.
CTGTCCTGACTGTGGTTGCAGGAAAGAAATTTGCACCATGTATGGTCTGCCTAAGCGATCCTTCCTCCCGCTGGCCCGCAACAGGAAGGGAGCCCTTCCTCCCGCTGGCCCGCAATGTAAGTTGGTACTATGGTGACAGCCAGTGTAAAGCTGGCTATACACTTTTTTTTTTTTTTTTTTTTTTTTTTTATATCGAGCCAGGGCATCCACCCACCATGACATTGTATTCTGACAGTGGCACCTGCCAAGGGAAACATTTTCAACACATCCCATTTGTCAGAAATTTATTAAGCAAGCAACTTTTGTAAGCAGGGGAGTTCACACACTGATCAAAATTGGTCTGATCCTGTGTATGGCCAGCTTTAGCAGACCCTTCTCCCACTGACCACCATTGTAATCGGGCACTACACTAGCCACCAGTGTACGTAAATGGGCACTACAGATTTCCCTGTCTCATTTATTCTCTGGTCATTTAATTATAATTTGTTTCATTATTACTAAAATGTATTTTGTTGTATTGAAAAGACCCTGGTGACAAATATGCTAAGTATGCCACATTCTTTATGCTTCTATCTCAACCTACTGTTCTCTACAATGTAACGGGAGCAGTAAAGATAGTAATGAGACCTAAAAATTATTTCAGGGGTTCCCTCTGTGTAAAAAATGCTGAGTCAGGCTGCCTATGGCCTTATTAGACACTGGAAATAACCTTTTCACAATGGCAACACTAACACTGAATTTTGTAACATCAGTTTGAGTACTGATGAGGTTGGCCAGCTTCTGCATACCAAAGAATTTGGGGGAGGAGGAGGAGTTCTTTGGCTCTGGAATGACGGAAGTTCAAGAATGCGTGCAAAAATGGTCACTGTCTCACAAAACCTGTTCATCAAGTTCTCGACTGAACACTGATGTAGTATGGATTTCTCTGTTCCGGATAAAATTGTAGTCTTATAAAAATGACATATGGCTGTTAAAATACTCAGTTATACTGCCGGAGGACAGTGATAACAAATGGTAGTAGTTCACTTTCACTGATGTCAGGGATGTTGAAGAGGATGTGGTTTCTGTGGTTCAGGTAGATGCTGCAAGGCTGGTGATAGGTTGCCGATGTGTCTCCCCTCCCTGGAGTGAAATTTGTTCCTGAATTTGGCCTAGTTCTCCTTGGCTGCATGTGACAACAGTGGTTTCTGGGGCTGGTCCTATGCTCTCTGTAGAGAAGATGTCCTCAATTCTGCCAGCATGTATTGGGCTACACAAGCGGTAAGACAAAGCTCTACTTAACCGCTGGTCTCATGCACAATAGGGACACTAGTGCTCTAGGTCAGTGGTCTCCAGACTGGCCCAGGGGCTGGATGTGGCCCATTTCTTGCCGCAATGTAGTTGGGTGACCAGACATCCCTGGTTTCCGGGGACAGTCCCCAGATTGAGGACACTGTCCCCGGACCAAGTCTGTCCCTGGATTGGATTTGAGCAGGGGCTGGGGCAATTTCAAAGACAGTCCGTGCAGGATAAAAAAAAAAAAAAAAAAAATCTGAATTGCACACCCCCGCTCTGCCGCTCCTACTAGCTTGGGGTGGGGGGGGTGTGTATTTTTTTTTCATTATCGGTGCCCCTTTCTGATGATATTGTGCTGGACGGAGCAGAGGAAATATTTCTTCAGTTACGGGTGTATGCCCGTTCCGCTCGCATGTTCTTCTGCCTTGGCTCAAGTCCCGGCCAGCCGCCTGCCTATCTCTTTGCCTTCCCTGGCGGAGTGATCTTCCTCCGCTCCCCACCCAGTAGTAGCCGGGGGCCCGGAGAGTAAGACTTGACAGGCTGTGAGGCGGGGTTGGCAGTCGGTGACGGGCAGAGAGTCACTTATTGCAGCCATTACTAGTAAAAAATAAATAAATAAATAAATGTCTCCGGTTTTCATTTTAAAAATCTGGTCACCTTACTATGTAGCCCTTGAGGTACTAGTCCTTCTATTGACCCTGGTGATTGGGCACTTATCCTCCCACTGACCCTGGTGATTGGGCACTTATCCTCCCACTGACCCTGGTGATGGGGCACTGATCCTCCCACTGACCCTGGTGATGGGGCACTGATTGATCCTCCCACTGACCCTGGTGGTGGGGCACTGATCCTCCTACTGACCCTGGTGATGGGGCAGTGTTTCCAACTTACCGTATTGAAATTTACTGACCCGTGTTTTTTTTTTTTTTTTTTTTTTTTTTTTTTTTACTGTCATTTTCAAAAGTTACAAGTACAATATGCAATTGGCAATCTGATAGTTGGATATTAAGGCAAAAAACATTTTTTATTTTATTTTCGATATAGTAAGTAGTTTAGGGACAGGAATCAGGAGGGCTAGAAATCAGAATGGGCGGCACACACACATGAAATTGACTTTCACAGTAACACTGACAGCAGTTTGCAGCAGCACAGATCAGATGATGACCCCTCAGTGACACAACCTGGTCCCTTCTGAGTCACAGTGGCAGTCTCTCGCCATGCCAGGTGGTCCCTTCAGCCGCCTCCAGTCCAAACAGCACTGACAGTCCTGCTCCCGGCTTGCCTTGCTCCCGTCCCGCAGACCCGCACATGAGGCTCCAGCCACTCCATTCAGTTCCCTTGCACCATGACAAACACTCAGGCACTGCCTCCACCAGGCCTACCCCTCGCTGGCGCTGCCCTAATGCACTGTAGCAGGCACTCGGATGGTCTCGGCCAGCTCCGGACCAGAACTGCGAGCTTCACAGCCATATTTACTGAAAATCTTTTCTGGTCACTGGCATTTACTGGCAGGAGAAAAGTTTTTTTAATGCCAGTAAAAATACTGATGGTTGGCAACACTGGTGATGGGGCACTATTCCTTTCACTGACACCAGTGAAGAGGGGCCTTGTTTACTCCCACTGACACTAGGGCATTTTCTACTCCCACAGTCTGGCCCCACTAAAGCCTGAAGGACAGTAAACTGGCCATTTGTTTAGAAAGTTTGGAGACCTCTGCTCTAGATCAACCAGCATATGGGGAAATGTTTGGGTATTCTGAAAATGATTCAGAATTTGAATGTAATCTACTGTATTGCTCCAATCATTCATCTCTACAAATGACAGGGTCTTTTTAATGCTAGTTTCACACAGTGGCAGTCTCTGAAAAGCGATCCGTGGTGGTGGGTAATCAAGGTGTGGTAAAAACATGACTGAACTACCCCCCCCCCCTTTTTTTTTTTTTTTTTTTTTTTAATGCCTATGTGAACGAGGCCTAAAGTAGTCATGGACATTAGGCAGTGGTCAGGTAAGCTTAGACAGCCTGACAAACTGGACATGCTTTTTGGTTTAAGATAGAGATGAGAATACCTAGAACCTCTAAAGCTGTTTTATTGCTCGTTGTCTTTTCACTTCCTGTCCTGGTGACACCCTGTCAAACCCCGAGACATACAGTAGGGTGCCACTGAAATTCCACTAAAGGGACATTGACAGTTGCATTGGCCTGAAGTGTATTCGACATGATTCAAGCTGGTTTTGCATCTCCATAGGCTTGTATGGGAATACAAAACCCGACTGGAATAAACATTGGCCTTAAACTTTACAGAGGATCTAACTCTTCCCCATTCAGTTTAGTGTCCCCTCAATTCTTGTCTTGGTGACACCCTAACATGCATGGTGTCACTGAAATTCCACAATGTGGACACTTAACAGCAACATAAAGCTGACGGAGGCTCAAGGAACCACTAACAACCTCTCTGGGAACCCTAGGTTTTCATGGGACCCAGGTTGGGAAAGGCTGTTTTATTAAAAAAACAATTGAACATTGGCATTTGTAGTAGTTTGTTACCTTTTTTAGGCTCCTGTAATTACAGCATGTGAGCATAATGGTGTAGCACCCTCCTAGGTAGGTGCTAGAAGAGAGTATAGTTTTTGGTCTTTCTTATTACCAGGAAGATGGTCAGGTAAACCAGGGAGCAGGATCTATTGGTTAGGTCTGCTCATTGTGCTCAGGTGCAGCTCAGCTTGTCCGAATGTCCCACACTGGTCCAATAGGGAGGCATATTGGACAGTGGGAGGGGGATCTAATAAGTGAGGGCACAGGCATTGTTACAGCCCTGGGTATTGGCAGAGGAAAAGTGCTGCATTGCATACTGGGATACTGTATAAATGCCAAGGGCACGTGTGCTCGGGTGTTGAGTTGGAGAGCAGGGTCCAGGAGGGAGGGGGCGGCTGCCCCTCCTCCGCGGAGGCTGTCGTACGGCCTTGGGTGGTCGATCCAAGAGCCTGAAGTCGGAGAGGAGCTGAACCCAGAGGTCTTGCAGAGCTGACTGGAAGGGGGACACCAGCAAGGATCTGATTCTGCCTACAGTGAGTACAGATCTGTATCTTTTGGGCCTGTCCTGTGAGGGCCATCCCTTCAGCTAGAAGAGTCAGAGGACGGGTGTCAGTGAAGGGGATGCTAGAGAGTATCCTGAAGATAAAGTAGAGGCATTAAGTCTGCTGCCAGAGAGAGCAAGAAGACTTTTTTTTTTTTTTCTTTCATACATGTGGCAGTATGGTTAAAGCAACGTGTCTGCTTACACAAATCTTCTAGTAAGGCCAAGTGACAGTCGTCTTTATCTACTGTGAATAGTTTAAGTTGGAGTATCCCACTATTCCCTTCTAAGTTCTAAATAAATATAAAAACCAAATACCCTGGACTGTTTGAGTAACAAGCAAAGGGGAGTAAGGGGGGGGGGGGGGGATAAGTGAAAACCCCTATCAACTGGCTGCAGGTAATTAGAGGGAGGCCCAGGAAGTCAACACACAACAAGCCCTACGGGGACAGTGCTACAATAGTTCTATTGGTAAATGTACGACGGTGACTACTAAATCCTCCTCCTTTTGTACGATACCACGCCTTGTACTGACAGACCTTTTCCAAAGTGCTTTTGTTAGCGTCCATCTCTGTTCCGCCTGACGGTGACTATGAGTCATGGTGAGAAAATGTGCAGTGGGGTAGAGGATTACCGAAAGGCAGTTGACTGTTGCAAAGCCGAGCCGCCATTCACATATTCCAGGCAGAAAAGTCTCTGAAAGGCCTGGCACAACTGTGTACAGTTCTGTGAGAAATCCCCATGCTGCCCCTATCAACTTGTGTACAGTTCTGTGAGAAATCCCCATGCTGCCCCTATCAACTTGTGTACAGTTCTGTGAGAAATCCCCATGCTGCCCCTATCAACTTGTGTACAGTTCTGTGAGAAATCCCCATGCTGCAGCTTACAACTGTGTACAGTTCTGTGAGAAATCCCCATGCTGCAGCTTACAACTGTGTACAGTTCTGTGAGAAATCCCCATGCTGCAGCTTACAACTGTGTACAGTTCTGTGAGAAATCTCCATGCTGCAGCTTACAACTTGTGTACAGTTCTGTGAGAAATCCCCATGCTGCAGCTTACAACTTGTGTACAGTTCTGTGAGAAATCTCCATGCTGCAGCTTACAACTTGTGTACAGTTCTGTGAGAAATCCCCATGCTGCAGCATTGCCAGGTCTACATCCATTTCAGTTTATCTTAAAGGGGAGTTCCAGCCTTTTTTATTTTTTTTATTTTTTATGTTTATTAAAAGTCAGCAGCTACAAAAAGTGTAGCTGCTGGCTTTTAATAAACATACACTTACCTGTTCCACTGTCCAGCTCTGCTCCCCCCCCCCTTCTCCGCCGGCGCCTCCATTCATAGTATGGGCACCCGGCTGTGACAGCTTTCGGCTTCACGGCGCAGCGCTCTCTGAGTGGACAGGCGATCGCCTGGGACCGGTCACGTCCCAGGTGATCGCCTACAAGGAGGGGCCGCCAAAAGGCGATATGACAAAACGCCTAGGCGGCCCCAGGGCGGAAGGAGGAAGTGGGGGGGGGCCCCCCAAAAAAAATTACATGCCAACTGTGGCATGTAAGGGGGGCGAGGAGTGGATTAAGCGGAAGTTCCAAATTTGGGTGGAACACCGCTTTAAGCCAAGGCCTAAAACAGACTTATTTTGTTTACTTTACCCCAAAGATTATCCCAAATCCCTGTTCTGCCTCAAAAGGGTTAAAATGGAACTTCCGCTAAAACCTTTTTTGTTTTTCTGAAAGGATGTGGAAGTTTACAACCTCGTTCAGGTTTATTGCTGTTCAATTCCTTTTTTACTTCACATCTCAATGACCACAGCCTTTGGAATTGGAAATGTGGGGACATTTCCATAATTGCTTTAACGCTTCCACTTTCTAGTAAAATCTAGTTTTAATTGCTGTGTACAAACAAGACTTGGCAACAGAAAAAAGAGAAGCAAAATCAGAATGAAGAAAGAGAAACAGAAAGGGGAGAGGAGGGTAAGCCCGCGGCTTAGGGAGCCGAAATCTATTGGATTCACGGATCCCATATTTTATCCAACTTCTTAGTATTGTTATGAAGTGTTTGAGTTTTATCATTGACCATAATCCAGTTAAGTTTGCCCTTTACATAATCAAGAGGAATTACCAATTGTTTCCAATGTCTAGCAATAGTAATTCTTGCCGCCAACAATACATATGTGATTAATTTTACTGACTTCCTGGGAACCTCATCAGGTAGCTTATAGAAGAGGGCTGCCTCTGGGGATCTACGGATATTTACCCCGTCACTGAGTTAATTGAATGAAATATCCAAATCTAAAATTTAGTCACGAGGGGGCATTGCCACCAGGCATGATGCATCACCCCCAACTTACCACAACATCGAAAACGGGTAACTTCATTGAAAATATGGTCAATACCTTTTTGTCAACTATGTTTTGCTATGCAAACTACATACAACCTGGATTGTACAACTTTTTTTGCATAATTACATTTTCTGTCTGTTCAAGCTTCTGTTATTCCAACTGAAGGTTTAAAAGCAAAACCTATATTCCGTTAACTAGCAAAAGGTTGACACAACACATCTAGCTAGCCAACCTTAGTTAAAACGGAAGTAAACCCATCCAAAAAAACGTTTAATTTCTGGCACGTGCTGGAAATGTAACACTCCCATTGGTTGTGCTCTCAACCAAACTGTCAAGCCATCCAATGGCTTGTGTCATAACTGATCACATGTGCAGCTTATGGCAGTTGTAGATTAAACAGAGGCAAAGATGGCAGCTTCCTTGGCTGAAAACGATAGGGGGGTTTACTTACACTTTACCGTATTTTCCGGCGTATAAGACGACCCCCTAATTTTCCAGATAAAATTTTGGGTTTTGGGATATACTCGCCGTTTAAGACGACCCCCTTCCGACTAGCCATGCCTCACCTCACTGTGCCACTGCATGCCTCACTGTTCTATTGCATACCTCACTGTGCCCCCTCGACGATCACTTACCTTATCCCTGACGTAGAATCTTAGTCAGACCGCGGCCGTCCATTTTTTCAAAAGCCGCACCTCCTCCTCGTGCTGTTCTGTGATAGGCGGAACACTCAGCTTCCCAGCAGACACGGTGTTCAGTGTTCCGCCTATTACAGATGCCCTCTCATCCGAGGACGAGAGGGCATCCGTGATAGGCGTAACACCAAACGGAGGCTCTGCTGGGAAGCTGAGTGTTCCGCCTATCACGGAACAGCATGAGGAAGAGGCTCGGCTTTTGAAAAATGGACGGCCACGGTCTGAGATTCTACAGTAAGGTCAGGTACCGGTGTATAAGACGACCGGCGTATAAGACGACCCCCGATTTTTGAGAGGATTTTTAGGGGTTAAAAAGTCGTCTTATACGCTGGAAAATACGGTAATCAGTTATCCTGTTGGCCAATTAGATCTACACAAATCAACCATATCATTATGACCACCCACCATAACCCTTTGAGGCATTGACTCCACTAGACCTCTGAATGCATTCTGTGGTATCTGGCACCAAGTTGTCTGTAGCTGATCTTATAAGTCCTGTTAGTTGTGAGGTGGGACCTCCATGGATAGGAATTTGTTTTTCCAGCACAATTTGATTAAAGGAGACGTGTAGCCAAAGCTTGTTTGGCTGTACTTCTCCTATGGATCACAGGAGTGCAATTCGATTTGCACTCCTGTGACTGAAGTCCGCTCTCTGCTGATGTCACAGAAATCGGTCCAGGCACCGCGTCATCCTGACAATGGAAGTCTGGATCCGTCAGGTGCCTGGACTGATGCCCATCTCAGCCTCTCAGCGAGTGCTGAGAGCTTGAAATGGCTGCTCCCCCGCCCTTCCACAGCTCAGCGCTCCAGTGAGCGAGGAGGAGCAGAGCTTAGAGCTGCTGATTGACAGTCAACTGCTCTCTGCTTGGGGAGCTGTGAGAACCAAGCCATAGGCGGTGTTCATTTGCTCGGTTCTCAGTGTAGCGGCACTTGGGGACAGATGCTGCATCCACCTAGGTAAGTTTAAAACTGAAACAAAAAAAACTTTACTTCTCTTTTAAAATCTGGAGAATTGGAGGCACCACCTTGATCTCAATGTGTTCCTCAAACCATTCTTGAGTTCATCAGACCAGGCCACCGTCTTCCAGTGCTGATGCTCACATGCCCATTGTAGGTGCTTTTGGCTGTGGACATAGGTCAGCATGGGCACCCTTAGACCATGGTCTGAGGCTATGCAGCCCCACACGCTACAAACTAAAATGCACTATGTGTTCTGGCACCATTTGTATCTGAATCGGCATTAACTTTTTCAGCAATTTGAGCTACAGAAGCTTTTAGAATGAATTGTACTACATGGGCCAGCCTTTGCTGGCATCAATGAGCCTTGGTCGCCCATGACCCTGTTGCTGGTTCGCCAGTTTACTTTCCGTAGACCACTTTGGTAGGCCCTGACCACTGCAGACTGAGAACATCCCACAAGAGCATTTAAGAGGTGCTGACCCAGTTGTCTAGCCATTACAATTTTTAGCTCTTGTCAAATTTGCTCAAATGCTTACGCTTTCAGGGGCAACATGTTCACTTGCTGCCTAATAGATCCCAGCCACTTTCAGGTGCCATTGTAGCAAGATAATCACTGTTATTCACTTTACCTGTCGGCAGTCATAATGTTATGGCTGTTTGCTGTATGTTGCTATGTCACCCTTTCATTGGTTAACTCAGTGTTTCTCAACTCCAGTCCTCAAGGCGCCCCAACAGGTCATGTTTTCAGGATTTCCCTCGGATGAAACGGCTGTGGTAATTACTAAGGCAGTGAAACTGATCAAATCACCTGTGCAAAATAATGCTAAGCCTGAAAACATGACCTGTTGGGGCGTCTTGAGGACTGGAGTTGAGAAACACTGGGTTAACTGGTGTGTGTGTGTGTGTGTGTGTGTGTGTGTGTGTGTGTGTAAAATTATATATATATATATATATATATATATATATATATATATATATATATATATATATATATATATTATATTATTAATCGCTTGTGCTCTTTGTCAGGCATGGTGTCATACTAACACCATGCTCGGCGCCAAGTATACAGTTAGCTAAATGTAGCGCAGACTCCTGACGGGCCCTGCAAATTTTTCCAAGGTTCTCCTCCTATGTGGGTGTAAGGCAGCCAGGCACTCAGCAGCTCAAACAGTCCCACAACTCGAGGACCAGGCCAGGAATGTCGTTTTAGAATTTAATGCTTGATTAAACTTGAATAGGGTGCAGGATGAGGCAGTGGACACTCTTTGCTCTTCCTACACTCTCCATAACAATTCTCCTCTTGGCAGGCCTTTTGGAGAACGAGAAACCCTGGAAACCAGCAACACTGAAGCAGATGCTTAAAGTGTTTGTAAAGCTGCTTTTTTTTTTTCTTCTAAAATAACTGTTATACTAGCCTGCTTTGTGCAATGGTTATGCACAGGGCAGTCCCCATCCTCCTCTTCCTGTGTCATCTGCCAGCACTCCTGGCTCCTACTCTTCATCCAGTGCCCCATAAGAGGTCACTTCCTATGGGGGCGCTTGTGCGCACTCTCTTCCAAGCCCTGTTGCCTACGTCTATAGACGTACAGTGGGGACTTTTCGCGCTCCTCCCCCCCCCCCCCAACTCACTTGTCACATAGTTTGAGTGACAGTAAATGGCTCCCGCTGCTATCGATCTGCCCTGTGAGGATGGACAGATCCAGGAGAGCCGCTGTGCACAGCACTGGGTTGTGATGGGGCTCAGGTAAGTATAAGGGTGGGGTTGTAGGGGATCTCGGGCACAGAAGGTTTTTTTACCTTTTAATACATAGAATGCATTAAGGTAAAAAGTCTTAAGGCTTTACATCCACTTTAAAGGGTTAAAGCTGCAACAGTCTTTAGGATCTCACACTTCCGCCTATACTCGTGTCCCTGTGTACTTGGATGCCTCCATCTAATACTGGCTGGACACTTCTCCTGTGAACCCTCAGGCCAGATCCTCAATGAACCCCTTTGGAATTTGCTCCAGCTCCTTTCAGAAAGTGGGCCCCTTGCACTTTACAATTATTTGCCACTTTGTGTTGGTCTGTTACATAAAATACATTTGTTTTGGCAGTAATATGCCAAAATGTAGAAAATATTAAGGGGTGTGAATACCTTTTCAAGGCACTGTAAATTGTGTGTGTGTGTGTTCAATCTGATTATTTTAGTTTTAATGAGTGATCATTTGTTAATCACATTGATTTGTGGGGCCACGCATTTCACTTTATAAATGTGGTGCTGCCAGGGCCGCTGTTAGAAATCATGGGGCCTCATACAGCCCTCCTGATGCACCACCTACCCCCCTCCCCAGGGTACAGCGGAAAAGCAGCACTGACTTTATCTGCCTACACCCTGAAACCAGGGAAAAAATAAAGTCCCTCCTCTGCTCCCACCTCCTGGGCCCCTGTGTTAACCTGATCGGGTCTAAGAAAATGTAATTTAAAGCGGAGTTCCAGTGTAGCTGCTGACTTTTAATAAAGAACGAACTCGCCTGTCCCACGGTCCAGCGATGTGGCCATCCGAACCCTCGGTTCTCTCCCTCGCCAGCATTACAAGTGTGGGCACCCAGCTGTGACAGCTTTCGGCTTCACAGCCGGGTGTGCACTGAGCATGCACGAGTCATGATGTGCCTCCTCAATGGTCGGACGATCTTCTGAAATTGCAGGGAAGGAAGGGGAGAGGAACTTCCGCTCGGATCTCCTAGTTGGCCCGAGCGGAAAGGGGGGGCTGGTACCTGTCAAAACTAGATACCCATTCTTCACCCCCCCCCTCCAAAAAATTGATGTGGCATAGGAGGGGGGTGGAGCTCCGCTTGAAGCCCTGGTAAGCAAGTAGGAGTGAGGGTGTGGCCTAGGCCTAGTAAACTCCCATGTAGTCATTAAGGCAGACCTGCTTTTCTCTTATCATCCATGGACTGACACGGTGTCTCTTTACACTTTACACGTGGGTTATGTCCCTGCTTGCAGGAGAAGACCTAGGCAGAATGTGAGATGTTATACATACATTCTAAAAGCCAGAGCTGAACAGCCCCACCCCGGGGGCGGTCCCTCCGGGCATAACCCTCCCACTACAGTCATCAGACTTCATTTTTTTTTCTGCCTAGCAGAAGGAGAAGACGTGGCTCTCTCAGGAGCCAGTCTCCTGACCTATTTTTTATTCCTTTTCTGGAATTCTTTTTTATTTTATATTTGAGAATCTTCTATCAACTGTCGGCTGGGCAACAGGTTGGGTACAAGATATCCTCGTAGTCTTCCCTGTCCGACCATCGAGCGTGCTGATCCTCGCCTTGTGTGCGTGAGACTCAGTTCACGACAGGCCCCATGACTCCAGGGGTGGCCGGGTTTGCTTTCATGCTCCCACGGTCCTCTCAAGACTGAACAGTTCCTGACTGACTGTATCTTTCGCGGTGGACCGGGCCGACAGCTACTCAGTACTGCACTGTGATAGTCCTGTCAGAAACACACCAGTGGGTCCCTCAGGGGATGGGTAAGTAGTCTCTCCTGCCTGCAGGTGAGTACAAAAAGCTGTGTGTTTCTCTGTGGGGGATTTTCCCTGTCTCCCCCTGTATTTCATTGTCACTCTCTGTCACCATTGCTGGCGCTGTGCTGTGTGGGGTGCCTGGGGGTCACACTGTTCTTGGAGGGGCTCATGCTGGTCTGCAGATATGCTTGGGGCCTTTGTTTGTGAGTTTTGGGGCCTGAGCGCCGAGTGGCGCTGTGTGTGTGCTGTTGTTTCACTTTAGCTGCGTCATGGCGGCCATCTTGCCGCGGATCGCCTCAGTGAAGTGCGGCGGCCATTTTCTTGTAGCCTGCGCGCTCTTCAGCACTAGTTTTGGCCTCTAGCGCTGCTGTAACAGCGCGAATCTCCTCACAATCTCCTCACAGCTCACCAGCGCTGACACTGCGCGGTACAGACAGCGGAACTGAGCGGTCCCTGGTCCGGTTTGGTGAGTCCCCTGGGCGCCCCCTCCTCAGTCAGCACAGCCTGTGGGTGGACTTTTTATCTGAGGAGTCTCAGAGGGGGGCAATGTGGAGTCTCGGTCACCAGCTTCCCCTAAATGTCAGTGGACAACAGGCAGTGCTTCAGCACCTGCGGTCCCTAGGGACCAGTTGTGGGCAGTCCTGGAATCATTTCTGACCAGGATGGGAGCTGTGTGCAAGGGAGCAAAAAGCGCCCTCTCCCCTCTTTACTACATGAGGGCAGTGCGCTGATTCAGATATGGGCCTAGCCACTACCGCTCAGGACCCTAGTTCTGAATGTATTGGGTGGTTTTGAACAGGACATTCCTTATGTGGAAAACTCCAGTTCTGAGTCAGTAAATGACAGGGCGCTTGTTAGTGTACTCATGACTGCGGTGAGGGACACTCTCAGGCTAAAATGCTGCGGATGCAGAACCTCAGGCTGATACAGTCTCCTTTTGTTTTTTTTTAAGGCCAGGCCTTCTAAAGAGGTTTTTCCATATGTACTTTCTTTGACCGGCTCATTGATAAGGTCTGGGAAAAGCCGCAGAAGAATTTTTTTATGGTCCCGCGGCGTTTGTCTATCAGATACCCCTTGAAGATGCCCTACTTAAAAAGTGGGCTTCTCCCCCAGTGGTCGACCCTCCAGTCGCCCTGGTGAACGAGGCCATCACTCTCCCGATGGAGGGGACTCCTGCATTTGAGGACCCCACTGACAGGAGGTCAGAAGTGGTGAGCAGAACCATGTTTGCCTTGTTGGGATCCGCCCTACGACCTGTGGTAGCGGCGACCCTTGTGTCTAAAACACTTACAGGTTGGGCAAAAATGTTGCACCTAGCTGTACAGGAGCATATTCTTCCTCCAGACACAGTTGCTCTGGCCCACCAACTGGTTCAGGGCCTGGTTTCTGTGTGCGACGCCACGCTGAACGCGGCCCCTTTAATATCCAGGGCCTCTGTCTCGGCGGTGGTATTGCGTCGTCTTATCTGGTTAAAATGCTGGTCTGCTGACCTAGCCTTAGGAAGCTCCTGACGGATCTACTATTTAAAGGCGGTAGACCTTTCGGTGCTGCTCTGGATGACATCGTCATGGATGTCACGGGAGGTAAACGCACTCTTCTTCCTTAGACTAGCAAGGGTGAGGAGGCCCGCCGCAAACAGGGGCCTTCCTTTCCAGCAAAACGGGGTTTTTTCGTCAGTCAGAGTCCACAGGTAGGCCCTCTCAGATTGACGGCAGTGCGGCTGATGGGTGCGTAAGCCAAACAAGCGGCTCCCAAGCCCGCCTCCGCGTGAAGTCTTGCCTCCGCCCGACTCTGGGGTGGGGGGACGACTTCGCAGGTTCACGGATCGGTGGACCTCCCGAATCTCCGACTGGTGGGTGTGCGAGGTGGTCACCTCAGGGTATAGGATAGTATTCCGATCCTGGCCCCCACACAGATTCTTTCCCTTGAATCTTCCTCTCCTTCCTACCTGTCGGACAGCCCTCTTGGGGGCTGTACAGGATTTGATCAGGTCCGGAGTGATTGTGCCGGTTCCGTCACAGGAGAGTTTTCAAGGATTCTACTTGAATCTGTTTGTCGTCCCAAAAATAGGACGTGGTTCGACCTATCCTGGACCTCAAGGCCCTGAATGCCTTCGAGAAGGTGCAGAAATTCCGCATGGAATCCATTCGCACGGTGATCGCTACACTCCACCAAAGGGATTTTCTTCTGGCGTCCTTGGACTTCAAGGACGCCTACTTGCATGTTCCGATCTGCGCAAGTCACCAGAAGTTTCTGCGCCTTGCGATCAGCGAAGTCCACTATCGATTGTGGCTCTTCCTTTCGGCCTTGCCTCGGCACCAAGGTGCTTGCTCCGGTTCTAGCCTTCTGTTACAGCGAGGTATTGCTGTCGTGGGCTATCTGGACGGTCTTCTGCTATGAGCAAAAAGTGGCTCAGACTTAGAGGAAAGGTGACTATCGTCAATTAGACCCTCAAGGACTTCGGGTGGTTCCTGAACATTCAGGAGTCAGTCCTGGTCCCGACTCAGTGTCTGGAGTATCTAGTTCTGGTTCTGGACTCCTTGGAGGCAAAGGTATCCTACCTCTGGAGAAGTTGCTGACACTTCAGTCTGCGGTGCGGATGCTGACATCCCGAAAATGGTTGTCAATCCGTTGTTTGCATGAGAGTCCCGGGACTCCTGGTGGCCTCCTTCGCGGCCATTCCGTATGCCCAATCACACACCAGGGCATTGCAGAAGGAGATCTTGTCCACCTGGGACAAATCCCCGTTGTCCTTGGATCTTCGGATCCAGGTGATTCACCTGGTCAGGGCGTCCCTGACATGGTGGTTGGGACCCTCGGCTCTTTGGTCCGGAAAGTCGTTCCCCTCCCATCCAATGGACGGTACTCACGACGGACACCAGCCTGACTGGCTGGGGTGGAGTCTGGGGAGTCCTGTCGGCTCAAGGCCTTGGACTCCGGACGAGCCCGTTTACCAATCACTGTTCTGGAAATACGGGCCATCAGACTGTGTCTCTCCTCAGGTCGGAGAGAGTACGGGGTCGCTCCATCAGGAGCCAGTCGGACAACACCACGGCGGTGGCGTATGTAAACCATCACGGGGGGACTCAGAGCTCAGCTGCGGCTTCCGAGGTAGTCCGTATCCTGAAGTGTGCCGGCTCTGTAGGGGCGGACTATCTGAGTCGCCAATCGCCAGACGCCGGACCAGGAAGAGTGGTCCTTGCATATTTCAACTCCTTTGCCGACGGTGGGGCACGTCGGATGTGGACCTGATGGCCTCTCGACTCAGACGCAAGGGTCGAGGTTGTGGCCAGATCCAGGGATCCTTGGGCGATGCCTCGGATGCGTTGGTGGCCCCATAGGGTCCTTATCGCCTGATATAAACTCCGGTGATCCTAATTGTTCCGGATTGGCCTCAGCGTCACTGGTACGCTGATCTGGTACGTCTCGTTGCGGACGTTCCCTGGCGGTTGCCGATGAGGGAGGACCTTCAGTCTCAAGGTCCTAGGTTTCATCCGGCATACAGTCTCTGGCTTTAACGGCAGAGCTGTTAAAAGCCAGGTGTTGAGGGACCGAGGTCTCTCGGACTCTGTCATTTTGACCATGTTAAGGACACGGAAGTCTTCCTCCAGGCAGATCTATCACCGTGCCTGGAAAGCTTATATCGCCATATGCAAAGCGCTGGACTGGCGTCCTCGGACGTATTCCGTCCCCAGAATCCTGCGTCCTCTGCAGTGTGGAGTGACCCAAAAGCTTGCTTTGAGTACCATCAAGGATCAGATTTCGGCCTTGGCCATCTTCTTTCAGCGACCTCTAGCGGGTCATTTCTTGGTTAGCACCTTGTGTTGGGGGTTCGCCATGTGCTCCCTCCTGTCAAGCCTTCTCTCCCACCGTGGGATCTGAATTTGGTGCTCTCGGTCCTCCAGGAACCTCCTTTTTGGGAATATCCGGGATATTCCTCTCTTGTCTTGTCTCAGAAGGTGGCCTTTTCGTGGCAATCACTTCTGTTTGACGAGTGTCTGAGTTGGCGGCTTTGTCCTGCAAGTCGCCATATTTAGTCATCCATAAGGATAAGGCGGTGTTGCATCCGCGACCTTCCTTTTTTGCCAAAGGTGGTGTCTACCTTTCACCTACATGAGGACATTGTCCTCCCGTCCTTGTGTCCTCACCCATCGCATCCGAGAGAGTTTGCGCTGCACATATTGGATGTGGTACGAGCCTTACGGGTGTACCTGTCTGCTACTGCTTCTATTCGGAAGTCCGACTCACTGTTTGTGACTGTCCCTGGTCCATAACAGGGCCAAGCGGTTTCGTCTGCTATCATTTTTAAGGGAATCAGACAAACCGTCATTCAAGCCTATGCTCTCAAAGGGCGGGCGCCTCCCTTTCCGGTTACGGCGCATTCCACCAGGGCAATTGGTGCTTCCTGGGTTTTCCGACATCAAGCGTCGGTTGCACAAGTGTGCAAGGCGGCGACCTGGTCGTCTGTTCATGCTTTTTAAGTTTTTTTATAAGGTTGATGTGGCTGCATCTTCGGATGCTTCCTTCGGCCGCAGGGTGCTGCAGGCCGCTGTTTAAAGTTGTGACTCCTGCGTTGAGGAGATCTGCCTTCTTGGAGTGAAAGTTTGGTTTTTCCATTTATACTGCTCCCATCCCTCTTGACACTGCTTTGGGACATCCCACGTGTAAAGAGACACCGTGTCAGTCCATGGATGATAAGAGAAAATAGGATTTTTTGTACTCACCGTAAAATCCTTTTCTCTGACATCCATGGACTGACACGGCACCCACCCTTCCTTTTAAGTTTGTACTGCTTTGTTACGAACTGAAGTCTGCTGACTGTAGTGGGAGGGTTATGCCCGGAGGGACCGCCCCCGGGGTGGGGCTGTTCAGCTCTGGCTTTTAGAATGTATGTATAACATCTCACATTCTGCCTAGGTCTTCTCCTGCAAGCAGGGACATAACCCACGTGTAAAGTGTAAAGAGACACCGTGTCAGTCCATGGATGTCAGAGAAAAGGATTTTACGGTGAGTACAAAAAATCCTATATTTTTTTTTTTTTTTTTTTTTATTATTATTTTTTCTTTAAGTGCATTTTGAATATTTTCACTACAGAACGTGTTCCATAGGAAACCATGTTAAATGAACTGTAGTGAAAATCTGCAAAATGCACTAAAAATGCATAGGTGTGAATTGGGCCTAAAGCTGCTCTGGGTCCCCCTTTTTATCTGATGGGGTGTGGCCTAGTTCAACAGGACTGGTTGTACTGCCTTATCGGGGGCTCTGGGTGCTGTGCATAAGGGACGTTGGGGATTGTCTGTGAAATAAAAGCCTAAAGCCTCGTAAGAATATCGGATGAATGATCGCCTTTTTTTTTTTTTTTTTTTTTTTGCATACTAGTCTCCTATCGAAAACCAAGAAGTTACTAAAGTTATGAAATTTGTTCATACGACCGAATACAAATTTTGGAAGTGATGTATTTGTATTCTTTCGTTCCTATGCATGCGTGGTCTTGGTCACACAATTTTCCCTTTTTTTTTTTTTTTCTTTTTTTTTTTTTGTACAAATACCATACTAATTACATGGAAATCGTTTTGTTCTGTTTTTTTGTACGGGAAACATTTTCGTGCTTGTCCCTTCGGATAATTTAGCATGACCGTTATCCACGGTATTTTTCATCCAATTTTCTCTAGGCATAACTCTACCTAAAAAAAATTAAAAGTAAAAAGCATTGCATGTAGTTGGCTCATTGGCTTCAAATTTGGCTTTAATTGTGGCAACTACAGCAGTGAGTCATGTTATTTATAATAATACAGACACTTTAATATTCACGTGGGGGGTGTGATGCTGGTAATTTGGATTAATCCATGGGAACACAAATGAAGAAGTGTGCTGTTTTTAAAGCTTTTATATCCTGATTTAACCTCTGCTAATGCATCAGTTGCTTCCTGTATCGGCTATTAATAATGGACACAGCCAACACGGAACTTCTTCTTTTCCGATAATAGCTTTATTTCATTGACTGCTTGACATCATTTGTTGCTTGTGGCTATCAGTTTTTCCTCCCAAGATCTTGTTTTACCAGGTGAAGGTCTACTACCATTTGATAAATGATAGGGAAAATGTAATTTTTTTTTTTTTTTACTACAACATAGAGCATTTTGTAACGTACTCGCTGTCACTCGCACTGTAGGCACTATCCCCTTTTTTGTGACTTTGCAGTGGCTTGGCTTGTTACCAACCTTGTATAAGTTCCCTTGGATAGGACTGCACCACTATGCATGCTGACTCAAAGGATTATCAAATAATTTGAATATTTCAACTCCCACAATGTCTACGAAGCCATACCCCTCATAATTGATTAATTTTATTGGTTACAAAAAAAACTGAATCCATAAATATTTAGTGAGAAGACTTAAACTTTGCCCTAACCCTTAAAATCCCTTTTTTAAAGTGGTTGTAAACCTCAGACATGAAATATGAACAAAGCATATCCTTCTATAGCAGGGGTCTCCAAACTTTCTAAACAAATGGCCAGTTTACTGTCCTTATTAGACTTTAGGGGGCCGGACCATCGGAAGTACAAAATGTCCCTGCATCAGTGGGAGTAAACAATTCCACATTATTGGTCTCAATGGGAGGAATTGTGCCCCATCCTTGGTGTCATTGGGAGGAATTGTGCCCCATCCTTGGTGTCATTGGGAGGAATTGTGCCCCATCCTTGGTGTCATTGGGAGGAATTGTGCCCCATCCTTGGTGTCATTGGGAGGAATTGTGCCCCATCCTTGGTGTCATTGGGAGGAATTGTGCCCCATCCTTGGTGTCATTGGGAGGAATTGTGCCCCATCCTTGGTGTCATTGGGAGGAATTGTGCCCCATCCTTGGTGTCGGTGAATAAAATAGTGCCCCAAGGGCCATATAAAAGCCAACAAAGGGCCACATCTGGCCCCAGGGCCGCAGTTTGGAGACCACTGCTCTATAGTGTGTACTTGTCTCAGTTAAGAGCACTAAGTGCTGGTTCACACTTCTGCGATGCGGGCATGAACGAGATTCCAGTGCCGGTTCCCGCATTGCATACAACTCGCAGGCAGTTCACACTGCCCTATGTGAGCCGCTGCAGGTGTCAATACAAAGTTAATAACGCCCTCAGATCGGTTCGCATGTCACAGTGCCAACTGTGAATTCAGACAGGAATCGGATCGCATGGATGTGAACACACATGCGATCAGGTTCTGGTGCGGACAAAAAAAAGGGTCCGGCACGAGTTTGGTCCGAATGCGATGCAAATTTGGCCATACAATCTGTACATCGCACAGACCTAGCATGTGATCTACAGTGCGGTGCGAATCGCATGCAGTGTCTGTGATCACAGAAGTGTGGACCGGCAATTGGTGTCATTTTCTATATGCTGCTTTGTTCCTCTGTTATCAGCATGAATCACTTCAAGTTTATCCTGAAACCAAGAGAAAAATTGTGACAGGGGAGGGATCTCCAGCTGATTGACAGCCTCAGCTGTTGTGTGAAGGGGGGGGTGTCCCTTTTTCTCCAATGAGCTCTCCCCACTGAGCTCTGCAGAGTGTAACTTCATCCATATACCTACCTACCTATCTATCTATCTATTTTATTAGGGCTGTCACTGATTAAAATTTTCATGTTCGATTAATCGATTTTTTTGAATTTATTTTTTTGTTTATTAATCGACTCATTTTGATTTAATTATAACACACATACAGATCCAACTACTTTTAGCTGATCTCCTTGCAGGCTGATTCCCAGTGCAGCTCCCAACCACTGGAAAAATGGATAGCAGGATACAAAAAACACACAAAGGCAGCGCTCGATGGGAATAGCATTAAAACTTTTATAGTCTTCAAATAGGTAACAAAATAAACATTGCACTGGAGATAAAATTGATGTAGCTACATAAACTGTAAAAATGGTGCGAGTAATACCAAACTGTAGCAAAAGCAGTCATAAAAACATGTAGCTAAGTATGATACTGGTATAAAAATGTGTACGACGATACCACTGCTGAATCCAGATGAGGGGTTAACATCAGTCCGTCGGCATGTAGATGTCCCGTGAAGGGAACTATCACAACTCCCAGTGGATGGCTGTAGAATCCCAGGTTGATAGAGGGAAGTGTAACAGCCCTTGCGTGTGGCAGATAGTAAGGTCCCGCCGGCATGCAGATATGAAGGCACAGCAAAGGAGCCCTTCAGATGGACATGGCAAGCCCCGCCGGTGTCCGTGACGTCACCGGATCTCCGACGGAACTCCCGGAAGCCGGCGGAGAGGTGAGTACCGATCAAAATAATTTTGATTGATCAAAAAAATGAATCGAGGAATTAAGTTAATTTCCACAGCCCTAATTTTTATATATAATTGTATTTTATATTAGACCTTTTAATTACTATAATGAATATGAATTTGTCAGACATTATCGGCACCTTTTTTTAGCACAAGTAAAGCTCAATTTAAATGCATCCCTTTAAAATTCTATGTATGTCTTCACACTGGTCCATTGCACTTCCGTTGTGGCGTTAGGGTCGGTTCACACTTCTTTTTTTTTTTTTTTTGGTGCTTTTTGCATAAACGCACTACAGTCCATTTATCATGGTTTCCTATGGGACATGTTCACATTTTATGCTTTTTTTTTCAGCCGCTGCGTTCTTGGAAAGGGTCGGGAACTTCAAATGCAAAACGGTGCTTTTTTGGTTCAATAGACTTCAATGGAGAAGCTGCAGAAAAGCATGTACTATAGTGCGTTTTTGCCGCAATTCGCGTTGTTTAATCCGCCCAACAACAAATTGACCAAAAAAAAAGCATTAAAACTGCAAATCGTGGCAAAATGCACTGTAGAACACACCATTCGCAAACTACATAGATGTAGATTGAGCCTTTAAAATCTTTCTGAATATTTTTTTTTTTTTAGTTTAAAAAAATAAATAAATGCACCTCCCCATTGAAATGCATTGAAAATGCAGCAAAAATGCACGAATAACACACGTGTTACGTTTTTGAGTCACATGACCTATGAAAAACACACACCATAAGCACAGTAAAATGGTGGTAAAATTGCATGTGTTTTTGATGCCATTATCGGCACCTTTCAAAATGCTGCAAACGCCATTTTCGGCCGATATGTTTTTGTCGCCGTAATTTTTTCGGTGCATCTCTAGTGAAAAATGTAATGTGATATAACCCTAAATAATAAATATGCCAAAAGATTAACTAATGATCACATATGCTAATTCGAGCGGTGCCCACTAAAACTAAAAAATAATTAAACTAAAGAAAAATGGCGAACTCCTGGAGGGCAATCCAATAGGTCAAAAGCATTATAAGGCAACACTATGAGGCTTCATACATTGTGACTAACATGCCACTTTCTCCTATTTTATAACATCCCCTATGACCAAATTTTGCAAGGAAGCTGCTGGTGGCCCGTGCAGCGTCACAAACAAGATTATAGGAGATCATAGAAAAAAGCCTGGGGGTAAAATCGGCAAGTATCCATGTACTGTGCACTGGTCATCCACATCTCTGCCATGGGGGATTTTCTTGTTACCGTATCTGTCCGTTCTAGAATATCCTATATAATCGTGTAAGAGGTACTAAAGGGTGTTGCTTCAGCAATTACTGCAACCCCTATTTCTGAACCCATCTAGGCCTTTGCATAAAGAGGGCCGCTGATAAGGCAGTACAGCCAGCCCTCCTGTACTTGGCCCGGGTCCCATCAGTTCAAAAGGGGGCCCAGGCACCTGCAGAGTAGGAGGGCCGGCTGTACTGTCTTATTGCAGACACCGATCCTCTTCTGCCTCCTCCTGCAGCGCTGCCAGTTTCTCTTCCTCCCTCTGCTGCACTGCAGGGGGATTGGTTCTAGCAAATGCACCCCTTCCATCTGCTGTCCGGGCCCCCCTGTGTGCCCCTTGCAGCGCTTTCCGGCTTCTCTCCTCTTCCGTCAGCAGCTGCTGCGGGGAAACGAGGATGTTTCAGGATACAGAGGGGGAAGGGGCCAGTAAATGTAATTTACTGGCCCCTTCCGTTCCTGAATGAACACAGTGAGCAATCGGTACCAATCACTCCTGTGTCCATTCATTACTGACACACAGTAAACTGTGTTTACTATGCTTCAGTTTGTGAATGAGCAGGAAGCCTCAGAGCGCTTCCGATTTCATTCATCTGTGCTGCTGAGGCTGCAGGGAAAGGGACTGATAAATCTATGTCCCCAGTCACTCTCATGTCAGATGGGCTGTATGAAACCCCGTGATTTCTAACGGCAGCCCTGTGTGTAAATAACTAACCAATAGATTGAACTTGGTAATTCTCTAAATTCCTGCTATGTAATGTTTTTTCTGCCTTTTACAGATGGCCCAGTGTGTGACCAAAGTTCAGCTGTCCATCTCATGCGCGGATCTCTTGGATAAGGACATTGGTTCTAAATCTGACCCCTTGTGTGTGGTACTACAGAGCATTGGTGATGGAAAATGGTCCGAGGTAATTCAATTTACCTAATAGGGCTGGGAAAACGATTTTAATCTTGAATCGAGTTCTGAGTTCAAATCGATTCAGATTTGAAGAAAATCGTTTTTTTTTTTTTCCTTTCAAAGTTTTCATAGCAGGGCTGCAGGGGGCGTATCCGGAATGTCACTGGGTGGCGTTACCCCAATTACATCTACTCGCCGCAGCCGCCGCGAGTAGATGTAATGTAACACTAACTAACCGCAAGCCGCCGTCTGCCTACCTGATCAGCGTGTCATGCAGACAGACGGCGGCCATTGCAGTGTTCAAAAGCCGCGCCTCCCGAGTCCTCGTCTGTGATAGGCGGAACACTCAATTTCACAGCAGGCAGTGTTCAGCCTATCACGGGCATTCTCTCATCCTCATCTGTGTTATGAGGATGAGCGGATGTCCGTGATAGACGGAACACTGAATGCTGGGAAATTGAGTGTTCCGCCTATCACAGACGAGACAATCTTTGTTGCACACTGACTTTGCAGTTAGAAAAAGGGTTTGCCTTTGCAATTTTGTTTGTTGATGCACTTCAATTAATATAATAATAATAAAAAATAAAAAAAAATCGAATCGTAAATCGAGTTTTTTATAAAAAAATCGCAGATTTTTTTTTTGGGGGAAAATCGCCCAG
Source organism: Rana muscosa (assembly GCA_029206835.1). NCBI lineage: Eukaryota > Metazoa > Chordata > Amphibia > Anura > Ranidae > Rana > Rana muscosa. The sequence continues at coordinate 49,223,239 of CM055128.1, forward strand.
CCCTACTTAATAATATACTGCATGTACATTTCCAATGTTTACTTCTTGAATTTGATTCCCTTGGTGCATGTTAAATAAATGACCTTCATCTTTTAATTTTTCATTGTAGCTGGCAAGGACGGAGCAGGTGAAGAACTGCCAGAGCCCTGAGTTCTCCACAAAGCCAGTCGTTGATTATTACTTTGAGAAGGTTCAGAGTATCAAGTTTGGAGTCTACGACATTGACAACAAATCTGTGGATCTAAATGATGACGATTATCTTGGGGGCTACGAGTGCACCTTAGGCCAGGTATGACCTCTTCTCCGGGAATATTCTACATATAGTGATGACGGCAGCTTTGCTTTTGTCTCTTGGAGGAAGAGAGTCTCATGTGAGGGCTTCGAACAGGTGAAAGTCTCAAGTTTATAACCTGGCTGCAACCAGCTTTGTTGCATTCCAGCACCAGAAAATCACAATCCGCATTAAATAACCGTCAGCTTTTCTACAACAAGAATATAACATACAAAAATTTAATCCCGGCCTGTCTGACTCTAATAAAACTACCGTATATACTTGAGTAAAAGCCGACCCGAATATAAGCCGAGGCACCTAATTTTACCACAAAAAAACTGTGAAAACGTATTGACTCGAGTATAAGCCTAGGATGGTAAAATGCAGCAGCTACTTGGTAAACAATGCCCATCTGCAGCCTCACTGTGCCCATCTGCAGCCTCACTGTGCCCATCTGCAGCTGTACCTTTCATTACTAAAACAGCGTTTGTCTCCTGTTGTGTAATGCAGTCTGTTCGGCCATCCATTGTAAAAGCCCCGCCTCCTCCTCGTCCGTCTGTGATAGAGGAACACTGGTACGATGCTGGGAAACTGTATCAGTGTTCCGCCTATCACAGATGAGGAGGATGCGTTTTTTTTTTACAATGGACGGCCGAACAGACTGCATTACACAGTGGGAGACACGCTGTTTTAGTAATGAAAGGTACGGCTCACTCGAGTGTAAGCCGAGGGGGAGTTTTTCCGCCTAAAAAATGGGCTGAAAAATTTGGCTTATATTCGAGTATATACGGTGAGGCCGGGTTCACACCTATGCGAATTGGTTGTGGCTTACACCGCATCCAATTCGCATAACATTATACATTGATTTCAATGAGGCTGGTTCACATATGTGCGATGCATTCGCACTGTGCATTGCCAAAACAACATGTGCGTTCTCTAGACATTGCGGTGCGGCTCAGGTGCGAATTCGGGCCCATTATGTTCTATTAGCACGCATCTGATTCGCACATGTGTTGCGTTCTGAGAGGGACACGCCAAATAAAAAAAATAAAAAACGGCATTGGTTCCCCTCCAGGAGCATACAGGCCCTTAGGTCTGGTATGGACTTTAACTGGAACCCCTACGGCGAAAAAAAAAAAAACGGCGTGGGGGTCCCCCCCCCCCAAAATCCATAGCAGACCCTTATCCGAGCACGCAGGCCGGTCAGGAAAGGGGTTGGGGACAAGCGAGTGCCCCCCCCTCCTGAACCGTACCAGGCCGCATGCCCTCAACATGCCCTGGGGGGTGGGTGCTTTGGGGCAGGGGGGCGCCCTGCAGGCCCCCCCACCCCAAAGCACCCTGCCCCCATGTTGATGAGGACAGGGCCTCTTCCCGACAACCCTGGCCGTTGGTTGTCAGGGTATGCGGGCAGGGGGCTTATCGGAATCCGGGAGTCGGAAGAAGACCCCCGGAGCTGCCTAAAAAAAAAATTACTTTAAAAACCTGTGTAGTGTTTTTATTGACCACTTTTTTTTTTTCCCACCAGGTGAATGGGTAGGGGTACGAGATGTACCCCATACTCATTCACATAGGGTGGGGGGCCGGGATCTGGTGGCCCCCTTATTAAAGGGGGCTCCCGGATTCCGATAAGCCCCCCGCCCGCATACCCCGACAACCAGCGGCCAGGGTTGTCGGGAAGAGGACCTGTCCTCATCAACATGGGGGCAGGGTGCTTTGGGGTGGGGGTGCTCACTTGTCCCCACCCCCTTTCCTGGCCGGCCGGGCTGCGTGCTCGGATAAGGGTCTGCTATGGATTTTTTCGGTGTAGGGGTTCCCGTTAAAGTCCCATACCAGACCTAAGGGCCTGGTATGCTCCTGGAGGGGAACCCATGCTGGTTTTTTATTTTAAAATTTTGGCGTGGAGTTCCCCCTCATAACAGCGGCGAGACTTCCCTCTCCTCTCCCAGGTCGGCAAGTCCGCAGCTAAAAACTCAAAGGAACCGCTGAACGACTGATTGCGAACTTGGCAAAGACTCCAAGCTCAAAAACACAACACACAAGTGTGAACCCAGCCTAATACAATTTATTTCTGGCAGGAAAATTGACCTTTTGTCCAGATCCCCAATACTTTAATTCTTATTTGCCAATCGTGCCACCACACAGTGTCTCGCTGTAGCGTAAGATGCTCGGGCTTCCTCAAGGTTTGAGAGATTTTGGGAAAATCAAGAAATACTTGTGAAAGCAGTTGACAATTTTATGAAGAATGTGAATACTTTGGTTAATTTAGTTCCTTGGGAATCCATTCCACAGCACTCTTTTCTGGTCAAATGAGCTTTACCAAACTGAATAGGAGGGTTGACCTTCATTGCAAACCCCCCACCGGTACCATTTACAGCAGGGATATGCAATTAGCGGACCTCCAGATGTTGCAAAACTACAAGTCCCATCATGCCTCTGCCTCTGGGTGTCATGCTTGTGGCTGTTAGAGTCTTGCTATGCCTCATGGGACTTGTAGTTCTGAAACAGCTGGAGGTCCGCTAATTGCATATCCCTGATTTACAGTGTTCCAAATGGAAAACCTGCAGGGTTTGCATCCCTTTAAGTGGGCATAGGTCCTAAACATCATTGTACCAAATTCTACTCCCATAGCAAGGCATTCCTGAAATCTGACTCTTGGCAAAATTCTCTTGGAAGAGCAGCGGCAATCGCACGAGCAGAAAAATTAGATTTCTAGTGACGTTCAAAGTTGCATCCCATTAACTGCAAATGGAACCTTTCTAATCGGTGCGACTCGGAAAAAGGTTTCTGCACTACTTTGGGGCGACTTCATCACGACTTGCATTGACTTCTGTTAACCTCTTACGGACCACCCCACATACATTTACTGCGGCAGGGCGGCCGCTCTATGCCAGATCACGTACCTAGTATGTCATCTGACACTTCCCGATCTGGGGCACGCGATGTCTGCCAGAACCGATCGTTCGGGACACAGGCAGAACGGCAGTCTGCCTATGTAAACAAGGCAGACCGCTGTTCTGTCAGAAGGGAAGGTACTGATCCTGTGTTTCTGCTAAGCGGGGACACAGATCTTTGCCTTCCCCTAGTCAAAGCACCTCCCCAGCAGTTAGTAAGCACAACTTGGGTATACATTTAACCCTTTGATCGCCCCTGATGTTAACCCCTTCCCTGCCAGTGTCATTAGTTCAGTGACCGTGTATATTTTTTTTAGCACTGATCACTGTATTGGTGTCACTGGTCCCCAAAAAGTGTCAGGTGTCTGATTTCTGTCCGCTGCAATATCATAGTCCCACTATAAGTCGCTGATCGCTGCCATTAGTAGTTAAAAAAAAAATAAAAAAAAAAAATATATATATATTATATATTTTTTTTTTTAAACATCCTATCGTTTGCGCAAATGTTATAGCGTCTACAAACGATAGGATGTTTAAAAAAGAAAGGAAAAAATCCCAATAATCGTATATTGTTTGCGCAAACGATATACGATTATTGGGATTTTTTTTTTTTTTTTTTTACAAAAAATATGTAGCGGAATACATATTGGCCTAAACTGATGAAGACATTTTTTTTTTTAATTTTATTGGATGTGTTTTTTATAGCAGTAAGTAAAAAAATAAATATAATATTTTTTTCCAAAAATTTTTTTTTTTTTATATCGCAAAAAATAAAAACGGCAGAGGTGATCAAAATACCACCAAAAAAGGGCAAAATATTTATTTGGGTACAGTGTCGCACGACCGCACAATTGTCAAAGTAACGCAGTGCCTTATCGTAAAAAATGGCCTGGTCAGGAAGAGGGGTAAACCTTCCGGAGCTGAAGTGGTTTGTGAAGTCGTGAGCAACCTGCAATGAAGTTGCGTGGCAAAGTCTCACCTTAAAGTGGAGCTCCACCCTAAATAGCAACTTTTGCTATTTGGAACCCTCCCCCCCCCCCCCTCCGGTGTCACAATTGACACCTTTCAGGGGGGAGGGGGGTGAAGATACCTGTCTAAGACAGGTATTTTCACCCACATCCGGGAGTCCTCTCTCCGGGAAATCTGCGGGAGTTACGTCACTTCCCGCAGACTTCCCTTGGTGTTCTGGGAGACACTCGGCTCCCAGAACACAGGAGCACCAATCAGAACGGCGCAGCGCGACTCGCGCATGCGCCATAGGGAACCGGGCATGAAGCCGCAGGGCTTCACTTCCTGGTTCCCTCAGCGAGGATGGCGGAGGGAGCAGCAGAGCGACGAGCGGTCGCTCGTCCTCTGCTGCGGACGTCGCTGGACTTCAGGACAGGTAAGTGTCCAAATATTAAAAGCCAGCAGCTGCTGTAGCTGCTGGCTTTTAATAAAAAAAATTCCGGCTGAGCTCCGCTTTAAGTCACGTGACTTTCTGGTCGCAGCAGTGTGAACCCATCCTAACGGTGTAAGGAAAGCCTTCAGGAGTGCCCTATTACAGGGAGGCAACATTTGAATTCTGTGTCAATTTGAGAAAATTGCAGCATCTGCAGATTTAAATGGAAATGCAAATACATTTTAAAATTTACTTTTGTAGCAATTTTCTCTTTATAATTATGCCTTTTTTTTTTTTTTTGCCTCTAGATTGTGTCCAATCGTAAGCTGAAAGGGACCTTGCAACTGAAGGCGGGAAAACCTGCAGGAAAAGGAACAATCACTGTGAGTTATTAGGTTGCAAGATGTTGAAAAAAACAAAACCTATTAAATGGTGTAAAAAAATGTTAGCTGCTTATGTTTTAGGCACACTTTTTTTGAAATGTCTAATGCCCCGTACACACGATTGGAAATTCCGTCGGGAAAAAACTTGGATGGTTTTTCCGACGGAATTCCGCTCAAGCTTGGCTTGCATACACAAGGTCACACAAGTTCTCGGAACTTTCAACCGTCAAAAACACGGTGATGTACAACACTAGGACGAGGCGAGAAAAAAGTTCAATGCTTCCGAGCATGCGTCGAATTGTTTCCGAGCATGCGTAGTTCGTTTCCCGTCGGAATTGCATACAGACAAACGGATTTTCCGATAGGAATTTGTTCTGTCTGAAAAATTGAGAACCTGCTCTCTATCTAAGTCCGTCAGAAAAAGTCCGATGGGGCATACACACGGTCGGAATATCCGATGAAAAGCTCCCATCGGACTTTTTCCATAGGAAATTCCGACCGTGTGTACGCGGCATTATGATCGGTTTTACAATTGCTATATGCAGGGCCATGACCCTTGGATCTCCTCCATTTGAAGGACCATCCATCCAGGGGTTGTTTTTTTTGGTTGCGCATGTATGTTCATCTTTAACCCCTGGGCCCCAGCTGCACGCAAATATGCGGACTCTTGGCAGGTGAGCTGAGCGGCCGCATATTTGCGTGAATTGGTGTAAATATAGCTGTGCTGAGAGCACGCACTCCCGGCACAATTACTGGTGGCTGTCGCACGATCAGAAAAAGTTCCCAATCTGTCACATACCTGGTGGATGAGGAAGGCCTCTTTTACTCCTCTAAGTCCCTGATCGAACAGGTAACGCAGGAGTACAGAGTAGCACGAGTGCCTATTAGTCTTGCTAGCAGCAGGGCTGGACGGACTCTCAGGATCAAGCAGGGGAAGATCGTCTGTGGACCGCAGGAGTGCTGGATGGACATCAGTAAGCAGGAGACAGAAGCAGGCTGCGACCGTCAGTAAATCGCAGCGGAGCAGGAATTTCCCGGATGGGCACCAGTGAAATATAGGCAGGGGCTCGCAGCAGGCAGTCCAGCAGCGATGGGGGCAGAAGAAGAGTCGGACGAACCGGGTCATACACAGGCAGACGGATCAGGTGCAGATGCATAGGCAGAGGCAATGTCAGGATGCAGGCCAAGTTCATAACAGATCAGTAGAGCATCAGCAAGGGGAATAGACAGAAGTGTGGTCAGAGGCAAGCTGGGATCAATGTAGGCAGAGTTCAGGAGAAGTCCAGACAAGCCGGGTCAGTAACAGTAGTCGGATGCGGAGCAACAGGTTGCAGGAATGCTCGGGAACGCTGTAGACAATACGGCACTGAAGCATCGCACAGGCTCAGTTTAAATAGCCCAACTGATGCGCAGATAACAGATGTGTGCGCATGCACAATTTCTATAAGCATAAACAGGAACACAAATTAGCCTGTGTCTATGCACAGAACGTTGTCTAGAAGAGCCATCCTGTCTTTCCTGACACAATCGCGGCAGTTTGAAAAGCATACATTAGTCCTACTAACTAGGTTTGAAAAGAGCCAAAGTCAGAAAGGGGTAGAAAACACGTTACTAACAGAATCATCCAAGCTATATGGTAAAGTGTGACTTAAAAAATGTAAAGGCATTTATATCGTACTTTTTTTATTTATTTTTTGTCTTTTTTTTAGAAGTTTGTGCTAAAATATTTGCTTTCTTTTTTTTTTTCTATTTTTTTTCAAAACAGATTGTTGCAGAGGAGCTTAAAGACACTCGAATTGTAAATCTAGAGGTGGAAGCTAGGAACCTTGACAAAAAGGTATTGTAATAATGCTGCTGATCAACATATTCTTGCATGAACAATCAGTATGCCCCCCCCCCCTCCCCCATCCCAAAAGCAAAATTTCAGTTATAAAGTTCATTAACCCTTCAGCATCTCTCCAAAACTGAAAACTCAGTGGACTGGCCCCCTTAAAGAGAATTATGGCCAGAGCAAGCTTGTTCATATATTTCTGATGTGGGCGACAGGTATGTACTTAAGTTTGCACTCCTGTGACCCAGAATCGGCCAACAGAAGGATAAAGTTTGCTGTCGACTGACGTCACTGACCCGCTCTGCTTCAGTCTCTGGATGTATCTTGACAATTAATGTCGGAATCCACCCAGATGCCTCAGCCTCGCAGCGAGTCAACATCTCCTGCCTCCTCCCAAGCTGGCGTTCAAATGGTTGCTGGAGGGGCAGAGCGAAGAGTGGCAACTGACAGTCGCCGCTCTCTGCTCAGTTAAGACTGAGAACTGAGCGATCAGCGGTCATGTGATAGCTCCGTTCTTGGATTTAGAGCTGGCGGGGGGATGATACTGCAGCCATATGGGTCAGTATGTATGTTAGATTAGAACACCTGTTAATTTTTTATTGCTATCTGTGCCCCCCGTTTGGGAGATTCACCCTCACTGTTTGTCCTGTGTATTGTATTGTTCTCATCAAATTGAAAGTAAAAAAATCCCAAATTTCGGGTTGACATTAGAACAGTAATGGGGGAAAATCTTCCAATGGTGATACTCTTTCTGGTAGGGTGGAAATCTTATTTTCAATAAAGATGATATAATTTGATACACCGTAACAATATTGGGTCATTTTAATTTGTGAATAGGCAACATGTGAGAAGGGATCCTATAGCTTCATCTGAAAATGGAAAATATGAAATCTTTATGCAATATTTCAAATTTACTTAATGGAAGGATGGACAGATGGGTAGTATCGCAGGATACAGTGCAGTCATGCAGAATATATTTTCTAGTATCTAGTTATCCAAATTGGGTAAAGTTACTGGGTATAATTAAAAAATACTTCTAACTGGCTAAATTATAACATCTAGAAAACCAGTGAAACTCACTATCAGTGTATCATAGGCTTAAAGTGTTACTAAACCCACAATGGTAAAATCCTTCTGTATATGCAGTAAAGCATGCTTGTTATACCCACTATGGAACCTAAGGGGGTTAATTCCTGCGCATTGTGTAAAAAGGTTGTTTGATTTGTCTTCTCTGATCCTCCCCTTCTTCCACTGTCCCCAAATAATTCTACCGATAGTACAGAGCTCTAGGAGGCACTCTGCACATGCTTAGTTAGGTGTGTATTGCAAGAGCCTTCTTTTTTTTTTTTTTTTGGGGGGGGAGGGTGCATGTGATTAGCACAGGGACAGAGTTGAATGAAAACTCCTCCTACAAGATTTAACCAGTGTTTGGACAGACACTGATAGAAGTCACAAGACTGTTATATACTGCTGATGAGAAAAGACATTTAGCAGTTTATATTTACTAAAATACAGTGGAACCTCGGATTGCGAGCAAAGCGGTTAACGAGCGTTTCGCAATACGAGCACTGTATTTAAAAAAAAATTGACTCGGTTTGCGAGTGTCTCGCAAAACAAGCAGGATTCAAGCCAAAGCGGTGTTCAATACCGCGTTTGGCCTGAGTGGGGGGGGGGGGGGGGCGGCGCCCGAGCCAAGCAGAGCCGAACGGCACCGTTCGTAAATGCTCTGAAAATCGTGGAAATACTCCGTTCATGAGTCTTTCTGAGTTCAGGCCCTTTCCAAATGTTTACGAGGCTCTCCGGCGCCCCCCGCCTCTGGCCGCATGCGGTATTGCATGCCATTGAAGTCAATGCAAAACTAATTATTTTCGTTTCCATTGACTTCAGTGGGGAAACTCGCTTTGATATACGAGTACTTTGGATTACAAGCATTCTCCTGGACCGGGTTATGCTAGTAATCCAAGGTTCCACTGTAATTGCATTTCCATGTTCTGTGTACTGTGTGAGACCAGATATAGGGAATGCAGGCTCCTGGGTTTAGTAACACTTTAATTATGTACTTGCTGTTTAATATCCTGTTGTGTAGCCATTTCTTTTATGTATTTTTTATTCCCAGGACTTCCTTGGTAAATCAGATCCATTCCTGGAGTTGTACAAGCAAGGCGATGATGGATCCTGGCAGCTAGCACACAGGACAGAGGTAGATTATCTCCTACACATGATGACCTTATGCCTTAAATGGGCTATACAATGACCTCTTCATTCCATTTAGAGTGGACCTGTTTTGTCCATGCACTGCTACCTAAAGCAACCCGTCAACATAGTAAGAAAAAATAAAATAAGGTCAGCCACCTGAAAAAAGAAGCAGCTTAAATCGCATCTAAACCCAAGAATCAAAATGTATTTTATTGCACTTTACCAGCCTTGTATGTGGTGGCTGCATTAGTGCTAAATTTTCAGGATTTTTTATTTTTTTTTATTTTTTTTGCATCTATTACCCTGCAAATACACTTCCTTTCTCTGGGTGGCTACTCTCACTTCCCTACTGAATCTATGGAAGGCGCTATGTTTATCACTCAGGCTGAACTTCAAACATGTTTGTCTTTGCTATACTTCATTATATGGGGTGATTAGTCGTTTATACAATAAGGAGGTCTGTCAATGTCTAAGCCCAGGTTCACACTGGGCTGCAGGAATGAAGCCGTGCGAGTTTGATTTCACTCCCGCTTGTCAGTCCCGATTTCGCCCGCGATTACAGAGACATCTGTGCAGTTTCTGTAGTAGTACAGAAACTACTTTTTGAAATCGGTGCAGCGCCGCAGATGCGGCGTCGCACCGATTAGGACGGTGCAAATGCAGCAGATTTGACATGTCAAATCGCATGTCAAATTGCACCAGTGTGAACCAGGGCTAAAGATGTAGATAGGTACCCTTTCACAGCTGAAACAGATACTAGGTAGGTGCAAAGACACATTGTAGAAAGGTGGGTGTTGCCCCATGAAAGTGAATCAGTCTAGCACGTCAGGTCTCCCTCCCCTGGAGACAGATTGCTGTAGTAGCAAAGGATGTGTGTAGAAAGACACGCAAGTGTGCCTGTCCAAGCATGTCTGGCTTTAGGGCCGGTTTACACCAGTGCGCGGTGCAGAAAAGGCGCGTTTTAGAACCTGTTTCCTGCGTTGTATTCAAAATGCACTGCCTTTGCGATCTGCTGCAGATGCCAATACCTTACCGCACCCTTGTAACGCAGATTGCAAAAGTAGTGCGTTTTTTGGCGGGCTGCAGATCACATGGTATCGCAGTACTATGCGGTTTGGTGCGTTCTTCTTTGTTCTTTTTTTCTTCTTCTTTACTTCTTTCTTTTTTCTTCTTTCTTCGCAGTGGATCTGCAACTATTTTGGGTGATTTCAGTCTTTTAAAATGAATGGGCTGAAAATCACACTGCAGAGGAATGCACCACACACACCAATTCTAGTGTTAACCGGCCCTTATTGATAGGCACTCTCACCAGGTTGACACCTGAGGAAATGTTAAGACCCCTTTCACACTGGAGCGTTTTTCGGGCACTTTAGCGCTAAAAAATAGTGCCTGTAAAGCGCCGGAAAAATGCCTTATCTGCAGTCCCAGTGTGAAATCTCGAGTTCTTTCACACTGGGGCGGTGCGCTTGCAGGACGTTAGAAAAAGTCCTGCAAGCAGCATCTTTGGGGCGGTGTGCGAGCGGTGTATACATGCTTTGCATTGCAGTGTGGTATAGATTATCCCTGCGGTTGTATTCAGCGGGCAGTACTGTGCTGAATGGGGGCACCCCACAACTGCATGCAATGCACTTGTTTTTGGCATTCTAGTGCAGAGTTTAAGTGGTTAAAGCAGAGTTCCACCCATTTAAAAGTCATTTTAATAAACAGACCCTTACCTGTCCCACGGCCCAGCGATGCTGGGGCACAAAGCCTCGCTCCTCTCCCTCTCCTCTTCGCGGCGCCAGCATTGTAACTGTGGGCACCCGGCTGTGGCTACATAGCCAGGCACGCACTGCGCTTGCGCGATCCACGCTGCGCGTTGTGAATGGCCAAGCAATCTTCTTGGGCCTTTGATGTGTCTCAGAAGATTGCAGGGAGGGGGGAGAGGTGAACTTCCTTCCGGCGCCACGGCTCAAGGGAGGAAGCGGGAGCTGGGTGCATGTCAAAACTGGGTACCCATCACCCCCCCCCCCAAAAAAAAATGACATGCCAAATGTGGCATGTCAGGGGGTCACCAGTACTTAAAGCAGAAGTTCCATTTTTGGGTGGAACTTCACTTTAAAGTAGTAAGGAGGTGCTACAACACTAATGCTCACGCTTCTTTTCTATTCGGCCTCATGTACATTGCGCTTTTAGGCCTGGTGCATGAGATCATGGCATTTTAGGTGCAGGCTGTTCATGCTACCAGCAGCCTGGTAAATTCTATGCAAGGCTGAAAGCTGCTGTGGCTGGGTGGTGCACAAAATGGTAATAGCATTTAGGGCAATAAATGTCCAGAGATGTATGTCTGGATCACAAGGGTAGATTTACTAAATCTGGTGCAGCTGTGCATGGTAACCAATCAGCTTCCAGGTTTTATTGTTAATGCTTATTTGAATAAGCTGAAGTTAGAAGGTGATTGGTTACTATGCACAGCTGCACCAGATTCTAAGCGCTCCAGTTTTAGTAAATCTCCCCCTGTGGCTGCTCCAACTGCATTCATCCCCTTTGCCCTGGTTCACACTGGTGCGATTTGACATGTCAAATCGGCGAAATTTGCCGCAAATTGCAGGCAATGGCACCGTCCTAATCGGTGCGACGCTGCATCTGCGGCGCTGCACCGATCACAAAAAGTAGTTTCTGTACTACTTTTTGCGATTTCAGCCGCGATTTACATTGACCTCTGTTTCAGATGTCTTTGAAATCGTGGCTGAAATCGGGACTGCCAGCGGGAGTGAAATCGTGCGAGTTCACCTGAACTCGCAGGCTTCACTCCCGCAGCCCCAGTGTGAACGTGGCCTAAAACACGAATAATAAACAATTCAGCGCTCAATGGGACCAGTGAGAAAAGAACTATTGCAATTGCTGTGTTCAAACAAGTTAGTTTATTGGATGCACGCTAAAATGCGTATAAAATCACAACTGTCAATGAAAAATTTGATAATAAATAAGCATCTGATAAACAAGAAGAAAAGAACTCATGATCATGGTTGAAGTACTTCAAAACTTTAGTGTATATGATACCACCATAACTCCAAGAACCAAAGGGTTAATGTCAGCAAGTGTGGTCCGGGCCCTGATATCAAAGTAGGCTGATCCAATAGTATGGTGTGCAGACAGGATGGAAAGTGGGGAGACACCGCTCTCTGTAAAGCAACTAACAGCTGGGTTGCGGGTGACAGGCTCGCTCGAATCCAGGAGGTGTATTATAGACCGCACCTGCCGGGTGTCCACGATCAAACAGGCTGTTTAGGCAAGCCGAACGCTGGCATCCCGGGAGGTGCTCTGGATGACGCGCACTGAATCCGACAGCCGGAAGCAGGAGTCAAAGCCAGGACGAGGAGTACACAAATGCTGGACGCAGTGGCGTCGCTAGGGTTGGTGTCACCCGGTGCAGTAATACATGGTGTCACCCCTTACCCCCCGGCACTAAGCAGGCTAATGCATTGGTACGGCTCTCCCCCCCTCCACCTACCACAGTGGATGGAACTGGGATGGGATTGGGGGGATGGATGGAGCCGGGATTGGATTGAGGTGGTGGATAGAGCTGGAATGGGATCAGGGGATGGATGGACCGGTATGGGAATCTCGGGGGGATGGATGGAGTAGGGATAGGATCAGGGGGGATGGATGGAGTAGGGATAGTATCAGGGGGGATGTATAGAGCGGGGATAGGATCAGGGAGGATGGGTGAAGCGGGTATGGGATCAGGGGGGATGGATGGAGCCGAGATGGGATTGGGGGGGATGGATGGAGCCGGGATGGGATCAGGGATGATGGCTGGAGCGGGTATAGGATCAGGGGCTGGGTGAAGCTGAAAAGGAATAGGGGGAATGGATGGAGGCGGGATGGGATCGGGGGAAATGGATATAGCCGGGATGGGATCAGGGGATTGGATGGAGCAAGGATAAAATAAGGTGGGATGGATGGAGTGAGTATGGTATCGGGGGAGATGGATGGAGCCGGTATGGTATCGGGGGAGATGGATGGAGCCGGTATGGGATCGGGGGGGGGGAGTGAGCTGGTATGGGATCGGGGAGATGGATAGGGACGGGATGGGATCAGGATCAGGGGGTATGGATATAGCCGGGATGGGATCAGGGGGTTGGATGGAGCGAGGATAGGATCAGGGGGGATGTATGGAGTGGGTATGGGATCGGGGGGGATGGATGGAGCCAGTATGGGATCAGGGGGGGATGGATGGATCTGGCATGGGATCGGGGGAATGGATGGAGACGGGATGGGATCGGGGGGATAGATGAGTGGGTATGGGATCAGGGGGGTGGATGGAGCTGGTATGGGATCAGGGAGGAGGGATGGAGCCAGGATGGGATCGGGGGGGGTGGATGGAGCCGGGATGGGATCAGGGGGATGGATGAGCGGGTATGGGATCGGGGGGTGGGTGGAGCTGGATGGAGCCAGGATGGGATCTTTGATTTGGGGGGGGGGGGTTAAAGGATATGTGCTAGGGGGTGCTTTGGGAGGGAAGAGCATCTGCGCTGGGGGGAGGGGGTCAAACTTCAAATCTGCCCCCTTCTACTTCTAGTACAAGTTCTCTCTAACCCAAAACAAAAAGCACCCCCTAGCACCTATTCTCTAACCCCCTAAAATCACTCCTGGCAGCATAATTGTTACCTGCAAATGTCTGCCCCCCAACCACTATGTCCCCCTCCTCTGCAATACAGTACTCCTGTAGCATACCTCCGGAAAGGTGCTGACTGTAGCGTGGATTGTGTCCCTCCTCATCCTTGGCTCTTCCTCCCGGCCTGCGTACACGTCCGAGCTAAGGAGGAAGCAGCAGTGAGTGCAGCCGGCGGGGACAGAGATCTGATTGTGGCCGCGCAGTGTGAAGGTGTGTGTGGGGACGGTCGGACCCCAGGCACTCAGTCTATCTCTGCCTCACTCCCTCCTCCCCCACTCTCCCCACACATCGCATTTAGCAGAGGAGATCCTGGAAAGGAAGGAGGGAGCTGCGGCGCCCCTCTCAATGCTGTGCCAGTCTGAGCCGGGTGTCACCCGGATGTGGGCCGCACCCCCATGGCAACGCCACTGGCTGGACGGATTGCAAGCTCAATGTTGCCGTGGCGACCTTGACTTACATGTTTCACGCGCCTGCGCTTTCTCAAAGTCAGAGACTTGCGACCCGCCCAGCATTTGTGTACTCCTCGTCCTGGCTTTGACTCCTGCTTCCGGCTGTCGGATCCAGAGCGTCTCCGGGAATGCCAGCGTTCGGCTTGCCTGATCAGCCTGTTTGATCGTGGACACCCGACAGGTGCGGTCTACAATAAACCTCTTGGATTCGAGCGAGCCTGTCACCCGCAACCCAGCTATTGGTTGCCTGGTCAGCGGGGATCAGAGGAGCGATTCCTTACTGAGCAAAGCGGAGTCCGCCGGGGGGATCGCCCGTGTAAAAGAGCCCTTCCATCTACAAATGATCAATCCAGGGATCAGCATGGGTTCTGAATTATTTGCAATGTATTGGACACCTTTGAGCTCAATGCAGCATAAATGACTCTTGTTGGGACACAATGAATGTGTTTTTGTTTTTCCTTCAATGGCTTTTATAATAAATTGTGCATTCTATGTTCCTGCAGGTGGTGAAGAACAATCTAAATCCTTGCTGGAAGAAGTTCAGTGTTAGCTTGCAGAGCTTGTGCAATGGGGACTTAAATAAACCTATCAAGGTGAGGAGCGAGATTGTGTCAGACAGGATGACTTCTCCTAAATAGGCTGTTTAGGGAAAAGGCATATTCAGTTTTCATTATGTAGGCTGTCATTGCTAACTTCTCGGTTTAAAATGCTAGTTCTCTGGCTGTCATGCTGACCCTCTGGCTTCATTAAATTATGAGTCCTTGACTTCAGTCAAGTATTGAGACTTGGGTCTGGTTCACACCTATGCGCCTTATAGTCCATTTAACATGGTTTCTTATTGGACACGATCACATCTCTGCTTTTTTCAGCTGCTTCATTTTTGGAAAGGGTCGGGGACTTTTTTTTAAACACAAAACTGTGCTTTTTTTGGTTCAATAGACTTTAATGGAGAATCTGCAGAAAAGCATGTAGTGCAAAAACGGATCAAAAGCAAACTGCATGGGTATGAACCAGGCCTTATAGGACTCTTTTGGGGTTGAATTACTAAAACTGGAGAGTGCAAAATCTAGTGCAGCTGTGCATGGTAGCCAATCCGCTTTGAACTTCAGTTTGTTCAATAAACCTGTAAGCTGATTGGTTTCTATGCTGCCCGTGCCTGAACTAAGGATCTTTCTATGCACCGTTGCACAAGATTTTGCACACTTCAGTTTTGGTAAATCAACCTCATTGTCTTTTGTTGTTCTGACTTTCATTTGCAGTATGTGACTTGTGTATGAAAGGGAGACGCACAGCCAGGTAATCAGCATTTTCAAAAGGAGACCAGAAATGTCAACTACCGTATTTCTCTCACAACAAGGGTACTGATTCGCAAGTCCTCTAATGACTCAGGACTGTGTTTTGGTCATGCAGGCAAAGCATCATGCTCACATCTAGGCATCTCGGATTGCAGGCAGGATCGCCGCAATTCTGCGCACGATCCAAAATCGCGGGGCGCCCTTGCGATCTACCGTCACTTCCAATGGCACCCCGATCGCGTCACGATTTTTCCGCGAATGTCGCCCGACGAATCGCAGTAAAATCGCGTGCAGTTTTGCGGTACGCCTGTCGCCCAAAAATAGTTCTAGAATCGTAGGGCACCAATCACGGCAAAATTGCGTTGTGATCGGGGTGCCATTGGAAGTGACGGGGATCGCAAGGACGTTCCGTGATTTGCGATCGCGGGCAGAATTGCTGCGATTCTGCCTGCGATCCGAGACGCCTAGATGTGAATGGAGCCTTAAAGCTGAGCTCCAACTTTTGTTACACTTTACTAGTTTATTTGGCCCAAACGAACTATGGGGTTGATTTTACTAAAACTGGTGCACACACAATCTGGTGCAGCCATGCATAGTAACCAATCAGCTTCTAACTTCAGCTTGTTCAATTAGGTTTGGCCAAAAAAAAAAACTGGAAGCTGATTGGTTACTAGGCGCAGCTGCACCAGATTCTGTGTGCACCAGGTTTGGTAAATCCCCCCCTCCCCCCAATGTCCACTAATATGTGAGGCCTCTGGATGTGCTGTTCAACCACTTTGGCAATCAGAATTTTTAGAAGGATCTCCTCAAATTTTATCATGACAAATTTTATTTATTTATATCAGTATTTAGATATTCCAAGACTCCCCAGAAACTTGCATGTCTCCAGCTCCATGTGGGATATGTGATTCAAATTTGACCCTGCTGCTACATTTTAAATGTGTTGTAATAAAAGAGATGTACTATATATACTTGCCTTTCCTGCTGATCTGAACTCCTTTTTAGGAACTATAGTGCTTAGAAAATCTTCTTTCTGCACGCTCCCATAGCACCTGAAGAGAACGAGGGTCAGCAGCTCATGAGAATGTTTTTTTTTTTTTTTCTACTTTTTTCCATTGCTTTAAAATATCACTTTTTTTAATAATTTTTTTCATCAGTCAGTTTGATGCATGTCTTGATAAATTTTAGCATTTTATTTGCCATAATTCGTACTTTCAGTACCGAAAAAGTCTGGTCTGTGGTGGTGTCTTCCTATTGTAAAAACAAAATATTCATAAGCCGCATTTTTTTTTTTATTTTTTTTTTTATTTTTTTTTAGCTTAGGTTCACGTTACTGCGGCTGAGATTTGATTTTCAGTGTGATTTATGTAGTGCGGCTTGGTTGTATTTTGGATTTGGTTTGCATATTCTACAGGGCCAAAATCGCTCTGGCATAGCACCGAAGTAGCACAGGACCCTTTTTTCAAAACTGTTCTGTGCTACGTTAGTGTGAACAGGCACCATTGAAAACAATGTGAATTTCTATTTTTATTTGATTTTGTGTAACTCAAGTTGCATCTGAAATCTCACTAGTGTGAACCAGGCCTTAGCTGATTATAAAAAAAAAATATATATTTTTTTTAACTTTCTAGATCCAAACATGGTAGATAAACAAAAATCTATTCAAAAACTCTAAACATCACATTTTTAAAGTGGACCAAGATTCTAAAATTGTTGGCTTAACTTCTACTTCTGCTGGCCCATTCCCATTTTATTGTAACAGGAGTTGCGTCTTCAGGTGGTGAGTTATGTGACCACTACTGAATTCCCTGAAAGGGCTTGAGGTTGTCTTTTTTGGGCAAGTGCAGTCCATAGTTAACATTGCAGAACAATGGGGTCAACCCTTCACTATAGACCACATGGCCAATGCATTGGCTTTGGTCACGTGGTCCATTGTCAATGGGAGCTGAAAGGAGATCTCCACTCCTAAACAGAGATGATAAGCAAGAAATTAGTAAGTGGCTTTGCTAGAAAGGATGAAGGTAGTTAACCGCTGCACGACTATTTACGTTGACAGAATGGCACAGCTGCGCATATGGACATACCTGTACGTCCCCTTTTAATTTGCGTCATTGCGGGTGCATGCCACCGGCAGCTCCGTGAGAGTGACCGCGGGTCCCACTGACTCAATGTCCGCCGCGGCCCGCGATCGTGTCATGGAGCTGCAGAACGGGGAGATGCCTAATGTAAACAAGGCATTTCCCTGTTCTGCCTAGTGACAGGACAGTGATCTACTGCTCCCTGTCTTCGGGAGCAGTGATCACTGTCGTGTCACTAGTAGCCCAGCCCCCCCCCCCACATTTAAAATCGCTCCCTAGGACACACTTAACCCCTTCCTTGCCCCCTAGTGGTTAACCCCTTCCCTGCCAGTGTCATTTACACAGTAATCAGAGCATTTTTATAGCACTGATTGCTGTATAAATGACAATGGTCCCAAAATAGCGCCAAAAGTGTCCGATGTGTCCGCCATAATGTCGCTGTCACGAGAAAAATCACAGATCGCCGCCATTACCAATATAAAAAAAAAATTATAAAAAAAAGCCATAAATATATCCCCAATTTTGTAGACGCTATAACTTTTGTGCAAACCAATCAATATACTCTATTATTATTATTATTATTATTTTTTTTTTAAATATGTAGAAGAATACATATCGGCCTAAATTGAGGAAAAAAATGTTTTATATATACATAAATTTTTTTGGGGGGGGATATTTTATTATAGTAAAAAATATTGTTTTTTTTTTTTTTTTTTTTTCAAGATTGTCGCTCTTCTTTTTTTTTTTTTTTTTTTTCACAATCAAAGGTTTTTATTTAAGCCCTTTTTTTTGTTTTTTATAGCGCTAAAAATAAAAACCGTGGAGGTGATCAAATACCACCAAAAGAAAGCTCTATTTGTGGGAAAAAAAGGACGTCAATTTTGTTTGGGTGCCACGTCGCACGACTGCGCAATTGTCAGTTAAAGCGACACAGTGCCGAATTGCAAAAAGTGCTCTGGTCAGGAAGGGTGTAAATTCTTCCGGGGCTGAAGTGGTTGAAGAAACTGAACAAAAAAATCATAAACTGCATCAAACTGATTGATAAATTACCAACTTTAAATGTGAGAATCTGTTGGGACAGTTATCACAGCCTTTGCCTCCGTCCAATTCCGGAGGCTGCCCTGGCCTGACTTGTTTAAGTAGGGCTGATTCCAGGGCAGAGCAGTGTACAACCTCATGCACAGTGTGACGCCTGCCTTGGAACTAGCACCTCATCTGATAGTCAGGCAGTTGCAGCCTCCAGCACTGGATTGAGCTTCAGCTGTGACCGTGAATGGCCATGTTGGTGGTTTAGTTTAAAAAAAATTCTAGAATGTAATTAAAAACTTTTTGTCTGGGCTTCTGTATCTGTTTCAATGTCAGGTCTCAGTTAGCGATCACGATGACAGCTCCAGCTCCGATCTCATAGGAGAATTCGAATGCGTGACTTCCAAGCTGCTGGGAGCTCAGGAGCAGCCGGTGAGCCCTATAACCTCTTCTCACTGCGTGCCTCTCTTTCTCTAGGTTCACTGTACAGATTATGATAGCGATGGCTCACATGACTTGATAGGGATATTTGAGACTAACTTGTCTCAGCTGCAGAAAGCAGGAGGAGGTTCTCCGGTGAGCTCTCTTTAATGTTTTTATTCACAATCAAATAACTTTTGCTACTTTTTTATTTTACTCTATTGATGCATCCAGGGCTGGATTAATGCATAACCAACATGAGTTGTGGCCTAGGGAGTCAGGGTTGCCCAAAAAGGCCCACGGCCACTTGAACATTGTGTTGCTAACGGGGTCCATACACCTAGAACAAAACTGCCAGCAGAATGAAGCGACGGTTTGCCCCACTCTTGTTTACTTGTTAGCCGTTTTAAACCAATAGTTGCTTGGAGTTTCTTAAGCAGTAAGTCTTGTCAGATTGATCTCCCACCGAGGGTTCCTGCTAGACATGTGCACACTGAAATATTTTGTTTCAGAATTTCGTTTTCGTCAAAAAATTATTTAGTTACTTCCGAAATTCGTGTTTTATTCATTTTGTTTCGTTAAAAAATGCATTTGTCCGAAAATCCGAATGAATTAAGGTCGGATCTGTCATTGAAGGCTTATGGTGTCTGTCGAATGTTCTAAGATTCGACGAAGCAGCTAAACTGTACAACGCTGCAATCGTACATTTACGGTCGATAGCTTCACCCACAAGCTATAGTAGAATTCTAATGTTGTATGACTAGTAATAATTATATTAATTATTACTAGTCAGCCAACATTATAATTCTTCTATAGCCTATGGGTGGAGCATTTGACCATAAATCTCCGCTCGTGGAGATCGTATGTTTTTAGCTACTTCGTCGAATCTTCATGTCTCTATAATGTCAAATCTTTTCTCTCTATGTCGAATCTTCATGTCTCCATGTCGAATAATCTCGGACTAATAGAGTTAGGTTAGGGACATTCAACCGCAGATTCAATACACACATCGCTATTGTCACCGTCATGTTGAATCTTCTATTTATATCGAACTGTTGTCGAAACGAAAACAAAGCATTTTTTTATGTCTGATCTTTCGGATTTCGAAATCCCCCAAAATTTGGACGAAAATGCATTTGGATGAAAATGATTGCACATGTCTAGTTCCTGCATAGATTCAGCAGCAATGTCAGTTGGCAGAGCAAGCAGGACTAGTAAAGCCTCTCCTCCTGTCTCCTAAGTAAGCAACCACTAACGCCAATAAACTTCTTGACTGTCTGTATGGGGGCAGTCTTTACACTGACCACCAATGTAAGTCAGCATTTTTTTTCCACTTGTCACCTATGTAACAGGGCACTCTTTTTGCTAAACACCAATGTAAAGTGGACCCTTTTCCCAACAATGACCAACATACAATGAACCCTTCTCCCAATAACCACCAATGTAAAGTGGACCCTTTTCCCAACAATGACCAACATACAATGAACCCTTCTCCCAATAACCACCAATGTAAAGTGGACCCTTCTGCCACAGACCATCAATATAAACTGAGCCCATGGCCCATTGTTTGCCAATGTAAGAAAGACTCTTCTCCCACTGACCACCACTGTAATAGGAGTCCTTCCAATGACCACCAAGATAAAGAGGGCCCTTGTCCCACCAACCACCAAAGTAAGGGGCCCTTCTCCCACTGACCAGGTACGGTGGGCCCCTCCTTCCACTGACCTGGTACGGTGGGCCCCTGATACCACTGACCACCAATATAAAGGAATGCTACAGTTTCCAGGGTTACTTGAGATCTAAAATTATTTTAAGTATTCCTTGATGATTTAAATAGTTGAGAGAAGCTGATTTACACCAGTGGGCAAGACTATCTTTCATTCTTTCCATTCCTAGCCTTGCCAATCAGGCTAGGAGAAAGGCAGCACAAGATAACTGGTCTGGGGGGCACAGAGTATAAATCCGGCCTTGGGTGCATCATGATGGCTAATCACTGCTCTCGTTGCATGCGTGTTTGGAAAAACCTGCGACTCTCAAAACTGTTTCTGCTGTTAATCAATATGGATGGGGTTGACTATAGTTGGTCACCAGTTAAAGTGAACTTACTGAGATGCCTAAACCAGACAGCAATACTTAGTTAATATTTGATGTCAAATGTCTGTGAAATGTGATTTTGTATAGGTGGAGTTTGAATGTATTAATCCCCAAAAAAAGCAGAAGAAGAAGGGCTACAAAAATTCTGGGACTGTTCGAGTCAAGTCTTGTAAAGTAAGTTTTTATTTTTTCACTTCTCTGTAAATGTTTTGTCTCATGAACTGTATTTTAAGTTCAACTCCCGACAGATTTTTATTTATTTTTTTGAATAGAGTAGGGTTGCCACTTCATCCCTTTAAACTCGAACAAATATGAAATATACAGATTCTGAGGCTAATTTAATGCAGATAAGGCACTAATTGAGCTTAATTACCACCTTACCAGCCGCCGAAGCTGTGTAATTCATATGTGTTTGGGTTTAAAAGGATGAGGTGGCAACCCAACAGAGTAGGGAAGGTAAAAAATAGTTAACCAGGGTGGATGTGTTGGCCTATCTGTGGCCAAATTAACCATACTGTGTGGTGATTCTTTCTTTTAAGGAATCGCCTGATCCTGGCATATTTCTACTGGCCTTATAGAGTGTAAGTGCAAATCTGATTTAGGATTCTGGAATTCTAATCCCTGCCCTTTTGTCAGGTTAATATGGACCAGCAATATTACTGAGGAACAAACTAGTCTCTGGGTGCTACTAGGGACCAAAAACATCCCTGAGGAACAGGCTAGTCTCTGGGTGCTACTAGGGACCAAAAACATCCCTGAGGAACAGGCTAGTCTCTGGGTGCTACTAGGGACCAAAAACATTCCTGAGGAACAGGCTAGTCTCTGGGTGCTACTAGGGACCAAAAACATCCCTGAGGAACAGGCTAGTCTCTGGGTGCTACTAGGGACCAAAAACATCCCTGAGGAACAGGCTAGTCTCTGGGTGCTACTAGGGACCAAAAACATCCCTGAAAAACGGGCTAGTCTCTGGGTGCTACTAGGGACCAAAAACATTCCTGAGGAACAGGCTTGTCTCTGGGTGCTACTAGGGACCAAAAACATCCCTGAGGAACAGGCTAGTCTCTGGGTGCTACTAGGGACCAAAAACATCCCTGAAAAACGGGCTAGTCTCTGGGTGCTACTAGGGACCAAAAACATTCCTGAGGAACAGGCTTGTCTCTGGGTGCTACTAGGGACCAAAAACATCCCTGAGGAACAGGCTAGTCTCTGGGTGCTACTAGGGACCAAAAACATCCCTGAAAAACAGGCTAGTCTCTGGGTGCTGCTAGGGACCAGTACTATCAATAAGGGACTAGCTAGTCTGTGGTTGCTACTAGTGACCAGCAATATCTCGGAGGGACAATCAAGTCTGTGGGTGTAATACTAGATTGAAGTTACTTTGTGGATGCATGTCCATCTGTGGCAAGCAGTAAATTGACCAACAGAAAGATCTTGCAAAAACTTTTTTAATTATATACTTGTTAGTAATTGCCATATATTGATGTCTAATGATGATTGTTCTCTATCTAGATAGATGTGGAGTATTCATTCCTGGACTACGTGATGGGTGGCTGCCAAATCAACTTTACTGTAAGTAATTGCATAGCGGTTAAGCTAATTTACAGTGTGTGTGTGTGTGTGTGTGTGTGTGTGTGTGTGTGTGTGTGTATCTCTATCTATCTCTATCTATATTGTTGAAGCCTTATGTCCGATACGGATATGAACAAGATAGATAGACTTAACATAAGACTTACAACATGAAATGGACCTGAAGTGTGCCCTGATGGACGGTATGCCAAAATAAGGGGGCATACCCAAGATTAGAATGAATAATTTGAGGAATGCCCTAAAAAGGGGATGGGAGGGTGGGTATCACTCACAGGAAACCGACGAAGACCACAGGTGAGCGGGCTGGTTAAATAGCCCCCCCGGGCTCCTCCCATAAATACAGGCCAGAATACTGGCCTTCTTACACATACATACATGTGTAAAAATAATTGTAATCATTTTGCCGTGCTGATAATGAAAATATGCAAAGCATACAAACTTGGTGCAACAGTGAAAACCAACAAACATGAAAGTAAATTAATTAAAGTCCACTTCGTGTATGTACAATAAGTGACAGTCCAATCCAATAATATAACACCACTGTTGTGGAAAATATCTTATGGAGATGAATCCCATGGTCACCGCGTGAATCGTCACCACTTTAGGGAATGGACTCTTACCACAACGAGTGGACCCTATTACACAGTCAAGTCAGCCTGTAAGCAATATCCCGTCATGAGGTGCTGCGACCCGTGTTGCTTGGTTGGACTCCCATGAATGTCTCCACCAATATATAGCGTTCCAGAGCAATATTGAAAGTATCCCAAACAGATGTGGCAACATCACGTTCGTTAGCGCTGCCCAATGCGTTTTGTCATAACTGATGTCATCGGGGGCATAGAGTACATGTGCAGTCTATATAAAAGTTTGCCATTTTTTTTATTTGCAATGCAATTATTGTACTAAATGTTCAAAATGTCCTTGATGGGACTAAAATCACGTTATGACTTAAAGCTGATCTCCGGGCTTAAAGCCCCCCCTCCCCCCCCCCCCCTCCTGAATTAATCATGGAGTTAGATAAAATTTCAGCTCTAAAATCTTAAATGTACACATTTTAATCTGTGGACTCATGCCATGTTGGGTCCCATGTCTTCTGTCATCTTCAGATTAGAAGGATCCTTGTTTGGGTGTCCGTGTGCATGCCTGGGTGTTATGATCATCTACTTTTGCCTGTCTAGCAGTGGGGTCCTCTCAGGGTTCACAGAGGGATGGCACCACAAAATGTTGGTATAGGGGGGTGAATGGGAGGGTAAAGATTTTTGCCTAAAAATGGGCTTTCAATTCCACTAGTGCTGTTTGCAACTAGACATAACAAAACCCCAGTGCAGTTTCACAATAACAAATGTCATATGTCTCTGTCATACATGTGGAAACAAAGTAGGAACTGTCATCAATTTGTCATGTCGTAGCTAGGAGAAAAAATATCTTTAGGCCCCTTTCACACGGAGGGTCCGTTCAGGTCCGCCTGTCAGTTTTTTAGGCGGACCTGCACGGACGCTCCATGTAGCCCTATGGAGGCACGGATGTCAGCGGTGACATGTCCGCTGACATCCGCTCCGCCAAAGTGTGACGGAGGAAAACCCTATTTTTCCTTCCGTCGGCGGAGCGAATCAGATGACAACGGACTCTATGGTCCGTTGTCATCCGATTCCCCATAGGGGAGAGCGGCGCTCTGACAGGGCGGTCCCTGCACAGTGTGTGGGGACCGCCCAGTCATCCGCCGGCTCAGCGGGGATCAACTGAGCAATCCCCGCTGAGCAAGCGGAGCTTCACGGGGCGGATCATGACTGATCCGCCCCGTGTGAAAGAGCCCTTACTTTTCTGCTTCATTTGGCAGTCATGATGCATTGATTGAGTTGACACTCTCAGCATGACTTCTTATTACTCCCAATGATCTTGGCAAGATGGGATCTGACAACAAATGATTCCAGGTGCCTGTGTTTTTTTGTTTGTTTTTTTATTTAAAGATAAGACAGATACAAACCTAAAGACAACTTTGCGTTACATGTAGATTGTAATGAGCATATTAAGTATAAAAACCGTACAAAAAAGTTGCATGTGAGTAAAGGTCACTATTCAGTCAGTCATACCACTCGCTGAAGTCTAATAAAGGGTAAACATAAACATCTGTGCTCATCACATTTTGTTTCTTTTTTATTGAAAAAAAGAAGTAGAAAAGGGAAAGATAGAGACGACCAAAAGAGCAGAGAGGGGGAAAAAAAAACACACAAGGGAGGGGAGGGGCAAATGCCCCCAGGGAGCCCAGATCAGTAACGCTGAACTGGCAATGGGGATCCTAAACTGTGGATCCTGCCATGTATTGGGGGAATTCGTCAGAGAAGCAAAAGAGGTTCCAGTGAATCCATCTGCACTTATGTTCCTCCGACTTATCTCGCAGCGCAGAGGTCAGATCTTCCATTTGCTCAATGTCCCTCACTCCTGCAAGCCATTGGGCTACCGTTGGTGCAGACTGTTGCTTCCAAAGAGGTGGGATGCTGGCCCAAGCAGCAATAAGGAGATGCTTGAGGAGGTATTTACGGTAACGTTTCCTTGATAGGGGAGTAAGGTTAAGGAGAACCGCAGCTGGGTTATCCTGAAGGGAGATGTCCGTGAGTTTCTGTATGAGCTTAAGTACCGGCTGCCAAAAAGTTTGGAGCACACGGCAAAAAATATGCAATAGGGTGCCTGGTTTAATAGATGAGATGATTTGCTATTTAGCAACCTTGCTGGCTGAAACGGAAAGACAAATGTAAATGTTTGTCTTTCATAAATATGACCAATTGCTTTAGCTAGAACTAAACTGTGGTATACATGATAAAACTGCTTCTGTGCAGGCATTGTATAATTATGTAATGTGTAATACATCCTATCTGATCATTTCAGGTTGGTATAGATTTCACCGGTTCAAATGGGGATCCCAAATCACCCGACTCGCTCCATTACATTAGCCCAAATGGAGTGAATGAGTACTTGACTGCAATCTGGTGTGTGGGGAACGTGGTCCAGGATTACGACACGTAAGTCTGTTGTGAGGATTTACTTAAGAGATATTAAAGCTTCTGATTTTATTGCATTAAAATAATAAACATGTCATACTTGCCTGCTGTCTGCAGTGGTTTTGCACAGAGCAGCCCAGATCCTCCTCTTCTTGTGTCCTCCGCCGGCGCTCCTGGCCCCTCTCTCCTGCCGAGTGCTTCTAGAGCAAGCAGCTTGCTGTGGGGGCACCCAGGCAGGCTCGTTCCCAAGCCGCTGCTCTGTGTGTCTATTCCAAAACAGAGGCTCGGCCCCGCCCCTCTTTCCTCATTGGCCCACTAGCTGTGATGGACAGCATCGGGAGCCAATGGCCAAAGAGGGAGAGAGAGAGTCCCTGTAGATCCAAGGCTCTCGTACACAGCGCTGGATGAAGATGGAGCTCAGGTTAGTATTTGGCTGCTGGGGGAAGTTTTTTTACTTTCATGCATAGAAAGCATGAAGGTAAAAAAAAAACTTGAGCCTTTAGAACCACTTTAAGAAGCAAGGATGGCTAATATATCAAAAGCGAACCATCACCGCACAAGGCAACATGTACATGTACTCCAGTTGTTAAAGGATCTGTCCACCCGAAGCTAATTTAATCGTTTTTTGGTAGATGATGGGGAGTTAAATATTCTTGATGGTTTGTTCTATTTCTCAGAGACTCCGTTGGTGACATCTCAGTGTATGCATAGCAGCTGTGCACATTGAGGGCTCCCAGAATCCCTAATGAACTTTTTTTAATTTATTTACTATTATGAAGACTATAACAGGAACAGGAGGAGCTGAAACACAGAGGTGGGTGGGAACACCCAAAACTCTCAGGTGAAAAAAAATTGGCTGTATGTAATAGAGATCTCGCTGTTGGAGAGTATCCAAGCCATGTAAGAAGCCAGGCTCTGACTCAGCCCATCGGTCTCCATAAATGACTAAAATATCACTTTTTAGGGTACTGCACATGTTGAAAACAGGAGAGCTTAGGAGACGGTTAGTTTACCCCTTTGGTCTCCTTTACTCCTGCATCATCCAACTCTAAATAGATGGCCTAACTGCTTCAAATTTTTAATATTTTGCAACCGAGAACAATCAAAGCCAACAGTTCACATGTCTGGATATTTATAAAAGTTTTTTACTTTTTTTTTTTTTTTCCTCTAAGTTTTGATGCATTTATTTTTTCAGGGACAAACAGTTTCCAGCATTTGGATTTGGTGCTCAGGTTCCTCCAAACTGGCAGGTAAGATGGAGCTAGGTAAAAAGAAGGTAAAAAGTCATAACACATACTGGGTAACCCTTGTTTGTTGTCATTGCCCAAACCAGTGTGTGTAGCAGCCGTATAACAGTAGCCAAAGCAGTCCACGTGATGGCTATGGAGCCTGGTGTAGGATCAGGGCCCCATTAGGGTGGCTGTTAATCTGAAGTTTCCTGTATAGAAGGGCTGAAGTTAGACCTCAGGATCTATCTGCAGTAAACCTGGCCATATATTATTGGATGTTTTTGTTCAGCCTACAGGCTTAACCAAAAAAAAATGTAACATTGTTTCATCCACGCTACTAGGCACAGGTGGACAAATCTCCCAAAGCAGCCATTGCATTTTGACAGCTGGTCCAGGTGGCTGTCAAAATACCCAAACAGCCGATGCATCCGATTGGATGCAGCTTCTGTTTAGTCGACTGTAATCTGCCCGGCTCATTCGTTTGTTTTTATTTTTTAACCAAGGGATGTCGGGAGGGAGGTGGCCGACAGGGCTACCCACAGAGAAAATGTAATCCGTGTATGGACAGCTTTAGAGGCATTTGTTTAGCTGTGTGGATTTAATGCCCTCTGAACTTCTGATACAGACTGAAATTAACCCTGTAAGACGAATGCAGTGTTTTCTCTGCTAAAACTTTTTATTACAGCTGAGCTTTGTAGTGCAGTTACAAACCAGTTTAAATAAGTTTGCGTTAGGGTTATAGAGTAAATATGTGCAAAAGCATAACATTTTTTGCCACAATGTAAAATTCTTTATGGATAATAATATTATTATTAATAATAATAATAAAAATAATTTTTATTTTTTTTTCCATGAAAGTACTTATTTGAAAAAGACAAGGTATACATCAAGCATAAACCATGGTCGTGTATTAGAGTACAAAGAATATAGTATCATAACCGATATAAACAGGGTGGCTATGCATAAACATCTAAAAACGAAGATGGTCTCGCCTCCACTGGAGAGAGATCTTGGTCTGGAGCAGAGAGGTGAACAAAAAAGAAAAAGGGGAAAAAAAACTTGGTTAATAAACATCAGGTAACGAGACAATTCAAGTCTCAGGTAAGGGAGCATTATTCTGCCTAGGCCTCAGGGACAGGCAGGGTGAGCATAGGGTGGTCTTTGGAGAGCCAGTTCCACATATTCACCTACCAATTCCAGCTATGTATGCATAGTTCAAATTGTATAATACTCAGAGGTAGAATAATTTTGGTTTAAATGTTTGATGAGAAATGAAATCCACAAGTGTACATAGTAGGTCATCATAGGGCAGGGGTAGGCAACCTCGGCTCTCCAGCTGTGGTGAAAACTACAAATCCCATCATGCCTCTGCCTCTAGGAGTCATTGTCAGGGTCTTGCAAGTCTCATGGATCTTGTAGTTTCAAAACATCTGGAGGGCCGAGGTTGCCTACCCCAGTCATAGGGCATAAAAGAA
The DNA here is from genome assembly GCA_029206835.1 of Rana muscosa. Classification (NCBI taxonomy): domain Eukaryota; kingdom Metazoa; phylum Chordata; class Amphibia; order Anura; family Ranidae; genus Rana; species Rana muscosa. The sequence continues at coordinate 49,251,501 of CM055128.1, forward strand.
GGAAAAGTGTATTCGAGAGCAGTGTTTTCGTAGACTAAATTAATACTATTTTAGTCGACTAAATATGACTAAAACAATTGAGATGATTAAAACTAAAATGGCATTTTAGTCGTAAGACTATGACTAAAACTAAATTCAAATTTGACATCAAAATGAACACTGCACTACCACATAAGAATATGTAGGGGCCATCTACTAAGCGGCTAAAAAGAAAAAAATTAGGAAAAAGGCATATTTAATGTTGGTCATATATTCCGGTAATATGTGCAATGGCATTACAGCCAATAGTGTTTACAGTTTTTTTTTATATTTTCAAGTTGTACTTCTGCTTGTCAAAAAGCAATATATTTTTTTTGGTTTATGAAATGTGGTTTTATTTATAAAGACTTTTTATATATCGCAACGGCTAAATCTGTGTCTGTAGTGCCTGTTCAAAACTTACCATAAATAACATGTCATTAGATTTTTACTCCAGGAGTATAGAATGAGCTTGGCAATTCTAAAGAAATGTTTACCCACTTCCGGGACCGCCCACCGTCGGTACTTTGACGTTGAATACTGTTACGGCAGCAGATAGCTGCCATAACCCCAGTATTTTCTGAAACGGCGGGCGGTCCGCTTTTAAGATAAGTGGTCTCTGCGGCGGGTTCACCGCAAAATCACTTTTATCGGCGACGGGAGAGGTGCCATCCCCTCCCGCCGCGTTCCGGCTGTCTCCGCCGCTTACCGGAGCTTACAAGGCTACCATGCACAGCTGCATTAGTTTTTGCACTCTTTCCAGTGTTAGTAAATCAACCCCATAGAGCAGGGATATGCAATTAGCGGACCTCCAGCTGTTGCAAAACTACAAGTCCCATCATGCCTTTGCCTCTGGGTGTCATGCTTGTGGCTGTCAGAGTTTTGCTATGCCTCATGGCACTTGTAGTTCTGCAACAGCTGGAGGTCCGCTAATTGCATATCCCTGCCATAGTGTATAGGGATGGCTTGTACGTTGTCTTGGAAATAGAATGGTCTAGAAATGGGTTGAATTCATGTGTGTTTTAGTACAGGTAGGACTGCTCAATGAAGTATTCTAGAATATTTACAGTATATGTAAAGCTCAACACACACTTTACAGCCTGGCTGTACTTCTTTAGATCTACCAACAACCATGTGGTGCAAGGACCTGCTCGATTGGTTACAAAGCGATTGTATAGCTTAGGTAGGTTCTCAGATTTTAGTTTTGGTAAATGGAAGGGTCAACATACAGGATACACCAAAACTTTACAGGATAGATTTACCAAAACTTTGTAATATGAGGACCTGTAATGGAAGAATAAAACTAAAGCCTCGTACACACGGTTCGATTTTTGGAAACAGAGCGTCTGATTTTTGTCTAAAGGGCATGTGCCTGGATTTTGTCTTGCATACTAACGGTACACAAATTGTCGTGCCACAAACACAAACGCAATGACGTACTACGAGGAATTTCAGCTCTTGAGCGCCACCCTTTGGGCCCCTTCTGCTAATTTCGTCTTTGCTGAGGATTGATTCTGAGCATGCCTGTTTGTACTTTTGACTTTTGTGTGACGGATTTGTGTACTGACCATCCGAAAATCAGTTGTGGAGCCGTCGTTTGCCAACAATTTACTAGCCTGTCATCCAACATTTGTTGGCCGAAAACTGGAAAACAGTTGTTGAAAGGAGCGTACGAAAGGTAAGAACTTCGGACAACAGCCTGTCAAACGTCAATCCCCTTCTGATTTTCATACTGTGTGTACGAGGCTTAAGATTAGCGCAGGTCCGCTATACTCTACAGCACGGAATGTAGTCCTAAATACAATTCTAAGTATGTTTGTATTCGTATACAGTATCTTCTGTGCAAATATGCAAAATAAACTGATATGTGTACAAAACAACAATATATATAAAAACTAATTAATGATTCTCTGAGTGATATTCGTTAATATACAATTAAAGTGCAACGTGTATTTGTGCAAATATGCATAAGCAAACTGTGATACCAAATTTAATAAACGGAAAACTAATGAATTGAACCTCCCAATGCAATTATAAGTGCATCAATAATATAATATTTCCAACATTATTTGTAACAACTGTGCAATATTCTTTTTATATAATGTCTCTTCAAGCCAATGAAACACCCCGTGTTTAAAGAAAAACGCGAGTCCTTCACCAATCTCACCGATTTATAAGTTTGCTGTTTGAGATTGTGAACCTCTTTAATGAGCTCCAATCACTGCTCCATTGTATTTTCTCAATCGGACACCTCTTGCCATGAAGTATATAATGAGCAAGGAGAACGAAGAAAGGTGCTTCTCGTAGCATAATATAGTTCAGACAGGCATTTAATAAAAACTCTAATTCCACTCCATATTACAAGTGCCCGCCTGGCACTAAGGATAACACGCTCAGATGATTGTTATGTGCTCTGGTCATATTGCACAACACGGGCTCCGACCATTCACCATGCGATATCGTCGGCGTTCCTGCCTCACTCTGCACATGTTTCGTCTGACGTCTTCACGGTAGGACCTACCTAATTTATCCAATCAGTCTGTATCTATTCAAGGAAGCACCCGTAATACATAGTTGTTTGTACAATCTTCTTTATATCTACCATCAGACTGTAATGTGTGGTGATCTTATAAGGAGTATGGCCAAAGCTTTTTTTTGTTGGCCAGACTTCTCTTGTTGGTCACAGTAGTATACCAGTATCAGCTGACAGCGGACTAAAACTCTCTGTCGGATAAGGTTACCGACCATGTCAGGATTAGGGATGAGCTCCGGCGTGTTCACATACTGCACGTGCAGAGCCCGCCAGGAAGTCGGCACGCGCTGCGCTAATCACAGGGAGAGAGACTTGTCCCCATCTCTGCAGCCGCGCATCGGGACATGTCTCCCTTCCTGTGATTAGCGTAGCGATGTGCCGACTTCCTGGCGGGCTCTGCACGCGCAGTATGCGAACACGCCGGAGCTCATCCCTAGTCAGGATCCACCCAGAAACCTTAGCAGCTGGCTCTGCCTTTCTGTGCACTGCTGAGAGCCCGTGCCAGCTGTTCCTGCACTCACCCCAGTCAAGTGCTCCAGTGAGCGCTGGAGGGGCAGAGCAGAGAGCATTGACTGACAGTCACTGCTCTCTGCTCCGGGAGGACTGAGAACCGAGTGATTAACGGTTTGTGATCGCTCAGTTCTCTGGCTTGGAGCCGACGGGTGCTACAGCTTTGGACTGATACTGCAGGAGGGAGGTGGGTATAGATGTACAGTCTGCTTGTAGTGTGTATTGTGAGCTTAACTGATTGCTGTTTTACTACTACAGCTCTATGATGTGTTTTTGAAGTTAATGAGTTGGAGTTTTAAAAGGTATACGATCTGTGTCACTGAGCTTTGTGTTTGTTTAATAGGCCTATGCAGTTTGCTTTTTTTTCATCAATTTACGCTTCTGAAATCATTCTGAATTTTTTGGGTGCGTTTGACTTGCAGCTGGCTTGCTTTTAAGCTGCCTTCACCTTCTTCAAGCTGCTTTTCTATTCCTTTTGACTTGCATGGGAAAAGAAGTCGTTCTGAACAAACTAAAGCCTGTCGACAAAAGCCTTTACTCCTGCCCCAGAGTCTCTCTAACCTCATATGTATTGTACTTGCAGGTCTCTCATGAATTTGCCTTAAACTTCAACCCAGCTAATCCATACTGTCCAGGTAAGATGTCACTGAAAGACCCAATAACCCATTGAATTTCCCATAGGCCCTTTTTCATATTGACTGAATGTGCCACAGTAAAATAAAAAAAATAAAAAACCTTTTTAAAGGGCTCTAAACTCTTTCCTGCATCCATATATATTTTTTAGTAAAATTGGGACAGAGAAAATTGAGTACTGTCCGTGATACTTCTTTTTTTATTTGCACTAACATACCATTTTTCAGGACAAGCTTTCGGGGTATGTCCCCTTTTTCAAGGTCTGCTTGGACCTTGAAGAAGGGGACATACCCTGAAAGATGGTCCTGAAAAATGGTATGTTAGTGCAAATAAAAAAAAGTATCAAGGACAGTACTTAATTTTTCTCTGTCCCAATTGCACTAATACGGCTACAATCGCGTCAAGTTAGAAAAATTGGGAAATGTTAAATGGAAATGGTAAAATTGGCCTTTGGTAAATTGGCTGAAGCTGGGGTTTAAGTAAGTTTAATGTTCTACCTTTTATTTCTTTCCTTCACAGGTATACAAGGCGTTGTAGATGCATACCGCCAGGCTCTGCCGCAGGTCCGCCTGTACGGGCCAACAAACTTCTCCCCCATTATCAATCATGTTACCAGGTTTGCAGCATCTGCAGCACAACAAAAGACGGCATCTGTGAGTATTCCATGTAACCTTAATGTGAAGCACTCAGTTGGTCATCTTATGACATTTTAGTATAGTCAAGCTAATTTAAAGTGATACTAATGTTTCGTTTGTTATTTTTAGACAAAAAATAAATAAATGTTATACTTACCTGCTCTGTGCTGTGGTTTTGCACAAAGCAGCCCAGATCTTCCTCTTCTCGGGTCCCTCTTCGGTGCTCCTTTCTCCTGTCGAGTGACCCCACAGCAAGCGGCTTGCTACGGTGGCACCCGAGCCAGAGCTCGCCGTGTCTGTTCGGCCCCGCCCCCTCTCTCTCCTGATTGGCTAACTGACTTTGACCGCAGCAGGAGCAAATAGCGAACCTGCTGTGTCTCAGCCAATCAGGAGGGAGAGTCCCGGACGGCCGAGGCATTCGTGGACACGGCTGGAGAGAGATGGGGCTCAGGTAAGTATTAGAGGGGCTGCTGCACACAGGCGGCTTTTTATCCTAATGCATAGAATGTATTCATTTATTTTAACAGCAAAGTAATATATATTATGTTTACTTGTGTACATTTTATTTATTTTTACATTCTTTAGTTACTTCCTGGTTTTCAGGCCTAGGCAAATTATGTCCTACATCCCAGGAGTCTTCAGGAAGTTAAAAGGTTTTTTCTCGGCTAAGCACACCCTCCTGCCTGCATACCTGAGCTAAGGGCAGATAAATTCCAGGAAGTAAATGCTACATGAATCATCTGCCCTTACTCAAAATGGCCACAGCCACTAGGGGGGTGTTATTCAAAGTGATTTCTCCGCAAAATAAAGCCTGGAGACATGGATGGATGGCTGGGTTTGCTTTGAATATTAACCCACTTGCCGACTGCCTTATAGCACATTTACTGCTACAGGGCGGCCGCGCTGCTCAGGATCGTGTGTGTGTGTGTGTGTGTGTATATATATATATGTGCACTTCTGGGATGATTCCCTTCACCGTAAATAGTGAAATATGCGGCCGATGCCTGGCCAATCTAAGCTGAGGTGACACTTACGTGTGTACTAGCCCCTCACCTTACTGCTGTAAGGTTACAGCATAACTTGGGTCTAATGCCTCAGAAACCAGAAGATCTTCAAACGGTCCCTCTTAGAGTGGACAGACCGGTAACGCTTTAAAATGGATACAGCCACCTCTCCAGTTCTCTTTGGGGTAGGTACAGCCTTCTTTCTAATAGGTTCACTCAGGATGGTATAAATGGAAGAAAAGATCCTAGATGGTGTAATACCGTATGAACGGATGTTTATTAGAAAGAACATAGAAGGTAATACTCACTTTCAGTTAAAAAAAAAACGCTCAGGTAATACTCAACGAGCTTGTCCGCTCGCGTCACTTCCGGTTTACGCCTATTGCTCTAATCCCGACGCGTATCGTCACATCACGTGATCCCTGATGAAGTCACGTGATGTGACGATACACGGCGGGATTGAAGCAATAGGCGTAAACCAGAAGGGACGCAAGCAGACGAGCTTGTGGCTTGTGGAGTATTACCTGAGTATTACCTCTGCCGCATATTTCACTATTCACGGTGAAGGGAATCGTCGCCAATATTTTTAATCTTGGATGTTTGTTTTTTATTCATTCTCTTGTGTTGGGGTATCAGTCTCTTCTGAGACTTTTGTATTTAATTTGTTTGTTGGCAACCTAAGGACGGGGTGGTTTGTTGGAGGTTTATTTGTTGCATCTATTACACCACTATTGTCATGCATCTATTGTAGCATTCCACAGGCACTGTCTTGCACCTTGCACTTTATTATGTGTCACTGTGTTTTATGATATTTTTATATGCACTTTATTTTGTTTACCTTTTAGTATTTTACACCGTTTCCTTAATATTCCATGTTTTTTTGCAGTTTATTCTTGGTTATTAATGGAGAGCTCACAGCGCAGCATCACTATTACCTATTTATCTCACATCTGCTTAGGATCAGCTGACTAGGTGCTTGCTGCATTAGGCCTCTGGTTCCATTTAGTAGTTGACAGTGTGGGAGTACCACCTTTTTACAAAAGTTTCTACCATACTCTGAGATATTTAAAAAGTTTTGGCTTTAGATTTACTTTCATGCCCCTTCACCCTGTTGTCTCTTACCTTTTCAGCAATACTTTGTCCTTCTCATCATCACCGATGGAGAGATCACAGACCTGAATGATACCAGGAATGCCATTGTCCAAGCATCCAAACTTCCCATGTCCATTATCATTATTGGGGTCGGAAATGCTGATTTCAAGGCTATGGAATTCCTCGATGGAGACAATGGAGTTCTGAAGGCCTCCAGTGGGGAAGCAGCCGCCAGAGATATTGTGCAGTTTGTGCCATTCCGACAGTTTCAGAATGTAAGCTGACCTATGGTTTCTATTTTGTGTTCAGACGGCACAGCCTAGTCCAGGGTTGGGCAACCTCGGCACTCCAGCTGTGGTGAAACTACAAATCCCATAAAGCATTGCAAGATTGACAGCCACAGGCATGAATCCCAGAGACCGAGGCATGATGGGATCTTTAGTTTCATCACAGCTGTAGTGCCAGGGTTTCCACTGGTCAGTCGGTAATGTAAAGAAGGGGGAGCTGAAAATACTGGAATGGAGGGTGTGCAAATAGAATCTCAGAAAATGTATGTGTAATTGTATTGACTGATGCAGACAAATTGCCGCGAATGTCCATATTTTGCATACAATTAAGTACCGTATTAATCGGCGTATAACACGCACCCTAACTTTAAGAGGGAAGTTTTAGGAAAAAAACTTTATACAGCCCCCTCCGTATAACACGCAGGCACAGTTTTACCCTCTATTTTCAGGGTAAAAAAGTGAGTGTTATACGCCAATAAATACAGTATTTATATTTCATTGCTTCCTACACAAATTCATAAAGCAGAATTTAGTCATCTTGAGGACTTTAAACCTAACACCAGTGAATCCTAAATATATTATAAAAAGGTATAACCATGAAGGTTACGGTGAGATTTTTATCATTCAAAGTTTTTTTTTTTTTTCATCAAAAAGAGTCAGGATAGGAAACATTCAGTAATTATTGCAATAAACTTCCTGTAGAATGCAGAGATCATTACAGTAAACTTAAATATATAGTATCACTATAACTAGACCATAACCGTCCAGTTGACAAATAAAATATACGACTTTGTTATAGAACATTATATAACTTATGGAGTAATCCACATATTACATTTCCAGAAGAAAAAGCTAACTCCAATTATAGCTGAATAACGGAGAAGACCCCTGCCCCCCCCCCCGACACCCCTAAAGGGATCAAACTGTCATATTCAGCGCCGCCCCCTGGCCGAGGAACTTTGACAGATGACCCATCACCAGGATTGGACGGGTGATCTGTCTATCAAAGTCCCGGGCCCGGGAGGCGGGACTGTATCTGACAGCGAGCCGCGGGGAACACGGCAATTAAAAGGAAACTTGTCACTGTGACTGTTCCCCGCGCTGCGCTCTAAACATCCGGGCGGCTCTCCCTTCCTCTCCACAATCACTGGGAGAAGAACTCCCATTCCACACAGGCTGCTGGCGGTGCTCGCCCCCCCCCCCCCCCCCGGCTCCCAGGCAGCCCTTCCTCGCCATCCCTTAAAATTCACTTGCAAAATGCGAGCTGGTGAGTGCAATTTTTGAGGTGTGTATATGTGTGTGTGTGTATATGTGTGTGTGTATATGTGTGTGTGTATATGTGTGTGTGTGTATATATGTGTGTGTGTGTGTATATATATATAATATATATATTTCCACATCAGTCCCTGCTCCGAAGGAGCCTACAGTGTAAGGTCCCTAACTCACATTTATACATGCACATACTAGGGCAAATTAACCTACCAGCATGTCTTTGGAGTGTGGGAGGAAACCGGAGTAACCAGGGGAAACCTACATAGGCACAAGGAGAACATGCAACCTCCAGGCAGGTAGTGCTGTAGTTAGGGTTGCCACTTTTTCTTCAAGCCAAAGACCCTTTTCTTCTTTTTTTTTTTTTTCTAGTATACACTACTATAGAATTGTAACAGACCTGGGAAACCATTGGGTGCTCCAGAAAGAATAGAATTGTGGTGCGCATAGTGCCCCCTCACCCACCTGTCAGACCCTGTTCTGAACCACATTCTTGTCTGAATAATGTAGGACAGTCCGGGTTTCAGTCCACCTGAAACCCAGACACATGATTCTCAACCTGGACTGTCCGGGTGAATCTCGAACAGGTCGCAACCCTAGCTGTGGTTGGGATTCAAACTGGCGGCCCTGGTGCTGCTTGGTGGAAGTACTAACCAATTAACAACTGTGCTGCTAGGTGCAGGGTTGAGGGGTGCGCTGCGGGCCGAGTGCAGGGTTGAGGGGTGCGCTGCGGGCCGAGTGCAGGGTTGAGGGGTGCGCTAGGGGCAGGGTTGAGAGGTGCGCTAGGGGCAGGGTTGAGAGGTGCGCTAGGGGCCGAGAGGTGCGCTAGGGGCCGAGAGGTGCGCTAGGGGCCGAGAGGTGCGCTAGGGGCCGAGAGGTGCGCTAGGGGCCGAGTGCAGGGTTGAGAGGTGCGCTAGGGGCCGAGTGCAGGGTTGAGAGGTGCGCTAGGGGCCGAGTGCAGGGTTGAGAGGTGCGCTAGGGGCCGAGTGCAGGGTTGAGAGGTGCGCTAGGGGCCGAGTGCAGGGTTGAGAGGTGCGCTACGGGCCGAGTACATAGATGAGCATAGGGAAGTCTACCTCCTCCTGCAACATGGGTTTGTTGATGGGCATAGAAAATGCCTAGTTGTCTGTCCATTCAAAATTTTCCTGTCAACTTAAAACTTCTTGCTTTATCTTCCAGGCACCAAGGGAAGCTCTTACTCAAGCTGTGCTTGCCGAGGTCCCTAAACAATTGGTTTCCTATTTCAAGCTGCTGGGACTACCACCAGTCAACCCCCCAAAGCCGAAGACCGCTTAGAAGAAGGAGCAACCCCTCCATATGTGGTGCTGCTACAACCAGAGGAACATGACCTGTAGAATGAACAGATCTCCTTATTATCCCACTCTAATAGACTTGACACAGTTTTACGTTCCAGTGCAACAGAGCAGACCCCTTTTTTAGTAGATGTTCCTAGTGACCACCACAATTCCTGAAATCTGAGGTCCACACTGCTAAGGCAATGTTCATGTATATGTGTTGAGCATTTAAAATCCTGCTTGCCACATCTATGGTGCAGTACATGTTTCATAGGAATCAACTGTACCATATGGAAAACACTGAAATGTGAAGTTAGCCTTAAATTAGAACTGTGGCCAGACTGTAGACATTCAAATATGTACATATTCATAACAAGCTGTAAAACGGTCCCTTACTGACTTCTGTAGCTACTGGTGATGTGGAGCAATCAATTTGTAAAGTTCACCAAACAAGAGAAGCTATTCAAATCTGGTCAAAACCTGCAGCAATTGTGGCTGGAAGCGCACAAAGTGCATCCAGCCGCAATCTTCACAGGAAACCGCTTGCTGCGCAAACATTCATGAATAACTTTGGCTGCCGACAAAATATCACGGGCTCAGGGGCCATGACTAGCCACTCAGTTGTCAACCCCAGTAGCAGAAATCAAAAGATTCCTGCCGCTGGGATTCGCATTGTGGTAAAAACGTCCGTGCGAATGTATCCTAAAAGGCTGTCAGCCTATCAAATCACTGCTGGGAGGGGGGAGCAAAACCTCCTACTGAGAGAAAATAAAAGTACTCCCTGCTGTATATTTTACTCCACAGTTCCTGCGGCTACAGAAGCCAGCGAGGGCTAGTTTTGAAGTTTTACTGCTTATCAAACTATATAAATGTCTATAGCCTGGTTACAGTCTTACTTTAAGATGAACATGCACTTTTGGCATGTGGAACAAAGCGACAGGATCACTTAACTCCCCACTCGCTCTGTTTTGGACTTCGACCTTTTTATATCTGTATTTTCTTTTCTGTATGTAGAAGTAGATATTATTATATGCCAACTTGTAAATTTTATCCAATACTAACCAACATTGGCGTTTTTAATATGGATTTTCAAGGTGCAGTGAAAATTGCGTAAACTCATAGCAGTGAGATTTAGCCCCATTCACACCAAATCTGACATTGAAATTGTGCGACTTCCCTTTAAATCTCACGATTTTAAAGCCACATGTCGGTGCGACTTCAGATGTGACTTCATAGATGTCTATACAAGTCGCACCTGAAATTGGCAAAAATAGTGCAGGAACTTCTTTTTCAAATTTTTGGTGCGGCACCGATTTGAACAGTTCTGTTGCCGACAATAGAGTGCGACTTGTCACCGCTGAGACCGGGGGCTAAATAGTCTTGAACGTCTGACTTTAACTAACTAAAATATATTTAGCGCTTGCACTGTAATTTGCACATTATTATTAAAACCCTGCATGCTGCATACATAGAGTTTATAGCTAAGCTAGGGCATGGATTTACGTTATTAGTAATAGATTAGTAGTACAGAATGCACAAGCTGCATGCAAATTCCATAACTCCGATGAGAACACAATAATTCACGTGAATATAGTTATAGGTTTATTGATGTGTCTGATCACACAGTCCGTTAAGACAGAGAGTGAAGTGCAGTTACCCACAGCAGTCAATTGGTAATAATCTCTGTGATCGTAACCAAAATCTGGTTGCTTTTGCATTTTGTACAACTGCCCTTTACATTGCTTTTCATTGGTCTCATCTTCTTTTCTATGTAATTTTGAAAGCTGTCCATTTCATGTGTTGCGATCTAAGGCCCCTATTACACGGCAAGCCCGCTCGGATCCACCTGTCCGTTTTTCAGGTGGATCTGAGCGGGCCATCCATTGACTCCTATGGACGTATGGCGATACGTTCGCCATCCATCTTGGCGGATCGGATGAGATCTGATGGGGGGGGAAAAAAAATAATAATCATGCTGCCCGTTTCTCCATAGGAATCAGCGGCGCTCTGACAGGCCCCTCCCCGCTCAGTGAGCAGAGACGGACCTGTCATCCACTGGCTCAGCGGAGATCAACGGAGAGATGCTGAAACGGATCCGCCTCGTGTCAATGAGGCCTAAGGCTTTGGTCACACTGAATCCGACTTTGAAATCGCATAACTTCACTTGAAGTCGCACAATTTCAAAGTCGCAGGTCAGCGCAACTTCAGGTGCAACTTGGAAGACATCTGTGCACAGATGTCTATGCAAGTTGCACCTGAACTTGCAAAAGGTAGTGCAGCAATGGAGTTGGAGTTGCACTGATTTGACAGATTCCATTTCAGACAATAGAAATAGGGTGCGACTTGTCGTGATTTGAAACTATCAAGTTGCACTGGTGTGACCGGAGAATAATACTGCAGTCCTCATGTGTAACACAATTAATCATAGGAGGTAACCTTTATATTGACCGTATACCTGGCCATTATAGCAATATCAGTTTTTTGTTAACAGCGTTCAAATGCAAAAATAAGAAAGCAGATCACAAAAACCCCAAACTGTAGGTCTATTTGACACTGAAAATTGCTGTGTTGATGGTCAATGAGCCCATTTATGTGCCTCATTAATCTTCGCACTTTAGATTTTTGCTTCAATTTTCCACTTCCTTTGCTAGTTGGACCTCTCTGGATGATGATCAGCATAGCCAAGGCTCCCATCCAGTGTTAGACGCTGATAGGGCTGACTTCCAGATGCAGTGCTAGTTCCAGGGCTGACATATGTCTGTGGATTGCCGGCTGAACAGCGACTGCATCTGACTGTTCAGGTATTCAGACAGCCGCGGACGCTGTGGCTGTATACAATAGCCAGCAGCGGGGATTCCTCCATCCTAGCCCTTATCTGCATATGTTGCCGGTTAGTGAATGAAAGCTTTGTGAATAGAGAATAACAACCAAGGCAACCAGCATTTTCACAAAGATAAGTCTGAAATGCTTGTCCCAGTGTTCTGTAGTGACCGTTCTTCTTTATTACCACTTTAACAATAAAATCTTTAATTGAAAATAGAGGGAAAGCTTTTTTTTTTCTCATTTTGGCTAGCATAAGGGTTATAACCCCTTTCAATTTTCTCCATTGGGGAGATTTCCCTTTTACATTTTGTCCCATTGGGGAGATTTCCCTTTTACTTCCTGTCCCATTGGGGAGATTTCCCGTTTACGTCCTGTCCCATTGGGGAGATTTCCCGTTTACGTCCTGTCCTAAAACAAATGGAAGTTAGAGGAAATCCCTCCAAAGTGAGGGAATCCCTGGCTGTCAGCAGAACTAGTGTCCTCATTGGAAAATTTCCTCTGTGCTAGTGACAACCCAAAAATGAATTTCACTTTAAGTGATAACGTTCACCGGGGCAAATAGGATAAATCTCACTAATGGGGACACAGACAGCAATAAAAACCTTACAGGGGTTCTCATACTCTTCACTCTATCGATTAACTAAAAAAAACGTTTGCCTTTTAGTTACTTTTTTTTGTTGCAAAACATTTTGTTTAGAACCGGATTCTGCTTGCTCAGCGGGGGATCGCTTCACTGATCCCCCCCCCCCCCGCTGAGCAGGCGGGTGACAGGTCCTGTCCGTGCTGTGCTATGCAGAGCAGACACGGCCACAGTCCTGCTCTCCTCAATGGGGAAATTGGATGGAAACGGACCACCTGCCCGTTTCCATCCAATCCACCAGACGGATGGAAGATAGGACCACCTTGTTTTTGCGGGCCGGATCATATGGTGGCGGGTGTCAGCAGACCTCCGCCGCTCCATAGAGGAGACTGCAAGGTCCGATCAGGTCTGCCTAAAAAAACTGACAAGTAGACCAGATCGGGACAACCCGTGTGAAAGGGCCCTAAGTTTATAGATTGCTCACATTGTTATGCATTTGCTTGCCTTTAGAAGTGCCTTTCCCTGTCTCTATACTTTACAGGGTTAACCAGTGGCACGCTTCAGTGCCTTTCCCCATGATACAAATGCTGCTTTGCCCTCTGCACACAGATAGTTGTGGCCTTCAATTCTGTAATAGTGGAGTTTCAGCTAAAGCTCCATTCACACTTGTGCGACTTTGGTCCAGAAAATGTAAAGTCTGATCAAAGTCGCAGCAAAATTTGCATTAAAGTCGCGCTTGAAATTGCACGACTATGGAGACACGCTAATGTGAATGGAGCCTACATCTTCTTTTTTTTTGGTTAAAGTTGAAAAGTTTAGATTGTCAAGTTTTATTATTCCTATTAGATTTTCCATCACTTCCTGTCCTCGTGACTCCCAGGACATTGCTGTGAGCTAAACTTTCCGTTCCTCACTTTCTATATTGTTTGGATCCATTGGAGGTGGTGACAATGACACTTGATCCTTGGTGAATTTTCAATCCATAGCCATAGACAATCCACCCAGATGCAATACGAGGAGAGCCAACAAATCGCCTCACCCGGGACGGGTTGATAAAATTCCCATTTTTATCCCAAAAATAAATAAAAACTGTCAAAGCGTGCCAATCGTTCCATGCTGTGCAATGTAATTGTTGAAGCCTATTTTTGTATGTATTTTTTTTTTTCCTGTTGTCAAAAATATCTATTTTGTAATATTCAGTTATCTTGCAAAAGTTACAGCTTCTACTTTCACGGGTCAGTATCATTCTTCTTTTGTAACTTAAAAGGTCAATTCACCCGAAACTAATATTTAAGTTTTTTTTTTTTTTTTTTTTTTTTTATTATTATTATTATTGGGGCGGGTGCTGGCACGGTAAACTACCCACCAGCCTAATAGATCTTTCCAAGACATTGTTGGTGACATTTCTGTACTTGAAATCTTGCATCCTACTTTCACGGATGTATTTAATAAACCGCATAAGACGCAAAGCACTGAATGCTAAGTGCAAGGACTCATGGTAGCCAATCAGAACTCACTTTGCTGAGGTCAGGCCCGTACAAGATGGATTTTGATTGGTTGTTAGGAGTTCTGCTCTTTGCTCTTGCTCTTTCTGACCTTCCCCAGGCATTGCAGGAGGAAGGTGTCTGTTTGATTTATAATATAAACTAAACTCGCCAGAAAAGATCTTGCTGGAGACCAGAGATGCCCGCATCCACCCATACTGGTTTTGGTGAACAGTCCCTTTTTTTAATATTGCCATTCGTTGCTGGACTATACAATCCTATGGATCTGGTGTCAGGTCATATTATTCCATTGGGGTCAGATGTATTCATCTAGTTGTAGTTTGATAATATGATAAATGAAGATTGGCATAATCCAATCTTGTGTGACTAATAACCTGACAATTATTACCTACATGTTCAATGCAGAATTTTCTGTGTCATTTTTGTAGACTTTTGTTCATCTTTTTTTTTTTTATAGAAGTTCTGAAATAAAATGTATGCAAATTATTTACAGTGGTCTTCTGTGGATTTTTGTCTAGAAAGCAGTAAGGGAATATTTAGGCTTGGTTCACACTGCCGCAACCTGAAAGTCACGTGACTTATAGTGCTACTTGGCCGTGCAACTTCAGTGCTACCTGATGTAATTTTGAAGCGACTTCAGGGAATGCCGGTGTGCCGCCCCAATGGGGCATAGAATTTTTATATATATATATATATATATATATATATATATATATATATATATATAATTTTATATTTCTCTGGAGCATTTTTTTTTATGGAAGTTTTATGTTTAGTTCACATGCTGCCATCTAGTGACCTTTTTATGGTATTGCACTTGTTTTTCCATGTCTCTTCTCTGATGTATGACCTACTTTCTTTGTATGTAATGCTCCACCCCTTCCGGTGATTGTACTTCCTGTGTAACGGAGGCAGCTACAGGCAGGGCCGTTTGAAGGAAGTTCTCAAGCAGTTGAGAAGCGAGGGGGGGGGTGACAATCGCGGGAGGGGGGGGGGGGGGCGACGATCGCCTGTTATTAGAGTGGATAAGCTGGGGGGGGGGGATTTTGTCTTGCCTCCTTCCATGCTGCCTCCTCTTGCTCCTCTGCCTGCTGTGCGGGAAAATTCCTTCCTGCTGTGCGGGACTGCTGGGGCCCCAGGCCAGCTGCTTGGTTTGCCTGTCCTGTCCCGACGGCCCTGGCTACAGGCCACATGTATTCTGCATAGTAAGCTACAGACAATATCATCTTTTGACCGCATTAATACCACAAGCTATTTGTAGCGGCCCCCTCACTCCCCTCTTTCTTCTCTCTCAGCTCGTCTGTCTCTTGTCTAGGGGTACCTCCAGAGGGGAAGGGAGCGGGGACACCACGCCTGGCCCTCACCACAGGTGTCCGAGTGGTGTAAGCAAAGTTCTTTTACCTTCCGGTCAGTGTTGTACCTAGAGCCTCCACCGAGAGTTACCTTGAACAATGTCTGTCAGGAAATGAGCCCCACACCATTAAAGTTCAACACTCCTTTATTCTTCTCGAATGAACACAATCAGTTGAACTCCCTTGGTAGAAACAGGACAGGAAAGGAGGTGTGGATGCGAGTAGGCCCAGACACAATGTGTTCTCCACTTTCCTCCCTGGAAAGTGAGTTGCGGTCCCTGAGCGAGGGGGGATTTCCCTCCAGGCGGTCTCCGATGAGAGACTCACCCATCACTGGCAATATGCTGCACCAGGTCTTCGAGTGAGGAGCTCCCCCCGGTCCATTACGCCTTCCGGATTCGGGTACCCAATCCCTGGGTACCCTAGGATCTCCTTCCCTCGCGGAACTCAGTGTTGGGCACTGAGCTCCAGACCTCCATCCGAGTACCTCACCCCAGGCTAAAGGTGCCTGGGATGGAACACGACCTCCGGCTGTCCTCTAGGCCTAGGACACCCAGAGGACCGACATGAACCACAGGCTAAAGGTGCCCTGGACTCGACCCCGTGACAAAGATGGCCGGCCCCTTTATACCCTCTCCAAGCAAGTACGGTGGGTTCCCCGCCCCACCATACCGCTGCCGAGGGAGGACAAAAAGGAAGCCCGGCACACAGCAATGATTCAACCCCAGCCCAGGGCGACAGCTCCACCTGCTGGGCTGCAGGGAATTACACATCACTGATGTCTCTGCCAAGTTCAAATTTACACCCGGGAAAGTACATACCTGCTACATAATCATCTGTTGTATCCTGTCATTTGCTGTAACCGGATGTTCAGAATTAAAGCACTTCTGTGGATGGAATCCGTATTTGGTGAGTTTAAGCTATGTGATGAGGATTGTCCTCAGTGATTATATCTGCTTATATAGGCCAGGCATAGAGGTCTCACAAGATATAAATCGCTTCACAACGTTCGGAGTCGGAATAGACGGGGTAATCCATCTGTAATGTCCGATTCAAATCGCATCAATTTAAGATTCGATTAAAGTCTATGGATAGAAGTCGTCTTGAAGTAGTACAGGAACCTTTTCTAAAGTCGGAGCGACTTCAATAGTTCTAATTAAGAACGCTCTCATTGACTAACATGGGATTTCACATGTCACGCGACTTGGGGTCTCACAAGTCAGATCTCAAGTCGCGGCAGTGTAAACCGAGCCTTCCAGACCCTATCGCCAACTTTTAAAAAAATGCAGATTAAAGCACAGAAATAAAGTGATTTACATGCTTATTTGCAATGCTTTTTTTTTTTTTTCTTTTTCCATAAATAATTTCTTGCTACAAAATTTAGCCAGTCCATTCTCTAGAACAGCTTCCTCCCTCCTTGTGTGTCATAGCCCTTTTCTCTTCTGGGATGGTCTTAATTACAGTTTGTGCTGCCCTAGGCCTGACTAAACTTGTGCAGCCCCTAATTTTAAATATGACCCACCCCTTCCTGTCAAGGCCACACCCCTTTCTGTTTAAAACCCGCCCTGACATTTTCGAGTAAGGACACTAGTTCTGAGGGCCTGGGGGGGGGGCCAGTGTTGCCAACCGTACGTATTTTTACGGACATTACGGACATTACGTAAAAACGGGCACTTTTTCACCCGCCCGTAATTGTCCGTGCTAGCGGGGAAGTGCCAGTAAAAAATAGCCCTGACCGTTCCGACTTGGAACTGCGCATGCGCAGTTCCGGAGCTTGCCGAGCCGATCCTGTATTCGACCGGGCCCGGCAGGGGGGCGGATCTCACAGGGGCTGTGCGGCGCGCTATGCTGACGAGGCGAGTGATGTAATAACACATCCCGCCACAGCGCCAGTTTTTAAAATTGTAACCTGGAGCAGCCAGAAGGCTAAGCACTACAGCACGTGGAACGGAGGAGCCCTGCATCCAGCTTCGGGCATGGAGTGACAGCCCAGCCAACGACGGTGAATGATGGTGGCAGAGGGGGATGGACTCGAGGCAGCAGGAGGTGTTGATGGTGACAGGGGATGATGATGGTGACAGGGGAGGGGATGATGATGGTGACAGGGGATGATGATGGTGACAGGGGATGATGATGGTGACAGGGGATGATGATGGTGACAGGGGATGATGATGGTGACAGGGGATGATGATGGTGACAGGGGGTGATGGAGGCAGGGGGTGATGGAGGCAGGGGGTGATGGAGGCAGGGGGTGATGGTGACAGGGGCTGATGGTGACAGGGGGTGATGGAGGCAGGGGGTGATGGTGACAGGGGATGATGGTTCAGTTTTTAAATTTTGTTTAACTTAAACACATTGCTAATAGCTTTGGCTACATGTTTATAGTTGAAATACTAAAAGTTGCACAGTTTAGCACTGAAAACAGGCATTTTAAGTTATTTTTGGAAGTGGCAGTAAAAAAATTGGTGGTGTTCGTAATTTTTAGGCATCTTGTCAGTAAATTTAACTTGGGGGGGTTGGCAACACTGGGGGGGGGGGGGGCAGCAATGGATTCCCTTAATTTGCATAGATTTCCTATCACTTCCTGTTTGGCTATGAGGCAGGAAGTGAAGGGAAATCTCTGCAATGGGACAGGGATGGTAAAAAATAAACTGACAGGGCCTATAACCCTCCCTTACTCCATCCAAAATGAAAAAAAAAATATGTTGCCCATAGTTCTACTTTAAGCACACATTTTTGATAATTTGAGGGAGAGGACTAAGAAGATATAACCATGACAATGGTGCAGCAAAAAACATATAGCACAGTGAGGAAGGTTTGTGGTCCAGGATGAGTGGACAGTCAATTAGAAGCAGCGCAAGCCAGCAGGGACTCTTTATGTGCTGCCCTAGGCCTGGGCCTTGTTGGCCTAGGCCAGGATACAGCATTGGCTGGCCCAGCTCCCCCGCTCTCCCTTCAGTTCCCTCTATAACCTCATGTGTACCTGGCGAGGGAGGAGCAAAGAGGGATACAATAAAATATGACTTGAGTGACGGCCCTGAATCTGCTGGGGCTGCTGATATCAAATTTAAAAACGGTCTCAGCCCTGGTTCACACTGACTGCGGAAATGAAATCAGCTGAACTCGCACGATTTCATTCCCGCATGTCAGTCCAGACTTTGGGGCCGATTTCAGAGACATCTGTGCGGGTTTCAGCAGATATCAATGGAAATCGCATCCCGAAATCGCCAAAAGTAGTACAGAAACTGCTTTTTGGGAATCGGTGCGGCGCCCCACCAATTCGGATGCTGCCATTGCCGGCAATGTCTGATGTCAAATCGCATCAATGTGAACCAGGGCAAGGGAGACTTCACAGGAAAACGACAATCATAAAATAAGTTAAATGTACATATAATCTTATGGGAATATTTTTGTTTAACCACTTGCCGACCGCCGCACGCCAATATACGTCGACAGAATGGCACAGCTGGGCATATGGGCGTACAGGTACGTCCCCTTTTTTATGATGCGAGCCGCCGCGGTTGGGAGCTCCGTGACTCGCCCGCGGGACCCGTG
The DNA here is from genome assembly GCA_029206835.1 of Rana muscosa. NCBI lineage: Eukaryota > Metazoa > Chordata > Amphibia > Anura > Ranidae > Rana > Rana muscosa. Next base: position 49,270,592 of record CM055128.1, read on the forward strand.
GACCCGATGTCCGCCGGTGTCCCGCGATCGGGTCACAGAGCTGAAGAGCGGGGAGAGGTAAGTGTAAACAAACATCTCCCTGTTCTTCCTAGTGACACTGTCAGTAATCGTCTGTTCCCTGTCATCGGGAACAGCGATCAGTGACATGTCACGCCAAGCCACGCCCCCTAACAATAAGAAGCACTCTCTAGGTCACACTTAACCCCTTCAGCGCCCCCCAGAAAGGTTAACCCCTTCACTGCCAGTGTCCTTTTTTACAGTAATCAGTGCCTTTTTATAGCACTGATTACTGTAAAAATGACAATGGTCCCAAAAGTGTCCGATGTGTCTGCCATAATGTCGCAGTCACAATAAAAATCGCTGATCGCCGCCATTACTAGTAAAAAAAAATATTAATAAAAATGCCATAAAACTATCCCCTATTTTGTAGACGCTATAACTTTTGCACAAACCAATCAATATACACTTATTGCGATTTTTTTTTTTTTTTTACCAAAAATATGTAGAAGAATACGTATCGGCCTAAACTGAGGGGAAAAAAATGTTTTATATATTTTTTGGGGATATTTATTATATGGTCTTTTTGTTTATAGCGCAAAAAATAAAAACCGCAGAGGTGATCAAATACCACCAAAAGAAAGCTCTTTTTGTGGGAACATAAGGACGTCAATGTTGTTTGGGAGCCACGTTGCACAACCGCGCAATTGTCAGTTAAAGCGATGCAGTGCCGAATCGCAAAAAAGTGTCCTGGTCTTTGACCAGCGAAATGGTCCGGGGCTGAAGTGGTTAAATGAAAGGTCTGATGATGGGGTCTCTTGCGTAAGGCCCCAAAAACATGTATTAAAAAAATTAAAAGCTATCTATCTATCATAAAATGTAAAATTGTCTTGTATAATCTGTATTGTGCATATTCATTTAGGCAGGGAAATGGTAAATTCAGGAAGGCGTAACTGAAGATTTCTCCAAACCGAGGCACACTATTTCCTAAACAGTCGTCTAATATCACCTGGACCAATATCTCCTCTATAGACACACACCTAAAAAACTTGACAGGGGTTGTAGACCTTACACAATCTATTTAAAACTAAAAATTTGTCTATAGCCCTCATTCACATTGAATGCGGCTTTTGGCGACTTCGGGGGCGATCTGAATAGACATCTGTGCATGAACCCGGACAGATGTCTGTCAAATCGCCCCTGAAGTCGGACTGCATTGCCGGTGTTCTGCCGAGAAAGGTCCCGCCGGTGGATTATGCCCCCCCCCCCCGTACTGCGCTTCCGCAGTACGAACCTGAATGAGCCTCCGAAAATAGCCGAACATGTAGAGCGTGGACCACGCTGTAAGTGGCAAATCAACCTCACGTCCTCGCTTCGCTCGGACGGCCTCCTGGCTCTTTTTTTTTTTCTTTTAACATCCTCCATGTCCACGGGGATGGTAAGGAAAGCGCCTGGATGTCAGAAGTGTAGCACAATTTGGTGTGCGCAGGTGCCGTCTAGAGCTGACTCTCAGCTGTACATGTTCGGCTATTTTCGGAGGCAAGCGCCGCGCCTGCGCAGTACAGGGGGGGGGGGGCATAATCCACAGGGGGACCTTTCTCGGCAAGACACCGGCATGAAATCGTGCGCGTTCAACTGAACTCACACGATTTCTAACCCGCATCAGTGTGACCCTAGGCTGAAGGGATGAGGCGGCAACCCTAGCCACCACTGATTGGATATTGTCTTGGACTATATTTTGAATTTAAAATTTGATTAAAAAAAATGGGCTTTCCCTAAACCAACCCCAAGCTGCTGTATAAATATCTGAATGATATTAAAAATGATTATTCATTACGTGTTCATGCGCTGCTTCTTTATTGATCTGTTCAATGTCGCCCCAGCGTGATTTTTGAAAATCCAATGAAAATATTGAAACAGAAAAATTATTTACTAAAGGAGTATAGGGTCACTTGCCTTACTTTGAATATGGTAAAAATTCACTCAGCCAAGTATCATATGCAAGAAAAAAAGAATTATTTTTTTTTTACTTACACCTGATTGAATGATTGAAGTCCGCATAGCTAAACCTCATTCATTAAGCTGCAGTAGGTGAACCTTCTACCTGGATCACCTGTGTATGGCTGAGATCAGCACTCTGGTCACTCCCTTGTTACCTAAACACCTTTCCTTAGGCTGTAACATTGTGTGCAATAAAATATCCATTACAGGAAATACCGGTACAGCGAGATCCATCACCAGTGATGTCAGGTATTCACTTCCTTTTCATCTGTTTGCCCTGGTTCACACTGGTGCGATTTGACATGCGATTTGACATGTCAAATCGGCGATATTTGCCGCAAATTGCGGCCAATGGCACCACCGTCCTAATCGGTGCGACGCCACATCTGCGGCGCTGCACCGATTCCAAAAAGTAGTTTTTGTACTACTTTTTGCGATTCCAGCCGCGATTTACATTGACATCTGTTTCAGATGTCTTTGAAATCGCGGCCGAAATCGGGACTGACAGCGGGAGTGAAATCGTGCGAGTTCAGCTGAACTCGCAGGCTTCACTCCCGCAGCCCCAGTGTGAACCTGGGCTTAATGTGAATAATAATGGAATTATCAGAGTGGTTTTCTAGAAGCTTTTGCTTTACACTACCTGTGTTTCTATAATGCACTGTACATTTGTTTTGAATGGACTATTGAAGTACGCCGCAACGTGCCTCAACGCATGACGATGTGTATGGTAATATGTGTAACTTACAGCAACACAGCGGAGCACTGTGCACAATACTTATTTTAACTAAGGTTTTTTTTACCCTGGCGGTAAACCAGCAGCTTCACGGGGCACTACTTTTTATTTATTTTTTATTACTGCCAAGTGGCAATTTTATATTGTTGAATGTTGCTGCAACTGCAAGCCAAATGTTTGGCTCGCCCTTGTGGTATGGCCCTAATAATTGTCAGGTGGTGCTGCCTGTCAATCTCTGCAGCCCAAGTTAAAAACGCCACGGTCACAAAGCAAAGTTTAACTGCCAGGGCCGCTGATAAGGCAGTACAGCCAGCCCTCCTCTTCTGGGCCTCATCAATTAAAAAGGGGGGCCCAGGCACCTGTTGAGCAGTAGGACCGGCTGTACTGTCTTATTGCAGACACCCATCCTCTTCTGTCTCCCGCTGCAGTGCTGCCAGCTTCTCCTCTCCCTCCCGGCTGCACTGCAGGGGGATTGGTTCTAGCACATGCGCCCCTTTCCATCTGCTGTCTGGGGGCCCCCTGTGCGCTCCTTTCCCCAACAGCGCTGCTGGCTTCCCTCCTCTCCTGCCGGCACAATCATTCCTGTGTCCGTTCATCACTGAAGCATAGTAAATGGTGTTTACTATGATTCAGTCAGGTAGACTATATTTGGCCCTGTAATTTCTCTAATAGCAGCCCTGATCATGGCCACAGCATGTGTACAGCCCTGTCAGGTTGTAAGGTTCACATTTGGGTAGGAGGCCAAAGAGCAGTGAAACTGCAACTCAGTCACTGATGATTATGATTTTAGCACTCCCGTGTGAAAGAGCCCTAACAGTTAAATTTTTTAGAACAAGGCAGCACAGTGTCTAAGTAGTTAGCACTTCCGCCTAGCAGCACTGAAGTCGTTTGCATGTTCTCCTTGTGCCTGTGTGGGTTTCCTCCGGGTACTCCGGTTTTCTCCCACACTCCAAAGACATGCTGGTAGGTTAATGGCTCCTGTCTAAATTGGCCCTAGTATATGTATGAATGTGAGTTAGGGACCTTAGATTGTAAGCTCTGTAAGGGCAGAGACTGATGTGAAGGTACAATGTATATGTAAAGCTATACAAGTACCTGTAATAAAAATAAAAAAAGCATTTTGGCTGTTCCCTTTTTCTTGGTCCAAGCAGTACTGATACACAAAGCTTTAAAAATATGTAAAAAACGAAATTTTCTAAGGCTGGTTTCACACTGGGGCGGTGGGGGCGGTGGCGGTATAGCGCCGCTATTTTTAGCGGCGCTATAACGTCGGGATTGTTGAGCTATTCGGCCGCTAGCGGTGCGGTTTTAACCCCCGCTAGCGGGCAATAAAGGGTTAATACCACCCGCAAACCGCGGCTACAGCTGCGGTTTGCGGGCGGTATCCCATGCATTTCAATGGGAAGGAGCGGTGGAGGAGCGGTAAACACACCGCTCCTCTCACCGCTCCAAAGATGCGGCTAGCAGGACTTTTTTTACCGTCCTGCTAGCGCACCGCTCCAGTGTGAAAGCCCTCAGGGCTTTCACATTGGAGAGAAAGGAGCCGCTGTTTAGGCTCGGTTTGCAGGCGCTATTTTTAGCTAAATAGCGCCTGCAAACCGCCCCAGTGTGAAAGGGGCCTTAGGGGAAAAAAAAAAACAACGCACACAGACGGTAATAAAAGTGAGACGGTCAGAAGCAGAGAAGAGGCCTATGGAGTGAGAGGGTTGAAGGGAGTCAGAGGTGAGAATTGTTGCTAACCACCCCAATACCAGGCACTTACACCCCCTTCCTGCCCAAGTTCATTTTCAGCTTTCAGTGCTGTCGCTGTTTAACCGCTTAAGGACCGAGCCTGTTTTTCGGTGTTTAAGTTAAAAACAAGTTTTTTTTGTTAGAAAATTACTTCGAACCCCAAACATTATACTTTTTTTTTTTCTAACCCCCTATTGAATAAAATGGCGGTCATTGCAATACTTTTTGTCACACCGTATTTGCACAGCGGTCTTGCAAGCGCACTTTTTGGGGAAAATTGCAATTGCGCGGTCATGCTACACTGTACCCAAACAGAATTTTTATCATTTTCTTCCCACAAATAGAGCTTTTTTTTGGTGGTAGTTGATCACCTCCTGCAGTTTTTATTTTTTGCTAAACAAATAAAAAAAGACCGCAAATTTAAAAAAAAAAAAAAAAGTTTTTCTTTTTGTTTTTGTTATAAAATGTTGTAAATAAGTACGTTTTCTCCTTCACTGATGGGCACTGACAGGAGGCACTCATGGGTGGCACTAGTTGGCACTGAGGCTGCACTGATGGGTACTTATGAGTGGCACTGATAGGCATCACTGATGGCACTGGCAGGCATTGGGGATGGGCACTGATTGGCATTTCCCTGGTGGTCTAGAGTGGCATACCTGGTGGACCAGTGTGATGGCCATCCCTGGTGGTCCTGGCGGCATCCTGGTGGTCCTGGGCAGGCATCCAAGGGGGGGCTGCACTGATAAACAATCGGCACAGACCCCCCCCCATCATGAGAGCAGCCGATTGGCTCTCCTCTACTCGCGTGTGTCGGACGCAAGTGAGGAAAAGCCGATCAACGGCTCTTCCTGTTTACATCGTGATCAGCCGTGATTGGACACAGCTGATCACGTGGTAAAGAGCCTCCATCGGAGGCTCTTTACCGAGATCAGTGTAGCGGTGTGTCAGACTGACACGCCGCACCACCAATCGCCGCAATGCGTGCCCCCACAGGTGCACGGCGGCTGTTATCCTGCTGGACGTCATATGACACCCAGTCAGGATAACTGAACCACCGCCCGGTCGTCATTCTGCTATAGGCCAGGCGGGAATTGGTTAAACCAGCCTTTCTCAACCTTTTCAACACAGAGGAACCCTTGAAATAGTTCTCCGGTCTCGGGGAACCCCTGCTAAAAATTAGAAATCTACAATTCATGATACCTTTGTGTGATGGTCAGTGGGAAGAATGGTCCTTACACTTCTGGTCATTGGGAAGAATTACCTCCTTACAGATAGCTAAAAAGATCAATGGTGTCAGTAGTAAATTATCTGAGAGGCAGAAATTGCCCAATGCTGAAGGAACCCCTAGCAACCTCTGGAGGAACCCTAGTTGAGAATCACTGGGTTAAACTGTGAGTCTTTGGCTCAGTTTCAGGTCTGAATTCAGGCAAAAATTTGAACCTGAAACGGTGAACTGGGACGCACCGGACCCCCTGCTGTGCCCCGTGCTGCCCATTGTGTGAACCCAGCCTTGGATAGTGATTTCAGGTCAGTCACACTATGTGCGAGGACCGGTATTTTACTGCTCTTGATCATCACCAGTCACCACTGTTTACACTGCCTTCAGGTGGGTTACAGTGCGCTGCAAAAAAATGCAGACATGCTTCATTTTTTCACAAAGCACTTGAGCTCATCTGAAGTCACCGTCCATTTTTGAGCTGCAGCATAGAACACCCGTTCAATTGCTTTGTAACACAAATCGCTAATCGGCCAATCACATGGCAGCAACTCAATGCATTTAGGCATCTAAACGTGGTGAAGACGACTTGCTGAAGTTTAAACTGAGCATCAGAATGGGGAAGAAAGGGGATTTAAGTAAATTTGAACGTGACATACTTGTTGGTGCCAGAAGAAATGGTCCGAGTATTTAAAAAACTGCTAATTTACAAGGATTTTCACACACAACGACCTCTCGGGTTTACAGAGAATGGTCTGAAAAAGAGAAAATATCCAGTTAGTGGCAGTTGTGTGGAGGAAAATGCCTTGTTGAGGTCAGAGGAGAATGAACAGACTGGTTTGAGATGATAGAAAGTCAACAGTAACTCAAATATCCACTCGTTACAACCAAGGTATGCAGAATACCATCTCTGAAAGCACAACACATCGAACCTTAAAGCCCCGTACACGCGGTCGGACTTTTGGCCAACAAACTTCATTTTGAGCAAGTTGGACCAACAATCCGACCGTGTGTACGCTCCATCGGACAAACTTTTACTAACACGAGATCAGCAAAAGCAGCCCAAAGGGTGGCGCCATTCGAATGGAACTTCCCCTTTATAGTGCCGTTGTACGTCAGCGCGCTTTGCTCGAGAGGTTTTTTTCCTGAACGTGTGTAGGCAAGGCAGGCTTGAGAGGAATCACGACGAATCACGTCGAGAAAAACTTTGTTTTTTTGCATGACGGTCGTATGTACACGGCATAAGAAGAAACTTCTGTGTGTGAATGCAGGAAGTTTAACCACTTAAAGTCTAAATCTTTTTCTGGCACTTGTTTCTTAAGTTAAAATCAATATTTTTTTGCTAGAAAATTACGTGGAACCCCCAAACATTATATATATATTTTAGCAGAGACCCTAGGGAATAAAATGGCAATTGCTGCAATATTTTATGTCGCACTGTATTTGCCCAGCGGTCTTTCAAATGCAATTTTTGGGGAAAAAATACACTTCAATGAATAATAATAAAAAAAAAAAACGAAACAGTAAAGTTAGCCCAATTTTTTTTTGTTTTAATGTGAAAGATGATGTTACGGCGCGAGAATCGTTATTTATCTTCTAAGCAAAAAAAATTGTGATTCTCATTTTAGCCAGAATCGTGCAGCTCTACTTCCCACTTTTAGAGTTACTCTCTTATTAGTTGTGTTACTAAAATTGCCTAGTGTATCATTCATTAATCATTATACACATTCATGAGACTCACCAGTTGGCCACTAGATGGCGCTGCTATACCTCAGCAGAAGAAGGAGTGCAAGGGCTGCAATGTCCCAACTTTCAAGGATGGGGAAGGGGGACACCTATCTGCAGAAAGTATGAAGACAAAGGACAAGCTCCTGCCACAACCTAGTTATGGGGACAGTTATAAATTACTAGGCAAGAAAAAGATTAGTTTAACCCACAAGTGTGTTTTATATCACTACTTTTCCTCTATACTATCTTTTCAAAATAGCAAATACAATATTTAGGGGTTAAATAAAAGGTCTAGTGTAATATAACATGTTTGGAATTTAAAGTCCAGGCATTTTCTTAAAAAGTCCCCTGGCAGGTTTTTTCTTAAAAAAAGCTGCTTGGTTGCCACACCTCCTCTCTGACACTTCAGCTCCGGAAGGTTTTACCCCCCTTCATGACCAGGCCATTTTTTGTTAATCGACGCTCCGCTATTTTCAACTGACAATTGCGCAGTCATGCAACACTGTACATAAACGAAACTTATATCATTTTTTTTTTTACACAAACCAAGCTTTCCTTTGGTGATATTTGATCACCTCTGGGTTTTTTCTTTTTTTGTGCTATAAACAAAAAAAAAAAAAAAAAGACAGACAATTGTGAAAAAAAAAAAAAATGTATTTACTTTCTGCTATAAAAAATATCCCATAAAATAATAATAAAAAAAATCTCATAATAAATTTTGACCAAAAAATGTATTCTGCTGCATGTCTTTAGTAAAAAAAAAAATCCCAATAAGTGTATATCGATTGGTTTGCGTGAAAGTAATCGCGTCTACAAACTGAGAAATATATACTGGATTTTTTTTTTTTTTTTTAATACTAGTAATGGCGGTGATCAGTGATTTATAATGGGCTTGCAATAGTGCAGCAGGAAATCTGATACCGGCGCTGGGGGGAACTAACTAACTGCCACTGACATCACCAGTGACATTATTACAGTGATCACCTTATGCACTGTCACTGTACAGTACTAATGACACTGGGCAGGAAGGGGTTAACATCTAGGGCGATCAGGGGGTTCAATATGGGCCTAACAAGTGTTTGTGTGTGTGTGTGTATTGTGTGCTGCTCTTACTGGGGGTCTAGGCGTGCGCACAGGGTGTGCCAGGTGTGCCTGGGCACACCCTAATCACCTTGTGTGGCGCAGATTCCCCCTGTTTAAACCCCTGGTATTTCAGCAAAGCCCCCTAACGGGGCTCCTAAACAATTTGTAAAAAAAATAAAAAAAATAACAATAAAAACTACTGACCCCAATCTCTGCCCTACTGACGCCGTCAGTGTGTGTGTATATATATATATATATATATATATATATGTGTGTGTGTGTATGTATATGTATATGTATATATATATATATATATATATACATACACACACACACACACAAATGCATGTGTTTGAGCTTTGAGGTGCACACCCTAATGCAATAGGCTGTGCACACCTATGGGGTCTAGTTGTTTTCAATCCCCGTTTAGCATGGAAAAAGAATACCTCCCAACTTTTTGAGATGGGAATGAGGGACACCTATCAGCAAAAGTATGCAGGCATATGACACACCCCTTTCCACGCCCCCTTAAAGGAGAATTGTACAAAAAAAACAAGATTGTTTAACCACTTGCTTACTGGGCACTTAAACCCCCTTCGTACCCAGACCATTTTTCAGCTTTCAGCGCTGACACACTTTGAATGACAATTGCGCGGTCATACAACACTGTATCCAAATTATATTTTTATCATTTTTTTCCCACAAATAGAGCTTTCTTTTGGTGGTATTTGATCACCGCTGCGGTTTTTATTTTTTGTGCTATAAACAAAAAAAGACAGAACATTTTGAAAAAAACACAATATTTTTTAACTTTTTTAATATCCCAATTTTAAAAAAAAAAAAAAAAATTTTTTCTCAGTTTAGGCCGATACGTATTCTTCTACATATTTTTGGTAAAAAAAAATTGCAATAAGCGTATAGTGATTGGTTTGCGCAAAAGTTATAGCGCCTACAAAATAGGGGATAGATTTATGACATTTTTATTATATCTTTTTTTTTTACTAGTAATGGCGGTTATCTGCGATTTTTGTCAGGCCTGCGATATTGCGGCGGACATATCGGACACTTTTGACACTATTTTGGGACCATTTTCATTTATACAGCGATCAGTGCTATAAAAATGCATTGATTACTGTATAAAGGTGACTGGCAGGGAAGGGGTTAACACTAGGTAGCGATCAAGGGATTAAATATGTTCCCTGTGAGTGATTCTTACTGTGGGGGGAGGGGATTGACTGGATCTGTGTCCCTATGTACAAGGGACACCGCATTGGTCTCCTCTCTCCCTGACAGGACGTGGATCTGTGTGTTTACACAGAGAGATCCACGTCCTGGCTCTGTAACAGCCGATCGCGTATACCTGGCGGACATTGCGGCCACCAGGCACGCGCATCGGCACCATGTTACACGGCGGGCACAGCTGTTCCCCCCGCCGCGCGCCCTCGGCGGCGCGCAGGGGGAGTGAAAGAGGCAGGACGTCCACTCAGCACTTGAGAGCCGCGCTGCAAACGTCTTTCGTCTATAGCGCGGGTCTCAAGTGGTTAAACCCACAAGTGCTTTTTTTACTACTACTATTCCTTTATATTGGCTTTTGGAATTTACAAATCAGATGAAAGGTTTAGCTCTGGGAAACACTTTATGATACATAAAAATTGCATTTTATATACATCTATTACCACTTTCCGCCCAGTCAATAGCATATTGACGTCCGGGAAGTGGTTGTGTTATCCACACTGGACGTCTATTGACGTCCTGCAGGATAACAGCCGCCACGCGCCTGGGGGGCGCGCATCACGGCGATCGGTGGAGCGGTGTGTCAGTCTGACACACCGCTACACTGATCTCGGTAAAGAGCCTCTGGCGGAGGCTTTTTACCACGTGATCAGCCGTGTCCAATCACGGCTGATCACGATGTAAACAGGAAGAGCCGTTGATCGGGTCTTCCTCACTCGCGTCTGACAGACGCGAGTAGAGGAGAACCGATCGGCGGCTCTCCTGACAGGGGGGTTTCGCGCTGATTGTTTATCAGCGCAGCCCCCCCCCCTCGGATACCCACACTGGACCAAAAGGGAAGCCCCCCAGGACCACCAGGGAATCCCTAAGCATGTGGATGGCCAGGTAAGTCCCCCATGGCCATCCACATGCACAAATACATGCACAACATATGCCAATCAGTGCCCACAAATGGGCACTGACTGGCACCATCATGGCACGACCACAATGTATGATGCCCAGCAATGCCAGCCACCAGTGTCATCAGTGCCACCTATCAGTGCCCATCTGTGCCCACCTATCAGTGCCTGTCCGTGCCACCTATTAGTGCCACCCATAAGTATCCATCAGTGCTGCCTATAAGTGCCCATCAGTGCTGCCTATGAGTGCCCATCAGTGCCACATATCAGTGCCCATCAGTGCTGCCTATCAGTGCCCATCATGAGTGCCACCTCATCGGTGCCCATCAGTGTCGCCTTATCAGTGCCCGTTAGTGCCGCCTTATCAGTGCCCGTCATTGAAGTAGAAAAGGTACTTATTTACAAAAAAAATTAACAGAAACAAAGAAAAACTTAGTTTTTTTCAAAATTTTCGCACTTTTTTATTTGTTGTGCAAAAAATAAAAATCGCAAAGGCGATCAAATACCACCGAAAGAGAGCTCTATTTGTGGGAACAAAATGATAAAAAAAATTGTTTGGGTACAGTGTTGCATGACCGCGCAATTGTCATTTAAATTGCGACAGCTCTGAAAGCTCAAAATTGGCTTGCGCAGGAAGGTGTATAAGTGCATGGTATTGAAGTGGATATAGATCAGACACAAATGAGGGACAAATGAGGAACAAATGAGGGACATTGCTCCAAATCAGGGACAGTCCCTCAAAATCAGTGACCGTTGTGAGCTATGAAAAAGGACGGGTAGAAGAATGAGAGTTCTGACTCCATTCATAGAATGTGGAAAATCAAGAGAACCCCGCGCTATGACTAAATAAACAAAACAATAAATAAACTGCTCCCCTGAAATGTGCTAATAGGGTGACACGTCACATGTGGGTTGTATATGTAATAAGAGGGCGCTAAACAAAACATAAACTGCACACTATGGTTAGATGGCGTATAGATAAAGTGCTTTACAATTTATAATCAACAATAATAAAGTGCACAAAGAACATCAAAGTGCACAAAGTGCATCTTGTAAACAGCAATCTGGATGGGCGATATAACAAGAAATGTCCATAAAAGATGTGAAGTGATTCAGGTCTTTACACCATCACCATGGGAACGATTTTATGGAATCACAATGACACCCGGTGGATAAGAGTAAGTAGCCTACTTACCAAATCACCATGGCCCCTTTTATTTAAAGTGGAAGTAAACCCTCCTATCATTTTCAGGCAAGGAAGCTGCCATCTTGGCCTCTGTTTAATCTACAACTGCCATGATGCTGCACATGTGATCAGTTAGGACACCAGCCATTGGATGGTTTGACAGTTTGGTTGAGAGCACAACCAATGGGAGTGTTACATTTCCGGCACATGCCGGAAAGGTAACTGTTTTATGGATGGGTTTACTTCCACTTTAAAGAGGAAGTAAACCCTGATGGGTTTTACTTCCTCTTTGTTTCCCTGCAAAGACATAATGCATCGCATAGTAGCCCATTATGTGACACTTACCTGCAGTAGAAGCCCGCGATGTCCCAGTCTTCCACGCTGGCAGCGAGCGTCCATTCTTCACCCCTCTTCTTCCAGGGGCTACGAACTCCGGCTCTGTGACTGGCCGGAGTCGCGCGCGGGAGCTGCCTTTTAACGGCATGACCCCAGCTTGAAACGGCACAGGGCGCCCTTTCAAGGTGGGCCATGCGCCGTTGAAGGTGTCGCTCAGGGAAATTGCAAGCACCTACAGGTAAGCCTTAATCTAGGTAAGTTGTCCCTGAGGGTTTACAACCACTTTATAAAGACAGGTCAGGTAAAGCTTTGTTTGGTTTGTGTACTGTACGATGCCACGTGGAATAAGCCTGGGGGACACTCCGCCTCGCAATTGGTCAGAAAAAAATGGGAAGAAGCAGGACCATAGGATAATTCCGTTTAATAAAAATATTAAAATAAAAACAGACAAGCCAAATTGCCTCTCACTTTGAAGGTGCCTTGCCTCAGCACTAGAGGAAATTCACATAAAAGAGCCAGGTGGGTTGTGCAGCAGCCATCTCGCTCGCGCTATGTTTCAAATCGGCGTGCGTCCCACCACCTGGAAGCCGGTGGAACGGCAAAAAATAAATCAATAACAAACATGTTATACTTACCTCCTCTGTGCAGTTGATTTTGCACAGAGCAGCCCAGATCCTCCTCTTCTCGGGTCCCTCTTCACTGCTCCTGGCCCCTCCCTCCTGGCGAGTGCCCCCTCAGCCAGCAGCTTCCTATGGGGGCACCAGAGCCAAGTCAGAGCTCCATGTATCCAGACACGAAGTCTTGACTTAGCCCCGCCCCCTCTCTTTCCTGATTGGCTAACTAACTTTGATTGCCGTGGGAGCCAATGGCACCGCTGCTGTATCTCAGCCAATCAGGAGGAGTGTCCCGGACAGATAAGACGATCGTGGACATCGCTGGAGAAAGCGGGGCTCAGGTAAGTAATTAGGGGGGTGCAGGGGAGGCTGATACACACAGAAGGTTTTTTTATCTTAATGCATAGAATGCAATAAGATAAAACAAACTTCTGCCTTTACAACTCCTTTAACTCTTCTGGGAAGGCTGTCCACAAGGTTTAGGAGTGTCTATGGGAATGTTTGACCATTCTTCTAGAAACGCATTTGTTAGTTCAGGCACTGATGTTGGAGGAGAAGGCCTGGCTCACAGTCTCTGCTCTAATTCATTCCAAAGGTGTTCTATCAGGTTGAGGTCAGGACTCTGTGCAGGCCAGTCATGTTCCTCCACCCCAAACTCGCTCATCCATGTCATTATGGACCTTGCTTTGTATACTGGTGGGCAGTCATGTTGGAACAGGGAGGTGCCATCCCCAAACTGTTTCCACAAAGTTGGGAGCATGAAATTGTCCAAAATTTCTTGGTATGATGATGTCTTAAGAGTTCCCTTCACTGAAACTAAGGGGCCAAACCCAACCCCTGAAAAACAACCCCACACCATAATCCCACCTCCACCAAATGATTTGGACAAGTGCATAAAGCAAGGTCCATAAAGACATGGATGAGCGAGTTTGGGGTGGAGGAACTTGACTGGCCAACACAGAGTCCCTGACCTCAACTTCATAGAATTTGGGATGAATTAGAGCGGAGACTGCGAGCCGGGCCTTCTCATCCAACATCCCTGCCTGACCTCACAAAGGCTCTTCTTGAAGAATGGTCAAACATTCCCATAGACACTCCTAAACCTTGTGGACAGCCATCCCAGAAGATTTGAAGCTCCTATAGCTGCAAAGGGTGGGCCAACTCAATATTGAACCCTACAGACTAATGCCTCGTACACACGGTCGGACTTTTTGCCAACAAACTTCATTTTGAGCAAGTTTGACAAAAAATCCTACCGTGTGTACGCTCCATCGGACAAACTTTTTTGGTTTTCATCGAACAAATGTTCGGTCTGCAAACGGACAAACTTTTCGCCAACAAAAGTCTGATGGAGCAAAGTCCGACAGTGTGTACAGAAATCCATTGGACTTTTGTCCGATGGACAAATACGCATTCCCAGAACCAATGTTAAAATCAACCAACAATAGCAGAAGTTGACCAAAGGGTGGTGGTAAAGAGCAGAAAAGAGCAGAAAAAACACGTGATGTTGGAAAAGTTTTGGGAAAGTTTGCAGAAAAGTCAGAGCGTGTGTATGCTATGGGTGTGCCCAGCCAACTCCGTTCGGACAAAAAATCCACAGAAAAGTTTGTTTGAAGTCCGACCGTGTGTACGAGGCTTAAGACTGGGATGCCATTAAATGTTCATGTGCATGTAAAGGCAGGTGTCCCAATTCTTTTGGTAATATAGTGTATGTATTTCATTTGTGTATTTAGCCGATTGCCTTTGATCACTAAAATTAGAAATCTGTAGGAGGATCCTAACTATGACACGCGAGTGAATAATGTAAAATCGCATGTAAATAAAATGAATTTCAGGTAAAATTGGCAACATAAAAACGCAGAGACAATCCTCTATGACTTGCACACAGAGGATCATATCGTGTGCAAACCTTGGCGTGTCCTTTACCAGTCATCTACTTGTGGGAAAGTGTTGCCAACACTCAGCCCTGTGGGTGTGATGTTAGAATGGATTTAAAAGTTAAAAAGCAAATCTGTGTACAGAAGCAAAAGCTGGAACCGGCCGGAGCTCCGAGGGTTCACTTGTTTCTGGAACATTTATTAAGTACAGCTGGAAAGTGTAAAGCCTCGTACACACGGTCGGACTTCAAACAAACTTTTCCGTGGATTTTTGTCCGAAGGGAGTCGGCTGGGAACACCCATAGCATACACATGGCAGGACTTTTCTGCAAACTTTCCCAAAACTTTCCCAACATCACGTGGTTTTTCTGCTCTTTTCTGCTCTTTACCGCCACCCTTTGGTCAACTTCTGCTACTGTTGGTTGATTTTAATATTGGTTCTGGGCATGCGTATTTGTACTTCGGACAAAAGTCCGATGGATTTCTGTACACACGGCAGGACTTTGCACTGTAGGACTTTTGTTGCCGAAAAGTTTGTCCGTTTGCAGAGCGAACTTTTGTCCGATGAAAACCGAAAAAGTTTGTCCGATGGAGCGTACACACGGTAGGATTTTTTGGAAAACTTGCTCATTTTGAAGTTTGTTGGCAAAAAGTCAGACCGTGTGTATGGGCCTTAACTCCGGCCAAACCTCTCCAAGGTTTTTATTGATGATAAGGCTTGGTTTCCACTTGTGCGACTTGTCATGCGACTTGAGAATGCAAAGTCACATGACAAGTCATACCCCGTGATTTCCAATCAGTACCGTTCATATCTGTGCGACTTCAAAGTAGTCCCTGCATATGTTTCCAACTGGTCTATGTGGAGCTCTTTAAATTGCCCCCAGTGATTGTCCTGTATTCTGTTACGCTTTCTTTCTCTTCCCCCTTTATTCCCCCCCCCCCCATGTTGTGAAATGCAAATCAATATAGAGGTGTTTTCTTATATTGTTTCAGAATATATGTATTCAAGTTGTTCATATACCCAAGGTTATTAAAGTTGCTTATATGTTCTACCGTGTTTCCCCGAAAAAAAGCCCGGGTCTTATATTAATTTTGGCAACCAAAAACACGGTAGGGCTTATTTTCGGGGTAGGGCTTACTATAGGGTGACCAGACATCCCCAGTTTCCGGGGACAGTCCCCGGATTGAGGAAACTGTCCCCGAACCAAGTCTGTCCCCGGTTTTGTCCCCGGATTGAGGAAACTGTCCCCGAACCAAGTCTGTCCCCGGTTTTGTCCCCGGATTGAGGAAACTGTCCCCGAACCAAGTCTGTCCCCGGTTTTTGTCCCCGGATTGAGGAAACTGTCCCCGAACCAAGTCTGTCCCCGGTTTTTGTCCCCGGATTGAGGAAACTGCCCCCGAACCAAGTCTGTCCCCAGTTTTGTCCCCGGATTGAGGAAACTGCCCCCGAACCAAGTCTGTCCCCAGTTTTGTCCCCGGATTGAGGAAACTGCCCCCGAACCAAGTCTGTCCCCAGTTTTGTCCCCGGATTAGTATTGAACATGGGCTGGAGCAATTTCAAAGACAGTCAGTGCAGAATTAAAAAAATAAATAAATAATTGAATTACACCCCCCCCCCCACTCCGCCGCTCCTACTAGCTTAGGGGGGTGTATTTTTTTACATTATTTGTGCCCCTTTCCGATGATCATGTGCTGGTCGGAGCGGAGGAAATATTTGTTCAGTTTCGGGTGCATGCCCACTCAGCTCCACTCACATGTTCTTCTGCCTTGGCTCAAGTCCCGGCCAGCCGCCTACCTGCTTATCTCCTTGCCCTCACCTGCCCACATTTAGCCCTTTGAGTGTCATTAGTACAGTGACAGTGCATATTTTTTGTACTGATCACTGTATTAGAGTCATTGGTTCCCACAAAGTGTCAAAAGTGTCACTTGGTGTTCGATTTGTCTGCCACAATATCGCAGTCCCGCTATGATTCGCTGATTGCCGCCATTATTTGTAAAAAAAATAAATATGTCCCCTGATTTCATTTTGAAAATCTGGTCACCTTAGCTTACTAGTGTGCGGTCTTCTCTACCCCTCTCCCTTCCTGCCTGACAGAAATCCCCATTGTGAAGTAAAGTAAATTGTATTGTGTCAGGTGCCTTTTTATATCGCCGCTCTGGGCTTCCATAGCCCGCCTGAGCTCTCTTCCACAAGCCGAGCATTGCAGAGGGAGGGGGGCCGAGATCCCCCACTCACAGGCAGGAGAAGGAGATCTGAGTGCCGCTCTGGGCTTCCATAGCCCGCCTGAGCTCTCTTCCACAAGCCGAGCATTGCAGAGGGAGGGGGGCCGAGATCCCCCACTCACAGGCAGGAGAAGGAGATCTGAGTGCCACTCTGGGCTTCCATAGCCCGCCTGAGCTCTCTTCCACAAGCCGAGCATTGCAGAGGGAGGGGGGCCGAGATCCCCCACTCACAGGCAGGAGAAGGAGATCTGAGTGCCACTCTGGGCTTCCATAGCCCGCCTGAGCTCTCTTCCACAAGCCGAGCATTGCAGAGGGAGGGGGGTCGAGATCCTCCGCTGACAGGCAGGAGAAGAGGAGACAACCACTTCAAACTAGGTCTTATTTTCGGGGTAGGGCTTATATTGCAGCCCTCCTGGAAAACCAAGGTAGGTCTTACTTTCGGGGTAGGTCTTACTTTTGGGGAAACACGGTAATACACAATTAACCTCCTTCTATTTTTGCTCAAATCCCGAGAATAGAGTGACTTATTGTAAACTCACTCTGACCACAATCTGTAAGTGCCTTTTTATACGGCAATTTGTATATGAGTTTCATTCTATTTTTATTACATTGTTGTGATTCAATAAAAATTATTTGAATTAAAGTATTCCCTGCATTACTTTTTGGTCCCACTTTGATGCGACTTGAGGGCCATAGACCTCAAGAGTACACAGGCATTGCTTCAAGATGCATCAAAATCGTGCGATTTTCAGGTCGCAATAGTGGAAACCGAAGCTAAATGAGCCTACATTTGGGGGATTTTCCCTCACTTCCTGTCCTCGTGACAACATTGACACCCAAGGAAAAAGTGGGGGAAAATCTCCAACAGGGAGAAAGGCCACAATCAAAATCTTATAAGGGCTGAACTGGATGGACCTGTCTTTATTTAGATTTGTAATTATACATGGAACTATGTTTTTTGCCTATCTCTACTGCAAAAAAAAAAAAAAGAAGAGTTTTGCCTGGGGTTACATGTTAAAAGAAGAGGTCTCCAAATTACGGCCCTCGGGCCACATGCGGCCCACTACAAAATTGTATCCGTCCCGCTGGGTGACTCAGTGGCAAATCCTCAGACTCAGAGCACAGACTGAAGATTCAGATCAGTTGGTCTCCACTTCTGGTGGGGACTCTGATGTAAGAGGGGACCCTGAAGAGGGCCCTAATGTAAGGTGTTAAATCATCACAATGGGGACCCTGATGTAAGGGAGGACTCGGATGGGGACCGTGATGTAAGTGGGGGTTCTGATGGGAACCCCCCATATAAGGGAGGACTCTGATGGAGACCTTGATGTAAGGGGGGATACTGATGAGGGCACCAAAGTAAGAAGGGCTGTGATGGTGGCCCTAATGTAAGAGGGGGTGAGCTCTGATGGGGACCATAATGTAAGGGGGGCTCTGATGGGGACCCTGATGTAAGGGGGGACTCTGGAGACCTTAATGTAAAGGGGAACTCTAATGGGAACCCCGATGATGTAAGGGGGGACTCTGGAGACCTTGATGTAAGGGGGGACTCTGGAGACCTTGATGTAAAGGGGAACTCTAATGGGAACCCTGATGTAAGGGGGAACTTTTGATAGGAACCCTGATGTAAGGGGGGACACTGGGGACCCTGATGTAAGGGGAGACACTGGGGACCCTGATGTAAGGGGGAACTTTGATTGGAACCCTGATGTAAGGGGGGACACTGGGGATCCTGATGTAAGGGCGAACTCTGATGGGGACCCTGATGTAAGGAGGGACTCTGGGGACCCTTATGTAAGGGGGAACTCTGATGGGAACCCTGATGTAAGGGGGGATACTGATGGGGGCACCAAAGTAAGAAGCGCTGTGATGGTGGCCCTAATGTAATAGGAGGAGCTCTGATGGGGGACCCTGATGTAAGGGGGAACTCTAATGGGGGACCCTGATATAAGGGGGAACTCTGATGGGGGACCCTGATGTAAGGAGGGGCTCTGGGGACCCTGATGTAAGGGGGAACTCTGAGGGGAACCTTGATGTAAGGAGGGACTCTGGGGACCCTGATGTAAGAGGGAACTCTGATGGGAACCCTGATGTAAGGGGGGACTCTGGGGACCCTGATGTAAGAGGGAACTCTGATGGGAACCCTGATGTAAGGGGGGGGCTCTGGGGACCCTAATGTAAGGGGGAACTCTGATGGGAACCCTGATGTAAGGGGGGACTCTGGGGACCCTGATGTAAGGGGGATCTCTGATGGGGACCCTGATGTAAGGGGTGACTCTAAGGAAGTGTGTTACTAGATTAATCACTAGGTGAAAAAAAAAAGAAAACAAATGCAGCCACAGCATCAAAGGATTGGTAAGTTGCAATATATTACTTTTCGTTTCTGGGTTTACACACGCTTTAAGCGCGATTGAGTCCACGCAGACCTTTCTAGAATCCTCAGAGAATCTGTCAGGTGTGTCCCCCCCACTGCAAGCTGTGACCCCTGCGCTGGTGGTTCCATCACAAGTGACGCACTATTGATGTAGAAGTCGGGTGAGGAAAGCCGCAGCAACAAACGCATCGAACGCACCCGGACACACCCAGAAGTGTTAGATGTAGAAGATTTTAGCGGTACATCAAAGTCTGCCGGAGCCCGGAGAGCGAAGACTGGATTCAACAATAATGTATTATCCTGTGTTTCATTACCTTTTTGTATTGCAGAGACAGTGTCCCTTTAATAGCCGTCATTCTGGACGCCCCACAATACTGCAATCTGCCATCATAACTACCTTAGTTTACCTTCTAGGCATGGCCTGAGTTACATTTCAACCAGATCACCGATGAGGATAAATGAAGTCTACCTTCTTCCCTATAAAAGACAAGCCTGTACACAATGAGTCACGATCAGTGAAATATGTGCAATTTCAGAAGATTATACAGGTGGCCGGTGTTCATGGAGTGCACAGGAATTTAGCTGACGTCATTGACTCTCCTGGGAGGAGTTAAAGGGAAGCTAAACTCTGGTTTAAATAAATAAAAAAAGATTCTATTTAACCACTTCAGCCCCGGAAGATTTGGCTGCTCAATGACCAGGCCATTTTTTGCGATACGGCACTGCGTCAATTTAACTGACAATTGCGCGGTCGTGCGACATTGCACCCAAACAAAATTGACGTCCCTTTTTCCCCACAAATAGAGCTTTCTTTTGGTGGTATTTGATCACCTCTGCGGTTTTTATTTTTTGCGCTATAAACAAAAAAAGAGCGACAATTTTGAAAAAAACACAATATCTTTTACTTTTTACTATAGTAAATATCCCAATAAAAAAAAAAAAAAAAAAAAATTCTCAGTTTAGGCCGATACGTATTCTTCTACATATTTTTGCTAAAAAAAATCGCAATAAGCGCATATTGATTGGTTTGCGCAAAACTTATAGCGTCCACAAACTATGGAAAAGATTTATGGCATTTATATGGCTTTTTTTAAATTTAATTTGTTTTACTAGTAATGGCGGTGATCTGTGAATTTTTTGCGGTATTGCGACTTTGCGGTGGACAGGTCGGACACTTTTGACAAACTTTTTTGGGACCATTGACATTTACAGAGCGATCAGTGCTATAAATACTGATTACTGTGTAAATGTCACTGGCAGGGAAGGGGTTAACACTAGGGGGCGATCAAGGGGTTAACTGTGTTCCCTATTGTGTGTTCTAACTGTGGGGGGAAGGGACTAACTAGGAGAGATGACAATGCGTGGTTTCTACTTTGTAGAAACACACGCTCTGTCATCTCTCCTCAGACAACATGGGGATTTGTGTGTTTACACACACAAACCCCCGTGCTGCCGCTCGTGCATGAGATTGCGCGTGGTCGGCAGCGTTGGTGCCCGTTGGCCACGCGCATCGGGTTCCCCACAGTGCTTCCGCGCCCTCTGGTGGCTCTCCTGGGCGAAGCCGTATATATACGGGATTTCGCCCAGGAAAGCCATTCTGCCACAGTATATCTGCGTGAGCCGGTCGGGAACCGGTTAGGTATGTATTCCTAAAGCATGTCTTTGGTCAAGAAATAAAATTATTTTTTAATTTCCACATTTTATTTAATTATTTCTAGCCTACTCCTATTATTCTGAACAATCTTGAAGTTTGTAAACTAATGCCGCGTACACACGATCATTTTTCCTGTCGAGAAAAATTTCATTTTTTCCTTTGGACGAGAAAAACGATCGTGTGTGGGCTTTTTGTCGTTTTTCTCGACGGGAAAAACGGCATTAATCACGACGAGAAAAATTAGAACATGCTCTAATTTTTCTCGTCGTGATTCCCGTCGTTTTTTTCAACCAAAAAAAAAAATGTCATTTAAAACGGCCATGTGTGGGGGGGAACAAGCTGTTCCTCGTTTTTCACGTCGATTTTCTCGACGGTGTTTTCACCGTCGAAAAAATTGATCGTGTGTACGCGGCATTACTTTGCGAATATTCCCTCCTCATTTGTCCCTCATTTTGGTCTGAACTATATAATTGTATATAAAATGCACTTTTTATCGTTCAAATAGTGCTTTTCAGTGCTAAACCTTTCATCCAATTTCTAAATGGCTGCATTTGTATGTCAAAAGCCAATTTAAAGGAATCGTAGTGGTAAGAAAAAAGCACTTCTGGGTTTAACCAGTAACTTTTTTTGTATAATTCTCCTTTAACCGCTTAAGGACCGCGCACTGTAGATATACGTCTGCAGAATGGCACGGACAGGCATAATCACGTACCTGTACGTGGCCCTTTAAATGCCTGCCGTGTGGTCGCGCGCGCGCCGCCGCCGGCGCGCTCGCGACCCTGCCGCCATCCCCGTGAGTCAGATCGCAGGTCCCGCAGACTCGATCGCCGCAGGGATCCCGGTGATCGTCTCACGGAGGTATAGAGCGGGGAGATGCTTGTGTAAACAAGCATCTTCCTGCTCTGCCTAGTGACAATGACACGGATCTCGCCTCCGTGTACTCGGAGCAGAGATCGGTGTCATGTGACACAGAGCCCAACCCCCCCTCAGTTAGAAACACAATGCAGGGAACGCTTAACCCCTACAGCGCCACCTAGTGGTTAACCTCTTCACTGCCAGTGTCATTTTCACAGTAACCAGTGCATTTTTATAGCACTGATCGCTGTGAAAATGACAATGGTCCCAAAAATGTGTCAAATGTGTCCGCCATAATGTCGCAGTCACGGAAAAAAAAATCACTGATCGCCGCCATTACTAGTAAAAAATAATTTTTTTTATAAAAATGCCATAAAACTAACCCCTATTTTGTAGATGATATAACTTTTGCACAGACCAATCAATAAATGCTGATTGCGATTTTTTTTTTTTTACCAAAAATATGTAGAAGAATACGCATCGGCCTAAACTGAGGAAAAAAAAATGTTTTTTTATATATTTTTTGGGGAAATTTATTATAGCAAAAGTAAAAAATATTGAATTTTTTTCAAAATTGTTGCTTTATTTTTGTTTACAGTGCAAAAAATAACCACAGAGGTGATCAAATACTACCAAAAGAAAGCTCTATTTGTGGGAAAAAAAGGACGCCAATTTTGTTTGGGAGCCACGTCGCACGACCGCGCAATTGTCAGTTAAAGCGACGCAGAGCCGAATCGCAAAAAGTGGCCTGGTCTTTAACCAGCCAAAATGGTCCGGGGCTTAAGTGGTTAAGGGGGTGTGGCAGGGGGTGTGTCCTATGCCTACATACTTTTGCTAATAGGTGTCCCTCGTTCCCATCTCAGAAAGTTGGGAGGTATGATGACAAGCCTGGGTTCACACAGGAACAGTGTGAGAAACGGTATGTGATTCGGACAGGAATCGCACCCCATTCCTGTTAGAATCGCGTGTGTGAACCTTTGCAGTGCGATTTGAGCCCATTCATTTTACGTGGGTTCAAATCGCACCACAAAGGTATCAGTTTGGAGAATCTGAGCATTTTCACGAGTACGAAAATACTTGGTATCGGTGCAACCCCAATAGTTTTAATATGTATCAAATCAGGCAGGCTAAATAAAAAATCTGACTTTAAAGTGTAAGGCTATTTTTATAACAATTGTACAATCTGGTTGTATGGTTTAAGTTCAGGTATAACTAAAGGCAAAACTTTTTTTTTTAGTTTTGGATAGAGTAGAGATGGATTATAACACCTGTCAGTTTTTTTTTATTGCAGTCTCATCAGGGAGATTAACCCTTTCTGTTTATTCTGTTTACTATTACCCCCCAAGAGTGAAAGAAAATCCCCAAATTTGGGGTGTCACCAGAACAGGAATAGAGGTAAAATCAATGGGTGACACTAGTTCTGGTTGAAACCAGGGATTTCCCTTACATTGGAGGGATTTTTTTTCTCACTTCCTGTTTTAGCTATGGGACAGGAAGTGAAAGGAAATCTCCCAAATTTTACACAAGTTGCAAAAAAAGACCTGACGGGATATATCCCTCCCTAAGGCCCCTTTCACACTAGGGGTTTTTACCACGTTTTCGCGGTAAAAACAGCGCTGTAAAAATGCCTGAAATAATCCTGCCCCATCATTCTCAATGTGAAAGCCCTGAGGGCTTTCACACTGGGGCGTTTTGCTGGCTGTGCGTTGGAAAAAATCCTGCAAACAGCTTTTTTGGAGCATCTTTGGGGCGCATAAAATAACGCTGTAAAAACGCCTATCTCCATTGAAATGAATGAGTACCGCTGTAAAAACGCGGTAAAAACGCCGTAAAAACCACCCAGAAGCTGTGGGAAGGTCACATGACCGCAGTAGAGTGGAGGATTGTGGGATACCAAATAATCCTTTTTACCACAAAAACGCTGTAAAAACGCATATGCGTTAGCGCTATTTTTACCGCGGTAAAATCGCGGTAAAAAAACTCATAATTTTTTT
Organism: Rana muscosa; assembly: GCA_029206835.1. Taxonomy (NCBI): domain Eukaryota; kingdom Metazoa; phylum Chordata; class Amphibia; order Anura; family Ranidae; genus Rana; species Rana muscosa. Next base: position 49,294,326 of record CM055128.1, read on the forward strand.
GCGTTTTTTCAACGCCTCAGTGTGAAAGGGGCCTAACTTTATCCAAAATTTTAAAATAAATTGCCTTTAGTTCTAACTTCCACATTAGAAAAATTTAAAGTTGAATTTGATTTGTTGTTATAAGAGAAACAGGTGTTTCCTTTATGCCTAATTTCAGACATATTTTCCAGTGGGGCTCTTTAAACCTATTCAAAAATTGTTAAAAATAACAAATCTCTTCCTAGTGCTAGAATGCCGATAAGGAAGCCAGAAGAATGTTGTTGTTTTATCTTTTCTGAGATTTAAATGTCAACCATCTTCAAGGAAATGTACACTGTTCAGGAAGGATTACTTCTTCTCTATACCGCAACCATTTTCTCTAAAAACCTGCCGAAATGTAACACACGCTGTGTGCATTTCATGTATGTATTTAACTATTTCCCTGAAATTCCACTGTAAAGCACCATGTTACCATTGCTGGCTCAGGACATTTACCACTAGGCAGTATTGTTTGATGTAATATAATTAATATAGATGTAAAACAACATAAATCTAATATAATCTTTAATATGCAAATGTAATTGAAAGAAATCATTTTTTAATCATTTTAAATCTGCAACTTTAATTAAAATTTTTATTGAAGGTCCTTGATTAGGCACTTTCCTTTTTGCATAGCTCCCAACTGTCCCTGATTCGGAGGGACTGTCCCTGATTTAGAGGGACTGTCCCTGTTTTGGAGCAATGTCCCTCTGTCCCTCATTCCTCCTCATTTGTCCCTCATTTTGGTCTGATCTATATAGTTGTATATAAAATGCACTTTTTATTTATCAAAAAGTGTTTCCCAGCGCTAAACCTTTCATCTGATTTCTAAATTGCTGCATTTGTAAATTCCAAAAGCCAATATAAAGGAATAGTGGTAAAAAAAAAAGCACTTGTGGGTTTAACCAATCTTTAACTTTTTGTACAATTCTCCTTTAAGGGGGTGTGACAAGGGGCGTGTCCTATGCCTGCATACGTTTGCTGTTAGGTGTCCCTCATTCCCATCTCAAAAAGTTGAGAGGTATGCTTTTTGTAGTGTGGCAACACAGAGTCTGTAAGGGATAACGAGTGCAGGTATCCAGCGACGGCAGGGATGACCAGTTCAATGCTTAGGAAACTGGAATCTGACTGAGTATGATTAACCATTTCCCGCCCGGCCTATTGTAGAAAAACGGCCAAGCAGGCGTTTTGTTATCCTGGGTGCATGTTATGACGTCCTCCAGGCTCAGGCCTCCTGTGCACTCTAGCTGCCACGCTGTGGCTCAATCTGCTCAATCAGCAGATGACAGACCATTGTACTGGACTGGCCCTGGTACCATGTGATCTCTGTGACCAATCACACAGATCACATGACAGTTGTATATAATGGCTTTCATTCATAGCCATTCTTTGTGTACTATTGTGTTGCTCTCAGGGATTGGTCACAGTGATGACATGATACAGACAAGGCCAATCACAGCGCGTCTGTACCCTGTGATAGCTGTGCCTAATCGCAGCTAATCAAAATAGTAAACACTGGCAATTACTGGATACCATTTATAAAAAAATATTGCTTATAACAGTGATGATCAGGATTTTTTTACACTATGGTTGCTTAACCACTTCAGCCCCGGACCATTTGGCTGCCAAATGACCGGGCCACTTTTTGCGATTCGGCACTGCGTCGCTTTAACTGACAATTGCGCAGTCGTGCGACGTGGCTCCCAAACAAAATTGACGTCCTTTATTTCCCACAAATAGAGCTTTCTTTTGGTGGTATTTGATCACTTCTGTGGTTTTTATTCTTTGCGCTATAAACAAAAATAGAGCGCCAATTTTAAACAAAAAGCAATATTTCGTACTTTTTGCTATAATAAATATCCCCAATTTTTTCTTTAAAAAGCAAATTTTTTCTCAGTTTAGGCCGATATTTATTCTGCTACATATTTTTGGTAAAATAAATCACAATAAGCGTATATTGATTGGTTTGCGCAAAAGTTGTAGTGTCTACAAAATAGGGGATAGTTTTATGGCATTTTTATTATTATTCGTTTATTTTACTAGTAATGGCGGCGATCTGCGATTTTTATCGTGACTGCGACTTTATGGCGAACACATCGAACACTTTTGACACATTTTTGGAACCACTGTAATTTTTACAGCGATCAGAGCTATAAAAATGCACTGATTACTGTAAAAAATGACACTGGCAGTGAAGGGGGCGCTGAAGGGGTTAAGTGTGTCCTAGGGTGTGATTCTAACTGTTAGGGGAAGGAGCCACCAGTGACACATCAGCGATCACTGTTCACAGTAGATCCCTAACATGTCACTAGGCAGAACAGGGGAATGTCTTGTTTACAAAGGTATCCCCCTGTTCTGCCATTGTCAAGCGCAATCGCGGACCGCCCGTGAACATCGAGTTCCCGGGACCCGCGGGTGCCTTGACGAGGCACGCCGCGGGCGTGCGCGCACCCGGTGGGCGGCAAATTTAAAGGGACATACAGGTGCACCTATTTGCCTGCCCGTGCCATTCTGCCGACGTATGTCAGCATGCGGCGGTCGGCAAATGGTTAAAACAGTGATCTCCTCCCCAGTGTAGTAGTGTGTCACTATTGTAACACTGTTCTGGTCAAAGTATATATATATATATATATATATATATATATATATATATATATATATATATCCAGTATCTCTCAAAAGTGAGTATACCCTTCACATTTTTAGAGATATTTTATTAAATCTTTTCATTTGACAACACTATCTTTTTGCAGTCATATGATGATGCTGCAATAATATAATTACTTAATTTTCCAAAAAATTGTGACAAAAAATTAGAACTTTACCATGCCTCTTACTAAATACCTTGGACTGTCTACTTTCCAAAAAAGGGGTCATTTGGGGGGATATGTACTGTCCTGGCATTTTAGGTCATCAAGAAATGAGATAGGCCATCGGTACATCAGGATTGATAAATTTTCATATATATCATAGTTCGTAGTCTCTATTATTATATTATTATACAGGTTTTATATAGCGCCAACAGTTTGTGCAGCGCTTAACAAAATGAAGGCAGACATTACAGTTACATTACAATTTGGTACAAGAGGAATCAGAGGGCCCCGCTCATTAGAGCTTACAATCTAAAAAGGGAGGGTCAATTGATACAAAAGGTAATAGCTGTGGGGGATGAGCTGATGGAGGAAGTAAAACAGTGTTATTTAGAAGCAGGATAGGCCTCTTTAAAGAGAAGGGTTTTCAGGGATTGTCTAAAACTCTATAACTTTCACATAAACCAGGGGTCTCCAGACTTTCTAAGCAAAGTGCCAATTTACTGTCTTTTTAGCTTTAGGGGGGCCATACTGTGGTTAGTGGGTGTAGAAAATGCCCCGGCATAAGTGCCCCATCATTGGTTTTAATGAAAGAAATGGTGCCCCATTGATGGTGTCAGTAGGGGGAATGGTGCCCCATCATTGGTGTCAGTTGGTGGAATATTGCCCCAAGGGCCAGATAAAGGCAACCAAAGGGCCACATCCGGCCCCCAGGCCGCAGTTTGGAGACCACTAACATAGACTAAACAATACACACTGATTTGGGTTATTTTTTACCAAAGAAATTAAGGAGAATACATTTTGGCTTAAATTTATAAAGAATTTATTTGCAACATTTTAAAAACAAAGTAGGAAACTTGTTCTTTTATTCAACCCTTTTCGGTATTTTATCACTTATATAGCAAAAAATGAAAAAACCCAGTGCTGATTAAATACAACTAAAAGAAAGCTCCAGCTTTAAATACCACCAAAAGATAACTGTCTCAAAAAAGTGATAAAAAATGTCATTTGGGTACAGTGTTGCATGACATTCAAAGTGTGATGGCGCTGAAAGCTGAAAAATAGTCTGGGCAGAAAGGGGGTAAAAGTGTCCCGCAATCGGCGTCGATGTCCCGCGTCAGCACCCCCCCTTCTGAATTTAAAAAAAAAGTAAAAAAATTGTTTAGCACCCCCCCCCGCTTCTCAAAAAAAAATCAGTAGCACCCCCCCCCGCCCGCTTGAGGGCCCCAAATTCTCAATCTGCTTGGGGCCCCCAAATTCCTTCAAACGGCCCTGTACATCATATACAAATGGACGGAAGTTGACATAAACAGGGCTGGGACTAGGAACAAGAGAAGCGGATATGGGCTAACAGGATATAGGGTACTGGAAGCAAGATACGGGATAAGGCAGGGATCAGCAAGCATGGATATGGCTAACAGGCAAAAACACTGAAGCACTGATACATATCAAGGACGGTGTTACATACCTTCCCAGCAGCCAGCATCAGGTGGAGCCTAAATACTGTGATCTGCTGGCTGCTGAGAGACAAAAACCATAAGGTATATATATACACAAGGGGAATAGACAGAACTGGAACTTCTTCTTCTTGCACCCTCTGTGTGTATATCATATACCGTATTTATCGGCGTATAACACGCACTTTTTTCCCCTTAAAATCAGGGGAAAATCGTGGGTGCGTGTTATACGCCGATACTCCGTCGAATTCCCCTGCTGAAAACGAGCGAGAGGAGCGAGCGGAGCCGAAGCCGAAGTACAATCGGCTTTACTCGGCTCCTCTCGCAGTCCCGCCCATCTCTGACTGCGCCGCTGACATAGAGAAAGCCGAGTGTACTTCGGCTAGTCTCGGCTCCTCTCGCAGTCCTGCCTGTGACTGTGAGCAGAGCCGAGTCTAGCCGAAGTACACTCGGCTTTCTCCGTCAGCGGCGCAGTCAGTGGAGATGGGCGGAACTGCGAGAGGAGCCGAGTCCAGCCGAAGTACACTCGGCCCCGCTCGCTCCTCTCCACAAAACCCGGCGCCAAATTTTAAAAACCGCCGGGACTGACACGATCGCAAAGGCACTGGGCAAGGCTGCAGATGGACAGATGAACACTGGGCACGGCTGCAGATGGACAGATGGACACTGGGCACGGCTGCAGATGGACAGATGGACACTGGGCAAGGCTGCAGATGGACAGATGGACACTGGGCACGGCTGCAGATGGACAGATGGACACTGGGCAAGGCTGCAGATGGACAGATGGACACTGGGCACGGCTGCAGATGGACAGATGGACACTGGGCAAGGCTGCAGATGGACACTGGGCAAGGCTGCATGCTGCATTTAAATGTAAGTTTTTTCTCCTTGAATTTCCCTCCTAAAAGTTTTTTTCCTTAAAATTCCCTCCTAAACTTGTTGGGTGCGTGTTATACGCCGGTGCGTGTTATACGCCGATAAATACGGTACCTTTTTATATAAAGCCTATTGTAGCGGGTATGTACTTTCCCGGATGTAATTTGAACTTGGCAGAGACATCAGTGATGTGTAACTCCCTGCGGCCCAGCGGGTGGCGCTGTCGCCCTGGGCTGGGGTTGAATCATTGCTGTGTGCTGTGCCTCCTTTTTGTCCTCTCTCGGCAGCGGTATGGTGGGGCGGGGAACCCGCCATGCTTGCTGGGAGAGGGTATAAAGGGGCCAGCCATCTTGGTCACGGGGTCGGAGTCCCAGGCACCTTCAGCCTGAGGGCGGTGGTTCGTGTCGGTCCTCTAGGCGGCCTAGGCTTTAGCCTGGGGTGAGGTACTTGGAGGTCTGGAGCTCAGTGCCCCACACTGAGTTCCGCGAGGGAAGGAGGTCCTAGGGAACCCCGGGAGGGGGTTCCCGAATCCGGAGGGCGTAATGGACCGGGGGGAGCTCCTCGCTTGAAGACCCGGTGCAGCATACTGCCGGTGACAGGTGAGCCTCTCACCGGAGACCGCCTGGAAGGAAATTCCCCCTCGCTCAGAGACCGCAGCCCACTTTCAGGAAGGAAAGTGGAGAACGCATTGTGTCTGGGCCTATTCGCATCCACACCTCCTTTCCTGTTCTGTTAACCAAGGGAGTTCAACTGATTGTGTTCATTCGCATGAGAATAAAGGAGTGTTGGACTTTAATGGTGTGGGGCTCATTTCCTGACAGACATTGTTCAAGGTGACTCTGTGATGGAGGAAACAGGTGCACAACACTGACCCGAAGGTAAAAAAAAGAACGTTGCTTATACCGCACTGACACCTGTGGTGGAGGCCAGGCGTAGTGTCCCCGCTCCCTCCCCTCTAAGGTACCCCTAGACAAGAGAAAGATGAGCTGAAGAAGAAGAGGGGAGTGAGGAGGGCGTTACAGTATAATCTGAAGTTATTGGAGTGTTAATCAGAGAGTTAGGACAAAGTGATTTGGCACTAATCACAAAAGTAATATTTTAAATCTTCAAATTTAATTTAAATAATACAAGTGATCCTGCCATAAATATCCTTTTATAGGGTGACAATGAATGTCCCTGCTTCCCAACTGTACTTCTGTGTTGTCACCCTGTAAAGGGCTTTTAGTGGAGAACATAGGCTGCCATGACCATGCTGAATGTGTTGGCATGTTCTGCGGTAATCAACATCAGGTGATTGATGGTGCGTGCGGACAAACCCCTGTTTTTAACGCATACTGTTAGACAGGTTAATTGGTTGTCTGCGAGCTGGTCGGTAAGTAGGCTTGGTTTTTCCTGGGCATTCCCCAGGCTTTGTTGTTACCTGTTTCAGCCCTCCAATGCTGCTTACCGCAATAGCCAGCTATAGATGGGGGCGGTGGACATGTTTTGTTTTCACCTATGGTGTTTGTATTGGTCCAGCAGCGCACCAACACCTTTGCAGCCATTGTGCTACGCTGGGTGTTTGGTGTGCTCCTGTACCTTTAAGGAGGAGTGGCTCCCCTTCAGTCCACCTGTCCTCATCTAACCATCAGAATGCATGTGCCTCCATTGTGGGGACACTCATAGTTAGTGTAGGACCACAGATTCCAGGGTGCCTTGACGTGGCTCTGTGGCTCACTCATGTGTTTGCAAATGCGTGCGGACAAACCCCTGTTTTTAACGCATACTGTTAGACAGGTTAATTGGTTGCCTGCGAGCTGTTCGGTAAGTAGGCTTGGTTTTTCCTGGGCATTCCCCAGGCTTTGTTGTTAATCACCATCAGGAGGCCTGCCCTGACCAAAGTCATGCAGCCATCGCAGGAGTGCAGGAAGGCAGGGAGTGGTAGCAAAGAGTTGGCAGGAGACTAGCAGCACTGAAATGTGAAAAAAAAATATGGAAAAAGTGGCAATAAGTATGATTATTAATATTGCTAGTTCAGTCCCTCTACTTTTTAGAAAAGCCCGGAGCAGAAAGACAGAATGTAATAGGTGGAGGGCTGGCATGACTGAGTGAACAGGGTATGAGTTGTGAGGGGATTAATGATTGGATAATGGAAGTTTTGAGGGGAGGGGAGAAGGCTAGATAAAAGGTAGTCCCCGCCCCTCTAAGACAACACAGCGCGGGGGAAAGTTACCACCCACCCTCCCTACTTTTAAATGGTTGGAAGTTTGAATTTTATGTGTTGGGCGAAGGATGTGTTTCTGTTGTTTTCATTTTCATTACAGGTGAGCGGACTGTCGTGGCAGTGGCGGGTGTTTTGGTCTTTGCGGGAGAATGAAGTACCTCAAAAAGCAAGTGCTCAGGACCTATCGGTGGTATGGGTTATGACGGTGTATTCCAGCTAACAGGAGTTTAGCTGGAAGAGTTTGATAATGGGGGCACTGCGGTCAGTGGTCGTCTCTGAGTAGCTGGTCGGCTTGAGGCCTATGACCATTTAAGGTACCGCAGTGTCATGTGGATTGTTATTGATGGGTTTAAGATTGATATGATTAACATTATTATGATTAATATATTGATTAATATTATTATGGTAATTTTGAGGTTCCTGCAAAGACCAACACTAGGAGGCAATATTTCTGATACGTTCTGTTTATGTTTTGATGGTTGAAGTTTTTGATAACTGATGTAACAGTTAAAATAAAGGAGGCTGCTACGGCCATGTTTTACTCCAAATAATAAGGTGTGGTCTCATTGATTAAATAGAAGTAAGGTATTGGGGTAGAACGTGGTGGGCAGACCAGGAATACATCTGTTCTACAATAGTCAAGGCTAGAGCTAAACAGGCGACTTTTGATCATGCAACCAAAGTCGGTAGGGATCAATCACCTTCTTTAGAACACATTGTTTGTAATAGCAAGGAGCCCCTGGGCAACTTTCAGTAGGATGATCATAGTGACCATCTCTTATGATGGCAAGTGGAAGCTACTATATGTGATTAATCACTTGTACTCAAAAAATAGAAAATAAATTGCTTCTACTTCCTGTAATATGAGTTCTTTGGAGCATTGAGCTACTACTCACAACCATCACTAGAATAACACAATTGATCTTCATACCTTTCATGAAGACTTATTATTACACCTTCTATATGGAAAGTACGAACTCTGTACCATACCATATTAAACAAGAGCATCTCATGCAAATTTAGACATTAAATTAATTATTTCATTTTTATGTTCTTACTTCTCTCTTATTATTTGAACATAAGTTCAAAAGTCTCCAGGCTAGAGTTGGGTTGGGGACCTTTCACCATTGCACTTTAGCAGCCCATACAAAGAGCAAATTTCTAACCTGAGACCCATGGAAATTCCCCTGAAATTCGGTTGATTCCCCCATCAACACAGTGGGATCCCTTCCACCAAGCCTTTTTATTCTCTCACCGGGAGAAGACATGTGATTATTGCTAATGGCTATACCAGCCTCTAGTGATAATCGCATGTAAAATCCTGCAGGCTGGTTGTACCCAAGTTGATCAATCGATCAACTTGATACATTTAGCCTGCCTATACATGGTTTCCCGGTTCACACATATACAATGCTGAAACCAGCAGGATTCCAGTGCGGGTTCCTGAATCGCATGTCACTCACCGGTGGTTCACTCTGACATCTGCAAACTGCCGCGGGTGTCAATGTAAAGTTAATGACACCCCCCGATCGGTTCACAGATCGCAGTGCGAACTGTGAAATGGTGCAGGAATCGGATCGCATAGGTGTGAACCCCCCATGCGATCTGATTCCACTGCGGACCGAAAAAAGGTTCCTGCACTATTTTGGTGCAAATGCGATGCGATTTCAGCCATACAGTTTGTATAGCTGAATTTGCATCGCACAGACATGTGATCTGCACAGCAATGCGGCACGAATTACAAGACATGTCTGTGATCGCACAAGTGTGAACCCAGCCTAAAACTCCACTTTGCTAGACCAGACCGCACAGCGTCTTCTCCCCTCCATGCTTCAGAGGTCTAAGGTCTTAAAGTAAGGTGACCAGATTTTTAAAATGAAATACAGGGACATATTTTTTTTTTATACTAGTAATGGCGGCAATCAGTGTCTCTCTGCCCGTCGCCACCCGCCTCACAGCCTGTCAAGTCTTACTCTCCGGGCCCCGGCTACTACTGGGTGGGGAGTGGAGGAAGATCACTCCACTAGGGAAGGCAAGGAGATAAGCAGGCAGGCGGCTGGCCGTGACTTGAGCCAAGGCAAAAGAACATGCGAGCGGAGCTGAATGGGCATGCACCTGAAACTGAAGAAATATTCCCTTCGCTCCGACCAGCACATGATCATCAGAAAGGGGCACAGATAATGGAAAAAAATACACCACCCTAAGCTAGTAGGAATGGTGGAGCGGGGGTGTGTAATTCAGATTTTTAATTTTTTTTATTCTGCACTGACTATCTTTGAAATTGACTGTACAATTCCAATCCGGGGACAAAACCGGGGATGTCTGGTCACCCTATCTTAAAGTCATCAAGACAGATGCAAGGTCCATAGCCTTGATGTGATGACGCCAAGGGACAGCCCACCGCTGAGGCATGGGACAGCACCATCTGCTGCTGCTCTGCTGCACTTTTCCATTCACTTCTATGAGGTCCGGCAGTTTTGATGCGGTTTCAGAAAGCCACCAACTCCTACATGCTGCATCCTTGGTGCTCTTTCTGAATTCACACTCAGAGCACGGGACATTATACAGTAGAAGTCAAATTTTGGGTGTCCCCCCCCCAAAAAAAAACTCACCCTCCTGTAATCTATCCAAAATAATTGGTTCTACTTTTCTACTTTAAATCTTCAGTTAAGCTGATTACGGTACTTGGTTATTTTGTTTCCTCAATGAAAAAAGTAATGGAGGATTTTTCTAGGAGTACAGTAAGGCAGGAAAGGCAATAGATGGCAGCTTGCACACAGACTTCTGGAGCCCTCAGTGATGTGATAAGGTTCCTCATACATCTGTGTGTTTAAGGAAACAATTTGAGGCGGGTGGCCTGGGACTGAGGTGTGTGGAACCTGCTCAGCAAGTATGCAGCGTAATGAAGAACCTGTAGAGCTAGTATGCGGCCAGGACATAGCACACTGGGGTGGGAGATCGCTGTTGTAGCTGTCAGTCTATGTACACCCTCTGCACTGGAATGATACCTACCTAGGAGGACCCCTGTATAGTCATATATCAACCGGGACACCATGTCTCTCAGCATCACTTTGAAGAGGGTGACCAATCTCCCAGGAAAACATGAACGACAAGTAACCCTGACCTTTAGAGGTAAGAACTTATTCTATGTATATCCTTTGTCCATACACCAACTTTTATTGCCGTTGAGCAAAACAGAGATCAAGGAAGGGCCCTTGCCTCTGGACTTACCAGTTCACTATATAGCAATCCGTACAAGCAATGTAATCAAAGATTTGGTTGCCGGTCTACGTAGATCGACTGTTCAAAGTTTGTTTGTCAACTAGCAATTATCAACTTTAACAGTGAATTCTAATGTCGACTTTAACATCGAATTTTAATGCCATTGGAATTCATGTCCGCTTTACCATCAAATTCTAATGTCATTGAATTTTTAATATCAAGTCAAATTAGAGTCAAATTTTGTTTTGTTAAAGATTGCCTAAAATATGCTGGAAGAATCTCATGTGTGATTAGAAGTTTATTTTTGGTCATTAATATCAATAGATCATTGATCAAAACTACCCTTTCAAGCTACATATCGATTGATGAATTTCCTATACAATTACAAAATCTACTGGGTACAGTTGGTCACTGAATTTATAGTTTATTCATTTCTAAACATCAATCTTCTCGCTAATACACTTTACTCTAGCGTTATCTACACTCTCTGCAATCTAAAACGCAGATTTTTTATGTTCCAGAGTGCCCCTTGCCTCTATTGTTATCTTGCAGGGGGGTAGATAGAGGGGGGGCGGAGATAGGGGGGTCCAAACCCCCTCAGCCAGAACGTCTTGCCCAGTGCCATTGCTCAGCGACCGCACAGTCATTTGAATATCATTTGTCTAAAGCAGGGGGTCTCAAACTGGTGGCCCTCCAGCTGTTGCAAAACTACAAGTCCCATCATGTCTCTGCCTGTGAAAGTCATGATTGTAACTGTCAGCCTAGCAATGCCTCATGGGACTTGTAGTTTCGCTAAAACTAGAGGTCCGCCAGTTTGAGACCCCTGGTCTAAAGGGAATGTTGGAAACTGTTCTTGATCAGCAGATTTTTTTTGTGTTCCAGAGTGCCCCTTGCCTCTATTGTCTTGCAGGACGATAGATAAGGGGAGGGGATGGGGGTCCGAACAGCAACCGCGCAGTTGTTTGAATATCATTTGTCCAAAGGGAATGTTGGAAACTTTTCTTGATCAGCAGATTTTTTTTGTGTTCCAGAGTGCCCCTTGCCTCTATTGCCGTCTTACAGGGCAGTAGATAAGGGGGGGGGATAGGGGGGTCCGAACAGCAACCGGGCAGTCGTTTGAATATCATTTATCTAAAGGGAATGTTGGAAAATTTTCTTGATCAGCAGATTTTTTTTGTGTTCCAGAGTGCCTCTTGCCTCTATTGCCGTCTTACAGGGCGGTAGATAAGGGGGGGGGATAGGGGGTCCAAACAGCAACCGGGCAGTCGTTTGAATATCATTTGTCTAAAGGGAATGTTGGAAACTTTTCTTGATCAGCAGCTGCAGCTAATAGGCTCCCGCTGTCAGAACATGGCCCCTTTACACTGGTGTGGTTTGGCCACACCGCGGGTGCAGCTCAGTGTACCCGCGGGTTTGGTGCAGGTTAATTGAGCTCTCCCATTGACTTCCATTATGTCCGACGGTTTTGGTGTGCTTTCAGAAAGTGCACCAAAACGATGGGACAAAAAAGAGCTCTATGGGAAAGCGGGGCTAATTCACACCAAACCCGCGGTTACACTGCGCTGCACCTGCAGTGCGGACAAACCTCACCACATCAGTGTGAAAGGGGCCTACAATGTCCAAATAACCATCTATGACCATCCTTAGAATTTAAGAGAGCTAAATCTCCCCCCCTCCCCCCAAAAAAATATCTATAGCCATGTCGTAAAGGCAAGAATTGCGTCTCCTCCGCTCCCAAAGCCACCTGGGATATGCGCGTCATTTATCCGGATGAGGGTAGAACTGGTGGAGCACCATCAGAGGGCCGGCTGGCTGAACCAGGATAAGACAGCCGGCTTCCGATGAGGTCAGAAACAAAGATGACATCATTGGACCTGGTGTGCGGCACAAAGCCACGGATCACAGCAGACCAACGCTGGATTTGTCGGGTGTGTGAGTACATTTCCGAGGATAACCCAGCTTAAAAGGTAAGAGGGGATTAAAAAAATAAACACGGGGTGGGAATGAAGTTCCTCTTTAAACTGTCTGAATCTTTAGGCTAGATTCATATCTTTCCATGTGCTGTAATATACCTCCATACCTGTGTTTTACCATGTGTTGTGGCAACACACTACAACATAGTGTACAGTATATGTACATTGCGGTGCATTGCAATTTATTCTGATTGGTACTCCAATGCACTTGCACAATATTATCCAACGCAGCTGCACTTTAGTGCATCACAAAACATATATGTGAATGTGCAATCGTTGCGGTGCACTGCACTTCGGGTCTGTTTGTTATTGCAATGAAGTAAATGGGCTGCCTTAATGAAATGTGTATCACTGCATGAAAAAACGCATATCAATGGACGAAAGAGAGGCTTTTAAAGTGTATCTAAAGGTCAAAATAATTTTTCCATTTGGATGAAGTGTAACATTCCTGTTACTTCTGTTTTTATCCCCATTATTCAGGGATGGACTGGCCATAGGGACTACCGGGAGTTTCCCGGTGGGCCGATGGCTCAGTGGGCCGTTTAAAAAAAATAAAATTTTTTTTTGTGTGGGCCGTTTTTTTATGCAGTTCGGCGGCAGCGGGAGCGTGGCAGCAAACAGTGGCCCATAAAAAAATAAAAAAAATAAAATATATATATATATATTTTTTTTGTGGCCCGTTTTTTTATGCAGTTCGGCGGCAGCGGGAGCGTGGCAGCAAACAGTGACGGGGATTCGAGGAATGTGGCCAGCGAGGAGGGCAGTTGAATGTAAAATTCCGAGGGAGAAGAGCTCCAGCCCCTCCCTGACCACCGAAGAGGCGGATAGTAGCGAGCGCGGCCACCCCGGCGCTCCCAGAATCTCGATTCCTCCACCTCCTCTCTGCTCCAGGACCCATGCGGCCTGGGCCGGAGGGCAGGCTGACTGGGAGCCCGGAGGAAGAGAACATGCGCCGCTGTAAGGAGCAGAGCAGCGTGAGCACCCCCCGGATCATGAGGGAGGCTCGGCGCTGCCGCTGCTGGCCATCAGGTACCTGACATCCTACACAAACATGCCAGAACACTGAGACAGCGGGGAGGTGAGCAGAGGAGGGACTGCAGAAAGGGACAGTGCTATGTGGTCTGTCTCAGCCCTCCCCTCTGTCTCTCTGCCCCCTCTGTCTCTTAGTCCCCCCCCCTCGGTCTCTCAGTCCCCCCCTCTGTCTCTCAGTCCTCCCTCTTTCAGCCCCCTCCTCTGTCTCTCAGCCCCCCACTATCTCTCAGACCCTCCTCTGCCTCTCAGACCCCTCCTCTGTCTCTCAGACCCCTCCTCTGTCTCTCAGATCCCCCCTCTGTCTCTCAGACCCCCCCTCTGTCTCTCAGACCCCCCTCTGTCTCTCAGACCCCTCCTCTATCTCTCAGCTCTCCTCCTCTATCTCTCAGCTCTCCTCCTCTGTCTCTCAGCTCTCCTCCTCTGTCTCTCAGCTCCCCCTCTGTCTCTCAGCTCCCCTTCTGCCTCTCAGACCCCTCATCTGTCTCTCAGACCCCCACTGTCTCTCAGCCCCCTCCTCTATCTCTCAGCTCTCCCCCTCTGTCTCTCAGCTCTTCCTCTGTCTCTCAGCTCTTCCTCTGTCTCTCAGCTCTTCCTCTGTCTCTCAGCTCCCCCTCTGTCTCTCAGACCCCCCTGTCTCTTAGACCCCCCTCTGTCTCTCAGACCCCCCTCTGTCTCTCAGACCACCCTCTGTCTCTCAGTCCCCCCTCTGTCTCTCAGTTCTCGTGTCTCTCAGTCCCCCTTATTTTAGCCCCTCCTCTGTCTCCCAGCTCCCCTCTATCTCTCAGACCCCACTCTGTCTCTCAGACCCCTCATCTGTCTCTCAGCTCTCCTCCTCTGTCTCTCAGCTCCCCCTCTGTCTCTCAGCTCCCCCTCTGTCTCTCGGCTCCCCCTCTGTCTCTCAGCCCCCCCTCTGTCTCTCAGACCCCTCCACTGTCTCTCAGCCCCCTCCACTGTCTCTCAGCCCCCTCCTCTGTCTCTCAGCCCCCTCCTCTGTCTCTCAGACCCCCCTCTGTCTCTCAGACCCCTCCTCTGTCTCTCAGCTCTCCTCCTCTGTCTCTCAGCTCTCCTCCTCTGTCTCTCAGCTCTCCCCCTCTGTCTCTCAGCTCCCCCCTCTGTCTCTCAGCTCCCCCCTCTGTCTCTCAGCTCCCCCCTCTGTCTCTCAGCCCCCCCTCTGTCTCACAGACCCCCCCCCTCTGTCTCTCAGACCCCTCCTCCGTCTCTCAGACCCCTCCTCTGTCTCTCAGCCCCTCCTCTGTCTCTCAGCCATTCATTTCAATGGGCAGGAGCGGTGTGTACACCGCTCCTCCACCGCTCCAAAGATGCTGCTTGGAGGACTTTCACACTGGGACTGCAGCGGAGGCGTTTTTCAGGCGCTTTACAGGCTCTATTTTTAGCCCAAAAGCGCCTGAATAACGCCTCAGTGTGAAAGGGGTCCTACTCTCACCCCCTCTCTTTTACACTCACCCCCTCTCTCACCCACTCCCTCTCATCCCCTTTCCCTCAACCCTCTCTCTCTCTCTCTCTCTCTCTCATTCCCCTCTCGCTCACCCTCTCATGATATACAATAATGGATGTAGGGGCCTTTTGGTGGGCGTGATTTTTTTGGGGGGTGGGGGGGGGGCAGCATTTTATTAAATTAAAGTGGGCCGGTCTGGATGAAGTCCAGGGCCAAATTTTGGTCCCAGTCCAGCCCTGCCATTATTTGTCCTGGTGGCCATAGGTGTCAAGGGAGTGAAAATAAGGGAATATTCTACATGAGTTGTCACCAGAACAGGAACAGAGGGGAAATCTTAAAATGGGGACACTTGCTCTGATGACAACTGCTTGAGAGGGAATTTCACTAAGTTTGAAGAGATTTCACTTTTCTTCCTGTTGTGTCTACAGAAAGTCGGAGTGAAGGGAAATCTCTGTAATGGGACATAGATGACAAAAAAGAATCCTTACAGGGTTTTGATCCATACCTATTTGTCCAGCATGAAAGAAAAGTTTTGTCTTTAGATTTATTTTTAAGTGATATTAGCAGCAATCGTGTTGATCCTAGTGCAAGACAGGTTTAATAATATGTATCATCTTTGTGTAGCGGGTACTCCAAATTTAGGGGGTCTTTATGCTCAAAATTTAGGGGGATGACCCGAGCACTAGTATGGTTCGGGACTTCTAATTGTGCTGGACTCTGCTTTGTTGCTGTGTGCCTATGTAGAGTTCCCTGTGGCCTGCAGGTGGCGCTGCCATGTTGGGTCAGGGTTCAACCATGGGTTGCATTGGCGCGATTGGATGTCCTCTTTCGGCTACCATGCAGTTGGCTGGTTCTGCCTGCTGTGCATGCCGGGAGAGGATATAAAAGAGGCAGACGCCATTATTCGAGGAGAGACGAGGGGACAAGTACCCGGAGGAGTGTGCCCCCTAAGGAGGGGGGGGTGCGTACCCCGACTGAAGAGTCTCTGGCACCTTCGGCCCAAGACCGCAATGTTCCGGGTAGGCCCAGTACCTTCAACTGGGTCTACAGGCAGAACTTTGGAGTCCTAGGATGCCCGGGTGAGGGTATCCGCTCCGACCAAGAGGAAGCCAGGGGAGGATCGGTCCCATAACAGGAGATGAGTGATGGTTAGATTGCTGTCTCGGGAAAGGCCTGGTGACCTGTCGGAGGGAAGGATCCTATTCTCCACAGAACTGACCCTGCGGAGTGCTGCTGCTCTTTGAGGACGTACTAAACTTGTCCTTGGAGGATCTAAATTGCTTGTTCGAGCTCCACATCGGCTACTAGGACCATTAAGGGACTATCCGGGTGAGCTGTACCCACTCGGGACCGAGTGGTGATAAATCTGGGAGTTCTGTGCCTGAATCTGCTCTAGTTCAACTATTATCTCTCTCATCTACTCTCTCTCTCTTACCTATCAAACAAAGATATAAAATAAACTCAACGTTGGAGTTTAAGTGGTTTGGACAATGACTTTATTAAAGAGGGAAAAGTACAGACTCGTCTCTACATTCTGGAGATAGGAACCAGTGGAAGGAGGTAACTCGCTGCGGGACCCAGGTACATATACACCGCCTGACCTCTAAACAAGAGGACACGGGCTTGTGGCATGGGTGTCTCTCTTTTACCCTACGAGGAGAGGGTAGTGCTACACGTGTTTGTCTAGTCAGGATTTACAGTGGGTAATTCACTCCTATATTTCCCCCCGATTTTTTCTACTTTGCAAATTAACTCATTCATTAGGCTTTGCTGAATTATTATTAATAATAATAATAATAATAATAATAATTATTATTATAATTTAGAAATGTATTAAATTATTTATTATTATTTACTTAGTTCCCTTGTAATCAGTGGTGATGCTTGTGATTGCTCTGGTCTGTTCTGAGACTCCCAGGCTGTGGGGTTGACTGCCTCCCCCTGCCTTCTGGATGGTTCTAGAAAGTAGTGGGCTGGGAGAGTCAAATCTACAGTTTGAATATTTATGTGGTCCCAGCCAATCACTGGGGGGGGGGGGGGCACCCAGTAGGTTGCTGGGAGGGAGCATAAATAGTTTGAGGCCTCGAGCAGAGGGGTTCTTGTCCAGGAGGAGAAGATCCCAGCCTGAAGGGCTGCTTCCCTCCTAGGCAGTCCAGTTGTGCACTTCTTCATCGAGGTCCCAGCTTCAGGGCCTATTCTACTGAATTGTGCTGGAGCTGATTGAGGGTTTTGTCTGGGGATCTGGTCTGAAGAGCCCACAGGAGACGTGTCCGGCTGATATTGGAGGAGGGTATCCAAATACCGTATACAAGAACGTGTGTGAAATCCCAATGACTGTGTGCTGCTAGTATCCCTCTGGCATCAGTGTCAGCCTGTGCTAAAAGGTGAACATTCCTTATGGTGTCCCTGAGAGGCTCATTTCATTATTTGCTGCTGCAAGGACTAAGCTAGGAAGCTTTGAAAAGGAGACAAGTGTTCTCAAGTACTATTTACCGTTACTAGAGTATCTCATGGTTACCCCGCACCCATCCAAGTTCAAGTTTAAAGGAGCATCAGAAAATGGATACCCTTTCACCAGTGGTCTCCAAACTGTGGCCCGGGGGCCAGATGTGGCTCTTTGCTTGTCTTTATCCAACCCTTGGAGCATTATTCCTTCCACTGATACAAGACACTATTCTACCAGCTGACACCAACAATAGGGCACCATTTCTCCCACTGACACCAACAATGGGGAACCATTTCTGCCACTGACACCAACAATGGGGCACCATTTCTCCCACTGACACCAACAATGGGGCACCATTTCGCTCACTGACACCAACAATAGGGCACCATTTCTCCCACTGACACCAACAATGGGGCACCATTTCTCCCACTGACACCAACAATGGGACACCATTTCTCCCACTGACACCAACAATGGGACACCATTTCTCCCACTGACATCAACAATGGGACACATTTCCTTCCAGTGATACCAACAATGGGGCACTTCTCATCCCCTCTAGTACCACATGTGGCTATGTTTACTCCCACTGATGCTGGGAAAATTTCCACTCCTGCTGGCCACACTGCGGCCCCCTTAAAGAGGTTGTAAACCTCAGGAAAAGATAAATAAAAATACTCGGCAAGACAAAGGCCTGATGAGCTAGTATGCATCGCATACTAGCTCATTATGAAATACTTACCTTAGAACGAATCTGTTGCAGCGGCGCCTGCACACCGCTGACACAGCCGACATCTTTCCCAGAGTTTCTTCCAGCACTGAGACTGGCTGGAGCCACGATGACGTCACTCCGGCGCATGCACGTGGGAGCTGCTGTTCACGGCATGGGGCTCGGAAGGAACAGCACTTTGGGCCGTTCCTTCAGAGCGCATGGCTGCATGCAATGTAAACATCTTCTAAACTGTACAGATTTAAGAGATATTTACATAGGCTTACCTATAGGAAAATGTCTGCAGGGGAAGTTTACTTCCTCTTTAAAATCTGAAGGATAATAAACTGGCCCTTTGTTTAGAAGGTTTGGAGACCCCTGCCCTAGACTAATTATTGAGCCAGAGACTGTGAGCCTGGCTGCAGATACACTAGCTTGGGAAAGAACCGTTGGGACCACCCAGTGGGCCCTTTCAGGAGTGAGCTTTTAATTTATTTCAAGCTACCGTATATACTCGAGTATAAGCCGAGTTTTTCAGCACATTTTTTTGTGCTGAAAATGCCCCCCTCGGCTTATACTCGAGTCACCTTTTTGCGCCTAAACTCCTGTATTTTGGGGACCTGGTACTGGCCGGCCGTAGGTCCCCTGGACCCCAAACTTGGCACACATATAGTCCCACTCATCCTCTACAAGTGTGCAAAGTTTGTTGTCTGGGGAACCTACGGCCGGGGAGCACTGATTTTTCAAAGCCGGGCACCCCTTCCGTAGACTCCCATGTTAAACTGTAATTTCTCCGGTGACTTTGGGGACCTGGTACAGGCCTGTCGTAGGTCCTCTGGATCCGGACCTTGGCACACATGTAGCCCCATTTCTCCTCTACAAGTGTGCAACGTTTGTTGTCTGGAGGACCTACAGCTGGGGAGCACCGATTTTTCAAACCGGGCACCCCTTCTATAGACTCCCATGTTAAACGTCAGTCTAGTCAGTCACGTCAGTCAGTCTAGTCATGGGCACAGTGAGCATACCTCCCAACCCGCACGGATTCTGCGGGTTTTTCCCGCAGGGACACCATCTTCCCGCGTTCCCGCGCGGGACACTGTATTCCCGCACAGAGCCAGAGGAGGAGGTAAGATTCAGCGCGCCAGCGTGCCAGGCAGGGAGGTGAGGCGCGACACAGAGCGGCTGCGATCACCCACAGCCCAGCCCCAGTGACCGGGGCTAAATCGTCTGTCATGTGGGTTTCCGGTCCCCTCGGCACGCCCCCCCCTACAAAAATAACTAATAACTAACTGTCCCGCGGCACCCCCCCCCACCCCACTCAACAACTTTGAAAGTCAGGCGTCCCTACAAAAATAACTAACTGTCCTGCGGCACCCCCCCCCCCCCCCCTCCGCTCAACAACTAATGGGAGGGGAACAGTGAGGCATGCAGATGGACACCCTAGGCTTATACTCAAGTCAATACGTTTTCCCAGTTTTTTGTGGTAAAATTAGGTGCCTCGCCTTATATTCGGCTCGGCTTATACTCTAGTATATACGGTATTTATATTCCATTACTTTTCACGTTTACTGTGGAAATGTTGCCATAAAAAAGAAAGAAACTTCACAAAAATAGTGTCAGGGCAAACATAAAATACAACTTCAGCCAAAACTTTTTTCTTTTTTTGGAAACTGTGGGGAAGGGTTCTAATCTCTGTCCCAAATCTCTGTCGGGTTAGTTTTATGCTGTCTGTTTCTTCCCATCCTGGTGACACCAGTTATCTTATTTTCTTGTTGTGGTGTCACTGGTACAGAAATTGGGTGAACAGGCAGCAATTACCAACTCAGAACAAGAAAAAGCCAGAGCTCCATCAATAAAGGTCAGTTTTCATGAGATCAAACCTGTAAAGTTTAGAGTTATTCTTGTTTGGAGATAAAATATTGCATGCGCCGTAGGGAACCAGGCATTGCAGCCGCAAGGCTTCACTTCCTGGTTCCCTCACAGAGGATGGCGGTGGGGGCAGCAGAGTGACGAGCGATTGCTCGTCTTCTGCTGCTGACGTCGTTGGACTCCTGGACAGGTAAGTGTCCTAATATTCAAAGTCAGCAGCTGCAGTATTTGTAGCTGCTGGCTTTTAATATTTTTTTTTCGGCGGAGCTCCGCTTTAAGCAATGTCATCACTTGGTCTCTGTGCTTATCTATGCAATGCAATGCAGGAAAATCATGGCTGGTGGGAGGGCCTGTACATGGCTTCCTAAAAACAGCAGACCACCCTAGGTAACGCCCACATATGATTATGAGCCTCCATGATTGAAAGCAGTGGTGTATTTTGGTGTTGTGCTTTCCTAGGCAAGACTAAAATGGAGGGCCCCGCCCCATCTAAATTTGTCCCACCCCTTCCTTCTCAAACGGCTATTTGGGTGGCTGTGTGGGGTCTCTGGTTGCTATTTGGGGTCTCTGGTGGCTCTGTGGGGTCTCTGAAGAGAGAGGGGGGGAGAGAGAGGAGGAGAGACAGGGGGGGAGGAGAGAGAGACGGGGGTAAGAGAGAGGGGGAGGAGTGGGGGAGATAGTGAGAGGGAGAGAGAGGGGGATGAGGGAGAGAGGGGGTGAGAGAGAGGAGAAAGAGAGAAAGAGGGGGGAGATAGTGAGAGGGGAGAGAGGAGAGAGAGGGGGAGGAGAGAGAGAGGGGGTAAGAGAGAGGGTAAGAGAGAGGGGGAGGAGTGGGGGAGATAGTGAGAGGGAGAGAGAGGGGGATGAGGGAGATAGGGGGGTGAGATAGAGGGGAAGGAGAGAGAAAGAGGGGGGAGATAGTGAGAGGGAGAGAGAGGGGGGTGAGAGAGAGGAGGAGAGAGACAGGGGGGTAAGAGAGAGAGGGGGTAAGAGAGGGGGAGGAGAGAGAGGGGGGAGATAGTGAGAGGGAGAGAGAGGGGGATGAGAGAGAGGAGGAGAGAAAGGGGAGGAGAGAGAGAGGGGGGTAAGAGAGAGAGGGGGGTAAGAGAGGGGGAGGAGAGAGAGAGAGGGGGGTAAGATAGGGGGAGGAGAGAGAGAGGGGGGAGATAGTGAGAGGGAGAGAGAGGGGGGTGAGAGAGAGGAGGAGAGAGAGGGGGTAAGAGAGAGAGAGGGGGTAAGAGAGGGGGAGGAGAGAGAGAGAGAGGGGGAGATAGAGATGGAAGGAGAGAGAGGAGGTGAGAGAGAGGGGGAGGAGAGAGAGGGGTGAGAAAAAGGAGGATGGTGAGAGAGAGAGGGGGTTGACAGAGAGTGGAGGAGAGAGAGGGGTGAGAAAAAGGAGGATGGTGGAGAGAGAGAGGGGGGTTGACAGAGAGTGGAGGAGAGAGAGGTAAGAGAGAGGGGAGAAAGAGAGAGCGGGGTGAGATTTTTACAGTTCTGTTTTTGACTTTCAAACGCTAACTATGTAAACCACCTGAACATAATATTCATTGGGCAAAGTCTACATCCAGCCAAAACCTTTTTCTTAGTTGCCACAAAGTTGGGATCATCAAATTATTCAAAATGTCTTGGTATGGTGACACCTTAATGCCGCGTACACACGATCGATTTTCTCGACGATGAAAATACCGTCGAGAAAATCGACGGGAAAAACGAGGAACGGCTTGTTCCCCCACACACGGCCGTTTTTCCCGTCATTTTTTCTCTTGGTCGAGAAAAACGATCATGTGTAGGCTCCCCGGCAGTGTTTCCCTATGGGAAAACTGCCGCGGAATAAAATGCCGTGAATCACGACAAGAAAAATTAGAGCATGTTCTAATTTTTCTCGACGTGATTAATGCCGTTTTTCTCGTTGGGAAAAATGACCAAAAGCCCACACACAATGAAATTTTTCCCGACGAGAAAAATGGTCGTGTGTACGCGGCATAAGAGTTCCCTTCACTGAAACTAAGGGGCCAAGCCCAACCCCTGATAACCCCAGACCATGATTCCCCCCCCCCTCCACCAAATGATTGGGACCAGTGCACAAAGCAAGGTCCATAAAGACATGGATGAGCGAGTTTGGGGTGAAGGAACTTGACTGGCCTGCACAGAGTCCTGACCTCAACTCGATAGAACACCTTTGGGATGAATTAGAGTGGAGACTGCGAGACAGGCCTTTTCAACCAACATCATGCGCTTCTGGAAGAATGGTCAAACATTCCCATAGACACTCCTAAACCTTGTGGACAGCCTTCCCAGAGGAGTTGAAGCTGTTATAGCTGCAAAGGGTGGGCCAACTCAATATTGAACCCTACAGACTAAGACTGGGATGCCATTAAAGTTCATGTGTGTGTAAAGGCAGACGTCCCAATACTTTTGGTAATATAGTGTACTCTCTAATCTATTTACTTAAGCTAGCAGAATGTGGATTAAAAATCAATGTGGATTGGAAGAATGAAGTTTCACGTTAAAACCCCACAGGGGTTCTAACCCTTACTTTATATAAAACTAGAATTTTTCATTTATTTTTTTGCCTGACAAACACTTTAATTATGGCTTAGTAATGTTTCTACGTTTAGGGGAACTCTTATTAATTGGGATTGTGAGTTTTAAAGACATAGTAAACTTTAAAAAGTTTTTGTTGTTTTACCTAGGTATTAGTGTAGTTCTATTCCCTGTGTTGTTTGTTGGCCTCACCTTGTAATGAAGGGCTCACATGTTGTGACTGCAGTTTGTAGT
Source organism: Rana muscosa (assembly GCA_029206835.1). Lineage (NCBI taxonomy): Eukaryota > Metazoa > Chordata > Amphibia > Anura > Ranidae > Rana > Rana muscosa. The sequence continues at coordinate 49,317,175 of CM055128.1, forward strand.
GTCATGGCTGATCGATTCCCCTTTGTCCATTTATTCATCCACCTAGCTTGTCCTTATTTGCTAAAGGGACAGGCAACTTCTTGTTTTGGGTCACACCCATGTGTAGCACCCTGCTCCTATTGGGTAGGCGCTAGTGTAAATTGAATTATCTGAGTTATAGTTCAGCTCACAATAATTGAACCAAATTTTGGGGTCTCTGTTTCAGTTCAGCTGAGTTGCACATTTTCCACCTTCCTCTGGGTGTCACTGTCACCACAGGTCAAGGTTGGAATTGCAGCTGGCTGGATGTGTTGGGTGCCTCTTGCCCAGAAGCAGCTCAGTGGGATTGGTCACCCCGCTGTGCATTCTGGGAGAGGGTACTTAAGGGGCAGACACCATTTTTTCGGGTCTTCCGATCCTGACCTGACGGCCCTCCTGGCCTCAGGGATGTGTTAGCAGTTTTCTGCCTCGGGGCCTGCGGACCCTAGGCTTCGTTACTGAGAGTAGGCCCAGGAGTTGCTGGGGCCTACTGATCCGGGGATGGTCCTGTGTCGCCTTGCCTGCGGGAAGGGACCGAACAATTGAGGACTCAATTGGAGGATGTATCCGGATCCCAAAAATCTACCTCACAGTGCTGCCGGCCTGGCTGAAAGATCCTGGCACTGTGTGTGGTGTTTCGGAACTTTACCAAGTGTGTGGTTACACAAGTCTGTGGCAGAGACTTTTTGAACGAGCTTACACCGGCTGCTAGGTCAGTGAGAGAGGCCTATCCGGTGGATGCTACATCCAGTGTGGAAGCTGTTAGTCCTCTGGATTAAAGAAAGTACCCGTGATCCGCAAAATTAAGGTACCTGAATCTCCCCTAACCCTCCATCCCTCTGTTTGGAAATTCTTTAGCCACTTCAATACCAGGCACTTATACAGCTTCCTGCCCAAGCCAATTATGAGCTTTCAGCGCTGTCGCAATTTGAATGACAATTGCGCGGTCATGCTACACTGTACCCAAACAAATTTTTTATCATTTTGTTCCCACAAATAGAGCTTTCTTTCGGTGGTATTTGATCGCCTCTGCGATTTTTATTTTTTGCACAACAAATAAAAAAAGAGCGAAAATTTTGAAAAAAACGACGTTTTTCTTTGTTTCTGTTATTTTTTTTTGTAAATAAGTACCTTTTCTACTTCAATGATGGGCACTGATAAGGCGGCACTGACGGGCACTGATAAGGCGACACTGATGGGCACCGATGAGGTGGCACCGATGAGGTGGCACTGATGAGGTGGCACTGATGAGCACTGATGATGGGCACTGATAGGCGGCACTGATGGGCACTGATATGTGGCACTGGTATGCAGCACTGATTGGCACTCATAGGCGGCACTGATTGGCACTCATAGGCGGCACTGATTGGCACTCATAGGCGGCACTGATTGGCACTTATAGGCAGCACTGATGGGCACTTATAGGCGGCACTGATAGGTGGCACGGACGGGCACTGATAGGTGGGCACTTATGGGCACAGATGGGCACTGATGGGCACGGATGGGCACTGATAGGTGGCTCTGATGGACACTAGTAGTTGGCCCCGATGGACACTGATGCCCAGCAATGCCAACCAACACACATTGAGGTGGTGCCATAATAGTGCCAGTCAGTGCCCATTTGTGGGCACTGATTGGCATATTTTTTTTTATTTTTTTTTTTATTTTACTACATGTGGATGGCCATGGGGGCCATCCACATGCTTGGGGCTTCCCTGTGGTCCTGGGGGCTTCCCTGGTGGTCCAGTGTGGGTATCCGAGGGGGGGCTGCGCTGATAAACAATCAGCGCGAACCCCCCCTGTCAGGAGAGCCGCCGATCGGCTCTCTTCTACTCGCGTCTGTCAGACGCGAGTGAGGAAGTGCCGATCAACGGCTCTTCCTGTTTACATCGTGATCAGCCGTGATTGGACACGGCTGATCACGTGGTAAAAAGCCTCCGCCGGGGGCTTTTTACCGAGATCAGTGTAGCGGTGGGTCAGACTGACCCACCGCTCCACCGATCGCCGCGATGCGCGCCCCCCCGGGCGCGCGGCGGCTGTTATCCCGCAGGACGTCATATGACGTCCAGTGTGGATAACAGAACCACTTCCCGGACGTCAATCTGCTATTGACGGGGCGGGAAGTGGTTAATAAAACCCCTGAGAAAAAGAGACTAAATGTTTGGTGCAGACATATGTGAACAACTCTTCAAGGAAGACCCCTAGGACGGACGTGGTGAACAGTAAGGTAACGGCAGGCCCAAATCTCAAACCAGCGGCCCCTGCGGGCGTATTTCTACACATTTCTACACATGTATCACAAATGTGGGAGTGCCCATGTGATAAAAGATTGCATGGTGTCCTCTGTGTTACTGCTCTGCCTGCTTGGCCTGTGTCAGATCTAATTACTGTTTAGCTCTCACTTGCACCAGCACTAGAGAAACCCAGGAATTGTGGGATATATAGTTTCTTCACAGGAAGTGTCAGTTCTTACACTACAGACAGAGATCATGCATTAACCTGTTCAGTACCATGCCGCATGCTCAGGGCTTTTTTTCAGCTGGAACTTGGTGGAACTCAGTTCCACCACACCCAGCTCAGGCCCTCTGCTCCCTGCTCACCACTATCGCTCTGTGGCAGCCAAGCTGTCACTTATAAACACAGAAGCCAGACTTCTGTGTTTACAAGTGACAACTTGGCTCCCTCAGACCTGATCTGAGTGGCTCTAACTAAATGCAGGATGGGGAGAAGGGGGGTGCAGGTGCCCAGGGTGTGTGCAGGGCATGGTTGAGTTCCTGCACCTATTATCTGAGGAAAAAAAGCCCTGCGCATGCTTCATGTTTGAACATTAACAGAACTTTTGACACTAGAATGTGAAGATTTACTCCACTATGTTCTGTGTGCATACAGAGCAACAACAGACACCATGAAACTACATGATCAATGCACATCTTACGCAGGTGAAAAACAAAAGGTGCAGGTAGGAAGCTTTATATAATGCCTTTAAGGCTTAACTGCTAATTCTAGTCTTACTTAGGGGATTCGCAGAGCCGCACACTGCACAGTGTCTTGTGCGTCACACTGTGTTGCAATAAAATGTAAACAGCAACTACAATTTTTTCTTGCCTACTCATTTGGAATGGGCAGCCTAATGAGCACCAACGCACAAAAACGCGATCTTTACTTCTGGGTTTGCGGTGCACACATCCTGCGCTCAGCTCCCGCTGTGATTGGACACAGTGGGAGCCAATCAATGGGTTTTGGGTCCGCCGGGACACGCCGATCGTTCCCGACAGAGGCAGAACGGCGGTCTGCCTATGTAAACAAGGCAGATCGCCATTCTCTGACAAGTGTAGACAGAGATCCTGTGTTTCTATTAAGCAGGAACACGGATCTCTATGTTCCCACAGTACAAGCGACCCCCCCATACAGTTAGTAAGCACCCCTAGGGACACATTTAACCCTCTGATCGCCCCTGATGTTAACCCCCTTCCCTGCCAGTGTCATTAGTACAGTGACAGTACATATTTTTTAGCACTGATCACTGTATTGGTGTCACTGGTCTCCAAAAAGTGTCACTTTGTGTCTGATTTGTCCAGCCGCAATGTCGCAGTCCCAGTATAAGTCGCTGACCGCTACTAGTAAAAAAAAAAATCCAAAAAAATATCCCATATTTTGTTGACGCTATAACTTTTGCGCAAACCAATCAATATACACTGTTTTTTTTTATTTTATTTTTTTACCAAAAGCGTAGCAGAATACATATTGGCCTATACTCATGAAGATTTTTTTTAATTTTTTTTTTATTTTTTATTGGGGGTGTTTTATAGCAGAAAGTATAACATATATATATATATATATATATATATATATTTTATTTTCGCTCTTTTTTGAAGTGGTTAATGTACTCACCCCCACCCCCCCCCAACCCCACCCCTATGCATATAGCTCTGCTTTAAAAAAAAAAAAAAACTTATACAGGATAAAATCTAGGTTTTTGTTTAGAATGTTTTCTTGCTTATGTAGCGGGTATTTGAATTTAGGGGAGGCATCTGGGTGGTAGTGTAACCCAGATGCATTGATTGTTAGGGAACCTGAGACCCTTTTGTGGTTCTTGGAGGACTCTGGTGGTGTTAGGTTCCCTGCAGGTGGCGCTGTCGCCCTGGGCCGGAGCTGAACACTCACCGCAAGACTGCATCCCTTTTTAACCTTTCCTGGCGCTGGTACAGCGGGGCGGGGAACCTGCTGTGACCCAAAGGGAGAGGAGATAAAAGGGGCGGAAGCCCTGACCTTGGGGCTTGGAGTCGGAGGACGCAGCCGTGCCCAGTCACCTTCAGCCTGGGTGCTGGCGTTCCGGGCCCAGGTGCCCTTGACCTGGCCGTAGCAGGAGATGGAGTCCATCTCAGGCACCTTTAGCCTGGGGTGAGGTACTATGGCGGAAGCCTGGAGCTCAGTACTAGGGATGAGCTTCGTGTTCGAGTCGAACATACGTTCGACTCGAACATCGGCTGTTCGATCGTTCGACGAAGATCGAACGATTTGGGCAGTTCGCGCCAAATTCGAGTGACGCGAACCGCCCACAATGCACTACGCCATCGCAGTGTCATCCAGGCGCTGTGATTGGCCAAGCATGCACTGTGACCCCGCATGCTTGGCCAATCACAGCGCCGGCAGCGAGGAGAGCAATGATTGGCCACAGGCAGGATGCCTGTGGCCAATTATTGCTGAGGGGGTTTAGTACACGCCCCACACTATAAAAGGCCGCCAGCACGGCGGCCTTGTGTAGTGTGTTCCGGAGCAGGGAAAGAGAAGCATAGGCAGGGACAGTGTCATGTTTTTTCCTTTACTAATCCTGGATTCCTTGTGTTTAGGGACAAATAAGGATAGGTAGGGAGAGTGTCAGTGACAGTGTGTTATTCTGTGCTAAACCTTGTTTGTAGGGACAGAGAGGTACAGTGAGGGAAAGTGTCAGTGTGCTATTTTGTGCTAATCCTTGTTTGTAGGGACAGAGAGGTACAGTGAGGGAAAGTGTCAGTGTGCTATTCTGTTCTAAACCAATTTTGCTGTTCCACATTTCAAATCCTTGAGTTTAGGGACAGAGAAGGACACTCGTGGAAATTATCAGTGTGCTATTCTGTGCTAAATCTTGTTTGTAGGGAGGGACAGAGTAGGACAGTGAGGGAAAGTGTCAGTGTGCTATTCTGTTCTAAACCATTTTTGCTGTTCCATATTTCAAATCCTTGAGTTTAGGGACAGAGAAGGACACTCGTGGAAACTATCAGTGTGCTATTCTGTGCTAAATCTTGTTTGTAGGGACAGAGAAGGACAGTGAGGGAAACTGTCAGTGTGCTGTTCTGTGCTAAACCAATCTTGCTGAAGCATATTGCAAATCCTTGTGTTTAGGGACAGAGAAGGATAGGCAGGGGACAGTGTCAGTGTCATTGTTGCTAAGCCTCCTGCACAGTATACACCTGAAGGTAGCCCTTATTGCTCTTTTTCCCATCTCCCTGCAGGCCATCCATTAAAATGTCTGGAAGGCAACCAAGGAGAGGCAGACAGTCAGGAGGCAAAAAAAGAGGGCAAGCAGGCTCTGTGTCTGGGGGCAACAGTGCTGGTCGTGGACGCGGTGCATTGTCATCAGCACATGGCCATGGGACACGCTTGTCCTTCTTTTCGGCAGCTGGACATGTTGAGCCACATCATGCCGAAGACTTGGTAGAGTGGATGACCAAGCCCACCTCATCCTCCTCATCCTCTCTCACCCAGGCTCAGGGTACTGGCAAAGCAGCTGCCAAAGCGTCCTCTTCTCTGGTATCATTATCTTCATTAGTCAATCCTTCCCTAGACCCACCATGTCCTCCTCCTGAGGAGTCCCCCGAACTGTTTGAGCACAGTGTTGGGTACATGCTCCAGGAGGATGCCCAGCGTTTGGAAGGATCTGATGATGATACCCAGCTAGAGGAAGGCAGCAGCGTGAGAGCAGAGAGAGGGGATGCTCAAGAAGGACACCAATCTGGCAGTCATGCTCCAGCAGCTGCAGCATACTGCCAGATTGGCTCCAGTGATGAGGAGGGAGGGGATGATGAGGTCACTGACTCCACGTGGGTGCCTAATAGGAGAGAGGAGGAGGAGGAGGAGGATGAGGAGGAGGCACATCTCCAACGAGGCAGGATGCCCTTGAGTGGCCAGCGTATGGGTAGCACACCGACGGAATCACACCGCAGAGCTCCGCCTGTGCAGGGCGCTGCCTCTGCCCGTCATTCAAAAAGTTCTTTGATGTGGGCCTTTTTTGAGGCGAGTGCATCAGGTCGCACAGCTGCTGTTTGCAACATATGTCTCAAGCGCATATCGCGTGGCCAAAACATCAGCCGCTTGGGCACCACATGCTTGATCAGACATATGTTGACCTGCCATGCAGCTCGTTGGCAAGCCTACCTTAAAGACCCACACCAAAGAACAAAGCTGACCTCTTCTTGCACCGCATCAGCTGGGATCTCCAACCCCACTATACCTTCACTCCTCTCTGAAACCTGCTCTGAGAGGAATGAAGGTGTAGAATTAGGTGTGTCACAGGCAAGTACTTGCGGGCACTCTGCTAGCAGTACACCAACGTCCGATTCTAGCAGGCAAATTTCCCTGCCCCAGCTGCTGGACCGTCGAAAGAAGTTCACTCCCAGCCATCCACATGCCCAGCGGTTGAATGCTAGCTTGGCTAAATTGCTAGCGCTTCAATTGCTGCCTTTTCAGTTGGTAGACTCGGCCCCCTTCCGTGAGTTTGTGCAATGTGCGGTTCCTCAGTGGCAGGTTCCCAAACGCCACTTTTTCGCACGGAAGGCGATTCCGGCTCTCTACAGGCATGTGGAAGGCAATGTCTTGGCCTCGCTGGACAGAGCGGTCAGCGGTAAGGTGCATATTACCGCTGACTCATGGTCCAGCAGGCATGGACAGGGACGTTACCTTTCTTTCACGGCCCATTGGGTCACTCTTTTGGCAGCTGAGAAGGATGCAGGACAAGGTGCAGTAGTGTTGGAGGTTGTTCCACCGCCACGCCTCCAAAATGCTACTACTGGTTGTGACACACCTCTCTCCTCCACCCCCTCCTCTTCTTCTTCCTCCATGGCCTCTTCCTGTGGTTTGTCCTCGGAGCCAGCGGTGCTCCGTAGGCGTTCAAGGGGCTACGCAAGTACGCAGGCAAAAAGATGCCATGCCGTGCTTGCGCTGGTGTGTTTGGGGGACAGGAGCCACACTGGGGCAGAGGTCCTGTCTGCTCTGCAGGGGCAGGCCGAGAGGTGGTTGACGCCACGCCAGCTTAAGCCAGGAATGGTGGTTTGCGACAATGGCACCAACCTCCTCTCCGCCCTCCGACAGGGACAACTGACCCATGTGCCCTGTATGGCTCACGTCCTTAACCTGGTGGTGCAGCGGTTCTTGGGCAGGTACCCGGGCTTACAGGATGTCCTGAGGCAGGCCAGGAAAGTCTGTGTGCATTTCCGCAGATCTTATAATGCCAGTGCTCGCCTGGCTGAGCTGCAAAAGGAGTTGAACCTGCCCAAGAACCGCCTTATATGTGACATGCCCACCAGGTGGAACTCAACGTTGGCCATGCTGCAGCGGCTGCACACGCAGCAGAGGGCCATCAATGAGTACCTGTGCGACTACGGCACCAGGACAGGGTCAGGGGAGCTCGGGTTTTTTTCACCACGCCAGTGGGGCATGATCAGGGATGCATGCACTGTCCTGGCACCATTTGAGGAGGCCACGAGGATGGTGAGCAGTGACAGTGCATGCATCAGTGACACTGTACCTCTTGTCCACCTGTTGGAGCACACGCTGCGTGGAATAATGGACAGGGCACTTGAGGCAGAACAGAGGCAGGAAGAGGAGGACTTCCTTGCCTCTCAAGGCCCCCTTTACCCAGACAGTGTTCCTTCTGTCCCACCCATCGCACAGGAAGAGGAGGAGGAGGAGGAGGAGGATTGTGTCAGCATGGAGGTGGAGGCTGGCACTCAGCATCATCAGCAGCAGTCTTTTAGGGATGATTTACAGTCCCAAGAAACCAGTGGACTTGTACGTGGCTGGGAGGAGGTGGCTGCGGATCATGTCGTCCTTAGTGACCCAGAGGACTCCGGACTGAATGCCTCAGCTAACCTACGCTGCATGGCCTCCCTGATCCTGCAAAGTCTGCGGAAGGATCCTCGTATTCTTCGGATCAAGGAGAGGGACCATTACTGGCTGGCCACTCTCCTTGATCCACGGTACAAGGGTAAGGTTGCGGACCTTATCGTACCGTCGCAGAGGGAGCAGAGGATGAGACAACTCCGGGAGGCCTTGCAGAAAGGTCTGTGCAACGCGTTCCCAGAGACTGGGAGGTTACAAACTCCTGGTCCTGGACAACGAGTTGCTGAGGCTTCGGGCAGTCAAAGAAGGAGCGGTGGGGAAGGTGGCCGTCTGACCGATGCGTTCAGACAATTCTTTAGTCCGCAGCCCCAAAGTATGATCGGTTCCAGCAACCATCGCCAGCGTCTGATATACATGGTGCAGGAATACCTAGGGGCAAGGTCAGACTTGGACACCTTCCCCACCGAAAATCCTCTGGCTTACTGGGTCTTGAGGATGGATCACTGGCCAGAGCTTGCACAGTATGCAATTGAGCTACTGGCCTGTCCTGCATCCAGCGTTCTTTCAGAACGCACATTCAGTGCTGCTGGAGGATTTGTCACGGATCACAGGGTGCGCCTGTCCACCGACTCAGTTGATCGACTGACTTTCATCAAGATGAACCAGTCTTGGATCACCACCAGCTACCACACACCAGATGCTGATATAACAGACTAATTGATTTTAAAATGTCACATCCCTTCAAGACTGATGCCGATGCTGAGTGCCTGTGCTGTTATGTTGACTGGCTATCCTCCTCCTCCTCCTCAATGATACGATTAATGATGATAGCTTGGAAGATCATTTTGGTTTATGGGTGACGCCACCAGTGGCTAAGGCCCAATTTTTCAGCCCCTGTTTAACAGGGGCGTGTAATTAAAATTTTTGATGCAATACTTTGCAACAGGCCTCATTGCTGTGCTCCAAGCACAGTATCTGTGAGGGGTTGCAGTGTTGTGCCACCAGTGCCTAAGGCCCAATTTTTCAGCCCCTGTTCAACAGGGGCATGCAATTATAATTATTGATCTAATAATCCACAGCAGGGCCCATTGCTGCGCCCACCAAGAGTAACTGTCAGGCCTTACAGTGTTGTGGCACCAGCACCACCATCACCACCACCACCACCACCAAAGGCCCAATTTTTCAGCCCCTGTTCAACAGGGGCATGCAATTATAATTATTGATCTAATAATTCACAGCAGGGCCCATTGCTGCGCCCACCAAGAGTAACTGTCAGGCCTTACAGTGTTGTGGCACCAGAACCACCATCACCACCACCACCAAAGGCCCAATTTTTCAGCCCCTGTTCAACAGGGGCATGCAATTATAATTATTGATCTAATAATTCACAGCAGGGCCCATTGCTGCGCCCACCAAGAGTAACTGTCAGGCCTTACAGTGTTGTGGCACCAGCACCACCATCACCACCACCACCACCACCAAAGGCCCAATTTTTCAGCCCCTGTTCAACAGGGGCATGCAATTATAATTATTGATCTAATAATTCACAGCAGGGCCCATTGCTGCGCCCACCAAGAGTAACTGTCAGGCCTTACAGTGTTGTGGCACCAGCACCACCATCACCACCACCACCACCACCAAAGGCCCAATTTTTCAGCCCCTGTTCAACAGGGGCATGCAATTATAATTATTGATCTAATAATTCACAGCAGGGCCCATTGCTGCGCCCACCAAGAGTAACTGTCAGGCCTTACAGTGTTGTGGCACCAGCACCACCATCACCACCACCACCACCACCACCACCAAAGGCCCAATTTTTCAGCCCCTATTCAACAGGGGCATGCAATTATAATTATTGATCTAATAATTCACAGCAGGGCCCATTGCTGCGCCCACCAAGAGTAACTGTCAGGCCTTACAGTGTTGTGGCACCAGCACCACCATCAAAGGCCCAATTTTTACTACCACTGATCAACAATTATATGTTATTACAATTCCTGATATAATAGTTGACAGCAGGGCGTTCCAGCACCCACCAAGAATAACTGTGAGTGCTTTCAGTGTTGTGCCAACACCAACACCTAAGGGGCCAATTTCTGCAGAGTATATACGGCAGGTCCCTACTTTCAAACATCCAACTTACAAACTACTACTACTTGCAAACGGAAGAAGACAACAGGAAGTGAGAGGAAATCTACCCCTTGGAAGGAAAATTCTCTCCTGTAAGAATTAATATGGGAGAAAGGTGTCTCCTCTCTACTGATGCTTTATCACCAATCCTTGTTTCAATAAAAACACCACATTTCAAAAACAGTTGTCATTGGGACGCAAAGTGAGGTGAAATGTTCTGAACAGGGGCACAGACAGCAAAAAAAATGTGACAGGGGTGATAACCGTTCCCTATGTTTTACAAAAAGCTAAAAAAAAGGAATTTGGCATGGAGCTCCACTTAAACAATGCAGCTGTTCAAAATTACAAACAGATTCTACATAAGAACAAACCTACAGTCCCTGTCTTGTATGCACCGCCTGTATACGGCTGTTCAGAGTATATAGGGCCTTTTTTATTTTGTGTTGCGGGGTTCCCCTTAATATCCATACAAGACCCAAAGGGGCTGGTAATGGGCTGGGGTAGGGGGGGGGGGTTGATGGGGTAGCTATGCCATTTTTCCTAAAGATTTTCATCCATATTACCGGGACCAGACATTGCATTAAAGCCGCAAGCAGTTTTAAATGGCTTTTTTTCCTTTAGAAATGTTATTTTGTGCAGGGACAGTTCTAAACACGGGAAACATGTGACACTTCACAGGCATACTTTAGACACCCCCCAGGTACGATATTTAAAGGAATATTTGACTTTTTTTTTTTCACTTTATGCATCATTAAAATGACTGCTCCCGGAAAACGTCCGTTTTTAAAACGTATTTTTGCATTGATACATGTCCCCTGGTGCAGAACCCGGGTTCCCAAACTCTGTTTAGGACAATAACATGGATAATAGTCGTTATAATTAGCACTTTAGAATCCGAACGTTCGTATCCATTGTATTTAATAGGGTTCTAATGTTCGTGCAAACTTTCGGTCCGTTCGCGGGTTCTGGTGCGAACCGAACCCGGGGGTGTTCGGCTCATCACTACTCAGTACCTTCGACTGAGTTCCGCGAGGGTGGAGGAATCCGAGGGGGCCCTAACTCCTTGGGTGCCCGTGTCTGAAACGAGGAGGCCGGTGAGCGGAACTTCTCCGGAGAGTCCAGCGCAGCATTGCTGGTGACGGAGAGGCCTCCGGTAACTGTCTTGGACGGATGTCCTTCCCCTGATAGGGGCTACGTTAGCGAAGGTAATCCATGTTCTGTTCTATATAGTCAGTGGCAGTGACTATGCGCCACTGGTGACACCACAGTGGTTAGCTCTATTCAAAAAGAATTGTGCCTTGGCCTACTCCCCACAAAGACTGAAGTGTTATATGCAGGGCCGATCCTAGGGTCACAGACGCCTGGGTGCAGAAATATTTCTGGCGCCCCCACATGGGCGTGGTCACCATCTTACCAACTCCTCCCCTTTACAAATGTTTCTAGGGCAACGATTCAAACACAGAGATGCTCCCCTAAGAAGTCTTCGTTACCCTAGGATCCTCCCATGATCTTTTAACAATTAAGAAAATACTGAGAGTACACTAATGAGACCTGGAGGGGAGTCTCTCTGATGAACACAGAGAGGGCTTCTGTTAGAGACATAGTGTCTGTGCCCCAAGAAATACTACAGGAGATGCTCAGAGACTGTAGACATGATACAAGAGACGGTCAGAGACTGCAATCATAGTACTGGAGATGGTCAGAGAGTGCAGACATATTACAGGAGACAGTCAGAGAGTGCAGACATATTACAGGAGATGGTCAGAGACTGCAGACATACTACAGGAGACGGTCAGAGACTGGAGATATAATACAGGAGACGGTCAGAGACTGCAGATATAATACAGGAGACGGTCAGAGACTGCAGATATAATACAGAAGATGGTCAGAGACTGAAGACATGATACAAGAGACGGTCAGAGACTGCAATCATAGTACAGGAGATCGTCAGAGAGTGCAGACATATTACAGGATACGGTCAGAGAGTGCAGACATATTACAGGAGATGGTCAGAGACTGCAGACATACTACAGGAGATGGTCAGAGACTGGAGATATAATACAGGAGACGGTCAGAGACTGCAGTTCCTATGGACGCTAGTAGATAATGGCCGATCGGCCCTCTCACCTGACCCAGCGATACAGCAACAACGTTTCCTCTGATCAGGAGTCAGCTCACTCTGAATTGCCCATGGCGACTCCGCTGGGTAGAGCCCAGGTCTGTATTCTGGCAATGACTCCATCCTTTTTTCCACCAGGGTTGGCGCCAGGCTGTGTGGCTTTTACTCTGGTGGCGCAGGGCAGCGGGGTTCTCTCTCTGATGGTGTTCTCTCAGCATTGTCCACTCCCTCTGGAGTCCTGGGTGCACTTCCCTGAAAGCTTTCCTGGGCTCCTGGCTCTCTCTCTCTCCCATTCAGCTGGGCATGCTGTGTGGGCTGCAGTTTCTTTGTTATAGTGGGGCTGCCAGTCCTTGAACTACATGTCCCGCAATCCTCTTCTCTGCTCCTTTTTCTATTCTATTTCTTCCCTGGCCGATATGAAGGTGGGGGGAAGAAACATAGTGGGCGGCTGTGCTGGCAAGCGCCGCTCACTAGTACAGCATTGCGTGCGAGGAGGAGAGGGAGGGGGGAAAGAAGAGCCCGCAGCTGCAGTGGCGTCACTAGGGTTGGTGTCACCCGGTGTGGTAAAACATGGTGTCACCCCCCTTCCACCACCTATAGTCGCCCCTCAGTACAGACCCCCTCCACTAAGTATAGACCCCCTCCGTCAGTGCAGACTCCACACTAAGTATAAACCCCTCCCTCAGTACAGGCCCCCCAGGACAAACCACCCCCTCCATTAGTACAGACCCCCCAGGACAAACCAATCCCTCTCCATTAGTACAGACTCCCCAGGACAAACCCCCCATTAGCACAGACCCCCAGGACAAACCCTCCCATTAGTAAAGACTCCCCCCCAAGACAAACCCCCCCTCCATTAGTACAGACCCCTCCAGGACAACCCCCCATAGTACAGACTCCCTTCAGGACAACCCCCCCATAGTACAGACTCCCCCCAGGACAAACCCCCCCATTAGTACAGACTCCCCCCAGGAGAAACCCACCCCTCCATTAGTACAGACTGCCCCAGGACAAACCACCCCCCAACTTTAGTACAACAGATCCCTCCAGGAAAACCCCCCCATTAGTACAGACTCTCCCCAGGACAAACCGCGCCTCCATTAGTACAGACCCCTCCAGGACAACCCCCCATTAGTACAGACTCCCCCAGGACAACCCCCCTCCATTAATACAGACCCCCCAGGACAACCCCCCCTTAGCCCAGACCCCTCCAGGACAACCCCCCATTAGTAAAGACTCCCCCCAGGACAAACCCCCCCTCCATTAGTACAGACCCCTCCAGGACAACCCCCCCATTAGTACAGACTCCCCCCATTAGTACAGACTCCCCCCAGGACAAACCCCCCTCTCCATTAGTACAGACCCCCCAGGACAACCCCCCCATTAGTACAGACTCCCCCCAGGACAAACCCAGCCTCCATTAGTACAGACCCCCCCAGGACAAACCCCCCTCTACATTAGTGCAGACCCCCAGGACAACCCCCCCATTAGTACAGAGTCCCCCCAAGACAAACCCCGCCTCCATTAGTACAGACTCCCCCCAGGACAAACCCCCCTCCATTAATACAGACCCCCCAGGAAGAACCCCCCATAAGTCCAGACCCCTCCAAGACAAACCCCCCCAGGACAAACCCCCCCATTAGTACAGACTCCCCCCAGGACAAACCGCCCCTCCGGCCCCCTCTATTAGTCCCCCCCATTACATACATAAAAACACCCGGCGGCAGCTGAAAAGGAGAGGACAATGTGCAGCCGCGTCGCCCGGGTGGAGCACAGATCGCAGCAGCAGCAGGCAGGAGCTAAGACACAGAGAGGAGGAGAAGGCACGGACCGCCCCCTCAGCGACGGCATTGCGCGGCTTGTCTCTCTCCACACAGAGACAGCCGCTCTGATCTCTGCTTCACTCTCCTCCTCTGACAGGAGGAAGGAGGAGGGAGGGGGGGACGCCGGCCTTAGGTTTGAAAAACACATCGGCGGCGGCGACTGGCACGGACAAGGAGAGGAGGTGGAGAATAGAGGGGAGCACTCTGGCGCTACAGCGCCCCCACCTCTGTGGCGCCTGGGTGAACTGCACCCCCTGCACCATATCTAGGATCGGCCCTGGTTATATGGGTCTCAACCTGTCTGTGCTGTATGACTATTTATTGAGAAGAATAAATACGAGTTGGACCTTTTCAGTGTGTGGAACTCTGGTTACTAGGTGCAAAGGGGAGTCAATCCGAGGAGAGGATTTGACTCTGGGACACATACACAAAGCCCGATAGTTCTGGCTTTCACCTCCAGTCTCTCTGGAGGACATGGGCTGTGGTGTATCTCATCCCTCCCCCCAGTACTAAACCCTAGACAAGACAAACAAGCCGTGAATGAGAAGGGGTGAGGTCGCTACACTTATAAAAGAAAAATCACAGGCTTCCCATTTACAAAAACAATGTTCTGATTTTAATATACAATCCTTATTTATTAGGGAATGGTGTATCGTTAAGACATTAACGAGCAGGGTTTCTACTCATTAAGCTTCCTCTAGATTTGTAACCTTTGCTCGGAAGCTAATGGTTGATTAATAAATGGACTGATGCTACATCTCAATTAGGAAGGATTTGAATTGGGCTTAATGAAAATTGCTCTGATTTGAGGATCAAAGGATTTCTCAGCAAGTCTGTAAAGTCTGGTAATTAATTAGAATTTTTTCCTTGATGTTCTGCATGGTTTACATGCAAACACGGATAGCATAGCTGCAATGGTAAAGGACGTCTTTAAAGGTGACCTGTGCTGAGATATACAGTTAGGGCCATTTACAGTATCTCACAAAAGTAAGTACACCCCTAACATTTTTGTAAATATTTTATTATATCTTTCATGTGACAACACTGAGGAAATGACACTTTGCTACAATGTAAAGTAGTGAGTGTACAGCTTGTATAACAGTGTAAATTTGCTGTCCCCTTAAAATAACTCAACACACAGCCATTCATGTCTAAACCGCTGGCAACAAAAGTGAGTACACCCCTAAGTAAAAATTTCCTAATTGGGCCCAAAGTGTCAATATTTTGTGTGGCCAGCATTATTTTCCAGCACTGCCTTAACCCTCTTGGGCATGGAGGTCACCAGAGCTTCACAGATTGCCACTGGAGTCCTCTTCCACCCCTCCATGACGACATCACAGAGCTGGTGGATGTTGGAGACCTTGCGCTCCTCCACCTTCCATTTGAGGATGCCCCACAGATTCTCAATAGGGTTTAGGTCTGGAGACATGCTTGGCCAGTCCATCACCTTTACCCTCAGCTTCTTTAGCAAGGCAGTGGTCATCTTGGAGGTGTGTTTGGGGTCGTTATCATGTTGGAATACTGCCCTGTGGTCCAGTCTCCGAAGGGAGGGCATAATGCTCTGCTTCAGTATGTCACAGTACATGTTGGCATTCATGGTTCCCTCAATGAACTGTAGCTCCCCAGTGCCGGCAGCACTCATGCAGCCCCAGACCATGACACTTCCACCACCATGCTTGACTGTAGGCAAGACACACTTGTCTTTGTACTCCTCACCTGGTTGCCGCCACACACGCTTGACACCATCTGAACCAAATATGTTTATCTTGGTCTCATCAGACCACAGGACATGGTTCCAGTAATCCATGTCTTTAGTCAGCTTGTCTTCAGCAAACTGTTTGCGGGCTTTCTTGTGCATCATCTTTAGAAGAGGCTTCCTTCTGGGAGGACAGCCATGCAGGCCAATTTGATGCAGTGTGTGGCATATGGTCTGAGCACTGACAGGCTGACCCCCGACCCCTTCAACCTCTGCAGCAATGCTGGCAGCACTTATATGTCTATTTCCCAAAGACAACCTCTGGATATGACGCTGAGCACGTGCACTCAACTTCTTTGGTCGACCATGGCGAGGCCTGTTCTGAGTGGAACCTGTCCTGTTAACCGCTGTATGATCTTGGCCACCGTGCTGCAGCTCAGTTTCAGGGTCTTGACAATCTTCTTATAGCCTATGCCATCTTTATGTAGAGCAACATTTCTTTTTTTCAGATCCTCAGAGTTCTTTGCCATGACGTGCCATGTTGAAATTCCAGTGACCAGTATGAGAGAGTGAGAGCGATAACACCAAATTTAACACACCTGCTCCCCATTCACACCTGAGACCTTCTAATACTAACGAGTCACATGACACTGGAAGGGAAAATAGCTAATTGGGCCCAATTTGGACATTTTCACTTAGCGGTGTACTTACTTTTGTTGTCAGCGGTTTAGACATTAATGACAAAAGTGAGTACACCCCTAAGTGAAAATGTCCAAATTGGGCCAAATTAGCAATTTTCCCTCTCCGTTGTCATGTGACTCATTAGTGTTACAAGGTCTCAGGTGTGAATGGGGAACAGGTGTGTTAAATTTGGTGTAATCGCTCTCACTTTCTCATACTGGTCACTGGAAGTTCAACGCGGCACCTCATGTTAAAGAACTCTGAGGATCTGAAAAAAAAGAAATATTGCTCTACATAAAGATGGCCTAGGCCAGGGATATGCAATTAGCGGACCTCCAGCTGTTGCCAAACTACAAGTCCCATGAGGCATAGCGAGACTCTGACAGCAGCAAGCATGACACCCAGAGGCAGAGGCATGATGGGACTTGTAGTTTTGCAACAGCTGGAGGTCCGCTAATTGCATATCCCTGGCCTAGGCTATAAGAAGATTGCCACATCCCTGAAACTGAGCTGCAGCACTTTTGTTGCTAGCGATTTAGACATTTAATGGCTGTGTGTTGAGTTATTTTGAGGGGACAGCAAATTTACACTGTTATACAAGCTGTACACTCACTACTTTACATTGTAGAAAAGTGTAATTTCTTCAGTGTTGTCACATGAAAAGATACAATAAAATATTTACAAAAATGTGAGGGGTGTACACACTTTTGTGAGATACTGTACATTATGACACAGGCACAATTTTCATACCTTTGACTCTGTATGCCACCAGAATAAAATGAAAACAAAACAATCCAAATTAATTTGAAGTGCAGACTTTAAGCTTTAATTCAAGGGGTTGAACATAAATATCAAGTACAAATTTTAGGAACACTCACAGTCCTCCCATTTTTAGGGACTCAAATGTAATTGGACAAATAAGTATAATCATAAAATTTTTAATTTTTTTTATATTTTGTTGAGAATCCTTTACTGGCAATGATTGCCTGAAGTCTGGAACCCACGGAGATTACCAAAGACTGGGTTTCCTCCTTTCTGATGTTTTGCCAGGCACTAACTGCAGTTGTCTTCAGTTGTTCTTTGTTTGTGGGTCTTTCTGTCTTTGGTTTTGCCATCAGCAAGTGAAATTCATGCTCAATTGGGTTGAGATCTGGTGATTGACTCGGCCATTGCAGAATATTCCACTTATTTTCCTTCAAAAGCTCATGTGTTTTGGATCATTGTTCATTTGTACTGGGAAGCGCCGTCCAATAAACTTTGCTGCATTTGGCTGAATCTGGGCTGACAGTATATATCTAAACACTTCAGAATTCATCTGGCTGCTTCTGTTTTCTGTCACATCATCAATAAACACCAATGACCCAGTGCAACTGGAAGCCATGCATGCCCATGCAATCACACTACCTCCACTATGTTTTACAGATGAAGTTGTGTGCTTTTGATCGTGAACTGTTCCAAGCCTTCTTCAGACTTTTTTCTTCCTGCCATTCTGGTACAGATTAATCTTAGTTTCATCCGTCCAAAGGATGCTTTTCCAGAACTGATCTGGCTTTTTTAGATGTTTTGGGCAAAATCTAATCTGGCTTTTCTATTCTTCAGGCTTGTGAATGGTTTGCATCTTGTGGTGAACCCTCTGTATTTTCTCTTGTGAAGTCTTCTCTTGATTTTAGACTTTGACAATGATGGGCTACCTCCTGGAGAGTGTCCTTCACTTGTCTGGATGTCGTGAATGGGTTTTTCTTTACCATAGAGAGTATCCTGTGATCATCCACCACTGTTGTCTTCGGTGGACGTCCAGACCTTTTTATGTTGCTGCGCTCACCAGTGCATTCTTCTTTCATCAGAATGTACCAAACTGTTGATTTGGCCACTCCTAATGTTGCTGCCATCACTCTAATGGATGAGGGGGAAATAATCTTATATATATATATATATATATATATATATATATATATATTTTTTTTAACTATACTCGTTAACATAATCAGCCTAATGTGAAAATTCTTATTAAAATGGGGTGTTTTATTTAACAAAATAAAACATTTATTGAAAAAAAAAAAAAAGAATGGGGTGTTTTAAAAATGATTTCTTTACATAGTTTGTGATTATATATGTACATGAGGCAGTCATATTTTCTCATTAGCCTCTTCACGGCAGCAGTACGCACATATGCAGCCTCTCGGCGGGTGGGCCTTAACACCAAGCGACCCTCATATATGCGTACCAGAATGTAAAACAAAGCTGTGCCGAGAGCACGCGCCCTGTGGAAAGCTCCTGATCTATACTTGCGATCAGGAGCTTTCCGATCATGTGACCACTGTGACAGCCAATCATGGTGGTCACATGATCAGAAACACCGCCTCCTGGCATCAGAAACCTCTTAAAGGGCAAGGAGGTGCCAGCATTTGGAAGTTTTTTAGTGATGCTGCACAAGGGTTAAACTAGAACTGAAGGAAAATGTTTTGAATTTTATATAGAGTAATGAAGGTTATATCCCCTGTCAGATTTTTATAGCCATCCCATTTGGGAGATTTCCCTTCACTTCCTGTCCGAAAGCCACAACAGAAAGTGAAAGGATATCCCTCCAAAGTGAGGGAAATACCTGGTAGTCACCAGTGTAACCAGAAATAGTGTCCCCATTGGAAGATTTACTCTTTATTGCTGCTCTGATGGCCACTTAAAGTTTGTGATTTTCTTGAATTTTACGCTAATAATCATCAGGAGAAACAGAGAGGGTGAATTGGGCACAAAAGGCAATACAATCTGACAGGTGTTCTAATTGCTCTCCACTCTAAATCTAAAACCAACAAAAACGTTTTGCCTTCAGTTATACTTTAATCTTGTCGTTTTCAACCAGGGCTCAGTGAAACCCTGGGGTTCCTCCAGGGATAGCTAGGGGCTTCTTAAGCTGAGGCTAACTGACCTCCTATCCGATGGTATCTGCAAAGCTCCAGGTCCAACGTCACTTGGTAGAGCTGGCAACATGACTGCAAGGATGTAATTCTGGCCACCAATCTAAGAGAGGATTCTTCCAACCGACCATCACCAATGTAAAGGGCATTTTCCCAATGACCCTCGATAGACTAATCTTATCAAGTGTTCCCTGAGACCTGAGAATTAATTCAAGGGTTCTTCTGGAGTAAAAAAGCAGAGAAAGGATTCCCTAATCCTTAAATTACCTTGATTGACACCCACTGCAGATAATAATAGCTGAAGCAGGAAACAACCGTGTATATGGACACGCTGCAACTTCTGTAGACATTCCCTGAATCGATGGTCCAGAATATTTATTTACAAATGAACATGCAGCAGATAGTAGGCGGCGCACTCAATGGGACTTACAACAAAAGGAATTTTCCACTGTAGTTTAATCAATGTCAATGTTTCGACAGGGGAACAACAGTATTTTTTCCCCAGTGGAAGAAATTGGTGTTTGTTGTAAAAAAATGTATATTCAGTGGAAACAATCATTCTTATTCATGCAAGCATTTATTCTGAGAAAACTCTTACAGCAGTCACCCCTTCCAATTGCCATCTCACGCTTATCAATAAACTAAAGGTGCTTCCTGACTTCTAGACATAAGACTGCACCCCAATCTGGCCATTTTAGATGGCCTATTTCCTAAGCTATGACAGAAAGCACTTTCATTATAATAGATTTTTATTTTTTTGGAGTTGTATAAAATTGAATAAGGTACTTCAATTCATAGTTTACATTTTCTTCCAAAATTAGCAAAACAGACTTTAACAGAAAAATATATAGAGTACATATCACATGCAGAAATATCATACACACCTAAAGCCCCGTACACACGGTCGGACTTTTGCCCAACAAACTTAGTTTTAAGCAAGTTGGACCAACAATCCGACCGTGTGTACGCTCCATCGGACAAACTTTTTTGAGTTTGGTTTTGTTTTCATCGGACAAAAGTTGGGTCTGCGAACGGACAAACTTTTGCCCAACAAAAGTCCTATGGAGCAAAGTCCTGCCGTGTGTACAGAAAACCATAGGACTTTTGTCCGATGGACAAAACAACCAATGTTAAAATCAACCAACAATAGCAGAAGTTGACCAAAGGGTGGCAGTAAAGATCAGAAAAGAGCAGAAAAAACAAGTGATGTTGTAAGAAGTTTTAAGAAAGTTTGCAGAAAAGTCCTGTGGTGTGTATGCTATGGGTGTTCCCGACCAACTCCGTTCGGACAAAAAACCACGGAAAAGTCCGATGGAAGTCCGACCGTGTGTACAGGGCTTAAGGTTGGTAAACGCCTGTGTGCCAGGTTTAATGAACCTGTGTGTTATGGGCTTGTTGGACTAATGAAGAAAAACACAAGTGCTAATGTAGACAGAATAGAAATAAATCAGAATACAGAAGTGCGCAGAAAAGTAAGAGAATGAGGAAATGAGAAGCGATGGAAAGAATGTGAAAATTCAGGTAGGGAGACCTAAGGTCGTGCAAATTTGCTAACTATAGGCTTCAAAGCATTTTTGGGTACCAAGACATTTTCCGCTTAACTCCGCCGATTTTCATGCTTTTGCTATGTTTTTCTTAGCAGCTGTAAAAACAAAAATTACAAGTTTGAATTAAGAGATAGGGCATTCCACTCATTTTAGGTTTATTAGAGCCTATCATGGATCCTGCTTTTTTCCAAAATGTTATATATCATTTGATAGACACCAATCCAATAATGTCTATTTTTCTGCCAAATCCCACCAAACATCGAAGAGCGTTCTTTCTAAATACTTCTACTTCAGTATTAAATTTGGCTGTACATGTATAAGTCTTTTTATCCTTTTGCCATTTGATAAATAGAATGCTGGCCATACATACATTTCAGCAACTTCATTTGATATCAACCTGCTTTCAAACACAAATTAAATTGAACAAATCAAGGCAAATCTCTCATTAATAGCTTATAATGCTGGCGATGGTGGGAGGTTGGCTTCATCTGTTCTTTGGTTTTGGGCTGGCTTCTTTCAAATTGACATACGTATGATCAGCATCAATGATAGAGAGGATGTGAATCTTTGAAGAGACACAGTGATGTTATAAGGAAAGGTAATCAAGGAGAGCATTGGAAAGAACAGGTATAATACTTACCATTTACCTTCTGTTGACTCCAGTCTTTGCGCTTTTAAAGAGCTAGAGCCAATGCTAGAATGTTTAGAATTAGCCATTAGGTGTGCCCAATGCATTCCAATGTCCTATGATCAATGTATATATTTGCCACGGATCTTGAAATAATGTCCAAAAGTTTTATTCACAATTATCACATCACAGCAAAAGAGTGCAGCGTTTCAGGGCCACATAGGACCCCTTTATCAGGCATGAAGCTCCTGTTTATCTCTCAGCCCATTCCAGGAATTTGTGCAATGTTTAATGTGTTTCAATGCTGCCAAGTAGAGTTCCCTCACTTCCCTGGCAGCTATGTCAGTAGGGAAATGCTAATGACGCAGTGGCCAGGGAAGCCACAATAAGCAGCGGGAAGACACAGGCATTGGACCCACTTGAAAGTGTAGAATACTCAAGATAGATAATAATGGCTCTAGGGCAGGAGTAGGCAACCTTAAAGAAGTGGAGATCTACCTGAACAATATGGCAGAAGTCAAAGATCACCGGGCACAGTATTCCCCCCTCACACCTGATTTAAAGGTCTAACTGCCACACTACCGTGTCAAAATCACATGGATTGCACAACATATCGCCTCCTCACCACCTGTCAAACACACTTGGATCACTTTCCAGGGGAGCAGAGTGGCCTCATTCACTTGAATAGGTCATGCTTGGCAGGTGCTACACCCAGCAACCATGACAGGGAGTATATCTCCTGCTGCGGTTGCAACATGTGTACACCTCTGGCCACTGCCGCTAAAGCAGGTATGGTTGGGGCGGGGGGGGGGGGGGATAAAAACATGTCTTATCACTCCACTGGTTTTTACCATTCCACAAACTTCAAATGTAAATGAACCCTTAATGTTCTGAGCCCCCTATAAGGCTGCTTTTACACTGGTGTGCTGCGGTTAACCTGCACCATGCAGCGCAGTACATCTTCAGCTTTCCTGGGTTAGCTGTGCTTTGCCATAGACTTCTATTGTATCCTACAGGTGTGATGCACTTTCTGAGAGCGCACCCAAACTCTTGCATTCAGAAAGTGCACCAAACCCACAAGATATAATAGATGTCTATGGCTAAGTGCAGCAAACCTGCAGGAAAGCTGCAGGTACATTGCACTGCACCCACGGTGTGGGTAAACCGTAGCGCATCAGTGTGATAGGCAGCCTTATGCCTCGTACACACGACCGGTTTTCCCGGCAGGAAAACTGCCATGACAGTTTTTGGCCGGGAAAACCGGCTGTGTGTATGCTCCATCGCAGTTTTCCCTACAGGAAAACTGCGGGGAAAAAAAAAAAGAGAACCAGCTCTCTTTTTTCCGTCAGGAAAAATCCTGCCGAGAAAACCGGTCATCTGTATACTTTACTGAGGGGGAAAAAAACTGCATGCTCGTAAACAATTCGACGCATGCGCGGAAGCATAGAACGTTGTTTTGTCAGCTTGTCGTAGTCTTTGACATCACTGCGTTCTTGCCATTCAAAAGTTCAGCGGTCTTTTGTGTGACGGTGTGTATGCAAGGCAGGCTTGAGAGAAATCCCGTCGGGAAAAGTGTTGTTTTTTTCCTGCCGGGAAAACCGGTTGTGTGTATGAGGCATAATACTATTATGCCCGGTGTATTGCCTCATACTGACCTGAAGATCTTATTTCCTACTGCTGGCACCACTCTGCAGACCACTAGCTGGGACAAGAGGTGGAGTGCAGTTGGTATCACTCCACATGGGACAGGAGCAAGCACTACAAAGGAGGCATCAGCTCTTTCTCCCTACTACAGCTCCAACTTTGCAAGTAGTCCCTCCTCATTGCACTCTGATGCTCTGTGTTAGTGGGTCAGTAAGCCCAGACCGCGATCTACCAGTCACTTGCCCATGATCTACTGGCTTCTGACCCTCGCTTTAGGGCAGGGGTCTCCAAACTTTCTAAACAAAGGGCCAGTTTACTGTCCTGACTTTAGGGGGCCGGACTGTGGCCAGTAGGAGTAGAAAAGATGTCAGTGGGAAAAACAAAGCCCCATCTTTGGTGTCATTGGGAGAAATGATGTCCCATCTGTAACGGGAAGGCCCGGGGAACTCAGAATCGCTTAGAAAGTATGAGATACCCTTGCTTCAGCTCCCCCAATGCCTCTTATGTGTCAACCACCCTGTGTCTCTATTAGGGGCACAGGGTGAATGAAAACCCCAATATGGTCTATGATAGCCATATTCAATGCTGCACATACATTGTATCTAGATTGGATGTGTACTGTGAGGGGGGGGGGGGGGGCTGTGTAATCATTGCTGTGAGGAGTTAAGGTGATTTGCATTCTATTGTCTATTGTGGCTTGTGGGAATTAAGCCTATAATTATAGGTTGTGGAACTAGCAGCAGACAGGTTAATCACCTGCCTGCTTGTGTTGTAAATGAGTCTAGGAGGGTCTGGAGACCCTTTTGGTGTGAAAGGGATAGTTAACTCTATGCCTGTGTGCATTGTACTCGGCAGACGGACCGTCTACCAACCCTTTCATTATAAGATGTGTATTGAAGGTTGTTATGTTCTATTGTGTAAAGTCTTTTGAAGCCTAACAGACGTCAAAATAATGTGTATTGGGCCTTGTTATGTGTGGGTGGAGCTGGGCCATTGTTCATGTTAAACGAATGCAGTAGTAGATGTGTATAAAAGTTACAATGTTTTCTTCAATAAAGAGACTCGATCCTGGAAGATACAGAGTACGTCTCGTTCTTCCAGAAGGATTAATTCCTAGGGGAAGTGGTCGGCTGGCTGTGGAGGATCGACAGCGAATGTGTGTCCAGGAGAGGGAACATCTTAAACGGCGTTAACCCCCTTTCGTATTTGGGGTGCCGTTACATTGGTTGGCAGCAGTGGGATCTTCCCTCCAGTTCCTGGGACACTTCAAACCACCACAGTGAATGACCAGCTATGCAGCCTGCAGGAGAGCCACGCTGAAAGACTTACTTGAGAGCCGTGGAGGGACCGGTGGGACAAAGAACAAAGTCACCTTGATCAGGTAGCTAGCAGAGATGGATCAGAAGGATGGTGATGCAGGACCCCGGTCAGTTGAAGACTTGTTTCAGCAACGAGTTCAACAGCGGTTGGCATTATATGGTGCTAACCCATCAGAGGCCGCCATACAGGAAGCCATTAAAGGCATCCAGCTGCAGGATGCCCGACAAGAGAGAGAACGAGAGCGACAAAAGAGAGAACTAGAGCGGCAACATGAGCGGAAAATGGCGGAAATACGGCAATCGGAGACAACGCCTAAAGAACCAGCCGCCATGGAAGAGGAATTCGGAAGGAGGTTGCGAGAGATGCAGATACAGCATAGAGGACCAGTATCAGAGGAGGTCCTGCTGGAATGGTCGGATTCGATCTGCTGCAAACTCTGGAAGAAAGCGCTAGCTCTCGAGCAGCAACACCAGGGAAAGACTCTCCCCTCCATCTATGTAAGGTACTGGTCGCAGTATGAAGTACGAATGCCGTTATTGGGGGAACAACCAAAGCAGGAGTGGACAGCTGAGTTAAGCAGGCTGATCCGGGCAGAGATGCGGTTGGATGAGAGCTACAGAGCCCTCCGGTGGTATGTAGCCCAAGAGTGCCCATGGTCAGCGGATGACAGCCCCACGGAAGGCTTTGACTATGATGGCCTGGGATTGTTGTATTGGGGGCTGTCCAGTGACCCTGACTTTGGGAGTGATCGGGAGTGGCGTTTGGAGGAAATAATGGAGCACAGAGAGCGAAAACTGAATGTCTCGGAAGGGCACTGGGCAGAGGAAGATTTGGAATTTCTGGCCGTTCAGGAATGGGAGCTGGAGATCGCCTACAGACAGCTGCTAGAATCTGCTCAGCAGCAGGGTGGTGCTACCCTTGCCTGGGACTATCAGGAAATACCAGTTGACCACTCTGAAATCCTGGCTGAAGAATCAGCAGTGGAAAATCTGGAGACTGCCATCCCTAAAGCCGAAGTGGATGATGTGGAGTTCCAGGGAGCTAGGGCAGTTGGCTCATCTCCTCGGCCACAGATTACAGAAGGTATGGACTTAATGGACTGTTCAGAGGATGTTATGGATTATGCATCGCTCGCTCAAGTACTGGCAGCAGGACAGGGTACTGCAGACCCCTGCTCTACACCCGTGGCAGTTTTGGAGGCCCGAGGTGAGAAGGTGATGGTTCCCCCTTCCCAGTGGATTTCAGAGATGCAGGGAGGAGAAGCAGCCATTTTCCCTCCCCAACAGGTAGCCAGAGCAGATGGTGTGGAGTCCCCAGCAGAAGTGCTGGCAACAGGGCAGAGTGCTAGCAACCTCTGCCCAGCACCGGTAACAACTGTGGAGTTTCAGGGAGCTGGGGCAGTTGGCCCCTCTCTCCAGCAACAAGCTGCGGTAGTAAAGCTTTTACCCCCAGCCGAATCACTGGCAGCAGGGCAGAAGGCTACTGGCCTCTGCACACAATGGCAACTTGAGCTGATATCGGTGGATGGGACTGCGATCTCCACTCACAGCAACCCAGCAGAAGAGCTGGCAACAGAGCAGAGTGCGATGAGCCTCTGCTCTCAACTAACAGAAGAGGGAGTTCCTGTGGTATTGGATGGGACTTCAGTCCTCACTGACACAACCCCAGAAAATGGTGTGACACTGAGACAGGAGGATGTCAGCCTTACTTTGCAAGCACTGGGGGATTTTCACCTACCACAGTGGATGGGACTTCAGTCTCCACTTGTATACCCCAGGGATGCTGGGCAGTCGGCCCAGATCCCCAACAGCATGACGGACTGAGCCCAGTCACCCTGTCTTCTCTCCAGCGGCTGAAAGGACTCCAGGAAGAAGGGCCAGTCCAGGCCTCTCCCCAGCGGCGGGTATGTTCTCTAAGAGAGGCAGAGGTTGGCTGTGTAAGTAATACTCTGTTTGGAGCAATTTATTTGGGGTACTGTGTGGATACCGGCATTAGAAGAAGGGACCTATGGACTAACTTCGGAGTCAACCCGTCTGGGGTCCCCTCCTCTGTTAGTCTCCTGCCGAAAGGGGAGAGATGTAACGGGAAGGCCCGGGGAACTCAGAATCACTTAGAAAGTATGAGATACCCTTGCTTCAGCTCCCCCAATGCCTCTTATGTGTCAACCACCCTGTGTCTCTATTAGGGGCACAGGGTGAATGAAAACCCCAATATGGTCTATGATAGCCATATTCAATGCTGCACATACATTGTATCTAGATTGGATGTGTACTGTGAGGGGGGGGGGTTGTGTAATCATTGCTGTGAGGAGTTAAGGTGATTTGCATTCTATTGTCTATTGTGGCTTGTGGGAATTAAGCCTATAATTATAGGTTGTGGAACTAGCAGCAGACAGGTTAATCACCTGCCTGCTTGTGTTGTAAATGAGTCTAGGAGGGTCTGGAGACCCTTTTGGTGTGAAAGGGATAGTTAACTCTATGCCTGTGTGCATTGTACTCGGCAGACGGACCGTCTACCAACCCTTTCATTATAAGATGTGTATTGAAGGTCGTTATTTTCTATTTTGTAGTCTTTTGAAGCCTAACAGACGTCAAAATAATGTGTATTGGGCCTTGTTATGTGTGGGTGGAGCTGGGCCATTGTTCATGTTAAACGAATGCAGTAGTAGATGTGTATAAAAGTTACAATGTTTTCTTCAATAAAGAGACTCGATCCTGGAAGATACAGAGTACGTCTCGTTCTTCCAGAAGGATTAATTCCTAGGGGAAGTGGTCGGCTGGCTGTGGAGGATCGACAGCGAATGTGTGTCCAGGAGAGGGAACATCTTAAACGGCGTTAACCCCCTTTCGTATTTGGGGTGCCGTTACACCATCATTGGTGTCATTGGGCGACATCATTGGTGTCATTGAGAGGAATTGTGTCCCATCATTGGTGTCATTGGGAGTATACGTGCCCCATTGCTGTTGTCATTACGAGGAATTGTGTTCTTTTATTGGTGTCAGTGGGGGGCATTATCCCCCATTGTTGGTATCAGGTTATGAAATAGTGCCCCAAGGGCCTGATAAAAGGAAGCAAGGGGCCGCATCTGGCCCCCGGGCCACCGTTTGGAGACCACTGCTCTAGGGTATACTGGAGTCATGGAAACATCAATGTGTTGTCATTGTATTGTACCTGTATTTTACAAGGCTGTTTTTGTTAAAATTTTGGTTAAATCATGACAATACACCTGTAACTTCTTACTGTGCAGTAAACACCCGCATGTGTACTTGCATGAAACATATGCATACAGTTCTACCCGCAGGGCAGCATAATTATGGAATTACAGGCCTACGTGAGTGCTGGAGATTACACATGTGTATGTGCACAGCAAGGCGGCTTTGCAGCTCAGATACAGATCAGTGCGGTTTCCTGAAATGTTTGTATTTCATCACAATGTACATAGAAGGGAGATCTGTGGTGTATGGCAAACCCCTATGTCACCTGGAATTGTTATCTCGCACCATAAAACTCTCATGCTGGTGACTAAAGACTACAGATTGAGTCTAGCTAAACGAGGCCACAGACTGTACAGCCTTGGCCAAAAATTTTGAGAATGACACAAATATTAATTTTCAAAAAGTCTGCTGCCTCAGTTTTTATGATGGCAATTTGCATATACCCCAGTGTGTTGCGTTTTGTTAAAATATGATTTTATATATTAATCAGACATAAGAGACTTGCATTGACATCTGCACGTGAAATCGCACTGACCGGTGGCTTTGAAATCATGCTGAAGTAGTGCGATTTCAAAGCCGCATTTGGTGTGAACCGTGTCCTCTTTATTTATGTAAGTAAATTTGAAGGGTATAGCGCTACACTAACGTAATGTTTTTAGATAGAGTAGGGTAAATGAGCCTTGTCAACCTTGTCAACCTAGGGCAGAAAGTGTGTTACTGGCAGAATCACCAGTTGAAAATACAGGGAAACTAACACAGTTCCTATTGTGACACTAATACCCGAAACAATTTCTTTAGAAATGCATCAACCTATTAACATGCTGTCAGTCAGAATGTGACATTGCAATCTCAACCTAACTCTGCACAGGGATTTTCCAGCTCAGGGGAAAACAAAGCTAAATCAGATCGAGAGCGATCATCACTGGGGCAGGTTAACTCTGCAGTTAACCCTTTATGCCTCATGCACATTAGGTGTTTATTATTATTATTATTTAAGGTACTTATATAGCGCCGTCAATTTACGCAGCGCTTTTACATATACATTGTACATTCACATCGGTCCCTACCCTCAAGGAGCTTACAATCTAAGGTCCCTAACTCACATTCATATACTAGGGCCAATTTAGACAGAAGCCAATTAACCTACCAGCATGTCTTTTGGAGTGTGGGAAGAAACCGGAGTACCGGAGGAAACCCACGCAGGCACAAGGAGAACATGCAAACCCCAGGCAGGTAGTGTCGTGGTTGGGATTCGAACCAGTGATCCTTTTTACTGCTAGACGAGAGTGCTAACCACCACACCACTGTGCCGCCCTACACAATTGTGCAGCACCTAAATGCCCTGGTGCATGAGATTGTGGCATTTAGGTGCAGGTGGAAGGCACAGGTGCACTTCCAATCTCTCAGCCAGCAGCCTGTAAACCTCTATGAGTGGTACAAATATTCACAGCAGTATGCGCCCAGGGACGAATGCTTGGAACACAAGCAGTCTGTGTTTCAGACTTTCACTCCTGGGAGCACTCTGACCTAAATGTTAGTATCGCTCCGTGCACTGTCCAGCCGCAACAGCTGTCAGCCTCTCATAGAGGTTTACAGGCTGGCTGCGGCGGGGCTGGATGTGCACCTGTGCCTTCCACCTGCACCAAATGCCAGAGTCTCCTGCACTGGGGCTAGGGTTGCCACCTCATCTTTTTAATCACTTCCAACTCGGCCACTGCACATATACGGCCGGGTGGGTGCTTCCTCCTTCTGAGTGGACGTTCAGGAACGTCCCTCAGAAGGAGGGGGATCGCGCGCGTGTCCGTGCAGCAGCGCGATCCGGATGTGCTCGTGTCACCCGGACACAGCGCATCTATGATCGGCAGGAGGGCTCTGTGATTGGCCCTCCTGATCACATGACGGCTGTGTCCAATCACAGCCATCATGTGATGTAAATAGAGAGCCGGTTGCTAGGCGTTTGGCTCTCCTCTCCTCACACAGAAGTTGTTGGTGAGGAGAGGAGAGTGGATCTCTGCAGCCGGCCGTTTTTTTTACAGCTTTTTACACACTGATCACCGGCCCAGTGTCCCCACACATGTCCCCACACAGTGTATACACAGAAAGTCCCCAAAACACATGTCCCCAAAACACATGTCCCCACACAGTAAAAACACCTGTCCCCCACATATGTCTCAATAATCATCTGCACACATATGTCTGTGATCACCTGCGCACATCTGTACATGATCATCTGCGTACATCTGTCTGTGATCACACAAACCAATTATTATACACTTAACAGATTTTTTTTTACCAAAGACATGTAGCAGAATATATTTTGGCTTAAATTTATGACAAAATTAGATTTTTATTGGATTTCTTTTAAAATAGAAAGAAGAAAATATATATATATTTTTTTTTTTTTACTAATTTCCGCTCTTTTTTTTGCTTATATCGCAAAAAATAAAAAAAGGAATCGTGAATAAATACCACCAAAAGAAAGCTCTAATTGTGTGAACAAAATGCAAAAAATGTATTTGGGTACAGCGTAGCATGACCGTGCAATTGTCATTGAAAATGCGAGAGCGCTGAAAGCTGAAAATTGGTCTGGGAAGGAAGGGGTGAAAGTGCCCAGTATTGAAGTGGTTAAACCTGAACACATATAAATTACACAGGTTTTGTGGCTGATTAAGGTGGTAATTAAACT
The DNA here is from genome assembly GCA_029206835.1 of Rana muscosa. Classification (NCBI taxonomy): domain Eukaryota; kingdom Metazoa; phylum Chordata; class Amphibia; order Anura; family Ranidae; genus Rana; species Rana muscosa. The sequence continues at coordinate 49,347,691 of CM055128.1, forward strand.
CACTTGGTGCCTTATCTGCATTAAATTAGCCTCAGAATCTGTGTAATTCATATGTGTTCAGGTTTAAAGGGATGAGGTGGCAACCCTAACAGGGGCTAAACACCCCATGTGAATGAGGCCTTACACACAAACAGTAGCTGCCACTACATTTATTAACAGAAACATGCACCATTCAAAGCATCTACTGTTGCAATTCCTACCTCTTGTCTGTGTCACCCACTGCCATGCGCAGGCTGGGATATTATAGAATTTACAATATGGTGGCAGGATGCAATATGGTCGTTAATTTTGGGTTAGAACATTTAGAGATTCAGCTTACCAATTTTAAAATGTTTGTAGCGCACCCCCTACAGAGACGCAGATGAACTGCGCAGCCAGGCACACCACATTTTCACAGGCACTGCAGAGACAGAATAGTCTGTGACTTTGTTTTTTTGTGGTTTATTGAGGGTTAATAACTTGGATGGGGATGGGAGGTTATAGGACGCCCACTTGACTTCAACAACAAAACTCAAACGACAACTTCAGGGATATCTTACTATACACAGTCTATAGGCAGTCTCCTTGACACTCCTCCTGCACTTCACTGCTTGTAGACTCCAGCTGGATCATTGTAAGTGGATCTGACAGGCACAGTCAGATTTAGCAATGGCCCTTTGCAGGCAGGAACACTAAGCCCCTTGTTGTGTAGTAGAATACAGTGATCAGCGTGTACTTTCCCTCTTGTGGCTGCTGGTCCCAGCACCATCTCTTCAGGCACTGCCAACCCACCTTGCTGCAGCTGCCACTTTCACTAGCCCTCCAGGCTAACCTTCCTCCACAGTCTTCCAGACTGACACTCACCAGCCCACCTGGCTGACTCTGCAGGAGATCTCCCAGGGAATGGATGAAGACTTGGCACACCGCTGAACTGGCTACATGTGGCAGTCCACCCCCTTGTAACTCCCCAGTAATGCTACTCTACTCTCACTTGCCCCTGTGCCTCCAGGAAGGGCTTCCTACGTGTGTTGCGGCAAGATCCAGCACACAAGCCCCTGCCCCAGGTCACCGCCCCCCCCCCCAGACTAGGGGGCACCTTTGAGGGCCACTGACAACCTCGACAGCACTATATCTCCATCTTCCACCAGACTGCCCCTGCTGGCATGGCTCATGCCTATTTATAAGGTAAGCCTTGCCCCCTGCCAGCCTTTTACTGGGGATTGGCTGAGGCTAAATATTCTCCTAACCTCCGCCCACCAGCTCAAGATGTTTTTACAACCTTCTAAACAAGGGGAAGGCACCAGAGGAGCTGTCAGGAAGAGTCATCCAGCCCTGCCCCACTGAACCCTGACCCAGATTCACAGTTCAGGCTTAGCCCTGAGCTAACTTTATGTACCTACACTAACAAACCTACACTAATAACTAGCACACACTAGAGAGTGCTACATATTGTTTTAACAAAATTAAAAGACATGCAGTGCAAGAAAATAATTTAGAGGTTCTTGCTCCACATACTGTGCCACCACCACACTGGATACTGGAATGTGGGTGCCCCTTGTGCCCACTGGGATCTATAAATAAAGCCTTGCCGGTTCGTATGCGCTCCCATTTAGAACTACAGCCTTACATGCAGCCTTTCCCAGTGCTGCATGCACAGGGAGAGCAAGAGGGACACCAAGTCAAAGCCATGCTGACTCAGAAGCCGCTGTCATTTACAGCTGTGTAGTTGGCAGCAAGATACAGAGCTCTGCATGGGGCAATTCTATTAGATACGATTGTATAAGATTATCTTGGGTAATGTTCTCATTGTGGCATTCCAGACAGGATGTGATTAATTTCCAACCATAGATTAAGCTAGCCAAAGTTATGCTTTTCTACCATGTGTTGTGCCATGTCTGGCATTAGTGAAGAGATATTTTAGTAACAATTAAAGTTATATGGACATTGAGATAGTGGCCATTTTATTCATCTGTTTTAAATTAAAGTACAGGAATAACTGACATGATCTCCAGTAGTTTTACTGTATTATACAAGATTATTTACCCTGGTAACCCAGAAAAACACGAAGGTTACATTACACTGTATGAGATAACGCTTGTTTTAAAAAAAAAAACTCTGGTTTAGTTTAACACTGGCATACTGGTTGTAGTTCCTACACATTTCAATGGAAATATAAAACAATAACCCTTACAAAACGATTCTCTGTAACTAATAGAAAAAGCACATTTTTTCTCTCGTTAGTTTAGCAAGGTCACAGGCCTCCTTCAGTCTAATGAGAACCTCCAGGGCCAAAGTCAGCTGACATTCTTTCATAGTGGGTGCAAGGTAGCTAAAGTTATTGGGCGCCAGACACGTCTTGAATGCAAAAGAGAGTTTATTTCTCTTAACAAACTTTTTGGGGGAAAGAAGGTTAGGGCCAGGACACCCTTAGGTAGTTGTAAGTTCAATTGGCAGACTCTGAGAAATCAACAGGAGGACAGCTATGCAGGGAAAGGCATCCAGCATGACGACACATCTGCATGCGTCTCCTATGGCAACAGTCTTTTTTTGATTTATTTTTTTAACAATAGTTTTTATTTTAAGTTTTCAGATGTTACATAGTAAAACAGTAGTACAAAATATATAAACAGTTTTGTAGCGGTATTAGCAACACCCCTCTTTAAGGCAATCATATACTTTTTGCGATACTGTGCTGACATAGTACCATCTGGGTTGCAATATGTATTATTAGTACAACTACAAACAAGTTCATCCAGTGGAGTCCTATGGCAACAGTCTTTAACAGTTCCTAACACAAAGCGTAACAGTTTTTCCACTTCCACTACAATCACTCTTTGTAGTTTTTCAGCCCACTGAGCTCCCAGTCTCTCACTAGACTTAATGATCCACTGCCACTGAATCCCCTGAGCTCCTCCAATCTTCACTGTAGTATCTTCCTCAAGCGTCACTTCCGCCTCTCTGCTGGGTCCTTAGCTTGACACTCAAGATACTCCTCAAGCTTCACCCCACTGGCCTGCTCGGTCTCTGGCTTGACACACAAGGCTGCTCTTCAAGCGTCACCTTCGCTGGCTGGGTCCCTGGCTTGATACTCACTGAAGTTTCCAGATTCTTCACTGTCCCCAGTATAGTTTGGACTATAACTTTTGCGCAAACCAATCAATATACGCTTATTGGGATTTTTTTTACCAAAAAATTTGTAGCAGAATACATATTGGCCTAAACTGATGAAGAAATTAGATTTTTTACATTTTTTGTTATTGGATATGTTTTATAGCAGAAAGTAAAAAATATATATATATATTTTTCAAAATTGTCAGTATTTTTTTGTTTATATTGCAAAAAATAAAAACTGGTGTTCAAATACCAACAAAAGAAAGTTCTATTTGTGGGGAAAAAGGACAACGCTTTTTATTTGGGTACAGCTCCGTACGACTGCGCATATGTCAGTTAAAGTAACACAGTGCCGTATCGCAAAAATGGCCTGGTCACGAAGAGGGGTAAATCTTCCAGAGACCAAGTGGTTAAATAAAACTGTGGGTTCACCCCTGCTCTCTAAAGTGGCTTCAGATCCGTACAACAGGCTTCCTCAGGCATGCAAAATGTCTTTGTATGCCTACGCCTTAAGATTTCCCTTCACTGGAACTAAGGGGCCAAGCCCAACCCCTGAAAAACAACCCCACACCATAATCCCCCCTCCACCAAATGATTTGAAGGGGGTGGCCCAATTCTTTTGGCAATATAGTGTGGAAGAGCGAGTTTGGGGTGGAGGTACTTGACTGGCCTGCACCTCAATTTGATAGAACAACTTTGGGATGAATTAGAGCGGAGACTGTGAGCCAGGCATACTTGTCCACATCAGTGCCTGACCTCACAAATGCGCTTCTGGAAGAACGGTCAAACATTCCCATAGACACTCCTAAACCTTGTGGACTGCCTTCCCAGAAGAGTTGAAGCTGTTATAACTGCAAAGAGTGGGTCAACTCAATATTGAACCCTACAGACTTAGGGCCCTTTCACACGGGCGGACCGTATGTCCACTTTTTCATCCATCCGTTTACGGATGAAAAAGGGACATGCATGTATCCCTATGGGACAGCGGGTGTCAGCACATGAACATCCGCTGACAACCGATATCATCCGTCTTTGCTATGGTCCGATTCTGCAGACGGAGGAAAATCCTATTTTACCATCCGTCTGCAGAGCGGATCGGATGAATACGGACAGACGGTCCGTGTTCATCCGATCCCCCCATAGAGGAGAGCGGAGATCTGACAGGGCGGTCCCTGCACAGTGTGCAGGGACCGCCATGTCATCTGCCAGCTCAGCGGGGATCAACGGAGCGATCCCAGCTGAGCAAGCAGATGTTCACGGGGCGGATCATTATGGGATCCGCCCGTGTGAAAGGGCCCTAAGACTGGGATGCCATTAAAGTTCATGTGCGTGTAAAGGCAGGTGTCCCAATACTTTTGGCAATATAGCGTATTTGAGCCCAGCCTTAATCTCACATGACCAGAGTTGGGAAGATGTAGGTTTCTTCAGGAGGTCTGAACTGTGAGTACAACTCAACTCAGCCCCAGAGCATCCCCCTCCCACCCAAAGCCTCCTAGAGCCCCACAGCTATCCTACCTACCTTGGAGGTAGTTATCTCCCCTCCTTTACCTGGGGCCCCTTAATTCGATGCACCCCACACAACCCCTTCACCCCAGCCTCTGAGCTCCTCTTGTCTCCTTCATCCTACTGAAACAGATGCCAAAGCAGTTCTCCTTGGATTGACACAACCGATCATTTGCATTTATTACTGAAGCTGATGCACTGGCAACATTTTTGGCAGTATTTCAGCATGTGTTTTGGCACAGCGCGCTGCTATTAACCTTACCCCTGCTCCACCCTCATTCTTAGGCCCACTGATTTACAAAAGTTCAGAGGTACATTTGAAAGGGATAAGAAAATCCAAAACTTTGAGCTATCATTAGAACACAAATTGAGAGAAACATTTCCAATGGGGACACCGGTTCCACTATCAATTTACCTGATTTTATAGACATTTCTTCCCGCTTCCTGTTGCGTCTACAACACAGAATTTAAAGGGAAAAACTGAAAGTGGTTCAAACTATTCTGAAATGAAAAAGAAAACATGTTGGCTTTAGAAATGCTTTAATGATTTTTTAAAGAAGGAACCAGATTAACGTAAATAGTGCATTATATTTGGCTGATGTTCATCTTGCAGCTAATAGAATCCATTTCTCAGTATGAAAGGTATGTTTTGTTCAATGGGATTAAAAACACCTTGTTCTGGCAGACTTGCAGCCTTTTGTGTTGTCCATTGTAATCCATATTCCATCGAGTATAATGGTAACAATGAGGATATGAAGTTGTCTCTAAGAGAATGTTTTATATATTAGATGACATTGTTAGAAATATGCAAATTCTGCTTTGAAGGGGTCAAGAGCCATATTCAGTCTGTACCCCTCTAATTCATTACACCATTTCTCATTAAATATACAGGGCTGCAATTTATTACATAGATTACAGAGATCTCCAATACTGTAATAAAATGTCACTAACAACAAGAATTCTTACCGAAGAGTAGCATTGTCAAGCATAATACTACTTCTATTGCCAATGCATAAGCCCTAATAAGAAACTACAGGCTTGCAACATAGATGCCAAATATATCTGACATAAGAATGGTTTAATAGGATAGAAGACATCAAGACAATGGAAATTCTGACAAGCTCCTTGAAAGGCACATATGACAAATTTCATAAGACACGTTTTTTTTTGGACTGCTTACTTAAAACACATCATAGCCAATTAATATACCAGATTAGACTAATACCTCCTGGACTTTATTTACCGATCACCGACTCGCTTCCGGGGCCATGTGACAGTATATGAGTAGTGATGAGCCGAACACCCCCGGGTTCGGTTCGCACCAGAACCCGCGAACGGACCGAAAGTTCGTACGAACATTAGAACCCTATTAAATACAATGGATGCGAACGTTCGAATTCTAAAGTGCTAATTATAACAACTATTATGCATGTTATTGTCCTAAAAAGGGTTTGGGAACCCAGGTTCTGCACCAGGGGACATGTATCAATGCAAAAAGAAGTTTTAAAAACGGTCGTTTTTCGGGAGCAGTCATTTTAATGATGCATAAAGTGAAAAAAAAAAAGTCAAATATTCCTTTAAATATCGTACCTGGGGGGTGTCTAAAGTATGCCTGTGAAGTGCCACGTGTTTCCCGTGTTTAGAACTGTCCCTGCACAAAATGACACTTCTAAAGGAAAAAAAAGCCATTTAAAACTGCTTGCGGCTTTAATGTAATGTCTGGTCCCGGTAATATGGATGAAAATCTTTAAGAAAAATGGCATAGCTACCCCATGACCCCCCCCCTACCCCAGCCCATTACCAGCCCCTTTGGGTCTTGTATGGATATTAAGGGGAACCCCGCACATAAAATAAAAAAGGCCCTATATACTCTGAACAGCCGTATACAGGCGGTGCATACAAGACAGGGACTGTAGGTTTGTTCTTATGTAGAATCTGTTTGTAATTTTGAACAGGTACATTGTTGAAGTGTAGCTCCAGCCCAAAAATCTATTTTTAAACTTTTTGGAAAACATAGGTAAGGGTTATCACCCCTGTAACATTTGTTTTGCTGTCTGTGCCCCTGTTCAGAACATTTCACCTCACTTTCCGTCCCAATGACAACTGTTTTTGAAATGTGGTGTTTTTCTTGAAACAAGGATTGCTGATAAAGCATCAGTACAGAGGAGACACCTTTCTCCCATATTTATTCTTACAGGAGAGAATTTTCCTTCCTAGTGGTAGATTTTCTCTCACTTCCTGTTGTCTTCTTGCGTTTGCAAGTAGGAGTCGTTTGTAAGTTGGATGTTTGAAAGTAGGGACCTGCCGTATATACTCTGCAGAAATAGGCCCCTTAGTTGTTGGTGTTGGCACAACACTGTAAGCACTCACAGTTACTCTTGGTTGGTGCTGGAACGCCCTGCTGTCAACTATTATATCAGGAATTTTAATTACATATAATTGTTGAACAGTGGTAGTAAAAATTGGGCCTTTGATGGTGGTGCTGGTGCCACAACACTGTAAGCCCTGACAGTTACTCTTGGTGGGTGCAGCAATGGGCCCTGCTGTGAATTATTAGATCAAGAATTGTAATTGCATGCCCCTGTTGAACAGGGGCTGAAAAATTGGGCCTTTCGTGGTGGTGGTGGTGGTGGTGGTGTTGCCACAACACTGTAAGCCCTCAGAGTTACTCTTGGTGGGTGCAGGAATGGGCCCTGCTGTGAATTATTAGATCAAGAATTGTAATTACATGCCCCTTTTGAACAGGGGCTGAAAAATTGGGCCTTTCGTGGTGGTGGTGGTGGTGGTGGCGTTGCCACAACACTGTAAGCCCTCAGAGTTACTCTTGGTGGGTGCAGCAATGGGCCCTGCTGTGAATTATTAGATCAAGAATTGTAATTGCATGCTCCTGTTGAACAGGGGCTGAAAAATTGGGCCTTAGGCACTGGTGGCACAACACTACAACCCCTCACAGATACGTTACTTGGAGCACAGCAATGAGCCCTGTTGCAAAGTATTGCTTCAAAAATTGTAATGACACGCCCCTGTTAAACAGGGGCTGAAAAATTGGGCCTTAGGCACTGGTGCCACAACACTCCAACCCCTCACAGATACTGTACTTGGAGCACAGCAATGAGCCCTATGGCAAATTATTGCTAAAAAAATTGTAATTACACGCCCCTGTAAAACAGGGGCTGAAAAATTGGGCCTTAGCCACTGGTGGCGGCACCCATAAACAAAAATGATCTTCCAAGCTATCATCATCAATCGTATCATTGAGGACTCGGAGGAGGAGGATAGCCAGTCAACATAACAGCACAGGCACTCAGCATCAGCATCAGTCTTGAAGGGATGTGACATGTTAAAATCAATTAGTCTGTTATATCAGCATCAGGTGTGTGGTAGCTGGTGGTGATCCAAGACTGGTTCATCTTGATGAAAGTCAGTCGATCAACCGAGTCGGTGGACAGGCGCACCCTGTGATCCGTGACAAATCCTCCAGCAGCACTGAATGTGCGTTCCGAAAGAACGCTGGATGCAGGACAGGCCAGTAGCTCAATTGCATACTGTGCAAGCTCTGGCCAGTGATCCATCCTCAAGACCCAGTAAGCCAGAGGATTTTCGGTGGGGAAGGTGTCCAAGTCCAAGTCTGACCTTGCCCCTAGATATTCCTGCACCATGTTTATCAGACGCTGGTTGCTGGAACCGATCATACTTTGGGGCTGCGGACTAAAGAATTGTCTGAACGCATCGGTCAGACGGCCACCTTCCCCACCGCTCCTTCTTTGACTGGCCGAAGCCTCAGCAACTCGTTGTCCAGGACCAGGAGTTTGTAACCTCCCAGTCTCTGGGAACGCGTTGCACAGACCTATCTGCAAGGCCTCCCGGAGTTGTCTCATCCTCTGCTCCCTCTGCGAAGGTAACATAAGGTCCGCAACCTTACCCTTGTACCGTGGATCAAGGAGAGTGGCCAGCCAGTAATGGTCCCTCTCCTTGATCTGAAGAATACGAGGATCCTTCCGCAGACTTTGCAGGATCAGGGAGGCCATGCAGCATAGGTTTGCTGAGGCATTCGCTCCGGAGTCCTCTGGGTCACTAAGGACGACATGATCCGCAGCCACCTCCTCCCAGCCACGTACAAGTCCACTGGTTTCTTGGGACTGTAAATCATCCCTAAAAGACTGCTGCTGATGATGCTGAGTGCCAGCCTCCACCTCCATGCTGACACAATCCTCCTCCTCCTCCTCCTCCTCCTCCTCCTCTTCCTCTTCCTGTGCGATGGGTGGGACAGAAGGAACACTGTCTGGGTAAAGGGGGCCTTGAGAGGCAAGGAAGTCCTCCTCTTCCTGCCTCTGTTCTGCCTCAAGTGCCCTGTCCATTATTCCACGCAGCGTGTGCTCCAACAGGTGGACAAGAGGTACAGTGTCACTGATGCATGCACTGTCACTGCTCACCATCCTCGTGGCCTCCTCAAATGGTGCCAGGACAGTGCATGCATCCCTGATCATGCCCCACTGGCGTGGAGAAAAAAAACCAAGCTCCCCTGACCCTGTCCTGGTGCCGTAGTCGCACAGGTACTCATTGATGGCCCTCTGCTGCGTGTGCAGCCGCTGCAGCATGGGCAACGTTGAGTTCCACCTGGTGGGCATGTCACATATAAGGCGGTTCTTGGGCAGGTTCAACTCCTTTTGCAGCTCAGCCAGGCGAGCACTGGCATTATAAGATCTGCGGAAATGCACACAGACTTTCCTGGCCTGCCTCAGGACATCCTGTAAGCCCGGGTACCTGCCCAAGAACCGCTGCACCACCAGGTTAAGGACGTGAGCCACACAGGGCACATGGGTCAGTTGTCCCTGTCGGAGGGCGGAGAGGAGGTTGGTGCCATTGTCGCAAACCACCATTCCTGGCTTAAGCTGGCGTGGTGTCAACCACCTCTCGGCCTGGCCCTGCAGAGCAGACAGGACCTCTGCCCCAGTGTGGCTTCTGTCCCCCAAACACACCAGCGCAAGCACGGCATGGCATCTTTTTGCCTGCGTACTTGCGTAGCCCCGTGAACGGCTACGGAGCACCGCTGGTTCATAGGACAAACCACAGGAAGAGGCCATGGAGGAAGAAGAAGAGGAGGGGGTGGAGGAGAGAGGTGTGTCACAACCAGTAGTAGCATTTTGGAGGCGTGGCGGTGGAACAACCTCCAACACTACTGCACCTTGTCCTGCATCCTTCCCAGCTGCCAAAAGAGTGACCCAATGGGCCGTGAAAGAAAGGTAACGTCCCTGTCCATGCCTGCTGGACCATGAGTCAGCGGTAATATGCACCTTACCGCTGACCGCCCTGTCCAGCGAGGCCAAGACATTGCCTTCCACATGCCGGTAGAGAGCCGGAATAGCCTTCCGTGAGAAAAAGTGGCGTTTGGGAACCTGCCACTGAGGAACCGCACATTGCACAAACTCACGGAAGGGGGCCGAGTCTACCAACTGAAAAGGCAGCAGTTGAAGCGCTAGCAATTTAGCCAAGCTAGCATTCAACCGCTGGGCATGTGGATGGCTGGGAGTGAACTTCTTTCGACGGTCCAGCAGCTGGGGCAGGGAAATTTGCCTGCTAGAATCGGACGTCGGTGTACTGCTAGCAGAGTGGCCGCAAGTACTTGGCTGTGACACACCTAATTCTACACCTTCATTCCTCTCAGTGCATGTTTCAGAGAGGACTGAAGTTATAGTGGGGTTGGATATCCCAGCTGATGCGGTGCAAGGAGAGGTCCGCTTTGTTCTTTGGTGTGGGTCTTTGAGGTAGGCTTGCCAACGAGCTGCATGACAGGTCAACATATGTCTGGTCAGGCATGTGGTACCCAAGCGGCTGATGTTTTGGCCACGCGATATACGCTTGAGACATATGTTGCAAACAGCAGCTGTGCGATCTGATGCACTAGCCTCAAAAAAGGCCCACACCAAGGAACTTTTTGAATGACGGGCAGAGGCAGCGCCCTGCACAGGCGGAGCTCTGCGGTGTGATTCCGTCGGTGTACTGCCCTTACGCTGGCCACCAAAGGGCATCCTGCCTCGTTGGAGATGTGCCTCCTCCTCATCCTCCTCCTCCTCCTCTCTCCTATTAGGCACCCACGTGGAGTCAGTGACCTCATCATCCCCTCCCTCCTCATCACTGGAGCCAATCTGGCAGTATGCTGCAGCTGCTGGAACATGACTGCCAGATTGGTGTCCTTCTTGAGCATCCCCTCTGTCTGCTCTCACGCTACTGCCTTCCTGTAGCTGGGTTTCATCATCAGACCCTTCGAAACGCTGGGCATCCTCCTGGAGCATGTACCCAACACTGTGCTCAAACAGTTCGGGGGACTCCTCAGGAGGAGGACATGGTGGGTCTAGGGAAGGAGTGACTGATGATGAGTCTGACATTGATACCAGGGAAGAGGACGCTTTGGCAGCTGCTTTGCCAGTACCCTGAGCCTGGGTGAGAGAGGATGAGGAGGAGGAGGAGGGCTTGGTCATCCACTCTACCAAGTCTTCGGCATGATGTGGCTCAACATGTCCAGCTGCCGAAAAGAAGGACAAGCGTGTCCCATGGCCATGTGCTGATGACAATGCACCGCGTCCACGACCAGCACTGTTGCCCCCAGACACAGAGCCTGCTTGCCCTCTTTTATTGCCTCCTGACTGTCTGCCTCTCCTTGTTTGCCTTCCAGACATTCTAATAGATGGCCTGCAGGGAGATGGGAAAAAAGCAATAAGGGCTACCTTCAGGTGTCCTTCTCTGTCCCTTTACTTAAGGATTTCTAAATATGGTTGAGGATTATTGCTTTTGCACAGAATAGCACAACGACAATTTCCCTGACTGTCCAAAAAACAAGGATTTCAAAGATGGTTGATGAGGAATGCTTTGGCACACTATAGCACAAGGAGAATTCCCCTCACTTTCCTTCTTTGTCCCTAGAAACAAGGACTGGCACAGTGAAAGAAACTGACACTCTCCCTACCTACAGTTTTCTGTCCCTAGAAATTTTTTTTTTTTAAAGCACACTATAGCACAAGGAGAATTCCCCTCACTTTCCTTCTTTGTCCCTAGAAACAAGGACTGGCACAGTGAAAGAAACTGACACTCTCCCTACCTACAGTTTTCTGTCCCTAGAAAAAATGTTTTTTTAAAGCACACTATAGCACAAGGAGAAATCCCCTCACTTTCCTTCTTTGTCCCTAGAAACAAGGACTGGCACAGTGAAAGAAACTGACACTCTCCCTACCTACAGTTTTCTGTCCCTAGAAAAAATGTTTTTTTAAAGCACACTATAGCACAAGGAGAAATCCCCTCACTTTCCTTCTTTGTCCCTAGAAACAAGGACTGGCACAGTGAAAGAAACTGACACTCTCCCTACCTACAGTTTTCTGTCCCTAGAAAAAATGTTTTTTTAAAGCACACTATAGCACAAGGAGAAATCCCCTCACTTTCCTTCTTTGTCCCTAGAAACAAGGACTGGCACAGTGAAAGAAACTGACACTCTCCCTACCTACAGTTTTCTGTCCCTAGAAAAAATGTTTTTTTAAAGCACACTATAGCACAAGGAGAAATCCCCTCACTTTCCTTCTTTGTCCCTAGAAACAAGGACTGGCACAGTGAAAGAAACTGACACTCTCCCTACCTACAGTTTTCTGTCCCTAGAAAAAATGTTTTTTTAAAGCACACTATAGCACAAGGAGAATTCCCCTCACTTTCCTTCTTTGTCCCTAGAAACAAGGACTGGCACAGTGAAAGAAACTGACACTCTCCCTACCTACAGTTTTCTGTCCCTAGAAAAAATGTTTTTTTAAAGCACACTATAGCACAAGGAGAAATCCCCTCACTTTCCTTCTTTGTCCCTAGAAACAAGGACTGGCACAGTGAAAGAAACTGACACTCTCCCTACCTACAGTTTTCTGTCCCTAGAAAAAATGTTTTTTTAAAGCACACTATAGCACAAGGAGAATTCCCCTCACTTTCCTTCTTTGTCCCTAGAAACAAGGACTGGCACAGTGAAAGAAACTGACACTCTCCCTACCTACAGTTTTCTGTCCCTAGAAAAAATGTTTTTTTAAAGCACACTATAGCACAAGGAGAAATCCCCTCACTTTCCTTCTTTGTCCCTAGAAACAAGGACTCGCACAGTAAAACACACTGACACTCTCCCTACCTATCCTTCTCTTTCCCTAAACTAAAGGAATCCAGGTTAAGCAAGAAAGAAATAAATGTCACTGTCCCTGCCTATGCTTGTCTTTCCCTGCTCCGGAACACACTACACTAGGCCGCCGTGCTGGCGGCCTTTTATAGTGTGGGGCGTGTACTAAACACCCTCAGCAATAATTGGCCACAGGCATCCTGCCTGTGGCCAATCATTGCTCTCCTCGCTGCCGGCGCTGTGATTGGCCAAGCATGCGGGGTCACAGTGCATGCTTGGCCAATCACAGCGCCTGGATGACACTGCGATGGCGTAGTGCATTGTGGGCCGTTCGCGTCACTCGAATTTGGCGCGAACGGCCCAAATCGTTCGATCTTCGTCGAACGATCGAACAGCCGATGTTCGAGTCGAACGTATGTTCGACTCGAACACGAAGCTCATCCCTATATATGAGACAGGAACGTATGTCCTCCCCCTCGCCTCTGGTTTTCCTTTACCCCTGGTTATCTATTTCTGCTAAGACTTACCCTTTTGGCCTACTATATAAGTCTAACATTCAATGAGGCATTCTTAACTTTTGTGCCTCTTAGGTCAAATCAATGCAACTGGGAGTTGACTATAAGCGATAATGACATTTATACCATGCACTCAGGATAACGCTCATTTAACACTATATGGATAAATAGGACACCTGATCCATTCTACACTCTTTAACTCACATCTTCAATCTCTCCATCTCTTTTGGCATCTTCCCCCAACTCAATAAAACATGCACTAGTCACCCCCATCCGTAAAAAGCCCTTACTGGACCCCACAAATCTTAACAATCTATGCCTTATCTCCTTACTCCCCTGTTCCTCCAAACTCCTTGGTCTACAACCGACTGAGCAACCATCTGACTGGGAAGAAACTTTTTGATCCCCTTCAGTCTGGATTTTGCCCTCAACACTTCACAGAAACTGCTCTCATTAAACTCACAAACGATCTACTACAGGCTAAAACCAATAGACACTATTCTGTACTCCTACTCCTGGGCCCTTCTGCTGCTTTTGTTATGGTGGACAACCCCCTCCACCTCAAAAAACTCTACTCTTTTGGTCTCTGTGACTGTACACTTTGCTGGTTCTCATCCTACCTATCCCACCGCACTTTCAGTGTCACTTACAATTTTACTCCCTCTTCTCCTCCTTTTTTTCTCCGTCGGTGTTCGCCAAGGTTCAGTTCTGGGACCTATCCTATTCTCAATCTACATCTCCTCCCTGGGTCACTTGATTGCCTCCCATGGCTTTCAATACCATTTCTTTGCTGATGATACCCTATCAGAAACCATGAATCAGACTGAGACAGAAGTACACTTAAATAACACTACTTTAATAATAAAAGTAAATAGAACAACCGTAGTCAAAACATAGCCAAAGTTCGGTAACCGGAACAGATAGTCAGACAAGCCAGAAAGTCAGGAAGCCAGGAATCAGCGTAGTTGAACAGCAAGTAGGATCTGGAGCCAGAAGGAATGTCAGCCAAGCAAGTCTTTAACAGGTAATGCAGGAGAAAGTCTCTGTGATGTCGACCAGGCCAAGGCAGAGATCATCTGGGCTGGACGGCTTAAGTAAACAGGAATGACGAGCAGGAAATCATCAACAGGTGAGTAACTGTGGAGAGATAGGAGCTGGCAATTAACTGACAGCTGAGCGGCCAGCTCAGAGAAGGAATGGCTGAGCCCAGCCTTGACAGGCACAAATCTATCTCTCTACCCCTCAGCTCACTCCATCAGTCTCCTCACGCATCACTAATTTACTAACAGACATATCAGTCTGAATGTCACACCACTTTCTCAAACTCAATCTATCCAAAACAAAGCTCATAATATTTCCTCCCCCATATGCCACTTCCCCTGATTTCTCTGTCAAAATGAACAGCACAACTATCAACCCGTCCCAGCACGCCAAGGTTCTAGGTGTAATCCTGGACTCTGGACTATCCTTTTGGCCCCACATCCATTCACTGTCCATAGCCTGCTGCCTCATCCTCCGCAACATATCCAACATATGCCCCTTCCTAATGGTCCTTACACACAATCTGAAAATCGTACTAAAAATAACGCTTTTCGAAGAGATCGTACGACAATCTGATCGTTAGTACAGAGCTTTCGGTAGCCGATTATGACAGTTCATCCAATAGTATCCGATGGTGCAAGCACGAAAATTTTCGTTATACGATTTTCGTTTAATCAGTACAGTTGTCGTCTGAAAATACAAATACAATACACATTACATCACTTGCAAATTTGTATTCTGTCAAACAAGAATTTTAGTAACCTACTCAATTTCTACTTGTGTCTAGCAAGCAAAAAAAGTCGGACGATCTGTCCTCCCATTTTCGGATCCTGTGTACAGAGCATAACCAAAGACACCGTAAAGCTCCAAATCCACTCCCTGGTTATCTCTCGCCTCAACTACTGCAACTCCCTTCTCACTGGCTTACCCTTACATAGTCTGTTCCCTTTTAGTCCATCATGAATGTTGCTGCCAGGCTCATCCACATTACAAACCGCTCAGTGTCTGCTGCTACTCTCTGTCAATCTCTCCACTGGCTTCCGCTCACGTAACTAATTAAATTCGAGATACAACTTACAAAACCATCCACAACTCTGCCCCCAGCTACATCATTAACCTAGTCTCAAAATACCAACCAAATCCAAGCCTCTTCATGGGACAGCAGGCAGGACCTTAAAACCTCTATAATTAAAATAAATCAACATACCAAGTATTGGATAAATAAGGCCGTGGCTGCTTTATTATTGGATTTCAATAAAATTATGAACTTCAATAAATAAATTAACTTTAAACCGCTTAGCCACTACGGCTCAAGCTTATATAATATTTAAAACTTCAAATTATCCATACAATAAAAACTAAATATATTCAAAACATCTGTCCACCTATGTAATTAATAACAAAGGTGACCTTACCACATAATAAGCAACCACGACAATTAATTTCTATATAAGGGGCGGGTGGGTAGGGGAACACCACAGATCCTGTCTTCTGAGGCGACTGATTTATAAAACGGAACCCCCTTTATATAGCCCTAATAAGAACCTGATTAGACCGGTACTGACTAGCCCAGTACCACTTTAGCCCTAAAAAACCCGGGAAACAGCACGAGCCTACTGCGTGATCACCAGGTGATCAGCTAAAGCCCGGGAAAGTCGTTTTAACTTTCCCTATGCCATATGAAAACCCCCCAGCTGTTCCCTCTGGTAATCCTATCATGACTATTTAACCACTTCAGATCCGCGCTATAGCCGAAAGACGGCTGCAGCGCGGACCTTAACTGCCGAGTGGACGTCCCCAGGACGTCTTTGTATTTACACTCTCCCTGCGCGCTCCCGAGAGCGCGCATCGGGGAAAATCTGTGTTGGCCGTGTCCCTTGGACACAGCCAATCACAGATCGTGCTGAATGGCCAATCACAGAGGCCATTCAGCACTCGATCTCACTGCCCAATGAGAGATGATCTCAAATGTAAACATATGAGATCATCTCTCATTGCCGGCTTTCTCTCCTCACACAGAGACCGCGTGTGAGGAGAGAGAGAGATCTGTGCTGCTGTCAGTGAGTTTATTACAATATTACAATCAAAGTAAAGTGAAGTAAAAAAAACAGTGCCCTCTGCCAGTCCCATATCTGCCAGTGCCCTCTGCCATTACCATATCTGCCAGTGCCCTCTGCCAGTGCCATCTGCCCGTGCCATCTGCCCGTGCCATCTGCCAGTGCCATCTGCCAGTGCCATCTGCCAGAACCATCTGCCAGTGCCATCTGCCAGTGCCATCTGCCCGTGCCATCTGCCAGTGCCATCTGCAAGTGCCATCTGCCCGTGCCATCTGCCCGTGCCATCTGCCAGTGCCATCTGCCATTAGTGCCACGTATAAGTGCCACGTATCAGTGTCATCAGTGCCACGTATCAGTGCCACGTGTCGTCAGTGCCAACAATGGCTAGAAGATTATTTTCAGCCGAGGAGGCATACAATATTCTTGCGGCCGACGAGAGCAACAGGGAGCTCTCCGATTCGGATTCCTCCGCAAGTTCAGACTATGAGCCTGACTATGAGTCTGACGTGGACTACGAGCCTGTCCTAAGCAGTGGAGCACTGACAGCCTCAGAAGAGGAGGAGGAGGAGGAGGAGGAGGGCCCGCCCGCCAGACGAAGGCGTTCTGCTGAGCAGGCAGTGCCATCCACCAGCACCGCAGTGCCATCCACCAGCACTGCAGTGCCATCCACCAGGCAAGCAAGGCCACGTACCAGTGGGGTGTCATCTCAGTCCCAAAGGGTTAGGTCCCATGCCAGCCTTCCCTATTCCCTTCAGAACCCCTTGTGGCTTCCTCCTAATTCAGGAGAAGCCAACATTCCCCCTTTCACTGCCCAGCCAGGAGTCCAGGTGGACACAGAAAATTTTGCCCCGATTGACTTTTTCAATTTAATTTTCACTGACGACATGCTTGCATCAATTGTGGCCCAGTGCAACCTATACGCCCAACAGTTCATAGCAAGCAACCCAACGTCCTATTATGCCCGTCCCTACCAGTGGAGAGCCCTCACAGTGGAGGAGTTTAGAATCTTTTTGGGCCTCACATTCTGCATGGGACTAAACGGAAAAAATCAAGTGCGTTCATATTGGTCATCCCGCCCCATCTACCATATGCCCATCTTTTCCTCAGTAATGCCCAGGTCCCGATATCTAATGATTATGAGATTCCTACACTACAACGACAATACCCAGTGCCCTCCCCGAAATGACCCAAATTTTGATAAGCTTTATAAAATTCGGCCGCTACTAAATTATTTTTCTGAAACCTTCCCCCAGTTGTTTACCCCAGACAAACACATATGCGTGGATGAGTCCCTAATAAAATTTTCTGGCAGGCTGGGCATAAAACAATTTATACCCAGCAAAAGGGCCCGCTATGGGGTGAAGCTGTACAAATTGTGCGACAGAGAAACTGGGTATGTGTATGGCTTCATCATATATGAAGGGAAGGACACCGAACTGAACCCCCCTAATTGCCCAATCTACATTGGAACCAGTGGGAAAGTAGTTTGGGAACTCATAAACCCACTCCTAGAGAAAGGATACCACTTGTATGTGGACAATTTTTATACAAGTTTGCCCCTGTTCCGAAACTTGCACAGAATGAAGACTCCAGCATGTGGCACCGTACGGACGAACCGGAAGGGCTTTCCTCAAAGCCTGGTCACCAAAAAATTGAAAAGAGGGGAGACGGCGAGTTTGAGGAATGAGGAAATTTTGGCTGTGAAGTGGAGGGACAGAAGAGACGTCTACGTGCTTTCTTCCATCCACAACAATGAATTCGTTGAAATCACCAGAAGGAATGGCCGGATACAAAAACCCAAATGCATCTACGATTACAATAAGTTCATGGGGGGTGTCGACTTCAACGACCAGATGCTCGAACCCTACCTTTCCACAAGAAGAACATACCAGTGGTATAAGAAAGTTTCCATTTATTTATTTAATTTGGCCATGTACAACTCATATGTAATATATCAAAAATCCACTATAAGACCCAAATCCTTCCTTTTCTTCCAGGAGGAAATCACCACTGCCCTTATATATCCGAACAGCCCACCAGTAAACATTAGATCCGATGTCATTAGCCGACTCTCTGAGCGCCACTTCCCAGATAAAATCCCTCCCAGACCAACAGGCCAAAAACGCCAGAAAAAATGCCGGGTGTGCTCCAAAAGAGGAGAGAGAAGAGACACCATGTATTATTGTTCCCAATGTCCTTCAGAACCAGGCCTCTGCATGATTGATTGTTTCCGCCGTTACCATACCAAAATAAATTATTAGTTCACTTCCTGCCATTTATCTTTACGCCCCTTATGCATCTGCTTTCTCTGTAACTGACCCTGGCTTGTTATTCGACCACGCTTCTGCCTACCGATTCTGTTTATACCTCTGCCTGATCTGGAACTGACCCTGGACTGTTATTTGACCACGCTTCTGCCTACCGATTCTGTTTATACCTCTGCCTGATCTGGAACTGACCCTGGAATGTTTGACCATGCTTTTTGCCTGCCTCTTGGACTGATCTTTTACCCTGCCAGTGGACTAGTGGGATTCATAACACAGGGGTCTCACATATGTGAGGGGCTCCAGAATTGTTTTTCTGGATGAAGAAAACAATTGTTTTTGTTTTCTCATTCCTAGATTAGGGTCTGGAGACTCGGAGGCTTCAAAGAGATTTGGGTGGGAGAAGCCTCTACCCCTGTCCCCATTCAGTCCTGAACGAGGCCCTACTTCTGCCTGCTGCCTGTAGGACCTATGCCATCATGCCTCTGCCTGTTGCATGAACTGACCACACCACATGGACCTGCCTACTATCAGGACCAATATTTTGTCACTGCTGACAATCTCTGCTTGCACTGACCCTGGACTGTATATAACAAAAAGACTGTTAACTATTGGAGTACTGCAGAATGCTCACCAGCTGCCTGTATGAACTATGGACAGTATTCCTGCCTGTTGCCTGGACAATTGCATTCGCTTTTGCTGACCAAGTCCCTGCCTGTTGCCTGGACCAGTGCTATCCTCCTGCGGACAACTGCGCTTCTAAAACAGGTAATCTTTTGTTTACCATTTGCTCAGCAGAATGTATTTTGGGGTGTAATTCTTGGTATGTGCATGTTATGTGTCCCTAGAACACCTGATGGTGTTCCTTGCATTTTGGGCCACTGTATGTGGCCAGGCTGTGTAAAAGTCTCACACATGTGGTATCGTCATACTCAGGAGGAGTAGCAGAATGTATTTTGGGGTGTAATTTTTGCTATGTGCATGCTATGTGTTGGAAATATCTTATAAATGGACAACTTTGCGTAAAAAAAATGCGTTTTCATTTTTTTCCCACATTTTCCCAAAACTTCTGGAAAAAAATGAAACATTCAAAAGACTCATTATGCCTCATAGATTATACGTTGGGGTGTTAGCTTTCCAAAATGGGGTCACTTTGTGGGCGTTTCCATTGTCCTGGTGCTCCAGGGACTTCAAAATTGTAATAGGTGGTTGAGAAATTAGATGTGTAATTTATGCTCCTAGAACGCCTCACGGTGCTACTTCAATGTTGGGCCTCTGTATGTGGCCAGGCTGTGTAAAAGTCTCACACATTTGGTATCGCCATACTCAGGAGGAGTAGCAGAATGTATTTTGGGGTATCATTTTTGCTATGTACATGCTATGTGTTGGCAATATCTTATAAATGGACAACTTTGCGTAAAAAAATTGCGTTTTAATTTTTTTCCCGCATTTTCCAAAAACTTCAGGAAAAAAAATGAACCATTCAAAAGACTCATTATGCCTCATAGATTATACGTTGGGGTGTTATCTTTCCAAAATGGGGTCACTTTGTGGGCGTTTCCATTGTCCTGGTGCTCCAGGGCCTTCAAAAATGTAATAGGTGGTTGAGAAATGAGATGTGTAATTTATGCTCCTAGAATGCCTGAAGGTGCCATTTCAATATTGGGCCTCTGTATGTGGGCAGGCTGTATAAAAGTCTCACACATTTGGTATCGCCATACTCAGGAGGAGTAGCAGAATGTATTTTGGGACGTCATTTGTGGTATACACATGCCATGTGAGAGAAATAACCTATTACAATGACAATTTTGTGGAAAAAATAAAAAAATAAAAATAAATCTTCATTTTGCAAAGAATTGTGGGAAAAAATTACAACATCAAAAACCTCACGATGCATCTTACTAAATACCTTGGAATGTCTAATTTAAAAAAAGGGGTCATTTGGGGGGTATTTGTGCTTTGCTGGCTTGTTCGGGTCGTAAGAAATGAGATAGGCCACCAGTACATTAGGTGTGATCAATTGTTTATGATCCGCACCACAGCTTGTAGACTCTATAACTTTCACAAAGACCAAATAATATCCACTAATTTGGGTTATTTTTACCAAAGATATGTAGCAATATAAATTGTGGCCAAATTTTATAAAGAAAAATTAATAATTTGCAAAATTTTATCACATAAACTAAAAAAAAGCCTTTTTTTTTCAAAATTTGCCGTATTTTTTCATTTATAGCGCAAAAAATAAAAAACCCAGAGGTGATCAAATACCACCAAAAGAAAGCTCTATTTGTATGAAAAAAAGGACAAAAAAATCATTTGGGTACAGTATTACATGACCGAGTAATTGTCATTCAAAATGTGAGAGCACTGAAAGCTGAAAATTGGTCCGGGCACGAAGGGGATTTAGTGCCCAGTTGTCAAGTGGTTAAAGGGATCTTAAAACTGTTTGCCCTGCCGCTTTCCCATGAGAAAAGGGGGGTTAGAACTGTCTCCCCCTTTTCTATCATTCCTCTCAAGACCTCCTGCTCTCTAGCTAGGGTTGCCACCTGTCCAGGATTCACCCGGACAGTTCGGGTTTGGAATCAGGCGTCCGGGTTTCAGACTGCCTGAAACCCGGACACATTACTTCGACTGAACTATGGCTTCCTAGCAGGTTGCTGGCTGCAGTTGTCTAAGCTGAGAGTGTGTTACACTCTTTCCCACTGCCCAAAGCCAGCACTAAACCCCCCCCCCCTCCCAAAACACCCCTACCCCTCTGTGTTTGCCCACACTCCAATCCCTGGCGCTGTGCTTCAGAAAAGGAAAGTTGGGGCCGGAAATTTAAAGTCCAGCAGCCTCAGATATATCTGGATAAGAGGAGCTGACTGCCCAGGGGTGACTGAGCTCACCATCCACCCCTGTCTGTGACTGAAGTCTCCCCCTTCTCTCTCCTGCCTCTGAGTGAGTACACTAAGGCAAAACAGGGTTCTCAAAACACTCCTTACATCAGAGTTCCCCTTTACACCAGAGGCCAAAGTGTTCTCCCTTACATCAGAATCTTCTCCATACATCAGAGTTCTCAGTGTTCCTCCTTAATTCAAGGTTCCCAGAGCAT
The DNA here is from genome assembly GCA_029206835.1 of Rana muscosa. NCBI lineage: Eukaryota > Metazoa > Chordata > Amphibia > Anura > Ranidae > Rana > Rana muscosa. The sequence goes on from CM055128.1 coordinate 49,369,392, forward strand.
CCCTTATGTTAGAGGCCACAGAGTTCTCCCCTACATCAGAGTCTGTAGAGTCCCACCTTACAGTGTAAGAGAACTCTGCAAGTTCAGATGTAAAAGGGGAACTCTGTGGACTCCGATGTAAAGGGGAACTCTTGTTATTAACTTCATATGATAAGAAATGTTATTTAATAGCAAAATCTATGTATAGTTTATACTATAAAAAAAAATTGCCATGCGCCGCTAAAGTGTTCGGGTTTGACTTAAAGAAAAGGTGGCAACCCTATCTCTAGCTCCCTTGTCACCTCCTCCTATGCTCACCTCCAGGACTTCTCCAGAGCCTCTCCCATCCTCTAGAACTCTCTATCTGAAGCTGTCCGACTATCTCCTACTTTGTCCACTTTCAGACGATCCCTGAAAACGTATCACATTAGAGAGGTCTATCGGCCCCGCCTAACAACTGTACATTTATTTTCTACATCAGCTCATCATCCACAGGTATTACTTTTTGTATTTCTTGACCCTCCCTCTTAGATCATAAGCTAATGAGCAGGGCCCTCTGATTCCTCCTGTATTGAACTGTATTAAAATTGTAGTATCTGCCCTCATGTTGTAAAGCGTTGCATAAACTGTCGGCCGTATATAAATCATGCATAATAATAATAATAAAAAATGGTTCCTCCATACTGCTAACTTCTGTGAGTGGTTTTCCCTCAGGTTTATCATTGAACATAATTATAACATGTAACAGAGACCTTGATGTTTGTGTTATTGTCTGTATACCATCTTATGATCTGTTAAATTTGGAAGGTATCTTTTTTCTTTTTTTTTTTTTTTTCCAAGTTTAATCTAAAAATGTGCATTGATGTTTGCTTATCATTCTCTTTTTTTTTTTTTTTTTTTTTTTTAAGGTTTCACTCACAAAACCAAGAAAGTCAACACCAGCACAATATTTGATGTTGGTGAGGTGAGTCCTTTGTTATTGGGGCTGGTCTTATTCAATGTTTGTTATGGTTGGACAAGTTTACAGCGCAGCAGAAATGCATTTCTGAGATGTAACTTCGGGATTTATGGCCAATAAAAAACGAAGCATGTGATTTTTAGAAATGGCTAGTTCTTCACTTATCCTTGGTTCACACCTATGTGTTTTTTTAGTGTGTTTTGTAGAACGCGGTTTTCCTGCTTTTTTTCCCCCCCCGCAGCAGATTGAGTTTTGCGTGTAATTGGACCCGCACCAAAAGTGCAAGTGTTGCTTTTTTAATGCATTTTGCATTTTTTTTTATTTTTTTTACGAATAGCAAAGTAAACCCTTCTCTTCATGGGATGCGACTTTGATGCAACTTCATACTCTCTGGCACTCAGGTAACCTTAACCCCAGATCAAAAACAAACACTCCTAGCTCACAGCTAGGCCTTCCTAAATTTACCCGCACTGGCTGCAACAAAACCCAAACAACTACCTCTAGCAACCTACCTAAGGTAGAGGGTGCTACATTTGTTATTTTAGAAAAAAAAAAACAAGACTTTAATATCGCTTTATTGCATTCTCTGTCATCAAGCCTGAGACATGGCCTATTCCAACTGGCCACAGTCTGGCCCCCTAAATTCTGAAGGACAGTAAACAGTCCCTTTGTAGAAAGTTTGAAGATCCCTGCTATAGAGATTGTCCTGTTTCAGAAAAGAAAATATTTTATATAATGAGGTTAATTTACTAAAACTGCAAAGTTCAAAATCTGGTAATGCTGTGCTTGGTAGCCAATCAGCTTCTAACTTCAACTTATTCAATTACGCTTTGAGAATAAGTCACACTGAGGGCAGGTTTGAAATTGTGCGAGCGGAACTTGCACGATTTGTTGAAATCGCCCCTGAAGTCGCCAAAAGTAGTGCAGGAACTACTTTTGGGAATCAGTGCGGTGTCGCAAAGTCGGCGTTGCACCGATTCGGACTGTGCCATTGCCTGCAATAGGCTCCGATTTGGCATGTCCAACCGGCCCAATGTGAACAGGCGGGCTAAAACGTGGAAGGTGATTGGCTACGATGGACAGCTGCACCCAATTTTGCACTTCTCAGTTTTAGTAAATCAACCCCAGTATGTATATCTGTAAATGATCCGAATCGATTAAACCAAGATAAATCAATGTATCTATATTCAATTTTTTTTTTTTTTAAAGCATGCCGGTGAATTTATTTTAATGCAATACTCTTTATTTTCTGTGACACTTCCTCTTGTTGTTAGGCCAAGGTCTTACTCACCTGCAAAGTACGACATCACTTTCATACTAAATATTACACTTTGAACCGGTTTGTTTTCGAGACTGCACACTGATTTCTTGGTTTATTTGTCTAGTGGGTAGGTCAGTAGTGACAACTTGTTAAAACTAAAATAGCTTTCAGTAACATTCCTTCTACTGTCAAGGAAGTAGTGTAATTTACACAGTTCTTGGCTACCTAGATGACTGACCCACTTGCACTGTCCATGTTTTACAGTCTGCTACCATTTTATCAAGCTGCAGACTTGCAGGAAATGGACTAATTTAAAAGGACATCTATTATTGAAATACATACAATTGTGTCAGCGACAGGGAACTGGCACACACATATGCTCATAGTATCTTAAAAAAAATTAAATGAGCATTTTTGAGGTGTGCACTCGGCCAATGCCATCTCTTCTTCTTTTTTTAATTTTTTAATTTTTTTATATATAATCTTTATTTAGTTTTCAAACATACATAACTTACACAAAGAAAATCAAGAATTAAATAACCCCTAAATGTAAAGAGTTAAATATACATAGGGTAACCATGTACCATCATCCAAATCAATTGAGATAGACAAATTGAGGGACCAGTCCCCAGATGGTCCTCAAAACAAGAAGGGGGTGTGGACTATTGCGGTACAAGTGTAGCGGGGGGTACCAAATTTAGGGACTGCCATACTATATGCTAAATTTAGGGGTGATTTGAGTGGTAGTTGACTCAAATCTTTTCAATTGCTGGACTCTGTCTTGTTGCTATTTCACCTGGTGTGCAGTTCCCCTAAGAAGTATGGGTGGCGCTGTCATCTATACTCGGGGTTGAACCACAGGTGATAGGACAGCGATTTGGTGTCTCCTCTCGGCAGCGGTACAGTGGGTGTGGTGGACCTGCTGTGCATGCCGGGAGGGGGTACAAAAGGGGCAGACGCCGTTGGAGTAAGAGTCGAGTCGAGTTGCCACCCCGGGGACCTGTACCCGGGGGAAGGTATTGTGTGGAGTCCAGTTTCGAGTGCATGGCCCTCCAGGCCATGGGGCCACGTGTGCCTCAGTCCCAGGCACCTTTAGTCCTGGGACTGCAACTTCAGCCCTGGTACCAGCACCTTTAGCTGGAGCCCACCTCGGGAGGAAGAATCCCAGGGTTCCGCCTTGCGAGGGGACCTGTTTCTGGAAGAGGAGGCTGGTACAGTCTCAAAAGTGTTGCATGGCCTGGCCCAGGATAGGGAACAGGAGTCAGCGATATTGTGGACAACAATGTTGGTCAAAGGCCAACCCAACAGAAAAGGGAAGCCATATGGACCACAGTATGGAAACACCACACGGGGGGTTTGCCCTGGTGCCCATGATACAGTCCATCATGTGCTAGGGTCCACCCAAACAACTACCGTATTTTTCCGTGTATAAGACGCCCGCCCCCATGTACAAAACGCCCCCCACTTTTCCAACACAAAATTAAGAAATCAATATTTTACACATAGGTAAAACAGAACACATTTTTATTTAGTAATTACCGCAGGTAACGTTTAAATACCAGTATATTATGCAGGGGTTGTTCTTCCTGTTTTTCTCCACTGTCTGATCATACACTCTGTGGAGGCAAGTCCAAACTGTTTCTCCGCAGCTCTAGTCCCATGTTCTTTTGCATAGCTGGCTACATTTGGTTTGATTTTGCAGAGTAAGACAATCACTTACTTTTATTATTTTCTGACATCTTGGGCTCAGAACACTCCGGTCCCTGTTGCACCTGTGCACTCTCCATTTCCAACGGGATCGCATCTGCTCACTCTCCACCTCCACCCCCACCTCCAGCTGACGTCAGTAACATACGGCTCGTGATTGGAGGAAGCCGTTTGACAAGCTATGGGCCGCGACGCACCTGCGCGGCTGTCTCCCAGGCTGACTGACCGTGTATAAGACGCTGCTCGATTTACAGGCTATTTGTTTTAGGAAAAAATAGCGTCTTATACACGGAAAAATACGGTACATAAGAATATCTTCTACAAATTGAGTATTGGATCCCCAGCACCAAATATCTCACAGGTGCAACATATGTAAAAAAACTAACAAAAAAAAAAAAAACACAACAAAAAGTAAAGTGGGGAGTTATGCCGTGTACACACGACCGTTTTTAATGTCATTGAAAAAAACTGCGTTTTTCTCGACGTGATTCTTCTCAAGCCTGCCTTGCCTACACACTATCGTGGAAAAAAATGCTCGAGTAAAGCGCGGTGACGTACAAAACGTACGACGGCACTATAAAGGGGAAGTTCCATTCGGATGGCGCCACCCTTTGGGCTGCTTTTGCTGATCCTCGTGTTAGTAAAGTTTGTTGAGAGACGATTTGCGCTTTTCAGTCTCGTGCTCTTCAGTCCGTTACAGCGTGACTAATGTGCTATCTCCATTACGAACGCTAGTTTTACCAGAACGAGCGCTCCCGTCCCATAACTTGCTTCTAAGCATGCGCATTTTTTTCACGTCGTTAAAGCCTACACACGGCCGTTTTTCATGACGAGAAAATTAGAGCATGTTCCAAATTTTTAATGGTCATTTTTCACGTCGTGAAAAATGCTCTGGAGCCCACACAAGATCATTTTTAATGACCAAATAAAAAAATGACATTTTTCTCGTCATGAAAAACGGTCGTGTATACGCGGCATTAGGGAAGTATTGGACACTTCATACCTGCATATACCATTATACAAAGTTAGGGTCAGCTAACTTCAGCAGGGCAACATCAGCCAATGCCATCTTGCGGCATAATGTGCTTTCTAGTATTTCAAACTGTATCTAAAGCCAAAACCTTTTTTATGATAAAGTACAATTTTTTTTTTTTTTTTTGCTTCCAGTACTTTCTGTACTGGAGACAATGGTCACCAGTAGTGGCATAACCACAACCATAGCAGTCCGTCCACCTTGCTGCTGTGGGACCCAACCTCCCCTTGATCACACTTGGGAGGTTTTCTGATATCTCCTTTCCAAAGGGAACATGCTTTGGGACTATGCTGTTGCTAGTCGCAGACCTTCTTTTGTATCGCCCCTATCTGTATGGAGATTTATTTCTTTCAAATGAAGATGAGCTGAGGCATCCTCCAAACTCATCCCCATCTGAACTTTGCGTTGGCCCTAGTACGTGTATGTAGGAATATGAGTTAGGGACCTTAGATTGTAAGCTCTGGGCTAAAGAGCCTGTATAGGACACAATCTTTTACCCCTATTGCCACAGCGGCTACTCAAAAAAGTGAAGTAAAATATATTCACTAAATATACTCTACTCTGTACACTCTACTGAATCAATAGCTCTAGGAAATTTAAGGACTGCCTTACAGCAGTCAGGAAGTGGCGGCCTGTAATGCCAATGTTTTTTTTTTTTTGTAAGCACGTGATTAGAGCCAGAAGCTTGGGTGGGCTTGGGGCGCAGAACACACCGAGCACACCCACTTGTGTGACAATAGCGAATTTAATATTTGCTATTGTCTTCCTGATTGGTGTGATGCAGGGGAGGAGGAGATGCAGGGGAAGCCGGTGCCCGCTGCCTGGAGGAGCATTGCCAGTGACCTAGATGGGGTAAGTGAGTGCGGGGGCGACCGACCGGGGGGGTGGCATGAGACGCAGGTTACCCGACTACCACCAGCCGATACTTAGTCAGGCCCTGGTAAATGGCAGCTGAAGGGCTTTACCTTATTGCTTTGGTTGCATAAGTACCTGATGTACGCATGTCCTGTACACAGAGGTGGATAAAAGGTAATCCGCTCAAACATATCCTGTCTGATTTTCTATACAGCATTTCAGATGGCCGCACTATGGAAAAATAGTATCCGATGAGGTCCTAACTGTTAAAGTTTACAACTGCAGCAAAGTCTTCACACACAGGTAAGTTGACACTACTTTTTTTCCATCAAGGGATGGACGCCAGAAAAACAACATATTTGTAGATGTACTGAATTGTTGAGATTGATGCCATGAAAAATGTCTATCTCGTGAACATTTTGTGGGAAGGCTGACATTAAATGGGACAGACAGCATTAAAAAAAAAAATATTCACTACACGTCATCCCTATAAAATGCTGTAGCTACCGTATTTCCCCGGAAAAATAAGACCTAACCGGAAAACAAGCCCTAGCATGATTTTTCAGGATGCTTGAAATATAAGCCCTACCCCAAAAATAAGCACCAGTTAAAGTGGTTGTAAAGTCATCATAAGAAATCCTGTAATCCGCTCTGTTACAGGATTATATAACGTGCAATGTGTTTGTGTAAAATGATTGTGCAAAATACCTCATTTACAGCGCTGTTGGGCGCTCACGTGACCTCCCGCTCCTATCCTCCTCTTCTCCTCTCCTCCCAGCTGATGTCAGCCGGGGATCTCAGCCCCTCCCTCTGCAGTGCTCGGAGCGGGAAAGAAGAGCTTTGGCGGGTCACGTGAGGCGTGAGCACCCAGCGGCGCTGTAAATAAGGTATTTTGCACAATCATTTTAAACAAACAAACACACACACTGCACGTTAAATAATCCTGTAACAGCGGATTACAGGATTTGTTAATGCTAATGCTGCAGACTCCTGAGCTGACAGGCAGGGAAGGAGGGGGAGAGGGGAGAAAAGTCAGGGGAACAGGGACCTGGAACTGGCAGGATCAACCAGGTTTTTAAAAACACACAGAATGTAGATTATTGTACATGAATAAATGCCCTGAAAATAAGCCCTAATGCATCTTTTTGTAGCCACAATAGTATAAGACCCGGTCTTATTTTCAGGGAATCACAGTATAAACAACACCTGTTGATCTGCCAGAAATCCAGTGAGCTCCTAACATCCTATTTAAGCTGCTGCTCCAAATGCCAAGCTATATTGTCAGTGCTGTCTAGTTCTCCCGCCTGGACTACAGAACGCTTCCACCCTCTTCATCTCTATAATAAACGAAGAAGGTGTTCTATAGTGCCAAAAGGAGAGTAAATTACTGGAACCAATCCCATGTATGGCTCTCCCTGCAGCAGCTGAAAGCTGGCCTCTTCTCCTCTCCCTCCCGTTGGCTTTCAGCTGCTGCAGAGAGAGCAATACAAAGGATCGGTACCAGTAATTTCCCCCTTCCCCCGCCACACTGATCACCCTCCCTAACACCATACTTTTCTCCCTGCTGCCCAGGTCCTCCCTGCGTGCCCCCCCCACCCCTGCAGCGCTGCTGGCTTCCCTCCTCTTCTTCCCACCAGCAGCTGCAAGCACACCATAGGATCCTTTAAGATTGAGAGTGGGGGAAGGGTTAGGTAAATATGTCATATTTACCAGCCTCTTCCTTTCCCGAATGAACACAATGAGTGATCAGTACCGATCATTCACTGTGTTCATTCATAACTGAATTATTGTCTGTATCGGGCCCTGTGTCAACAGCAGCCCTGAATGGGGCTGATCAGTCTGTTTGGAATATCACTGCAGCAGATGCACTGTGTTGTACTTAAAAGGTCAACCCACTGTCAGTTTTTGGCAGACATTGGAAAGTTAAACCCATTGATGGTTTCTTCTATCTCTCAAGGGCTCTATTGCTGAAATTGCTGTGCAGAGTTCTGTGTCTGCACAACTGTTGTGCCCATTATGTGGGGTTCCCACTCTCTCTGCTGGATTTATTTTATTTTATGTTATGATGAATGTATTAGGCTTAGCAGGAGCACACAAAGTTGGGCAAAAAACAAAACAAAGGTGGAATATATCAGGAATAGTAGTAGAGCTCACTGTTGAAGTATACATAGTATATAAAAGCCAGGGGTTGACTCAGCCCACCGGGCTCTGCCTATAGCTAAAATATGACTTCTGTGTGTACTATCACTATTGTAATAGCAGATACTGTATACCTGTTTTTATTACCAGATTGCTGGGAAAATTGATTATCAGCCTTCAGCATCTTCCAAAGAGTGGCCGGCTGGTTCTGAAAGAGGCTCTTGTGGATAAAAACTACAGCGTCACCAGGGTAAGAGCTTTTCTGGATTGTCCCCAACATTAAAGGGAGTATCTTTGAATATAGTATCTTTATCTATTATGGTTCATATTGCCTATGAATATTTTGTATTCTCATTTTCCTCCAGAATGTGGATATCTCAAGCTGAAATGTACAGACACAAGTGCATAAGTCACAGCAGTAAGACCAGCTTTACACTCTGCCCTGTCAGACAGGGATGTTTGGAGTCTCAATGAGAGAGAGAGAGAGAGAGAGAGAGGGTCTGAAGGCAAACCTCACCTTCTGTGCTCTCTCTTTAGAAAGCCCATACCATAAGTACTATTACACCAATGTCACGAGTGCATCCTGCATTGAAACTCAAAGCTCTGGTTCCCACCTATTTATTGTTTTTTTTGCTTGGGGTACTATTAAAAAAGTTAACCCAGTGGTGGACTTGTAATGATAAATGATTATTCGTTAAAAAAAAACTCAATTCAATCCCCCTCACGATCTAAATCCAGCATTTCTACGATTCATATAACAAGTGCAGAGTCGTTCTCCAGCTCAGAGCTTTAAAAAAAAAAAAAAAAAGCAGCCTGCGATGTTTACCAACAACATTGCTGAGCGCAGAAAGAGAGATAATAAAACATTGTATCTTCTGTTCATTTAGAGATCAAAGGGATGAACTTTGGTCTGCAAATAAGGACAGTTTAACCACTTAAAGCGGTGTTCCAGCAACAAAATCTTTTTTTTTTTTAAGTCAGCAGCTACAAACACTGTAGCTGCTGACTTTTAATAAGGACACTTATCTTGTCCAGGGAGCTTGCGGTGTCCCCCCCCCCCCCCCCCACACACACACACACACAGGTCCCAGAAGGGAGCGGGGGAGCAGGAGAAGATGACTCCCTGGGTCGCGGCGAGATAGGACAAAAGTACACTCAGTACTTCAGAAAAGGCAAGAAAAAAAAAATGTTGTCCAAAAACGAGTGGTGGTCTTTCCTTTAAGATAAAGTTGTAAAAGTGGGTGGTACTCCGCTTTGAAGACTAAAGCCCTGTACACCCGATCGGATATCCTATGGATTCTAATCCGATGTTTTTTTCCATCGGAAATCCGATTAAACTGTCTTCCATCAGTCTTGCCCACACACCATCAGTCAAAAAACCGACCGTTTCAAAAGTGGTGACGTAAAACACTCCGATGAGCCGAGAAAAATTAAGTTCAATGCTTCTGAGCATGCGTCGACTTGATTCTGAGCATGCGTGGGTTTTTTATCCGATGGAGTTCCCCACAGACGATAGTATTTCTTTTTCGTACATCACGGGACACAGAGCGACTTAGTCATTACTAATGGGTTATATAGATTACCTTCAGGTGCTGGCACTGGCCAATTCCAAACCGGAAGTACCCTCCCCTATATAAGCCCCTCCCATCCGGGAGCACCTCAGTTTTTTGCCAGTGTCTAAGGTGTTGGCCAAAGAGTAACATGTGTTTTCACTGGGCTTGCGTACAGGTTCTTTTGGGCCTTAGTAAGCTGTTCCGGATCCCACCAAAAAAGCTTCATAGCTAAACGGTCGGTACCCGGGCCTTGCAGCAGAAGAGCAAGGTTTTGCCTGTAATGCCTCTCTTAGGAGGGCTGGACCCTGGGATCCAGAGCTCTGGTCATACCCACGACCAAGATGTTTTCTGTGCAGGGTGCTATACAGGTCCAGGGGAGTGGAATCCTTGGGAACCCGGTCCCTGAAGGTTTAATTACAATGCCTGCCGTGATAGGTGAAGTTTGGACTTCTGTGGACCAAACAAAGTCCTGCGGCGGGGATCAGGTAAGTGGGGGCCCCCAGGAACTTGGTTCTATTGGGGGACCCCCAAGCCTAATTTGTCTTTCTGTCTGTTACCTAACGGTATTCCCGCTAAATATCTGTGTTTGCCTGTAACTACTGAAAATGTAAAATTGTAATAGTAGTCAAGAAAAAAAAAAAGGGGACCGCGGTACCTGTGTTAAACCACTAGAGGCCGCTGTAGTCCATTTTTCTTGTCATGTGGATCTTTGGTTTTTTCAAGTGAAAAGATCCAGGCAGTTGGTAAGTTTCTCTGTGGGAATCCACTTCCTCTGCCCTGTTGCTGCGCTCATCCACCGCACAGGCCCTCCGGCAAAAAGGGCCCTGGCTCCTAGTCCCTGTTTGATTTCGAAAAGGGCGCCAATGGCGCACGGGCGCGCGCGCGGGCGCGTGCACGCGCCTCCTATGAAAAAAAAGGGGCGGGGCGGGTGGATGACGCTCGATGCGCGCCGCGGCGCTTCTGCACATGTGCAGGCGTCCCAGCATGGTTAAAAGACACAGTACAAGTGTCAGCTGGATGCAAACAGAGCTAGCAACAAACAGTGGCACACAGAGGCGGTTGATGCAGGCATCCCCATAGAAAGGCACTTTAGTGGACACCAGCTGGTATATAGCAGCAACTGTGTTAGACTATTACCAGCAAAAATTGGTGTATGACGACGGGAATACCTCAGCTTTGTGCTTAAAGGATATGTCGTCCAGACGCTCCGGAAATAGGTCTTCCAGGAAGCCAAAGGGGTCTCCATCGGGCTCTGAGGATATTGGGCATGCTTGTACTGCACCAATCTCCCCTGAGAATTCAGAGGTCAGTAGCCGTAGAAACCCCGCAGGAATGCCTGGTGCTGCGGCTGTCCCCAGTCCACCTGCTCCTGTATATATAACAGAGGAGGTTTTATCCTCAACTCTGGGAGGATTGGAAGAGAGATTAACAGCATTGATCGCTGCTTCCCTGTCACAGGAAAAGCGCGTCCGATCTCCGTCTCCTCCTTCAGAGTGCCTGTTAGTGGAGGAACAGCCCCACACAGAGATCGACCTACCTGAAGGGGATCAGGATGAGGTTGATTCAGTTATGGAAGAATCAACAGTGGAAGAACCTTTCTCAGCATCTCAGGCTGAAAGATTATGGGTTCAGTCTCTGACTAACATGGTCCGATCAGCATTTAAAATGCCTCTGGCGGAACCACCATCCACTATGGTTTCCTCGCTGGGGTCGCTAAAAGCTCCCCAGGCTGTCTGTTCCTTCCCAATCCACCCTTTATTAGAGGGGCTTATTTACCAGGATTGGGAGCATCCTGATAAAATATTTGCTCCCCCCCAAGAGATTTCCGGTGATCTATCCCATGGAGGATAAGTTCATAAAAAAATGGAGGGTCCCTACAGTGGACGCAGCCATCTCTTCTGTTAACAAATCACTGACATGTCCAGTAGATAATGTTCCAATATTCAAAGACCCAATAGATAAAAAATTGGAGTCTTTACTAAAATCTGCTTTCTCTACAGCAAGCATGGTGACACAACCTGCGGTAGCAGCGATTGGAGTCTGCCAAGCAGTGAAAGATCAGTTGAAACAAGTCTTAAGGGACTTACCAGATCAGCAGGCTCTTGCCCTAGCTGACCTGCCTAGAGCCTTGTGTTTTGCGGTGGACGCCATAAAGGATACAATCCAACAGGCCTCCCGCTTTACGCTGTCTGTAGTACATATGCGTAGGCTTCTGTGGCTCAAAAACTGGTCTGCTGAAGCTCCCTGTAAAAAACTGCTGGTTAGCTTCCCATTTCATGGAGAACGCTTATTTGGAGAAGATCTGGACAAATATATCCAGAAAATTTCTGCCGGTAAAAGTTCACTCTTACCGGTTAAGAACAAGGGTAGAAGTCCTTCTTTTAAGAGGCCTACTTCTCCAGTCCCGGGCACATCGGCTGTGAAGCAGTTCCGACGGCCTCCGCGGTCAAATTCAGGGGGCAGAAATCAGGGACAATCACAGGGTAACAAGAAGCCCTGGATCAAGAGAGGTACAAAACCTCCCGCCAAGGCATGAAGCGTTGCCCCCACTCAATCGGGTGGGGGGAAGACTTCAGTTGTTCACAGAGACCTGGCGGGACACCATCAGAGACAGATGGGTGCTCTCCGCAGTAAGTCTGGGATACAAGCTGGAGTTAAAAGGCACTCCTCCTGCCCAATTTATGAGGTCAAACGTGCCAAGAGATCCCCAGAAGAGAGGATCCCTCCTTCTGGCACTAGAACAACTATTGCTCCAAGGTGTAATCATGAAGGTTCCCCGGGAAGAAAGCGGATTCGGGTTTTACTCGAACCTTTTCACAGTCCCCAAACCAAATGGGGACGTGAGGCCCATATTAAATCTAAAAGGGCTAAACAAGTTCCTAAATATCAGGACTTTTCGGATGGAGTCGATCCGATCGGTGGCCACCGCCCTACAAGGGCAGGAATGGTTAGCCTCGATCGACATAAAGGATGCTTATCTGCATATTCCCATCTTTCCGGCCCACCAGAAATTTCTACGCTTTGCAGTAGAAGGGCGCCATTTTCAGTTCAGAGCCTTACCTTTCGGTCTGGCCACAGCACCACGAGTGTTCACAAAAATTCTGGCCCCATTATTGGCCAATCTAAGAACACAGGGTGTAACGATAATGGCATATCTAGACGACCTGCTACTAATAGACCACTCAGTGGAAAAGCTGGAAGTAGCTATTCACAAGACAATCAAGTATCTGGAATATCACGGTTGGATTATCAACCGGGACAAGTCAGCTCTAAGACCAGTCAAAAGTCTGGAATACTTAGGGCTAAGGCTGGATTCAAATCAGAGAAAGATTTTCTTACCTCCAGAGAAGGTGTCGTCTTTAAAAGATTTGACCCACTTAGTGGGTACAAAAAGAAAACCATCCATACCCCTCTGCATGAGGCTGCTGGGAAAAATGGTGGCTTCATTCGAAGCGGTACCCTACGGTCAATTCCATTCAAGGAATTTGCAAAGGGCCATACTGTCAGCCTGGAACAAAAAAGTTCAGGCTTTAGGCTTACCAATGTCCCTGTCCCCTTCTGTTCGCAAGAGCCTCCATTGGTGGTTGGTGCCCTAGAATCTGGAAAAAGGGAAACCCTTCAGTCCGGTTTCTTGGAAGGTAGTCACTACAGATGCCAGCCTCATAGGCTGGGGGGCAGTACTGGAGCAATGGTCTCTCCAGGGCAAGTGGTCAGAAGCAGAAAAGGCCCTGCCCATCAATCTCTTAGAGATACGAGCAGCCCGGTATGCCCTAGTAGCATGGACATCCAAACTCCAAGGGTCCCCTGTCAGAATTCAATCAGACAATGCCACAGCAGTGGCATATATCAATCACCAGGGTGGCACCAGGAGTCGTGCAGCCCAGAGGGAAGCAAATTGCATCCTGGAGTGGGCAGAAAAATATGTCCCAGCCATATCCGCGGTTTTCATCCCAGGAGTGGAAAATTGGAGAGCAGACTTTTTAAGTCGCCAACAATTATGCCCGGGGGAATGGTCTCTTCACCCCGAGGTTTTCCAGGCTATATGCCAGCGGTGGGGAACACCGGATGTAGATCTGCTAGCATCCAGATTCAACGCAAAGGTGGACAGATTTGTGTCTCGCACAAGGGATCCTCTAGCTTGCGGCTCGGATGCCCTAGTGTTCCCTTGGGATCAGTTCAAGCTGATATATGCATTCCCACCGCCACAATTGTTACCGCGATTACTCCGCAGAATCAGGGTAGAAAAGAAACCAGTGATTCTGGTGGCTCCAGCGTGGCCCCGAAGGGCATGGTACGCGGAGATTGTAAAAATGTCAGTGAGGAGTCCTTGGACCCTCCCACATCGTCCGGACCTGCTGTCGCAGGGACCGATATATCACCCTTCCTTACCAGCCCTAGGTTTGACGGCCTGGCTATTGAAGCCCACATTCTGAAAAAGAGAGGGCTCTCTAATTCTGTGGTATCTACCATGATCAATGCCAGGAAGCCGGTATCCAGGCAGATCTATTATAGGATCTGGAAAGCGTACATTAAGTGGTGTGAGGCCAAGAAATGGCATCCACGTAAGTACGTGATAGGGAGGATTTTGGACTTCCTACAGTGGGCTGTAGATAGGAAGCGGGCCTTGAGTACTATCAAGGGTCAGATTTCGGCCTTGTCAATATTTTTTCAAAGGCCCTTGGCTTCGCATTCACTAGTCAAAGCTTTCATACAAGGAGTGATGCGTATTAGCCCTCCGGTTAGTATTCCAATATGTCCTTGGGACTTAAACCTGGTTCTGTCAGTTCTACAGAAACAACCGTTTGAACCATTGCAACACATTTCCTTGGTTCTTCTCACCAGGAAATTGATTTTCTTAGTAGCCGTTTGTTCGGCTAAAAGAGTATCGGAATTAGCCGCCTTGTCCTGTAAGGAGCCATATCTGGTTGTCCATAAGGACAGAGTAGTATTACGTCCTCATCCAGCCTTTCTTCCTAAGGTGGTATCGAGGTTTCATTTGAACCAAGATGTGGTTCTTCCTTCTTTTTTCCCCAAACCTAGCTCGGTAGAGGAAAAGTTATTACATTCCTTGGATGTAGTAAGAGCAGTTAAAGCTTATCTAAAAGCCACTGCTCAGATTCGCAGAACGGATACTTTGTTTATTCTGCCGGAAGGCCCTAAAAAGGGTCAGGCAGCATCAAAATCCACTTTAGCCAAGTGGATTCGACAGGTCATAATACAAGCCTATGGCTTGAGAAAGAGACCGCCTCCGTTCAAAGTTAGGGCGCACTCCACAAGAGCAGTTGGAACTTCATGGGCAGTGCATCACCAGGCCTCCCTGGCTCAAGTATGTAAGGCCGCAACATGGTCTTCGGTACACACGTTTACTAGATTCTACCAGGTAGACGTTAGAAGTCAGGAGGATGTCGCCTTTGGGCGCAGTGTGTTGCAGGCCGCAAAAGATCCTCATGCCTGATGGCGCCCAGCTTATGTATCCCTCCCCTCATTTGGCATTGCTTTGGGACGTCCCATTAGTAATGACTAAGTCGCTCTGTGTCCCGTGATGTACGAAAAAGAAAAAGGGATTTTTATAACAGCTTACCTGTAAAATCCTTTTCTTGGAGTACATCACGGGACACAGAGCTCCCACCCCTCTTTTTGGGACACTTATTGCTTGGCTACAAAACTGAGGTGCTCCCGGATGGGAGGGGCTTATATAGGGGAGGGTACTTCCGGTTTGGAATTGGCCAGTGCCAACACCTGAAGGTAATCTATATAACCCATTAGTAATGACTAAGTCGCTCTGTGTCCCGTGATGTACTCCAAGAAAAGGATTTTACAGGTAAGCTGTTATAAAAATCCCTTTTTTGCTATCGGTTTTTTAACCATCGGATAAATTTAAAACATGTTCTATTTTTAAACACCGATTGAAAAAAGACCGATGGGGCCCACACACGATCGGTTTGTCCGATGAGAAAAGTCCATCGGACTGTTTTCATCGGTAAAACCTATCGTGTGTACAGGGCTTTAGCCTTTTTCTGACACTGGTTGCTTATGAGTTAAAATCAGTATTTTTTGCTATAAAATTACTTGGAACCCCCAAAAACATTATATATATTTAGCAGAGACCCTAGAGAATAAAATGGCGGTTGTTGCAATATTTTATGTCGCACTGTATTTGCACAGCGGTCAAACTCAATTTTTTGGAAAAAATACACTTCAATAAATAAAAAAATTAAAATAAACAGTAAAGCTAGCCCAATTGTTTTGTATAATGTGAAAGATGATGTTACGCAGAGAATCGTGATCTTTAATCTAAGCAAAAAAAAAAAATGGCATTTTGTCCGGAATCGTGCAGCTCTACAATATATATAGTAAAACATTTATTTATTTAAGGTACTTGTATAATGCTGTAAATTTAGCTCTTTACATATACAGTGAGGGAAAAAGGTATTTGATCCCCTGCTGATTTTGTATGTTTGATGATCAGTCTATACATTTTAATTGTAGGTTCTTTTTAACAGTGAGAGACAGAATAACAACAAAAATTTCCAGAAAAACCCATTTCTAAAAAGTTATAAATTGATTTGCATTTTAATGAGTGAAATAAGTATTTGACCCCCTTTGCAGAACATGACTTAGTACTTGGTGGCAAAACCCTTGTTGGCAATAACAGAGGTCAGACGTTTCTTGTAGTTGGACACTGGGTTTGCACACATCTCCGGAGGGAATTTGCCCCACTCCTCTTAACAGATCATTAAAGTTTTGAGGCTGACGTTTGGTAACTTGAATCTTCAGCTCCCTCCACATAATTTCTATGGGAGTAAGGTCTGGAGACTGGCATGGCCACTCCAGGACCTTAATGTGCTTCTTCTTGAGCCACTCCTTTGTTGCCTTGGCTCTGTGTTTTGGGTCATTGTCATGCTGGAATACCCGTATCCATGACCCATTTTCAATGACCTGGCTGAGGGAAAGAGGTTCTCACCCAAGATTTGACAGTACATGGCGCCGTCCATTGTCTTTTTGATGCAGTGAAGTTGTCCTGTCCTTTTAGCAGAAAAACACTCCCAAAAAGCATAATGTTTCCACCTCCCATGTATGAAGGTGGGGATGGTGTTCTTGGGGTCATAAGCAGAATTCCTCCTCCAAACACGGCAAGTTGATGACAAAGAGCTCGATTTTGGTCTCATCGGACCACAACACTTTCACCCAGTTCATCATTCAGATGTTCATTAGCAAACTTCAGACGGGCCTGTACATGTGCTTTCTTGAGCAGGGGGACCTTGTGGGCACTGCAGGATTTCAGTCCTTCACAGCGTAGTGTGTTACCCATTGTTTTCTTGGTGACTATGGTCTCAGCTGCCTTGGGATTATTGACAAGATTCTCCTGTGTAGTTCTGGGCGGATTCCTCACCGTTGTCATGATCATTGAAACTCCACGAGGTGAGATCTTGTATGGAGCCCCAGACCGAGGGAGATTGACAGTTATTTTGTGTTTCTTCAATTTGCCACCAACTGTTGTCACCCTCTCACCAAGCTGCTTGGCGATGGTCTTGTAGCCCATTCCAGCCTCATGTAGAAATACAATCTTGTCCCTGACATCCTTGGACAGCTCTTTGGTCTTGGTCATGGTGGAGAGATTGGAATCTGATTGATTGCTTCTGTGGACAGGTGTCTTTTATACAGGTAACAAGCTGAGATTAGGAGCACTCCCTTTAGGCTGGGTTCACACTAGTGCGACACGACATCCGTCCTACTTTGGATCCGACTTTGCCCTGCGACATGAAGCCGACATATGTCCGACTTGGATCCCCGCCAATATCAGGCACTGTGTTTGGTATGAATCTTGAGGGGGAACTCCAGGCCAAATTTTAAATAAAAAAAAAAACGGCGTGGGTTCCCCTCCAGAGGCATACCAGGCCCTTGGGTCTGGTCTGGATTTGAACGGGCGCCCCTACACCGAAAAGACGGCGTGGGGGTCCCCCCAAAATCCAAACCGGACCCTTATCCGAGCACACAACCTGGCAGGCCGCAGGGGAGGAGGGGGGGATGAGGGAGCGGCCCCCCCTCCCTCCTGAACCATACCAGGCCGCATGCCCTCAACATGGGGGGTTTGGTGCTCTGGGGCAGGGGGGCGACCTGCGGCCCCCCCACCCCAGAGCACCCTGCCCCCATGTTGATGAGGACAGGGCCTCTTCCCGACAACCCTGGTCGTTGGTTGTCGGGGTCTGCAGGCGGGGGGCTTATCGGAATCCGGGAGCCCCCTTCAATAAGGGAGCCCCCGGATCCCAGCCCCCCCACCCTATGTGAATGAGTATGGGGTACATCGTACCCCTACCCATTCACCTGGTGGACAAAAATTGCAATAAAAAAAACACACACAGGTTTTTAAAGTAATTTATTACACAGCTCCGGGGGTCTTCTTCCGACTACGGCGCTCTTCTTCCGACTTCCGGGGGTCTTTTCCGACTTCGGGGGTCTCCGGTGTCGTCTCCGCGCTCTCCGGTTCTTTCTTCCGCCGGGCCTCCGCTAACTTCTTTTTAGCTCTCTTGCTAACGGAGGCCCGGTCTTCCCGTTGTCTCGTCCGGCTCTCCGTTGTCCTTCTGCCGGCCCCTCCACTAACTTCTTGGTAGCTCTTTCGCTAGTGGAGGGGCGCGGTCCTTCCGTCGTCGCCGTCGGCTTCTTCTTCCCTCTTCTCCTCCTCGATGTTGACGCGTCGCTTCCTCCCGCTGTAATACTGGCTGTCCGCTCCGCATTAATATAGGCTTCTCATGACGTCACAGTCACATGTTCCGGGGCACATGGCCCCGGAGCATGTGACTGTGACGTCATGGGAACATGTGACTGTGACGTCATGAGAAGCCTATATTAATGCGGAGCGGAGCGGACAGCCAGTATTACAGCGGGAGGAAGCGACGCGTCAACATCGAGAAGGAGAAGAGGGAAGAAGAAGCCGACGGCGACGAGAAGACCGACCCCTCCACTAGCGAAAGAGCTACCAAGAAGTTAGTGGAGGGGCCGGCAGAAGGACAACGGAGAGCCGGACGAGACAACGGGAAGACCGGGCCTCTGTTAGCAAGAGAGCTAAAAAGAAGTTAGCGGAGGCCCGGCGGAAGAAAGAACCGGAGAGCGCGGAGACGATACCGGAGACCCCCGAAGTCGGAAAAGACCCCCGGAAGTCGGAAGAAGAGCGCCGGAGCTGTGTAATAAATTACTTTAAAAACCTGTGTAGTGTTTTTTTATTGCAATTTTTTTCCACCAGGTGAATGGGTAGGGGTACGATGTACCCCATACTCATTCACATAGGGTGGGGGGCCGGGATCCGGGGGCCCCCTTATCAAAGGGGGCTCCCGGATTCCGATAAGCCCCCCGCCCGCAGACCCCGACAACCAACGGCCAGGGTTGTCGGGAAGAGGCCCTGTCCTCATCAACATGGGGGCAGGGTGCTCTGGGGTGGGGGGGCCGCAGGTCGCCCCCCTGCCCCAGAGCACCAAACCCCCCATGTTGAGGGCATGCGGCCTGGTACGGTTCAGGAGGGAGGGGGGCTGCTCTCTCGTCCCCCCCCTCTTCCCCTGCGGCCTGCCAGGTTGTGTGCTCGGATAAGGGTCTGGTTTGGATTTTGGGGGGACCCCCCACGACGTGTGAAAATCAATGTTTCCCTATGGGAGCCGTCTTTACTAGTCCGACACATGTCGGTCCGACTTTGAGAATGCTCCCTGTACTACTTTGGTCCGACTTTGATCCGACTTCAGCCCATTGACTATCATTGAAGTCGGATCAAAGTCGGACCGCAGTCTTGCATGGTCCGACTTTGGCATGCGACTTGTGCTGTGCTGCTCTTGAGGGGGAACTCCAGGCCAAATTTTAAATAAAAAACCGGCGTGGGTTCCCCCTCCAGGAGCATACCAGGCCCTTGGGTCTGGTCTGGATTTGAACGGGCACCCCTACGCCGGAAAAACGGCGTGGGGGTCCCCCCAAAGTCCAAACCAGACCCTTATCCGAGCACACAACCTGGCAGGCCGCAGGGGAAGAGGGGGGGGGACGAGAGAGCGGCCCCCCTCCCTCCTGAACCATACCAGGCCACATGCCCTCAACATGGGGGGTTTGGTGCTCTGGGGCAGGGGGGCGACCTGCGGCCCCCCCACCCCAGAGCACCCTGCCCCCATGTTGATGAGGACAGGGCCTCTTCCCGACAACCCTGGCCGTTGGTTGTCGGGGTCTGCGGGCCGGGGGCTTATCGGAACCCGGGAGCCCCCTTCAATAAGGGGGCCCCCGGATCCCGGCCCCCCCACCCTATGTGAATGAGTATGGGGTACATCGTACCCCTACCCATTCACCTGGTGGAAAAAAATTGCAATAAAAAAACCACACAGCTTTTTAAAGTATTTTATTACACAGCTCCGGGGGTCTTCTTCCGACTTCCGGGGGTCTTTTCCGACTTCGGGGGTCTCCGGTGTCATCTCCGCGCTCTCCGGTTCTTTCTTCCGCCGGGCCTCCGCTAACTTCTTTTTAGCTCTCTTGCTAACGGAGGCCCGGTCTTCCCGTTGTCTCGTCCGGCTCTCCGTTGTCCTTCTGCCGGCCCCTCCACTAACTTCTTGGTAGCTCTTTCGCTAGTGGAGGGGCGCGGTCTTCCCGTCGTCGCCGTCGGCTTCTTCTTCCCTCTTCTCCTTCTCGATGTTGACGCGTCGCTTCCTCTCGCTGTAATACTGGCTCTCCGCTCCGCATTAATATAGGCTTCTCATGACGTCACAGTCACATGTTCCCATGACGTCACAGTCACATGCTCCGGGGCCATGTGCCGCGGAACATGTGACTGTGACGTCATGAGAAGCCTATATTAATGCGGAGCGGAGAGCCAGTATTACAGCGAGAGGAAGCGACGCGTCAACATCGAGGAGGAGAAGAGGGAAGAAGAAGCCGACGGCGACGACGGGAAGACCGCGCCTCCGTTAGCAAAAGAGCTAAAAAGAAGTTAGCGGAGGCCCGGCGGAAGAAAGAACCGGAGAGCGGGAGACGACACCGGAGACCCCCGAAGTCAGAAAAGACCCCCGGAAGTCGGAAGAAGAGCGCCGGAGTCGGAAGAAGACCCCCGGAGCTGTGTAATAAATTACTTTAAAAAGCTGTGTAGTGTTTTTTTATTGCATTTTTTTCCACCAGGTGAATGGGTAGGGGTACAATGTACCCCATACTCATTCACATAGGGTGGGGGGGCCGGGATCCGGGGGCCCCCTTATTGAAGGGGGCTCCCGGATTCCGATAAGCCCCCCGCCCGCAGACCCCGACAACCAACGGCCAGGGTTGTCGGGAAGAGGCCCTGTCCTCATCAACATGGGGGCAGGGTGCTCTGGGGTGGGGGGGCCGCAGGTCGCCCCCTTGCCCCAGAGCACCAAACCCCCCATGTTGAGGGCATGCGGCCTGGTACGGTTCAGGAGGGAGGGGGGCCGCTCTCTCGTCCCCCCCTCTTCCCCTGCGGCCTGCCAGGTTGTGTGCTCGGATAAGGGTCTGGTTTGGATTTTGGGGGACCCCCACGCCGTTTTTTCGGCGTAGGGGCGCCCGTTCAAATCCAGACCAGACCCAAGGGCCTGGTATGCCTCTGGAGGGGAACCCATGCCGTTTTTTTTTATTTAAAATTTGGCCTGGAGTTCCCCCTCAAGATTCATACCAAACACAGTGCCTGATATTGGCGGGGATCCAAGTCGGATCCCGTTCATTGAAAGTCGGACATATGTCGGCCTCATGGCGCAGGGCAAAGTCGGATCCAAAGTAGGACAGATGTCGTGTCGCACTAGTGTGAACCCAGCCTAAGAGAGCGCTCCTAATCTTAGCTCGTTACCTGTATAGAAGATACCTGGGAGACAGAAATCTTGCTGATTGATAGGGGATCAAATACTTATTTCACTCATTAAAATGCAAATCAATTTATAACTTTTTTGAAATGCGTTTTCTGGATATTTTTGCTCTTATTCTGTCTCTCACTGTTAAAATAAACCTACCATTAAAATTATAGACTGATCATTTCTTTGTCAGTGGGCATACGTACAAAATCAGCAGGGGATCAAATACTTTTTTCCCTCAATGTACAACTACATTGTACATTCACATCAGTCTTTGCTCTCAAGGAGCTTACAATCTAAGGTTCCTAACTTACATTCATACGTACACATACTAGAGGCAATTTAGACAGGATCCAAGTGTAGCGGACCCCCAAATTTGAAGTCGCTATGCCTTAAATTTAAGGGCAGCCTGAACAGTAGTTTGGCTCAGGTTTTCTGTATTCTTAGCATTGAACTCTGCTCTGCTGTGGTGTTACCTGGGTGTATAGTTCCCCTTGACCTGCGGGTGGCGCTGTCGCTCAGGTCTCGGGTTTAACCACAGGTGGCATTGTGGCGTGATTGGGTGTCCTCTCTCGGCAGCCATACAGTGGGCGTGGTCTACCTGCTGTGCATGCTGGGAGAGGGTACACAAGGGACAGACGCCATGATCTGGAACCCCTGGTGGCGAGAGTCGCGCCCATTGGCCCTGCTGGCCAGGGGTGTGTGAATTGGTCGAGGAGTCTTAGGCACCTTCTGCCCGAGGCTGTAGTGTTCCAGGTAGGCCCAGTACCTTCAACTGTGTCTACAGCTAAACCACTGGAGTCCCAGGGAACCCGAGGGAGGGTGGCCCGCTCTGATAGAGAGGAAACCAGGGGAGGACCTGTCCGGAGGATCTGTGAAGGAAGTCACTGTCTGAGGAGAGGCCTGGTGGTTGCCTATCAGAGGAAAGGATTCCGTGAGTTGCACATTAGCGCCTGTGATGTGCCCCATTGGCACTTATGGTCTCTAAAGGTTGCAGGCGTTAAAGAGTTCTAGATTCAGGAACTAAAGGATTCTGTGGCAGAGGATCTCCTGAACTTTTCTTTGAAGGGGACTAAATCTGAAGTAACTGTTCGTGCTCCACTCTGGCTGCTAGAACTGTGAGAGGGATCTATCCGGGTGAGCAATACCCACTCAGGCTTGAGTGGAGAATAGGGTAACTGGGTGCCGCGTGCCTGAACCTATCCCCCTACCCAACTATATCTCTATCTTCAACCTTTTCCCAATCTGTTCCAAGCAAGGAAAATAAACTTGTTTGTTGGAGTTTAAACACAGTCTGGACATTGGCCTTCTTTTGGGAGAAAGAATAGACTTTTCCCTACACTCTAGAGACGAGAACCAATGGAGGGAGTTAACTCGCTGCAGGACCTAAAAATAGTATGAACACCGCTCAACCTCTTATACCAGGAGAATACGGGCATGTGGCATGGTGTGCCTTACCCTGCGAGTGAAGGTAGGCAGAAAAAAGGGTCCTTGTGCTACACAATTAACCTACCAGAATGTCTTTAGAGTGTGGGAGGCAATCGGAGTACCGGGAGGAAACACACGCAGGCACAGGGAGAACATGCAAACTCCAGAGAGGTAGTGTCGTGGTTGGGATTCGAACCAGCGACCCTTTTGCTGCTAGGTGAAAGTGCTAAAAGATGATATAAAACATCAGTTAAATAAGCATGTAAAAATTTAAATAAAATTGACCTAAAACCAATATAGTTTCCTGAAGCCAATAAAGTGAAAGCAGCAGTCATTTCTTATAATCTAACTACGACCTTGTGTAACAGACAAGCTCCTAGTGACCGTCTCTTTCTGTGATGACTAATAACAAAGTCCCATGACAGAGCAGTAGATGTGTCTCGTCTCCCACATAGCGGCACACCTGTTCTCTCCTCCCTCTGCCTCACCGCATAGGAATTTATCTGACTTGCTGGTTTTGCGTGGTAAAAGTTTGCCAATGGAGCGCTTATTGCGGCAATCCATTGTTATTGCTTTTCTGATCAAATTTCATGTTGTTTGAACAAAGCACGGTCATAAAACAACACAACGAAGAGTGTTGTGACAGAAATTTCATAGGGATAGGTGCCTAATGGGCAAAAGTGTCCTCGTTACTAAATCTGCATGTTTCCTTATCAAAATATTTTATTGATTGGATCAACAAGTAAATACAAACAGTTGTAATAAATAATACAACAGTAAACAAATCATGTTTAACATAAATGGTAGAATTTTAAGGTCCACTAAGTAGCTACTGTTAGGTAGGTTATTTGACCATTACAGAAAAGAAAAGTAAATTAGTTAATATAACTAAGAATAATTAACTACGATTGAAATAATGCTACCATATACAGTATTAGCTTGGACCAGAGCTGTTAAAATTTGTTAAATAGAATAATACTTCATTACTGTTCAGTAAAAGAATAAAAAATAGAGCCGAAGAGAAAAAAAATATATATATATAAAAGAAAAGAACACACAGAAAAAGGGATACACAAGAAAAGGAAGAATAGAATAGTGAGGAAAATAGAGAAAAAAGTGCAGGAGTCCACTGGATTAGCTCAGATCATATGGCTTCCTGTCTGAGGGTGTAAAAAGCATTATAATATTCACAACAGAACGTAGGGTAGCACCAAGGCTCTGAAAGTTTGGGTTTGGGATTGCCAATCACGTTTATCTGAGTAGGGTTGTCAGCTACCATGGCATGAGAATTGTGTTATCACAGAGTGGTGATAAGTGGTATTTGATCCAAGGATTCCAGGTTTTTTCGAAAGTTGGAATTTGATCTCTTTCTATTGCTAGCATTTTGGCATGAGACATGAAAACGTTTAGTCTGGATTCAGTCTCGGGTACCTCTAGGTCAGGGGTCCTCCACGCCTTTGCGATTGTTTGCTTAGCCGCCGTGAGGAGTTGGTTAAGGAGTTTAAATTGTCTATAAGTAATACAGTCCGGTTTTAGATTGATAAATGTGCATGTTTCAAGCTCAGGAATTCTTTCTGCTTTTTTTGTAGAGATGTTATGTATGGAATTTGTTACCAATTTCAAGTACAGAATGTAAGGACAGCTAACGGTAACCAGTCGCAATTACTTAGACTTGTTTTATAATGTTGAATATGGGGTGCAAATTACTTTTCAAATTGGTGTCATACAATGGTTTTGCACAGGGCAGCTACGACCCTCTTCTTTTGGGGTCCCCCTTGGCGTTCTTGGCTCCTCCTCTTCAGCGAGTGTCCCCATAGGAAGCCGCTTTCCATGGGGGCACTCATGTGGGCTCCAGTGGTGGCTGGTGCTCAAAATTTGTGTGGGGGGGGGGGGGGGGAGGGGCGCAAACAAACTGAAAAATACTGAAAAAAATACCATTGATTGCAGCCATTGTGCCCATCATATGCAGCCACGTGTGCCCATCATATGCAGCCACTTGTACCCATCATATGCAGCCACTTGTGCCCCATAGGGGCCAGACGCCTGAATAGGGGGTGGCAGCGGAAGCCATGGGTAGATTCATGCAATGCATGAATCTATTCATTAATCATATAGGGGGGTGGCGTGACAGAGGGGGCAGCGCTCTTAATGGACGGGCCGCCCCTGGTGGGCTCGCTTCCGAGCTGCCCTCTGCTCCTTATCACAGCTTTTGATTGACAGCAGTGGGAGCCAATGGCTCCTGCTGCTATCAATCTGCCCAGAGAGGAGGGACAGAGCCACGGAAGCCTCAGCTCTCATGCACAGCGCTGGATTGTGAATGGGCTCAGGTAAGTGTAAGGGAGGGGGGGACAGACTATAGAATGCATTAAGGTAAAAAAAAACTTTAGGCTTTAGAACCACTTTAATTATACCATTGAATGCGTTTTGCTATATCTTCAATAAGTGCAAAACAAATACCTGTTGATCCTGCCAGAGATCTAGTGAACTGATAACTTCCTGTGCTCTCTGTCTGTGCCAACTTTTAACAATTATTATTATTATTATACAGGATTTGTTTTATGCCAACAATTTATGCAGCGCTTTACAACATGAGAGCAGACAGTACAGTTACAGTACAGTTTAATACAGGAGAAATCAGAGGGCCCTGTTCGTTAGAGCTTACAATCTAGGAGGGAGGGTCAAGTGATACAAAAGGTAATAACTGTGGAGGATGAACTAATAGAGAAAATAAAAGTACAGTTGTTAGGTGGGATAGAATAGGCTTCTCTGAAGAGAAGGGTTTCAGGAATCGTCTAACAGCGAACAGAGTAGGAGCTAGTCAGACAGATCAGGGTAGGGAGTTGGGGTAGGAATAGGATGGGAGAGGCTCAGGAAAAGTCTTGGAGGCGAGTATGGGAGGAGGCAACAAGGGAACTAGAGAGCAGGAGGTCTTGGGAGGAACAAAGAGAATGATTAGGTTGGTATTTTGAGACAGGGTTAGTGATGTAGCTGGAGGCAGAGTTGTGGATGACTTTGTAAGTTATTGTTAGTATTTTTAATTTAATTTGTTGGGTGAGCGGAAGCCAGTGAAGGGATTGACAGAAAGGAGTAGCAGACACTGAACGGTTGGTAAAGGGGATGAATCTGGTGGCAGCATTCATGATGGACTGAAGGTGGGATAGCCTATGTAAAGGTTGCCCAGTGAGGAGGGAGTTTCAGTAGTTGAGGCGAGAGATGACCAGGGAGTAAATTAGGAGCTTCGTGGTATCATTGGTCAGGAAGAGAGATGTATTTTGGAGATGCTGCGGAGGTTGAGGCTGCAAGATTTGGACAGTGATTGGTCAAGGGCGAAAGGATAGTTCAGAATCTAGAATTTCACCTGGAACCTTGGCATGCGGGGGCGGGTTGATAGTTGTGCCATCAATCTTGGCAAGGAAATCGGGAGAAGCAGCATGTGGGGGAGGAAATATTATGAGCTCTGTTTTGCATAGATTGAGTTTGAGAGAGTGGTGTGACATCAGGCTGCTATGTCTGTTAGTAAATTTGTGATAAGTGAGGAGACGGAAGTGAGCTGAGGGGTAGACAGATACATTTGGGTGTCATCAGCCTAGAGATGGTATTGGAAGCCATGGGAAGCTATCAGCTGACACAGGGAGGAGGTGTAGATCGAAAATAGAAGAGGTCCAAGGACAGAACCTTGGGGGACTCCGACAGAGAAAGGAAGAGGAGAGGAGGAAGTAGAATAGTAAGTAACGCTAAAGGTGCGGTTGGAAAATTAGGATGAGAACCAGCGAAAATTAAAATTACAATGTTCCCAGTTTACGCTGTGGACTACTACATACCTATGCTATTGAAAACACAGAGACGGAAATGTGCAGTAGCCCAGATCTATTGGGGGAGATTAAGTAAAGCTGGTGCACACAGAATCTGGTGCAGCTGTGCATAGTAATCAATCAGCTTCTAGGTTTTATTGTCATCAAAGCTTAATTGAACAAGCTGAAGTTAGAAGGTGATTGGTTTCCATGCACTGATGCACTAGATTCTGTGATTCTTTTAAAATCTCCCCAATTGTGACAATGCTGCTACCCTAGAAAAGGATGTGTATTACTGTCAGATATTAGGACTGCATTTGTTATGCTCTGTTTTTTTTTACAAAGGACTGGTAAGATTAATATATTAGATCAGTGGCAGCTGGTGCTCAATATTTTGGGGGCCTGCAGGAGATGGACATGAAGGCGGCGATCAAATCTCCCCCCCCCCCGCGGGAGACGAATGGACAGAGGCCACCTTACCTTAGGAGGCAGATGACAGGGATCTCGCTCCGGAGGGCGTTGTTTCTCGTCCTGGCCGAACAGGAATGTGGTTCTGAGACTCCCTGGCCAATCTGGTCTCAGGACCCGCTTCCTAAATGTCCGGGAGGAGAAGCAGGAAGACAATAGCGAATAATAATTTGTTATTGTCGAACAAGTGGGTGGGCTTGGGGCGCAGAGCCCACCCTTTTTTTAAGCCAATTAGAGCCTCGGGCTCTAATCACGTGCTTCAAAAAAAAAACAGTTTAAATCAATCCGTCCGGTGCCCTGCATGTAGATTAGAAACTAAGCGTATGGATTAGGGGGGCGGCGTCCCGTATGGATGTGCCGCCACTGGATTTTTTTCTTGGGTGTAAACTTTAGTCCAGTCACCACAGGGTCTTTAAGTATGTCAAGGCAGATGTTGACTGTCCAAGCAAATGACCAGAGGTGTGAAAATTTGTGAGAACACCCTGTTCAAAGTAACATATTGCAATAACCACTGTGTCACAGGGTCTGGAACAGGTGTTAATTGAGTTTCATAGCTGAAGGTAGGAATTTTTATCAAATTGCCAGGGTAAAGCTTTTAAGCTTGGTATACATGTTGAGTTCTTTTTTTTCCCTTCAATCAATGGGTTGAACGAAAAAACACTCACAGGTCTCCATATCCAGCTTTTGCATCCAATGGCTACAGTGCTGATCTGTGTATTCTGATAGAGGGGGAGTCCCCACTATCAGCATACAATAGCACTGCGGGGGAGATCCCTGAATTCACATCCCTTGTGAATTCAGGGATCTCCCCCGCAGTGCTATTGTATGCTGATAGTGGGGACTCCCCCTCTATCAGAATACACAGATCAGCACTGTAGCCATTGGATGCAAAAGCTGATCGAATGCTGGTTTTCCAGCAGGACCAGTCAACGGAAGCCAGTCTAAGAACTGACTTTTGTTGAACAGAGTGGGGTACGCATGAACTGAAACCAGCAGAATTTCGGTATATGTACCTAGATATAGAATGGCAATATATGTGGAGGTCAAGAAGAAGAATTAAATGAGCTCCTAACTTCCTGTGTCCTCTGCCCCAGTAAACTGTTATCAGTTCTCCGAAAACTATAGAACATCAGTCTTCTGTATTAAAGAGTGGAGGCAAGAGGGAGGTGTTTATAGACCTGTCCTTGGGTGACAACACTACATCTCCAAAGATACAGTATACTAAGTGAGTGTTGTAACCCTAGGAGAGGAAAACAAGTTCAGCCACCACATCTAAGGATTGGTAAGCTGCAATATGTAAAATCTTTGGGGTTTAGATAACACTCTTTAAAGAGTGTTATGTAGCAGATCTATACTGAGCTGCTACTTTAAGTTTCAGGCACATGGTCTGCACATGGTATATTGCTGTGAGAGTATGCTGAAGTTTGCTCTGTGTGTTGTATGTTTGCCTTCTGCAGATTCAATAGTTTATTTACAAAGGCCCATTGTCTGTTAGGTATTTTTCTTTCAATGTGTAAGGGCCTTTCTAATAAGAGTATAGTGTTCTTGCGTTAGTCACGGTTTAGTTGTTCTTTGCTTGCAGAATTCAGCCACTGCCCCTTAAGAATGTTTGACTGCTCATATAGCTAAGTATCTGAGCATGTAGGCTCCTTTGTCATGGGAGGCACTTTGACGTGTCATCTAAAGATTATTCTTTGAAGACTTCACATTAGAATAAATATTCTTGAAGTCCATCTATGGGCTCACCTTATCCAACTCCCCAGTGTCCCACCTCCCCCTGCTGTATTTTTTCCTTATTTTGAAGTTGCCAGGCCAGTCAGGTCATGCCTAGAGTTCTCCTCTTCTCCTTTGGACCATCTCCCAGTGGTGGTCAGTCCTCAATGGTGCAGAAAGTGGTACAGATGTGATGACATCAGCATCGCTATCTTTATCATTAAACTGTGTGTAGGGTGCCGTGGTGAAATGAGGCTCACAACACCCTGTACACATCGTATAGCAGACCTTACCCAGGCTCAGCTGCTATAGACAGGATTCAAATGCTGGAGACCGGTGCTCTGGCTGGGGTGTTCAACTCCCAAAGCATAAGCCCATAATGTATGAAGCCGGCTACTCTGTGTACTCATGGCAATAATTTTTTTATTGGCTACATATAAAATGAACAGCATTAAAAATGCAACGCGTTTCAATTTACACAGCTTTCCTCAAATTATCCCTATAAGGAAGGCTGTGTAAACCGAAAAACGCATTGCATTTTTGATGCTGTGTAATTTTATATGTAACCAATAAAGGAATTTTTGCCAAGAGTACACTGGATAGCCAGCTTTATACAATATGGACTTGTACTCAACATATGTTTTCAGCCTTCTGGGTTGACTGATGTTGGACATCATTCATCCTGGAATACCAAGAACATCCAGTGGCTGAATTTAGCTTTTTCATTCCAATCTACCTAGAGTTAAATCTAAAGTGGCAACTCATTAAAGCATAGAAACACATAATTCTTACATTAATGGTCTTTTATGCTGTCTTTTCTCCCTCCCGCTATAGATTTATGTTGAGTTGGATATTCGGTATCAGCCACCAGATGGAGCAGCAGGATCTTGGATGGGAGAGGACTTTTTTAGTGTAGAAGACCAGTAAGTTCAAAGAAACTTATTATGTAAAGTTAGCACATTTTTGGTCTGTGAACGTTCTCAAAAGGGTTTTTGACATTTTCTAAAACACTGATTGGCATGTTTAATGTTTCAAAATTTTATATATACAGTACATTTCACATTTAATATACATAAAAAAAAAATTGTCCTTCACTATTATTTATTATTATTATTATACAGGATTTATATAGCGCCAACAGTTTGCGCAGCGCTTTACAACATCAGGGAAGACAGTACAATCACAATACAATTCAAAACAGAGGGATCAGAGGGCCCTGCTCGTTAGAGCTTACAGTCTAGGAGGGAGGGTCACGTGAAACAAAGGGTAGTAGCTGTGGGGGGTGATCAGGTGGACAGAATGGAAATATAGTTGTTAGGTGTGGGTGGGATAGGCTTCTCTGAAGAGGAGGGTTTTTAGGGATCCACTTCACTAGATATAGCTGCTTCCCCCTCCCCCCACTGTGTTAAGCCGGCCATAGACAGTTCAAATCTCAACTGGTTCAGTAGGGACTGGCCAAGATCCGAACCATGTATGGACAGGCTGATTGTACCCCAGTCGATCCATTGATTGACTTGGGTACAACCAGCATGTCAGATTTTTAGGATGCGATTACTGCCAGCAGCTATAGCCGCTAGCAATAATCACTGTGCTCTCCCAGCAGGGAAGGCTCCCCATGCCCCCCTGCCTGGGAGAACACCATAGCTCCGTGGGAGAGTTGCAGGAAAGAAAATCGCACCATCTATGGTCATCTTTAGATAAAGAGTCTGAAGGCAAACAGCCTCTGCTGTTGTCTCTCTTCAGGAAACTCATAATTCTTCATAACAGCAGTATCATGGGTACACCCAATAATAAATACTGTACCTATTTGTAATATAATGTTTTCATAAGCAGTAAAACAAAAAGAGTTTAAAATGGATATAAACTTACAAAATAAAGTTTACCCCGAAAAATTATAAATTTCACTTTAAAACGTTTGAACAAACATCCTTATACATTTTCATCTTTGTTTTACAGCTCAGACTACATTATTCGGAATGTGAACTTTCAAGAAGAGGATCGGTAAGTATGGCAACTGTACAGTTTTTAACCTAGAGGACAAACTTTACCTTCTTCAGTGAGTTTATATCATTCCGATTTATTTTGCACACTGCTGACAAATTTGGTATCTAGCGTTCACAACCCATGCCAGCATAAGCATTGGAAACATCAAAAAGGAAATATTGTTGGGACTTTAAATAAAGCACAGCTAAGAGCATAAAATTAATATAAATCACATGATGATGGATTCCCAGAGCATAAACATAGAATAACAAAGATAGCATGGTAGAAAAGAGTATGATCTTTAACAATTTATTATGCATGAAAAATGACATACAGTGGGTCAAAAAAGTATTTAGTCAGCCACCAATTGTGCAAGTTCTCCCACTTAAAAAGATGAGAGAGGCCTGTAATTGTCATCATAGGTATACCTCAACTATGAGAGACAAAATGTGGAAACAAATCCAGACAATCACATTGTCTGATTTGGAAAGAATTTATTTGCAAATTATGGTGGAGAATAAGTATTTTGTCAATATCAAAAGTTCATCTCAATACCTTGTTACATATCCTTTGTTGGCAATGACAGAGGTCAAAAGTTTTCTGTAAGTCTTCACAAGGTTGTCGCACACTGTTGCTGGTATGTTGGCCCATTCCTCCATGCAGATCCCCTCTAGAGCAGTGATGTTTTGGGGCTGTCGCTGGGCAACACGGACTTTCAACTCCCTCCAAAGGTTTTCTATGGGGTTGAGATCTGGAGACTGGCTAGGCCACTCCAGGACCTTGAAATACTTCTTATAAAGCCACTCCTTCGTTGCCCGGGCGGTGTGTTTGGGATCATTGTCATGCTGAAAGACCCAGCCACGTTTCATCTTCAATGTCCTTGCTGATGGTTGGAGGTTTGCACTCAAAATCTCACGATACATGGCCCCATTCATTCTTTCATGTACACGGATCAGTCGTCCTGTTCCCTTTGAAGAGAAACAGCCCCAAAGCATTATGTTGCCACCCCCATGCTTCACAGTAGGTATAGTGTTCTTTGGTTGCAACTCAGCCAGCATTCTCTCTCCTCCAAACACGATGAGTTGTGTTTCTACCAAACAGTTCTACTTTGGTTTCATATGACATTCTCTCAATCCTCTTCTGGATCATCCAAATGCTCTTTAGCAAACCTCAGACGGGCCCGGACATGTACTGGCTTAAGCAGGGGGACACGTCTGGCACTGCAGGATCTGAGTCCCTGGCGGCGTAGTGTGTTACTGATGGTAGCCTTTGTTACATTGGTCCCAGCTCTTTGCAGGTCATTCACTAGGTCCCCCTGTGTGGTTCTGGGATTTTTGCTCACCGCTCGTGATTATTTTGACCCCACGGGTTGAGATCTTGCGTGGAGCCCCAGATCGAGGGAGATTATCAGTGGTCTTGTATGTCTTACATTTTCTAATTATTGCTCCCACAGTTGATTTCTTCACACCAAGCTGCTTGCCTATTGCAGATTTAGTCTTCCAGCCTGGTGCAGGCCTACAATTTTGTTTCTGGTGTCCTTCAACAGCTCTTTGGTCTTCACCATAGTGGAGTTTGGAGTGTGATTGTTTGAGGTTGTGGATAGGTGTCTTTTATACTGATAACAAGTTCAAACAGGTGCCATTAATACAGGTAATGAGTGGAGGACAGAGGAGCCTCTTAAAGAAGAAGATACAGGTCTGTGAGAGCCAGAAATCTTGCTTGTTTGTAGGTGACCAAATACTTATTTTCCACCATAATTTGCAAATAAATTCTTTACAAATCAGACTGACAATGTGATTGTCTGTATTTGTTTCCACATTTTGTCTCTCATAGTTGAGGTATACCTATGATGACATTTACAGGCCTCTCATCTTTTCAAGTGGGAGAACTTGCACAATTGGTGGCTGACTAAATACTTTTTTGCCCCATTGTAATTCATAA
The DNA here is from genome assembly GCA_029206835.1 of Rana muscosa. NCBI lineage: Eukaryota > Metazoa > Chordata > Amphibia > Anura > Ranidae > Rana > Rana muscosa. Next base: position 49,402,014 of record CM055128.1, read on the forward strand.
CCAGTCTATGGGTAATAGATACATTGGTACATGATAATGCGATTATGCTAATTCATGAACAATATAATTGTGTTAATAATAATAAAAGTCTAAATAAAAGTCTAAAATTGGTAATAAAATATTTATATTTGGGCACTTATTTTGCGGAATCTCAGAATCACATGATTGTATGGTGTAACATGAGGCTAAGGCTCTACACGTTTTGTGGAGGTTCCACTCATCAGGAGCACTTGCATGTGCAATGGTCTATAATGAAAAAGAAAGTTTACAAAATGAACAGGTGCCAGACACAAAGGAAATTCAGAGCGAGGGTACAAGGGTATTGCCAAACGCTCTTACCTTTAAGTAAAATAATGAATTGGGTAATATGGTTTGAAGGTTGCAGGCGCCATGAGAAATTGAGACGCAAAAGCGCGGCCACACCAGGGCCCAGGACTGGAGCGTGGGGAACACCAATGGTGATGTGGTGCCCAGTTTGCGATTGGATATTAATGCAGAGTGTATGCCAGTTCCAATGGAATACTGTAAAATACAAAAGTGTGAATGTGTTAAACTGTCATTGGGCAGAATCTGCCCAAACCTGGTGAAAAGACATTCTAAGTGGTGTACCACATCAACCCGGCCAAGTTGGTGTGGACCAGAGAAAGCAAAAAATAAAATAAAAAACAGCACAGAAACCAAAAAAACAAACCAGGACCTACGTGGAAAATCATAGTGGCGGCTATGTGTGAGGATGTATTTACCTTAATGTGCAATAAAATATCGCGAGGGTCGATGTGTGGAGATCTAGTGGTGAAGTGAATCGTGAGCTCCGCTCGCATGCAGTCCTTGATGGCTGTGGGTGGCCACGGTATGCCGCCAACGCTACGTTATATGGAGGAGGGAAGGAGGCCACCACCTGGACGTCTAACGTCACTAGGCAGCTGGAGCTCAACCACCTCCCTCATCTCCAATGCTGGTGGAAAAGAAAAACACAGCGGTACCTGATCATACCATCTAGAAATGTTCAAATTTGTTGTAGATCTGTAGATTCAGTAGAACATTGTACTATAGAAAACTTTAGTTCACTGTTGACAAAGCACGATGGAAAAAAAGTGAGAACTAAAGGTAGTAGGTAATTAACTTTGTTTATTATACTTTTTTACATTTACAGTATATGCTGAAAAGGAGGATTGTAAGAGATGAACAATGAAGAAATACTTTATGAGCCTAACAAGATGACAATAATGACACAGGCTCCCCTTTATTGACTATAAAATAAAGTCCCATGCCATCATCACAAATGATCCTTATCACGAATGATCACAAATGATTCTTATCATTCAGCTTTCTTTAACAAATGAGCACAATACATTTTACAGTTTTGTGTTCTGCCAGCATTGACTTCCTTGGTGTCATTTGGTCACATAATACCACAAAGGAAGTCAATGGTGGTAGTCTTCCCTCATTTCTGTGATCAGAGGTCTGAATGGTGAGCAGGTAGCTATGCAAGACCCACCAGGTGTCACTAACTGCGGGTCCCACTCCTGTTAAGGTCTGAATGGGGGGAGTATCTAATCAAAATTATTTATACTAGCCCAGGTGGAAATTCCCTCCCTAGCCCAGTTTTATCCTGAATTATATAGTCTTAAACAGCTCAAATAAGTGGTATAGTGCAATAGAGTGAACCTGAGCTATTTGAAATAAGCCAATGATGAAAAACATACCTAAGCACAGTTTACCATCAGCAAAAAAATCAATGTCAAAATAACTATTAGTAGTTAGTCACACTTATCTGAACTTGTTTATTAATGTTGAAAACATTTCACTCGTCATCGGAATGACAAAAGAAATGGTCAAGAACATAAGCCATAATTTATATCTCCACGGGCAACTTGATTACCAATAAGCAAGCACCATGGCAGTCCTTGTAGTTAGTGGCAAATAATTCTGACACAAGTGTAGAAGATTATGTATCTCATCCTCTTGTCTTCAGTGCGGAAGCTGAAGCCGCTCGCAAGAAAGATATTGCTGCCGTTAATATCGGGAAGAAGCTGGTGAAACGATCTGATGATGATGAAGATGATGACGATTCCTACGATGAATCGGAAATTGAGATTTCTGGGATCAGCTTTACTCCTGTTCTGAGGTAACAGTAGCTTGAATTATTTGGTAATTAAATCCATCTATTACTGCCAAATGTATAGCCTAAAGCAGTGGTCTCCAAACTGCAGCTCAGGGGCCAGATGCGGCTCTTTGCTTGCCTTTATCTGGCCCTTGGACTTTAAAAATGGGGCACCCTTCCTTCCCCTGATATCAACGATTGGCACTATTCCTCCTCCTAATACAAGGGACTATTCCTCAGACTGACATCAACAATGGAGCACTATTTCTCCCACTGACACCAAAAGATAGGGCACTAATCCTTCCCCTGATGCCAACATGTACCAATGATGAGGCATTGCATACTCCCATTGATGCCAAAGCATTTTCAACTCACAGTGGCCTCGTTCCGGCCCCCCAGAGAGTCTGAAGGACAGTAAACTGGCACTTTGTTTAGAAAGTTTTTAGATCCCTGACCTAAAGGATCATTCCACTCAGAACTGATATTTTAGTTCTTGGTAGATGTTAGGGGGATAAAATACTTGCTGGTTTCTTCTATTTCTCCAAAACTCCATTGGTGAGATCTTTGAGTTGCCGGGTCTGCATGCCTACTGTGCCAATTATGATGGACCTGCACCATTTCTGCTGGATGTTTATTTTATTTGCTAAAAAATGTAGCAGGTGGAGCAGGACAACACAAAGGTGGGCAGGAACACCCAAAACTCCCAGGTGGGCCAATGGCGTGTAGCGGGGTGTTCCCCTTTAATGCAGAGAGACAAGAAGTTCCAGGTGAGAGGTGAGTCGGGAGGAAGTAAAGAGACATTATGGAAGTGAAAGCAGAGGAGAGAGAGACTACATCTCCCAGTACATCTTGCAGCACCCAGGGTGCATTGCTCCAGAACAGAGACTGCTGGGGCAGACTTTATAAAGGGGAGGCGGAGTTTTGGTCGGCCTCTTTGGACCCCCCTCTGCTAGCAAGAGGATGTCTGTGCTGAACTGCTGTGTGCACAAGGCCTGAAGCCCGGGCCGTGTGCTCCTTTCCAAAGAGCCCTCTGCCAGCCTAGCAGAGCCTTAGAGACATCTAATCCTCCTTGCTGCAGTACACCAGAAGGATTGAAGACTTGGATGTCGGTGGATTCCTGTTCCTAGACGAATCGATGGAGGAAACGGACTTGGACTTGTCCAGGTGGTGAGAGCTGTTTAAAGACAGATACTTTATCTTTACTATTCGTTGGGATTACAAAGTTGTTCTTCAAGTGCACCACCGAAAAGATTGCTAGTGAATATTGTTTCACTGAACTTCCATTTAGATCAGTCAGGCCTGACTGCATAGGTAGACATTGCTGGGTGTTAGTCTACCCATGAGGGGAAGTAGCTGTAAAAGGGCAGCGCTAGAGTTGCATAGCAATACTTTATTATTCTGATTACTCTGTTTATCTTTATTACTGTTTATTGCAGGGATCTGCAACTTGTTATACTGTTGTTTATTACTTGCCCATTAGCCTCAGTAAAATATCTGGGTAAAGTACATTTGGTGTCAGTTCCGCTTACTTTAATAGGAGTTTTAAAGTATATTCTGTGTATGTTTGTTATAGTGCTGCGTCACCAACAGTTGCGATCACGCGGTCCTATCTCTCTATCACCAGCTGTGCCACGGGAGGTTAGAGCCGATTGCCGGGGGTTGACAGCGGTGCACTGCAGGGCCCAAATCAATATCAGCGGCTCTCTTAACTGGGGGTAGCGCTACAGGCGTATCCAAGGCATATACAGGGGTTGACTCAGTTAACCAGGGTCGACCTGTCTAAAATATCTCTTTTGGGTGTACTGTCACTTTAAAGGAAGGTAGTTTGGATAGAAATATCAGAGCTGCCTTTACTGATCATACAGTTGCTTTCACTTCTAGCAGTGGAGAGGCCCAGCTGTAAAGTCTAAGTAACCCCAGAAATACTATACTTACATTATTAAACTTTTAATGTCAAGAGCTACTGCTTCCAATGTTGCACGGTTTTCCTAAAGGCTATTCCAATTACATTCCTAATGATGGTCTTCTTAAATTAATGTAGGTCAGGTTTGGAGGTTCTCTAATACATCCCAAAAGTAAAGACTATGAATATGTTATATTTTATCACAAAAGTATATGAAGTACCTACCGTATATTGAAAATGATAACCATAACTGAGACATTATCATAACTGCTTGGATGGCCACCATACAAGTTCATATTTATTTATTTTTGCAGTCGTTGCAGTGTTCCTGTGAGAGATTTTGCAGCCAACCCAAAACCAAGAAATTTTCAGGTATAGTACTGAGAGCTAGTAAAAAAAAAGTTACATTTCTAAAAAAAAAGTTCTGTGTAGTAACTTTGGTCCGGTGACTGCAGCTTGCTTCTCCGTCAGCTGGGCCAGTCGCTCAGTTCCGCTCCGCTGGATGGATCCGGTCTCCGATGCTCAGATGAGTGTCTCTGGACCTCTCCTATCCGGCCACTGTCACTCAGGCACCATCAGATCCTTGTACAAACACGCGGGGTTGCGCTCCGCTATGGCTGTGTGCCGCTGTCTCCGGGAGGCCTCCACACAGATCTTCACAGGCAGGCCATGCGATCCCAAGAGACCTAAAATGGCCGCTCGGGTTCCTTTTATCTCCTACCCAGCATGCACTGCTTAAGAAAGTGTTCATGGTTAGGTCACCAAGCCTCCTGGGTAACAAGGGTCAACCTTCTAATCAAAACAACAGTCACTTCCTGTCTAGTCCTTTGTGCTTCTCTGAGGTAAAAATCATATATATGCATTACCAGTATTTGGTCACTAGATGGCTCCAAATACTGAACCATAGCAATGTCCATAGACTTTGTATTAAAGTATGCAAACACACATCAATATGCAAGGATGTCAGCGCTACATTATATATATATATATAATTTTTTTTACCATACTGAGCAAGGGTCTGATATTCCACCAAACAGTATTATCTATGGTTCAGTGTTTTTTTATTGTAAAAAACAAAACATTGGATGTAAAATTCATTTGGCATCTTGCCATGCAAAATTAAATATATCAATACGTTGTTTACCGGTTGAAGAAACATTTTTTTAGAAAACATACTGTATGGGACAATATGTTTCTACAAAACGTATTTAAAGTTTTTTCCAGGTAGCACAGATAGTTTTTGTATAGGACCTGCTGTTTACAGTAAGGGCTCTTTCACACGGAGGTCCGTTCAGGTCCGCCTGTCAGTTTTTTAGGCGGACCTAAAACGGATCCTCCATGCACCCCTATGGAAGCACGGATGTCAACGGTGACATGTCCGCTGACATCCGCTCCGCTCCGAAAAAGTGTGACGGAGGGAAATCCTATTTTTCCTTCCGTCTGCGGAGCGGATCGGATGACAACGGACTCTACAGTCCGTCGTCATCCGATTCCCCATAGGGGAGAGCGGCGCTCTGACAGGGCGGTCCCTGCACAGTGTGCGGGGACCGCCCAGTCATCCGTCGGCTCAGCGGGGATCAACGGACCGATCCCCGCTGAGCAAGCGGAGCTTCACGGGGCGGATCTGCACGGATCCGCCCCGTGTGAAAGAGGCCTTAGAAGACCTTTGCTGTGTTTCAAATGTTGCTCTCTGCATACCTTCTCAGATGGACATTATGGAAACATGCTAACTAAACAAGATCCATAGGTCATTTCAACTCATTAAAGTGGTTGTAAACCCATATAATTTTTTTTTTCTTTTAAGCCAACCTGCAAGACAAAGCTATAATGAGCTAGTATGACTATAATACTACCTCATTATGTACCACTTACCTTAGATCGGGGCCCCCGAAGTCGTATGTGTCCCTCTCTCCAGCCGCAGCCATCGCTGCGGCGATAGCCGGAATGTTACTTCCGGGTATCGCCGCTCCAGCCAATCACAGCGCAGCTCCGGCGCTGTGATTGGCCGGAGCGGCGAAGACGCGACTCCGCGCATGCGTGTGGAGTTGCTGGGACTTAGCCGAATTTGTGAATGGGATTAACCCCATGAATGCGCCGTTATCTACGGCGCGCATGCGCCGTAGACAGCGGCGCCTGTGATTTTAGTAAATATCTCCTAAACCGTGTAGGTTTAGGAGATATTTCTTGCACCTACAGGTAAGCCTTAATCTAGGCTTACCTGTAGGTGCAAGACGCAAAAGTGGGTTTACAACCACTTTAAGAAGGCTCAGAGTGAAGTCCAATATAGTGTGTTGCAGGCTGTCAGATTAAAGAGGATGTTTCTAGTCGGGGGAACAAGGAAACATACCAAAAGGCAGAAAACCTCAGAGTTAAACAGGCTGCTGTAGCAACACAATCTTACTATATAGTTACATAGTAAGTCTGGCTAAAAATAAGGCACATCCAGTTCAACCAATAAAGGGAAAATAAATAAATAAAAATATCCTTAAATACACTGACAGGATCTGCAATCTGATAATATGAGCTCCTTATGCCAAGCTGTTGAATACGTTTTGCTCCTTGTCTCCCTATATCTAACCCATGGCTGGTCCATCCAACCCTCTAGTCCGGTGTTCAGTTCCAAAATTGTCAGATCTGCTTCCCTACACCCCGATTTGCACACCATATGTAGAACTTTTGGGACTGAATCCTAGAATGAAAGAGAAATACAGATATCCTTTATATGTTCTTGCTATCACAAGCAACCTTTCGAGTCTCGCACTTACATATGTACTTACTTTCTCCAAGATCCTTGATGTGCGGCCCACTTCCAAACGTCCCCCAACCGGGCTCTGCTTCTTCTGGGAATGTATAAAAGAACTTGTAACACCAGTACTATAAATGGGGGTGTCATTGTCACTGGGTCAGGAAAGGAGACAAAAAATTAAAGAAGTTATCAGAAGTTCTAACCCTTCCTCACTCCACTAAAAATTTTGTTTTGTCCCTATTAGAAAGTGATGTTTTCCAGTTATTGCATGGTCTATTTTGTTGAGCCTAGAGTTATAGTATTACATATTTAAAGAGGAAGTAAACCCCCAAAAAAATTTCCTGTAAAAAAAAAAACCCCTGCAAGAAAAAGGCTTAATGAGCTAGTATGCATAGCATACTAGCTCATTATGTGGCACTTACCTGAGATCGAAGTCCCCGAAGCGCTCCTCGTTCCCCTCCACCGCCATGTCCCCTCGGAGCGTCTTTCTTGTATCGCCGCTCCGGAGCTGTGACTGGCCGGAGCAGCAATGACGTCACTCCCGCGCATGCGCGCGGGACCAGCACGATCCCCACGCATGCGCGCGGTTCCGGCATTATCCATTGATAAAACAGGCACGCTCAGTGCGCCTGCGCCGTTGTCTACGGCTCGCATGCGAGTAGACATTGGTGCAGTGTTTTCTCCAAATATCTCCTTAGCCATGTAGGTTAAGGAAATATTTCTGCACCTACAGGTAAGCCTTAATCTAAGCTTACCTGTAGGTGCAAGTTGTCTGGTTGGGTTTACAACCACTTTAAATCAACTTGAAATAAAAAAGGTATTTCTTTATCAGTACGGCAGCCACCTATATTTTGTCCTCCAAACTGATTGAGCACAAATCCTCTCTTTAAATGAAGCAGTAGGGCCATGCCATGCTTTAATAAAAATGACTGGCACATTAAGGCCTTGTTCACACGAGCGTACTCCAGCATACACCCATATGAGGGCCGTGTTTGCCCACACAGGGATGCACAGGTGTTCCATGCATTCCTGTGCAGGCAATCTTATTCATGTCAACTGAGATACAGCAGATGCATGGACACAGCCACTGATCCCAATTTGAAAGCAGTGCAGCTGCGGGTGCATGACTCTGAACACAGACTGTGTGCATCAGTAAAATGGATACATCAGGAACACCTGGGCATCCCCATACAGGCAAACATGGCCCATGCATGGAGTGTACGCTGTAGTATGCCCATGTGAAAGAGGTCTTGTGAAGCACAGCAGCATGTTATACAAATTTGCATTATGCTGTGCTTGCTTTAAGGCAGCATTTAATAAATCCATGGACAAAAATAGCCAGGAGGAGCTTGGTCAAGTGACCATTCAAAAACATGTGACCAGACTCTCCTCCAATCACAGAGCTCTCTCCAGCATTATGCTATGAGAACTCCATGGGACACAGAAGGCACCACTCTGTGGCCTGCATTTTATGAATTTATGAATTGCAAACTACATGTGCAGTGTGGAGTAAACTGCAGTGTCCAGTGAAAAATGCATATTCTTATTTGCTCTGTGTCATAGGTATGCACAGCCTATTACATTAGGGTGTGCACCCCAAAGCTCAAACACACACGCCTTTCTCTGCAGCCTCAGCTGCACTGTACAACGAATGAATGGGAAGTGCTCTGTGCTGAGCGGCTTCCTGTTCATTCACAAACTGAAGGCTAGTAAACACAGTTCACTAGGCTTCAGTTATGAATGGACACAGTGAGCAAGTGTGTTCACTGAGTTCATTTAGAAAAGGAAGGAGCAGGTAAATTAGATATTTACTAGTCCCTTCCCCCGCTCTCTATCCTGAAACATACCCTGCAGCATCCGGGGGCAAGAGGAGCAGCACTGTGGGGTGGGGGGGGGGGGCGTGGCAACAAGGGGGGAAGCCCGGGCAGTAGGGGGAATCGGCACCACACATAGTGATTAGGGTGTGCCCAGGCACATCTGGCATACCCCCTGTGTACGCCTATGCTATTAATAGGCCATTTATTACACTATTCTTGTCATTCAAAACTTACTGGTGATTAGCCTTCAAGTAAGTAGCTTACAACAATTTTATGAATTGCATGCAATGGTACTAACAATGTAACATCACTTTGCAGGTTGCAATTACAGTCATACAAGCTCAGAAACTCATAGGGGTCAACATTAATCCAGCGGTACATGTGAAAATTGGAAATGAAAAAAGACACACAATAACCCAAAAATCAACAAACTGCCCCTTTTACAATCAGGTGAGTAAGGGGTAACAATTACTACTGAATTACTTTTATCTTTAATATCTTATATTTCTAGTGAAGATCTATCACTAAGTGATTTATATTGGCCAGATTATTGCAAAGCCAATATGGGCAGTGGCCAAGGGTGACATGCTTGAAAGAGGCTGCCTATAGCCACCCACATATCATACTCTTTCAAGCTATTTTCCAAATATATCCTTTGCTATTTTTAGCTGTTGCTCTACTGGTGTGCCTGCAGTTTCTGTCACTACAGATTTCCTGATGGCTGATAAAGCCTTGTGCAAAGTCACAGAACTCGATGTATAGAATTATGTAAAAAAAAAAAAAAAAAATCATCTCTGACCTCTGTCTATATGATGATGGTCCATGGTTAAAGTCAAATTTTGGTAAAATTTTAAAGATAAAAATCAGCAAAAGGGACAGTACTTACCATTAATGTGAGGTGCTCCCACAGCTGTAATCTTTGGGTGCTGCGAGTGTTAATACAACTGCTGGATCTGTCATATGCTCTCGTCAAGAGAGCCGACTATGTTCGCCCTTTCTGCCCCTCCTCCATTTATAGAAGCTGTACCATAGCTTCCAAAAGTAGAAAGCACTCTGTGAATGAAGGACGGATGGATTAGTGAGAGGTCTGCCTCCTTCAATCACAGGACACTCTTCATTGATGCAAGCTATAGTGCGGCTTCTATGAATGGAGGTGGGGTGCCAAAACGGTGAGCATAGTCTGCACTCTTTCCGAGTGAATATGACAGCTCCAGCACTAGAATTGCCCCCGCAGCATGATAAGATTACTGCTTTGGGTATATGGGGTGAGGGGATGCGGACAGAAGACATCGGATTTAAAATGGGACAGCCCGCACCAGCACCAGGACACTTCTCATTTGATTTAAAAACTGTTCCTGGTGCTGAGTTTTTAAATTATTTTATTATCATTATTATTATTATTATTATTATTACTATTACTACTACTACTATTATACAGGATTTATATAGCGCCAACAGTTAGCGCAGCGCTTTACAACATTAGGGTAAACAGTATAGTTACAATTCAATTCTATACAGGAGGAATAAGACGGGCCTGCACGTTAGAGCTTACAATCTAGAGGGGAGGGCTAAGTAATTCAAAAGGTAATAACTGTGGGGGGGATAAGCTTAAGCTGATGAGGAAAATTAAAGTACAGGTGTTAGGTGGAGGCAGGATAGTCTTAACTGAAGAAAAAGTTTTCAGGAATCGCCTAAAAGTGGATAGAGTTGGAGATAGTTGGACAGATTAAGGTAGGGGATTCGAAAGGATGGGAGAGGCTCGGGAGAAGTCCTGGAGTATGGGAGGAGGTGATGAGGGAGCTAGAGAGCAGGAGGTCTTCAGAGAAATGATGAGGATGATTTGGTTGGTATTTTGAGACTAGATTAGTTATGTGGCTGGAGGCAGAGTTGTGGATGGCTTTGTAAGCTGCTGTTAGTATTTTTAAATTTAATTTGTTGGGTGAGTGGAAGCCAATGGAGGGATTGACAGAGAGGGGTAGCAGATGCTGAGTAGTTTGTAAGGAGTCTGGCAGCAGCATTCATGATGGACTGAGTAGGGGATAACCTATTTAAAGGTAAGCCAATGAGGAGGGAGTTGCAGTAGTCGAGGCAAGAGATAACCAGGCAGTGCATTAGTAGCTTTGTGGTTTCATTGGTTAGGAAGGGACGTATATTGGAGATGTTGTGGAGGTTGAGGCAGCAAGCTTTGGAATGTGATTGGATCAAAAGGAGAGTTCAGAGTTAAGGATAACACCTAGCACCCTGGGATGGGTTGGTGGTGGTACCATTGCTCTTGTCAGAGAGATCAGGGGAAGGGGCACGTGGGGCAGGAAATATTATGAGCTCGGTTTTGGATAGTTTGAGAAAGCGGTGTGATATCCAGACAGATATGTCTGTTAGAAAGTTAGTGATATGTGAGGAGACTGATGCAGTGAGCTGAGGGGTAGAGAGATGGATTTGGGTGTTATCAGCATAGAAATTATATTGAAAGCCATAGGAGGCTATCAGCTGACCCTGGGTAATGTGTAGATTGAGAATAGGAGAGGTCCAAGAACAGAACCTTGGGGGACTCTGATGGAGAAAGGAAGAGAAGAGGAGGAAGTAGAATTGTAAGTGAAGGTGCGGTGGGATAGGTAGGATGAGAGCCAGCGAAGAGCACAGTCACAGAGACCAAAGGAGTAAAGTTTTTTGAGGAGGAGGGGGTGATCAACTGTATCAAAGGCATCCGAAAGGTCCAGAAGTAGGAGTACAGAATAGTGTCCATTGGTTTTTGCTGTTAGTAAGTTGCATTGCATTTTTTTTTAATGTTTACCTAAACCTACACTAAAGGATTATATAGCAATTATCTCAATGGGGCGGATATACTAAAGTCAAATAGACTGCACACTTTGCAAGTGCAGTTGCACTCATTTTCCCCAGAGCTTAGTGAATGTGATGATTCTAATTTCCATCATACAATCACGTTCAAGCAAAAATGCTGTGTTTTTTCAATTTTCCTTGTACCTTATTGGTTATTCTTTACAAAGTGAAGCTTCACCACAATCATCAAGCACTGGGGATAATAAGTGCAACTTTTTAAAGTACACAGTCTATTTGCCTTTAGTAAATCAACCCCAATGTGCCATACAATCCTCCTAAAATCTCTGGAACATAGTTTGTGAACAGATATTTATATTCATTTGTGACATTTAATATCCAAATCAAAATTTTATTTTCCCATAGTATTTTGTGTATGATTTCCTTGAGCCTCGTGAGGTTGTATTCGACAAACTTATTGAGTTATCGGTAAGTGTGTTTTAAAATGTTTATGCACTGAGCAGATGAGTATTTTGAAGTTATAGATCAGCTCCTGCCAGACTTAATAATTTTTAGTATTCCAGTTCACATCAGGGGTTCAGAGCCACTTGTATCATTTGAAACTCTAATGTTATGTGAGATCCATTGCAAAGTTGCCATGGTCAAGTTCAGACACTTGTTTTCAGTGATGCAATAGCCAGAAAATGATTAGGTTTACAACAGCCAAAATTCTGGAGCTGAAAGGATCAGTCCCCCCGCAAGTGACATATTAGTTATCCGCAGAGCCCCCTAGGCTTAACCAGCCCCTGGCTTTTTTATATGCCTTGAGTACTCCATCAATGAGGACCTCCTGCCATAATTCCCAACTCTGTTGTAGTCAACCTTGGAGTTTTGGGTGCTCCCATCCACCTTTGTGTGTTTTAGAAGCTCCTATTACATAATTCTTAATGTTAAAAAAAATACAATTTCAGCAGAAAGGACAGACACCACTCATGATTGGCACAGCAAATGTGCAGAATGGGAAATCAGCTCGTAGGAACTCTATATATTGCCCACTCTGAGAAGACAGAAAATGGTAAAACCATCATAGCGGTTGGTAGTGGGTTTACTTGATGGAATTTGTTTGAAAGCTGGTTGAGTTTGCAACAAAATTGCATACCATACAACCTGCATTGAAAATTATTCTGTGGTTGTTCTCCATGGGCAACGGAAAGATATGAGGTGTAGGATAGCTGTCCTCCCTGGACAACTCAAAGATACAAGTTGTAGGATGGTTGACCTCCCTGGGCAACTGGAAGAAACCACTCATATTTGGCACGGCAGAAGTGCAAAACGGGAACTCAGCTCAGACTCTAAGAAAACAGAAAAACTCCATATTGATATGAAAATAAAATCCTGGTCAGAAATGAACCTAGGAAGGCCACAGAGCCACAAAACTAACCACTAAGCCACCCTACTGGTTTCCCATTGGTCACATGCCGGGGTGTTCGTTCGTACACTGCATCTGTACGTCATTGAACTGGTACCAGGAAGGCTGATGCTTGAGAAAATTTGCGAAAAACTATGTACAGTAGATGTTTTTTTACTGCCCGTTTCACACTGCACAGACCATATGAATCAATAAATTAAACACACATCTTGTATATTACATACCTGTGTTGTAGGGAATCATTAGGGATGAGAGTACAGGTTAGGTATTACCATTATTGATTTACGGTCTGTCCAAGAAAACTGTACTGTTCCACAACAATACCGTTTTAAACCATCCCCTGGGCATTTTAATTAAAAAAAATTGTGTTTTTCAGTGTTGCCTTCAAAGATGCATACCCTTTGGTATTTTTTAAAAGTTATTTTTGCATTGGTACTTGACCCCCATGGCAGTGCCCAACTTCACACAACTTTTTTTGACAGTAGTTTGCTTATTAGTCCTAAAAACAGCCAGATTTACTAACAAGATTCTCCCCCCATAGATTGCAATGACGTTTGCTGCTGTGTTTGGGTTTTGTGAATTTTGCTGAATCCTTTGCTAACTGAAATCCAATGAATGAAAGGGGTGGGCCATGGACAGTGAGGCTCATGAGGAAACAGCTAGATGATGCTGGATGTCCCCCAGCCAGGAAGTGTGTCGGGCTCTGTCTGACTTGCTACAACTTCTAATGCACATTGTGTGAAGCGCACAGTATGTCCTGAATCAGAGTAAGCTATTTTACTATAGGAGAGAAGCCTGAAAAACTGTGCAACAATCCAAAATAGGTATTACACCACTCCAAGTTGGTCCGCACTATACGTGCCTCCTGATTTTCACCAACGGGAAATGCTGGTCCGGTTTACCGCACACTACCATACAGAAGATCCCAAAACTTTATTGTGAAAAAGCACAGACAAAAAAAACATCACAGCTCCATAAAGACAGGGGAAAACATTGACTTGTTTCACTCTATAGAGCACTTAGTCATAAGTTTATCTGTGGATTTCCACAATAAAGTTTCAGCATCTTCTGTATGGTAGTGTTGGGTTATCCATCTCTTCCTTCAACCTGCCACCAACAGTTTCTCTCAAAATGCTAAAACCATCATACCGGTTGGTGGTGGGTTTTCTTGATAGAATTTTTTTGAAAACTGGTTAAATTTGCAACAAAATTGCATATCATGCGGCCTGCATTGAAAATGTTTCTGTGGTTGATATTTGGGCCACATCCTTTGTCCCTGTTCTGGCTTCTTATTTGCCACTATAAGTGATGGTTGTTCTCCATGGGCAACTGAAAGATACAAGGTGTAGGATGGTTGTCCTCCCAGGGCAACTGGAAGATTCAAGGTGTAGGATGGCTACCCTCATGGGGCAACTGGAAGATATAAGTTGTAGGATGGTTGTCCTCCCTGGAAAACTGGAAAATACAAGGTGTAGGATGGTTGTCCTCTTTGGGAAACTGGACAATACAAGATGTAGGAAGGTTGTCCTTCCTGGGCAACTGCAAGATACAAGGTTTAGGATGGTTGTCCTCTCTGGGCAACTGAAATATACAAGGTGTAGGATGGTTTTCCTCCCTGGGCAACTGGAAGATACAAGGCGTAGGATGGATGTCCTCTCTGGGTTACTACAAGATACAAGGTGTAGGATGGTTGTCCTCCCTGGGAAACTGCTAGAAACAAGGTGTAGGATGGCTATCCTCCTGGGGCAACTGGAAGATACAAGGTGTGGGATGGTTGTCATCCCTGGGCAACTGGAAGATACAAGGTGTAGGATGGTTGTCCTCTGAGAAACTGGAAGATACAAGGTGTAGGATGGTTGTCTTCCCTGGGAAACTGGAAGATACAAGGTGTAGGATGGTTGTTTGCCCTGGGCAACTGGAAGATAGACGGTATAGGATGGCTATCCTCCTGGGGCAACTGGAAGATGCAAGGTGTAGGATGATTGCCCTCCCAGGGAAACTGGAAGATACAAGGTGTAGGATGATTGTCCTCCCAGGGAAACTGGAAGATACCAGGTGTAGGATGGTTGTCTTCCCTGGGAAACTGGAAGATAGAAGGTATAGGATGGCTATCCTCCTGGGGCAACTGGAAGATACAAGGTGTAGGATGGTTGTCTTCCCTGGGAAACTAGCAGATACAAAATGTAGCATTGTTGTCCTCCCTAGGCGACTGGGAGATAGGCATACGATGGTTGTCCTCTCTGAGAAACTGAAAGATAAAAAGGTGTAGGATGATTGCCCTCCCAGGGAAACTGGAAGATACAAGGTGTAGGATGATTGCCCTCCCAGGGAAACTGGAAGATACAAGGTGTAGGATGATTGTCCTCCCAGGGAAACTGGAAGATACCAGGTGTAGGATGATTGTCCTCCCAGGGAAACTGGAATATACAAGATATAGGATGGTTGTCTTCCCTGGGAAACTAGCAGATACAAAATGTAGGATGGTTGTCCTCCCCTGCAACTGGAAGATACAAGGTGTAGGATGGTTGTCTTCCCTGGGCAACTGGCGGATACAAGGTGTAGTAGGAGGCAGAAAAAACATTATTGTAAGAAGATCAATGTTTGCATGTTTTTTTTTTTATCTTCAAAACATCCCATAACCCCAAAACTGCCCTATTATACAAACAGCCATGAACCCAGATGTGAACCTGGCCTAATACATGACAAGTGTCTGGTGAGATATTTTTTTATCCTCTATATTACGGTGTTTCTCTTCCCAGGTTGTTCATGTCAAGGCAATACCTATTTTTGGAACGCATATTGGATCATTCAAAATAGATGTTGGAACTATCTATAATCAACAAGGTACAGTAACTGTTCCTGCATACAGTGCCAAATAAATTTACTGTTTTAAACAGGGTATATCATCAAATACTGTATTTTATGAAACACAAAGTACTTTTTTTTTTTTAACATTTCCCAACTATAATGATATGGCCCATACTCAATCAGTTTTTTTTTTCAGATCACAGATTTCTGCAGAAATGGGCAGTGATTACTGATCCTAAAGATACCAGGGCGGGTATAAAAGGGTTTGTGAAATGCAATATGACTGTAGTAACGAAGGGAGACCCAATGACTGCGCCTCCGTCGACAACAAGCAGCCAAAACGATGACATTGAAAAGTAATGTTTAAAATTTCTAACTGTAGTCCTAATTCACCAGATCCCTTCTACCATCATGAATCACAATAAACTGTGCTCACCCTCTGTTAAATGTTCTGCGCACACACCATGCTGAGCCATGTTTCAGAATTCCATTAGTAGAGTGTTTAATGATGATAAAATTCCCTTATGTATGTTAGCATTCAGGAAACCTACCAGTTATATTCAATGTCAATTGTAAGAGAAATAAGGTCTCCTCCTGCTTTACCTGTGGAGTTTCAAGGCTCTGTGTGCATTCGTTGAATGAAATATGCCATAAGACATGGGGACTGAAGTGAAAGAGAATGCATTGCAGAGGCTCTTAATATACACAAAATAATAGTTTATTCATTCCACAGGAATCTACCCACAACTGGAATATCAGATTTGGTTTGATTGTGCCCTTCATTAATAAGACATTTGCCTATGACAATTAAAAGAACATTTCAATGTAGCACCCTCCTAGATAGGCTGCCAGGATGTCAGGCAAAGTTAGTTCTTTTTGGCTCCTCTGTAATCATTGGAGCAGCTATTGATTTCTTTGGGCTGTTCTAGATCTCACAGGTTACAGGTTTGACTGTTTCACCCTGCTTTATGTAAGTTTCCAGAACATAGGGCTGGGAGAATCAAATAGGCAGCTTGAATATTTATTGAGGTTCAGCAAATCCCTGGAAAGGTGTATCCAGCAGGTGGCTGGGGAGAATATAAATAGTCTGATGCCTGGTGCAGCCAGGTTCTTGTCTTGCTCAAGATGTTCCACAGCCCCAGGATTCTATTGGAGTTTTGCTTTTGTTAATGGAGGTCCCAGCTGTGGCAGAGCTGGGGGGCCTATTCTGAATTATTATCTTTGGAATCAGCTAAGGGACATCACTTAAGGATCTGGTATGGAGAGCTTACAGAGGAGTGTCTGGTGGAAGATGGAAAGTGTATAGCTGCCCTGCGGGTTTCTGAGTATCAACCTCTCCTTCACTGAAGAGTGTCTGGTGGAAGCTGGAAGTAAGCAGCGCAGTTGTCCTGAGATATAGAGATGTCTGGTGGAAACTGGGAAGTGTTCAGCTGTTCTATGACATTGTGTACTAATCCGAGTTTAAAATCCTGGTGACTGTGTGCTGTTCTTAGGGTGATAAGTGGTACCTCTGATTGAGACGGTTCTCCTACAGGGTCTCAGATTTGGTCATTTCCCTCTTGTCCCTGGCATAAAGACTGTTCAGGGAAGTCTAGCCTAGTGAAGTGTATCTTCCTGTTGCTATTCAGTGTTCCTGGAGTATCCAATACCACCCCAACCTCTTTCGTGTTTCAAGTTCTACAAGCAATAAATTACCAAAGGACAACCCCTAGACTGTTTATTGGAGCCAGAGATAATGGACAGTTGCTTGGCCCCTGTGGGGGTAGCGCTACACCATCCAAATGTGATATTTTAGTTTTGGGTTGACCCTGGTGGTGTGAGTCAGTGCCTAGGTTCTTAATTATCTTAGGGATTCTATTACTGAGATCTCTCTGTAAAAATGTCTAACTCTGGTCTTGTCCACCTGGAGGTGCCTGGAACCCTTCATATTCTCTTTCAAGTGTACAAGTTTTTAAACAAATATATAAAATATTTTATTTTACAATGAAACTATTAGTATAGGGTACACTGGTCACATGGGTTTTCTAAAGCCAGAGCACAGCAGCAGTGTTTTCCTTTGTGAATCTTTTTTCTTATTCAGAACTCCCCATAGAGCTATACAGGGCAGTAAGGGAGGTGGGAGCATAGTCCACTTATTCAGCTGTGTGTGTAATTTTAGCTTCAGCTATTTATTTTCGCCAAAGTTCAGTCTAATTCCCATGTTTTTTTCTCTTTTAAATGCTATGCTGGGGTGTGCTGAATTAAGATACTAGCCTGCCTAGTGAATCCAGTTTTTTTCTGCTGCCTAAATGCCACACCATGGGTCCAGCACCACCATCTTTCCCTTCCCTCTGATGTCATTGTGGCCTGGCTGCCCCTTTCTGGGATAATGTGCACCAGGCGGCCCACCTATTGGCCCTGCTCATGCAGCTTCCTTGGATATGTGATGTGCATCACAGGAAGCGGAAAGAGCAGGTACACTTTTGGTGGTGCGCGGTGGGGGGCAGTCCTGCAGTAAAAAAAAATAAAAAAAATGTAAAAATGCAAATGCACAAAAAACAAATGGCCACTTTAGTTTGCGCTGAATGGGAAAGAGGGGATTGCAGGGAGGAAAACTCCCTTGAGACTAAAGGTCTACTTAAGGGCTAGTCTTTTAAGCGGCTGGCTGAATTTTTTTTAATAAAAAATATATTTGCTATTTATTTGACTACAAAAGTAAAGATGCACTATGCCGTTCCCCTTAAAAATGAAAAATGTTTTTTTTTTTTTAAAGTTACACGTGCATCCATGCCCTCCACGGGTTAAGTCTTCTTCTGGATTCTATAATGTCATCTTTTTTTTTGTTGTAGGAACTTATTGCTCCCCAAAAGGATTCCAGCCGAGAGGCCATGGTCAAGAATCAGTGTTAAAATCTTTAAAGCTGAAGGATTACCCAGCATGAGTGAAGGCATCATGGGAGGTTTCTCTAAGATCATGGGGGACAAGAAGGTCTTCATTGATCCATATGTACAGGTCATATTTTCTGGTCAGC
This sequence comes from Rana muscosa, assembly GCA_029206835.1. Classification (NCBI taxonomy): domain Eukaryota; kingdom Metazoa; phylum Chordata; class Amphibia; order Anura; family Ranidae; genus Rana; species Rana muscosa. The sequence goes on from CM055128.1 coordinate 49,420,606, forward strand.
AGGTATGGTCCAACATCTTTACTAAATGTCAGTCTAGATGTATACCTCTTATTTATTTTCTTTATTTTCTTTATTTCTGTAGCACCAGTATATAGCAAAGATTTTTATAGAGCATTGATGAGCTCCCATACATGGTGAAGCTGACCATAAACATTACTAACTGATTGCACAATCTCCTTTAGATCCACCAAAATCATGTTATGCAAAGCCCTACCTATACAACCCATTCAGTTTGTGTTCAGTTAGGCAGGCCCTTGAACTACATCGTTTTTGGTAGATCTAAAGGCGGTTGCACAATCAAATTGTGTTATGTGTGGCCAGCTTAATACAGACTTATTCTGTAGGGCTAGCATAGTCAGAAGCTGGCTATTTTCTGTGTCAAGATTTTGGATTGTGAGCAGAAACTCACTTTAACACAGGCTGAACATGTAGTATAAACTGCCCTACTGCTGGACATGGACATGGCAACCAGAATAGCGCATCTCAAAGCAATAGTGCTACTTAGCCACACTTTCCAGAGCCCCATGTTGTGACTGTAATTTCTATAATTCTGCACATACTTTTGCACACTCCTGTTTAAAAAAGACAACAGTAAGTACCTCTCCCATTGGTGTTTGCAGATAAGAAAGGGCATGTTTTGGTGTGGTTCCATCCCTGATGGCATCAAAATGGGTTGTATAAGACTCAAAATTTCATCTAAAGAAGAACTATAGACAAAACTTTTTTTTTCATTTTGGATAGAGTAGGGGAGGGTTATAACCCCTGTGCGATTTTTCTTGCCATCTATATCCAATTGGGGAGACTAATCCTCACTTCCTGTCCCATAGCCAATGCTGCATCCTGGCCTAGGCCAACAAGGCCCAGGCCTGGGGCAGCACGAAAAGAGTTCCGATAGGTTGCGATACGCTGTTAGTGTAACGCAAGTTGCTTCTAATTTTGACTGTCCTATCATCCTGCACCACAAACCTTCCTCACTGTGCTATATGTTTTTTGCTGCTCCATTGGCATGGTTATATCTTCTTAGTCCTCTTCATAAAATTATCAGAAATTTGTTCCTAAAGTAGAACTATAGGCAACACTTTTTTTTTTCATTTTGGATAGAGTAAGGGAGGGTTATAGCCCGTTAGTTTATTTTTTACCATCCCTGTCTCATTACAGAGATTTCCCTTCACTTCCTGCCCCATAGCCAAACAGGAAGTGAGGAAATCTATGCAAATTAAGGGAATCCAATGCCCACCCCCCAGGCCCTAAGAACTAGTGTCCCCACTCGAAAATTTCAGGGTGTGTCTTAAACAGAAAGGGGTGTGGCCTTGACAGGAAAAGGTGGGTCATATTTAAATTAGGGGGTGCACGAGTTTAGTCAGGCTTAGGGCAGCACACAACCTAAATACACCACTGCCCATAGCCAAAACAGGAAGTGAGAGGCAATCCCTGCAAATTAAGGCTATCCCTTGGGGACCCCCAGGTCACCAGAACTAGTGTCTGCAATTGGAACATTTCCCCTCTATTATTTTTCTAAAGACAACCCAAAATGTGGGATTTTCTTTTACTTTGACTTTCGATAATGGTAAACAGGACAAACAGAGGGTGAATCTCCCTAACAGACAGCAAAAAAAATCCTGATGGGTGTTGCATCCCATCTCCACTCTTTCCAAAATGTAAAAAAGTTTTGCCTTTAGTTATACTATAAAGTAGAACTATGGCCTCCAATTAGGAAAATGTTGTACTGCAGCACTTTTTTCAAGACCCCTTTCACACTGGGGCGGGCGTTGATGGTAAAACGCTGCTAGTTTTAGCGGCCCTTTACCGTTATTTTAGCGGCGCTATTCGGCCGCTAGCGGGGCGCATTTAACCCCCGATAGCAGCCGAATAAAGGGTTAAATGTGCCCATGTAGCGCCGCTGCCGAATCGCTTTGCAGGCGCTTCGGCAGCGGTGCCCATTAATTTCAATGGGCAGGAGTGGTGGAGCAGCGGGGTGTACCCTGCTCCTTCACCGATCCAAAGATGCTGCTTGCAGGACTTTTTTTTAACGCCCTGCCAGCGCAGCGTCCTAGTGTGAAAGCACTCTGGCTTTCACAATGGGACTGCAGGGGAGGTGTTATAAGGCCCTTTACAGGAGCTATATTTAGCCCAAAAGCGCCTGAAAAACGCCCCAGTGTGAAATGTGTCTTAAAGTGTTACTAAACCCAGGACCCTGCAGTCACTATCTCTGGTCTCCCACAGTACATGGAAATGCAATTATTTTTAGTGAATATAAACTGCTAAATACCTGTTTTCATCAGCAGTATACATGTATAGAAGTTTTATGACTTCTATGAGTGTCTGGTTAAAGCTTGTAGGAGGAGTTTTTATTCTCCTCTAAATGTCCTATTAGGCTGCATGACCCCGTGACCCTCTGTCTGGACAGTGCTGATTGGCCAATATCCCAAGCTTTGAACATCTCACAGAGCACTGTTGAATCAATCATCCGAAAATGGAAAGAGTATGGCACAACTGCAAACCTACCAAGACATGGCCATCCATCTAAACTGACAGGCCAGGCAAGAAGAACATTAATCAGAGAAGCAGCCAAGAGGCCCATGGTAACTCTGAAGGAGCTGCAGAAATCCACAGCTCAGGTGGGAGAATCTGTCCACAGGACAACTAATAGTCATGCACTCCACAAATCTGGCCTTTATGGAAGAGTGGCAAGAAGAAAGCCATTGTTGAAAGAAAGTCATAAGAAGTACCGTTTGCAGTTTGCGGGAAGCCATGTGAGGGACACAGAAAACATGTGGAAGAAGGTGCTCTGGTCAGATGGGACCCAAAATTGAACTTTTTGGCCTAAAAGCAAAACGCTCTGTGTGGCGGAAAACTAACACTGCACATCACCCTGAACACACCATCTCCACCGTGAAACATGGTGGTGGGATGCTTCTCTTCAGCAAAATGTTGCAGAAAAGTTTAAGCTGCAGTGTCTGGAAGGGGGGCGTGCAAGACACAATTGAAGAAGGCTCTGTCTCAGTAAGGGAAGGAAAACAATGTTTTTCATTACATTCTGAGTCTTGTGCATCCAATAGTAACTGGATTTAATGCTTGTTTAGACTGTCATATAGGAGCCTTTAGTTGTATGTTGTGCAGTTCCCACTGCTCCAGCTTATAAGTACAGCAATCTATACCCCATGTCTGGGTAGACTTTGGTTCAGACCAATTACATGATGTGTCAGCCATTGACCAGGGGTATGGTCAGACTCTGTAGATCAGTTGCATTACATATGTAATTGATAATCTTTGATGATCGTGTGTCAAACTGTTCTTCTAACCCTTTTGTCATTTAGGGAGAAACCTCAGTGGAAAGTGACACCAACATCCCAGAATGGAATGAGCAAATCAGTTTCATTGAACTTTTCCCTGCTTTAGCTCGGAAGATAAAAATTCAGGTCCTGGATGATGCTCACATCGGGGATGTGGCTCTGGCCACTCATTTTATTGATCTGCAGCAGATATCTGACCCAAGCAAAAATGGTGAGACAAATACTTCACAGTCACAATAATGGACTGATATATATGAACTTCATTTTCTTTGGATCCACACTGGAATGCTAATCAAAATAGATAGGGTGTGTCTTTTTTCATATAACTGTGTATATAAATCCCTACCTTACAGAATATCTAACTGACAACTAAGGCCGGCCATACAGAGTTCAAATCTCGGCCGGTTCAGCAGGAACAGGCCAAGAATCAAACAATTATTGGGCAGGCTGAATGTCCCAAGTTGATCGATCAACTTGGATACAACCAGCCTGACGGACTCTTTTCCAATTATCGCAAGCGGCTGCTATAGCGGCTAGCGATAATCACTGTCTCGGCAGGAAGGATTCCCCTGTCAGCACTGTTTGTGCTGATGGGGGAATCGTGCAAATCTCTTTCCTGCAACACGTTGCTGCAGGAAAGAAATTAGCATTGTCTATGGCCAGCCTAACTTTTGCTGAGATTGTGATCCGCAACTCACCAAGAGTCGATTTTCAGATAACGCTGTAGCTAAGCAACTGCATTTAATCACATGGACTTTGTATTCATGGCATAGGCAGCAGATATCTCAAGAGCTGGTTCTGGCCAGCTCAGTAGATTGTTTTAAGAAACGCCTGGATTCTATCCCAAATGCAAAAAATATAACTGAATACTAATATTTATAGGTAAAGTTGATCCAGGGAATATCTGATTGCCTCTTAAGGGATCAGGAAGGAATTATTTTCCCCCACTGGAGCAAATTAGATAATGCTTTATTGTGTTTTTTTGCCTTCCTCTGGATCAACTGTGGGTATTTGGATAGTGTATATGGAGGTTTTATATTTTAGTATGTTGTGTTTTTTTTCCCTGAGTGTTAATCTTGATGGACTTGTGTCTTTTTTTCAACCGGATTAACTACGTAACTATATATATTACCACCTAGGACTGAATCAGCCTTGAGCACCTTTTAGTTCAGGCACCATAGTTCAACTATTCTCAACCATTTTATCCTAGGTGACCGTCTTCAGGTTCCAGGGAATTATCTGCTCACAGTACAGTAGTGTTATCATTGGGAGAGCCCCCTTCCCCCACCTATATTGGAGGTCAGTGGGAGAAGGGGCCCCTTACAAAGAGGGTTAATGGAAAGAATGCTAGTTACATTGATGGTCACTGAGAACAATGTCCCTTACAAAGAACTGATCATCTGTGTCAGCGGTTGCTTACCTAAAAGAGGAAAAACACACCACTGGTCTCATATCACTTGCTCTACTGAGTGATATCAGAGCTGGAACTATGCAGGCACCTTCAGGTAGGAAATCAATTTGCAGCTAGCAACCCCCGGAGGAACCGTAGTGTTCCAAGGAACCCTACTTAACAAAGACTGGTCCAGATACCTTAAAACAGCCAAGCAAAATGTCTCACACTACAAGTACAGAAGCCCGCTTTTTTTTTCAGTACACAGAACTATTCCTCCTAGCCTACAGGCCTTCTAATTTTCCTTCTCTTTGTCCTTAGCTGGCTTTAACCCAACTTTTGGCCCAGCCTGGATCAATCTGTATGGGTCTCCTCAAAACTATACACTGAGAGATGTCCATCGGGATCTGAATGAAGGTCTTGGCGAGGGGATCTTCTACCGAGGTCGGATCCTGGTCGCTGTAACGCTAGAGTTGTTCTCTAATAATAATGTTCAGGAGAAGAAGCCCTTGCAAGCCCTCAAAAATGCCTTCAGTAAGCTTAAGCTGAAGAAAAAAAGTAAAAAGGCACAGGAGAAAGAGAAAGCAACTGCAGCAACTGCTGCAGCAGCGGAGGGTGCTGAAGGAGAAGACGGTCCAGAGAACAATGAACAGCCAAATGCCGTCACTGTGGAGGTGGATGACATCCTGCCCTTGCCAGAGGTACCCAGAAGACAAGAGAGGAACTAAGTTATAATGCTTGTCTCCTTAGCAAACTCTTTGTTCCAATCAGAACACTGTACAATATTTAGGTCTATGAGCAAAACCACTACTGTAATTCATAAAGATATTGAAAAGGGTTCTGTGTGTTGAATGCATTCATAACATGCAGTTTTATATACAGTATACTATCTACCATCAAAGGTCAGTCCAAACAAACCTTATATTTCAGCTTTTGGGTGAGTGTCACTTGAGAGCTTCTAGAACTCTGGTGGTGAGATCCCCGTGCTTGGCTTCACAGGTCTGCTACACCTATTATGAAAAGGGTCCCACACTTTCTGCTATGTTTATGCCACAACGAATGCAAGTGGGTGGTGTATTGACTAAGGGTGGTGGCTTACAATATCAAGTTTTAATAAGAAGCATGTTCTGATAGCAGCATATGCCAGAGATGTAATTAGAACCTTCAGGGCCCTGGTGCAAGAAACCATGAAGGGCCCCCTGGCCTCCGCTAGGTCTTTCCCATTGATCCATTTACTCCCATTGTGAGCCCCTTTATTGCGGTCCCGCAGCAGGCCACCTTCCTGCCATCTTGGGGTCCTCCCCATTGAATGCCAGAGATCAGTCGTAAGTGCAACCTTTGCGACCCTGGTAGTTATGTCACTGGTGTCAGTAGTTTTTTTTTTTTTTTTTTTTTTTTTTTATAATCCTTTACCACTTTATTATTATTTTTTTACAATTTTATTTTTTATTATCTTTTTACATATTTTTTAGGACCCTCATTAGGGGGTTTTGCTGAAATATCAAGGGTCTAAACAGACTTCTGATGTATCACTTTTGAGACAGAGAAGGGGACTGAGGATAAATTCATCAGTCCCATTCTTTGCAGCCTCAGCTGCACAGAATTAATGAGCAGGAATAGGCCTGGGGCAGCAGGACAATGATAGGGAGGCAGTGGGAGCGGCAGGTGGAGGAACCAATGACCTCCATTTCCCTCCTGCAGTCGCTAAATGTCTGCAGGAGGGAGGGGAGGAGAAGTGGGCATTCAGCGCCTACATGGAGGGATCAGTTAGTTCCTCTACATGCCGCCGCTCATGCGGCCCTCCTATAGAGGTGTACAGGGGGCCGCACGGGCCTTCTGAAGCATGTGGCTGGGTCGCAATGGTGACCCCTGTACATACGCCCCTGGCATATGCATAGCAAAAGCTTACCAGAGGTGCCACAGACACAGTATTAATAAGGTCTCCTAAGCCGCCGTATTTGATCTTAATTCTTCTTTTTACACAGAATGCTTTAGGAGTAAAGGAAGAGTTCCTTCTGTTTGGAACGCTATTTGAGGTCACAATGATGGACCCCAGTATTGGAACCAAACCTGTCAAATTTGAATTTTCTATAGGTAAGCATTAATGGTATTCTGATAGCTCTAAAAAAAAAAAAAAAATCTGAGATTCAGTATTTAAGGGGTATGTATAGTCTGCATGTATATACAGTCAGGTCCATAAATATTGGGACATCAACACAATTCTAGTCTTTTTAGCTTTATACACCACCACAATGGATTTGAAATGAAACAAACAAGATGTGCTTTAACTGCAGACTTTCAGCTTTAATTCGAGGGTATGTACATCCAAATCAGATGAACGGTGTAGGAATTACAACAGTTTGTATATGTGCCTCCCACTTTTTAAGGGACCAAAAGTAATGGGACAATTGGCTGCACAGCTGTTCCATGGCCAGGTGTGTGTTATTCCCTCATTATCCCATTTACAAGGAGCAGATAAAAGGTCCAGAGTTCATTTCAAGTGTGCTATTTGCATTTGGAATCTGTTGCTGTCAACACTCAATATGAGATCCAAAGAGCTGTCACAATCAGTGAAGCAAGCCATCATTAGGCTGAAAAAACAAAACAAACCCAATAGAGAGATAGCAAAAACATTAGGTGTGGCCAAATCAACTGTTTGGAACATCCCTAAAAAGAAAGAACTCACTGGTGAGCTCAGCAACACCAAAAGACCCGGAAGACCACGGAAAACAACTGTGGTGGATGACCGAAGAATGCTTTCCCTGCTAAAGAAAACACCCTTCACAACAGTTGGCCAGATCAAGAACACTCTCCAGGAGGTATGTGTATGTGTGCCAAAGTCAACAATCAAGAGAAGACTTCACCAGAGTGAATACAGAGGGTTCACCACAAGATGTAAACCATTGGTGAGCCTCAAAAACAGGAAGGCCAGATTAGAGTTTGCCAAACAACATCTAAAAAAGCCTTCACAGTTCTGGAACAACATCCTATAGACAGATGAGACCAAGATCGACTTGTACCAGAATGATGGGAAGAGAAGAGTATGGAGAAGGAAAGGAACTGCTCATGATCCAAAGCATACCACCTCATCAGTGAAGCATGGTGGTGGTAGTGTCATGGCGTGGGAATGTATGGCTGCCAATGGAACTGGTTCTCTTGTATTTATCGATGATGTGACTGCTGACAAAAGCAGCAGGATGAATTCTGAAGTGTTTCGGGCAATATTATCTGCTCATATTCAGCCAAACGCTTCAGAACTCATTGTACGGCACTTCACAGTGCAGATGGACAATGACCCGAAGCATACTGCGAAAGCAACCAAAGAGTTTAAGAGAAAGAAGTGGAATGTTATGCAATGGCCAAGTCAATCACCTGACCTGAATCTGATTAAGCATGCATTTCACTTGCTGAAGACAAAACTGAAGGGAAAATGCCCCAAGAGCAAGCAGGAACTGAAGACAGTTGCAGTAGAGGCCTGGCAGAGCATCACCAAGGATGAAACCCAGCCTCTGGTGATGTCATCGCGTTCCAGACTTCAGGCTGTAATTGACTGCAAAGGATTTTCAACCAAGTATGTAAATGTGAAAGTTTGATTGATGATTGTTAATCTGTCCCATTACTTTTGGTCCTTTAAAAAGTGGGAGGCACATATACAAACTGTTGTAATTCCTACACCGTTCACCTGATTTGGATGTAAATACCCTCAAATAAAGTCTGCAGTTAAAGCACATCTTGTTCATTTCATTTCAAATCCATTGTGGTGGTGTATAGAGCCAAAAAGATTAGAATTGTGTCGATGTCCCAATATTTATGGACCTGACTGTATGTATTTAGTATATATTATTGTTATTCTTTATGTTAACATTTTTAGTCATGTAGAAAATGTAAAAGTGCATACAATACAAGGCTAGTACTCAAGGTTCTAAGAAGGACTATCTACTATGCTTTGAATAGCTTGAATGATCTGTATATTGAATAGATCTAAATAGAGGGATATTAGATTACACACAATTCCGTGTCAGAAGGAGCAGTACATATTTTTCCTCTGAAGGAGCAGTCAATAAGTGAACAGGCAGTGTTGGAGTTCCCTATTAGAAAGCCCATCACTGCCTCTGCAAATCCTTTATCATGGAAGTACTCTGTGGTAAATGCTTTTTTGTTCACTAAGGATTTTATGCAAATAATGAAGAATGTGGTCTCAGTTTATAAATAATTGTTCTTTTTTTATATTACACAGGTAACTATGGCAAAACGGCAGAAATATTCACTTCTAAATCTTCTAAAAAGAAGGAAAAATTGGAGACAGTACCAGAGGAACGTCAGGGTCTACTGGACACTGGGTCAGAGGATGAACTCAGTGTAGATTTTGAGGAGGAAGTGACTTCAAAAATGGACCAACATGGCAAATCAGTGACGCCTGCAAGGAGACCTCAGCGCACAGAACCAGACGAGTAAAATATCACAAAGATTGCAGTAATGGTCAAGTCTATGGTTATTAACTGCTGCAGTTTTGCAGCAAAGGTCAAAGCGTAGGAGAGCAGAGTAAAATGCCATCTTTGGGCTCATACATATTGGCACTGCAGCAAATATTTTCATTGACCCAAAGTGATGCTGTCTTCTTAGTTGGCGTTTATGTGTACACACATTGATGCTTACATTATAATTATTGATACAAGAAATTTGGAGCTTTACTGAAGCGCAAACAATGTAGTGGAATGGCACCCATAATATATACAATACATATACTGTACATATTGTGGGGGGTTAGACTCAATGCAGGAACAAACTCAGTTTCTTTAGGAAAACATAACGTTTAATCCACAGGATATTCCCAAACAGAAGAAAAAAAACAACTTGCCATCAATCAAACAACAATAAACGTCTGCTCTACCGAGCCTTACTGTGTCCATAGACTGTCCAGTCCTTGGTCTTGTAGTAAGTGTCCTTACAAACGCAAATCCTTTCTATCCAACGTCAGGGATGAGCAGCCATGCTCCTAGATGCCTCCTCACATGGAGACTCTCTCTCTCTCTCTCTCTCAGAGCTAGGACCAGCTGCCTTAATCAAGACCTGAAAAGAAAACCTTAAACTGCGATCCACGGACTTGGGAGTCTGTCCCACCCAGATCTCTATCAGACTCCCAATAAAACCAGCCCCGGAATGGACTTTACCAATACAGGGTAAAGAACTATCCTTTACCCTGAAGTCTTTGCTGGTATTATCTTAGATAATAGGCACCCTGCTACAATATATATATATATATATATATATATATATATATATATGTAGCACCCTGGAAGGGTGGGGTGGTGAGTGTGGCGTTCACTTCAGGGGGGGACTACCCTTTCTTTCCTCCTCTTCCCCTGCGGCTACGCCGGATCCACACTTAGTTAAGTTGTGGAAATCCACTGATTAATTACCTTTGGGTCTGCAGCAAAATACCTCTCACGAGTAGATCCATGGTCTCCGTTGTCTAGGCAGAAGTCCCTTTGTAATAAAGCCAATGTCCACACAGGTGTAAAACCTAAGCAGCAAGGTTTTATTCTTTTATCTTGAGGTAAAACTTTGAGAGAGAGAATAGACGAAGTAGGGAAAAGGTTCAGGCACCCAACACTTAAGACTCAGTACCGTCGCCACTCAAGTCTGAGTGGGCTTTGCTTTCCCAGGAAGTCCCTCTTCAGACTAGCAGCCGGAGTAGAGCACAAATTAATCTGTCCTTTATGAAATGGGGATGCGATTGGGAATCCTCTGCCACAGGATTATCCAGTCCCAAACCTCCCAGCCAAGCAACAATGAGAGAAACCTTTAGGGTGTTGCAGGGCTTGTATCAACGATTATGGATTCCTCTTCAGGTAGGCCTCCAAGCCTCTCCCCGAGACAGCAGTATCGTCGCTATTTCCGACAGGACCGATCTTCCCCTGGAACTCCTTTCCTAAAGTTGGGCCCCCTTCCAATGGGCAGCCTGGGATCCCTCTGTGAGGTGTAGGCCCCAGCCAGCCGAGCTGGGCCCACCAAGCAGCGATGCAGCCTTTGCCTAAAGGTGCCGGGACTGAAACACACACACGCACCCCTGGCTATGAGGGCCACAAGAGGTGGGGTACGTGCCGAACATCCTCCAGGACCAAGGGGTCCCCTGGAATACCTCACGCCTAATGGCGTCTGCCCCATATGTACCCTCTCCCAGCATGCAAAGCGGGTCGACCACTCCCACTGTACGGCTGCCGATAAAGGACACCCAATGGTGCTGTGATACCCCCTGTGGTTCAACCTAAAACCAGCGGTGACAGTGCCACCCGCAGGCAATAGGGAACTGTACTGCCAGGCAGCATCACACCCAGAGCAGAAGGAAATAATTGAAATTGTAATTGGTCCGAGCCTAACTATTGGCTCAGACTACCCCTAAATTTGTACATAGCGACCCCAAATATTGGGAGGGGCGCTACACATATATATATATATATATATATATATATATATATATATATTACACACACACATACACTGAGCAAAATTATATACGCAACACCTTTGTGTTTGCCCCTATTTTTCTGGCTGGCCACAATAAAAGGCCACTCTATAATGTGCAGTTTTACTGTATTGGGGGGAGAGGGGGGTCAGGGGGGGTCTGAAAACCAGTCAGTATCTGGTGTGACCACCATTTGCCTCACGCAGTGCAGCACATCTCCTTCGCATAGAGTTAATCAGGTTGTTGATTGCGGCCTGTGGAATGTTGGGCCATTCTTCTTCAATGGCTGTGCGAAGTTGCTGGATATTGCCAGAAACTGGAACACGCTGTCGTATACGCCGATCCAGAGCATCCCAAACATGCTCAATGGGCAACACTACTTAAAAGACCCACACCAAAGAACAAGGTGGACCTCTCCTTGCTCCTCATCAGCTGGGATCTCCAACCCCACTATAACTTCAGTCCTCTCAGAGACATGCACTGAGAGGGATGAAGGTGTAGAATTAGGTGTCCCAAGCACTTCCAGGCAATCTGCTAGCGGTACACCAACATCCGATTGTAGCAGGCAAATTTCCCTACCCCAGTTGCTAAACCGGCGAAAGAAATTCGGTCCCAGCCATCCACATGCTCAGCGACTGAATGCTAGTTTGGCTAAATTGCTAGCACTCCAACTGCTACCTTTTTAGCTGGTAGACTCTGCCCCTTTCGAGAATTTGTGGAATGTGCGGTACCTCAGTGGCAGGTTCCAAACGACAATTTTTTTCTTGGAAGGCCATTCCGGCTCTCTACCGACATGTGGAAGGTAATGTCTTGGCCTCGTTGGACAGTGTGGTCAGCGGTAAGGTGCATATTGCCGCTGACTCATGGTCCAGCAGGCATGGAATGGGACGTTACCTTTCTTTCACGGCGTACTGAGTAACCCTGCTGGCAGCTGGGAAGGATGCGGGACATGGTGCAGTATTGTTGGAGCTTGTTCCGCCACCACGCCTCCAAAATGCTGGTAGTGGTGATTCTGCCACACCTCTCTCCACCTACCCCTCCCCTTCTTCTTCCTCTATGGCCTCTTCCTGTGCAGATTTGTCCTCGGAACCAGCGGTGCTCCGTAGGCGTTCTAGGGGCTACATAATGCCAGTGCTTGGCTGGCTGACCGTCAAAAGGAATGCAACCTGCCCAAGAACCGCCTCATCTGTGACATGCCCACCAGGTGGAACTCAACGTTTGCAATTCTGCAGCGGCTGTACACGCAGCAGAGGGCCATCAATCAGTACCTGTGCGACTATGGCACCAGGACAGGGTCAGGGGAGCTTGGCTTTTTTTTGCCACGCCAGTGGGTAATGATCAAGGATGCATGTACTGTCGTGTCACCATTTGAGGAGGCCGCGAGGATGGTGAGCAGTGACAGTGCATGCATCAATGATACTGTCCCTCTTGTCTTCCTGTTGGAGCACACGCTGCGTGGAATAATGGATATGGCACTTGAGGCAGAACAGAGGGAGGAAGAGGAGGACTTCCTTACCTCTCAAGGCCCCCTTTATCCAGACAGTATTCATCCCGGCCCGCCGCTCACACAGGAAGAGGAGGAGGATGAGGATTGTGTCAGCATGGAGGTGGAGCCTAACACTCAGCATCAGCAGCAGTCTTCAAGGGATTGTTTACAGTCCCCAGAAACCCATGGACTTGTACGTGGCTGGGAGGAGGTGGCTGCGGATCATGTCACCCTTAGTGACCCAGAGGACTCAGGATCGAATGCCTCAGCAAACCTACGCTGCATGGCCTCCCTGATCCTGCAAAGCCTGCGAAAGGACCCTCAGATTCGTGTGATCAAGGAGAGGGATCACTACTGGCTGGCAACACTTCTTAATCCACGTTACTACAAGGGTAAGGTTGCGGAACTTATCCAGCCGTCGCAGAGGGAGCAGAGGATGAAACATCTTTGGGAGGCCTTGCAGAAAGGTTTGTGCAACTCGTTTCCAGAGCCTGGGAGGTTACAAATTCCTGGTCCTGGACAACGTGTTGCTGAGGCTTCGGTCAGTCACAGAAGGAGCGGTGGAGAAGGTGGCCGTCTGATGCGTTCAGACAATTTTTTAGTCCGCAGCCCCAAGGTCTGATTGGTTCCAGCAACCTTCGCCAGCGTCTGATTTACATGGTGCAGGAATACCTAGGGGCAAGATCAGACTTGGAGACCTTTCCAACTGAAAATCCACTGGGTTACTGGGTCTTGAGGATGGATCACTTGCCAGAGCTTGCACAGTATGCAATTGAGCTACTGGTCTGTCCTTCATCCAGCATTCTTTCGGAACGCACATTCAGTGCTGCTGGAGGCTTTGTACCGATCACAGAGTGCGCCTGTCCACCGACTCGGTTGATCGGCTCACCTTCATAAAAATTAATCAGTCTTGGATCACCAGCTACCAAGCACCTGATGCTGATGTAACCGATTTATTTTTTAACCACTTAACGACCGCCCACTGTAAATATACGTCGGCAGAATGGCACCGACAGACAGAATCACGTATATGTACGTGATTGCCTTTGTATAGTTGGGGGGTCCGATCGGACCCCCCTTCTTTACAGTGAGCGGTCGTTTTACCTTCGGGAGCGATCCGGCATGAGGGGACAGCCGTTCGATTCCGGCCACCCCCTCTCGATCGCTCCCGGCGAATGAGAGCTTCCCCTGCCTGTGTACTTGTTTACACAGGCTGGAGGAAGTGATGTCATCTCTCCTGCGGCGCTCACATATACCGAGCGCCGTACAGGAGAAGATGCAGGTTAGTGCACACAACACTACACTGACACCAGGACACATAGGTACATAAATCGCCCCCCCAGGCCCCCCCAGATCACCCCCCAGATCATCCCCCAGCCCCCAGTCACAGTGTCACTGATTGCAGTGACCATTTATTTAGTGATCACTGCAATCAGTGACATTTGTGACTGTAAAAGTGTCAGTACATTTAGTTTTAGGTCCAGTGTAGCCCCCTAACCCCCCCTAATAAAGGTTTAACCCCCTTGATCGCCCCCCAGGTAACCCTTTCACCCCCTATCACCACTGTCACTAAGCGATAATTTTTCTGATCGCTGTCTTAGCGTCGGTGATGCAGATCGGTAGCCAGTAATTTTTTTTAGGTTCGCTGCAGGTTTTTATAGCGTCAGGTACCCCAATATATTACCTAATAAAGGTTTAACCCCCTTGATCGCCCCCCAGGTAACCCTTTCACCCCCTATCACCACTGTCGCTAAGCGATCGTTTTTATGATCGTTGTCTTAGTGTCGGTGATGCAGATCGGTAGCCAGTAATTTTTTTTTAGGTTCGCCGTCAGGTTTTTATATAGCGTCAGGTACCCCCATATATTACCTAATAAAGGTTTTAACCCCCTAATTGCCCCTAGTTAACCCTTTCACCAGTGATCATCATATAAGTGTTACGGGTGACGCTGGTTAGTTAGTTTGCTTTTTATAGTGTCAGGGCACCCGCCGTATATAACCCAATAAAGGTTTAACCCCCTGATCGCCCGGCGGGTGATATCAATTAGGTTTTAGCGTCAGAGAGGGTCTGCGTCACACCCCAGGCAGCGTCAGGTTAGTGCCAGTAACGCTAACACCCACGCGTGAAGCATACACCCCCCTTAGTGGTATAGTATCTGAACAGATCAATATCTGATCTGATCAGATCTATACTAGCGTCCCCAGCAGTTTAGGGTTCCCAAAAACGCAGTGTTAGCGGAATCAGCCCAGATACCTGCTAGCACCTGCGTTTTGCCCCTCCGTCCAGCCCAGGCCACCCAAGTGCAGTATCGATCGATCACTGTCACTTGCAAAACACAACACACATAACTGCAGCGTTCGCAGAGACAGGCCTGATCTCTGCGACTCCAGTGCTGTAGGAGGTGATTTCGCCACCACAGTTAAAAAAAAAAAAGCATATATGCCGAAGCATTGGGGCAGCAGGGGCGGAGGAGCGATTTTGCTCCTAATGCCGCGTACATACAGTCGAAATTCCGACGGAGGCTTGCCCGTGGAAAAGTCTGACCATGTGTACGCGGCATAACTTTTGCGGGAAGATGCCCCCATGCTTCGGCATATATAAATGGTGCATGTATGCCCATCATTAGAAGTGGGTGGATGAAGGGCGGTATTCTAATGGTGGGCATACCCACGATCAATCTTTTTTTTTCGTTCAGCCAACAAGCTGCATGAAAAAAAAGATTACAATACATGTCCAACAAGGAACAGCAACGTACTGGTATGTTGCTGGACTTTGAATGTTTATACCAGAATGATGCCTGCGGGTTTAGGTATCATCTTGGTATCATTCTTTTTAGCCAGCGGCCGGCTTTCATGTAAAAGCAATCCTAGTGGCTAATTAGCCTCTGGACTGCTTTTACAAGCAGTGGGAGGGAATGACCCCCCCCCGGATATAAAAAGCGCCATTGGGAAATTGGGAAAGCATTTTATCACACCGATCTTGGTGTGGTCAGATGCTTTGAGGGCAGAGGAAAGATCTAGGGTCCAATAGACCCCAGTTTTTTCAAAAAAGAGTACCTGTCATTACCTATAGCTATCATAGGGGATATTTACATTCCCTGAGA
This sequence comes from Rana muscosa, assembly GCA_029206835.1. Taxonomy (NCBI): domain Eukaryota; kingdom Metazoa; phylum Chordata; class Amphibia; order Anura; family Ranidae; genus Rana; species Rana muscosa. Next base: position 49,436,344 of record CM055128.1, read on the forward strand.
TAACAATAAAAATGATCAAAAAAAAATAAATATGGAAGCAACAGTTTAAAAATAAAATAAAAAGGCAAAATTAATAATAAAAAAAAAAATAAAAAAAAAAAAGCACCCCTGTCCTGCCCTGCTCTTGCCCAATGGCGAACGCAAGCGTCAGTCTGGCGTCATATGTAAACAGCAATTGCACCATGCATGTGAGGTATCACCGCGAAGGTCAGATCGAGGGCAGTCATTTTAGCAGTAGACCTCCTCTGTAAATCTAACGGGGTAACCTGTAAAGGCTTTTAAAGGCTTTTAAAAATGTATGTAGTTTGTCGCCAATGCGCGTTTGTGCGAAATTTTAAAGCATGTCGTGTTTGGTATCTATGTACTCGGCCTAAGATCATCTTTTTTATTTCATCAAACATTTGGGCAATATAGTGTGTTTTAGTGCATTAAAATTAAAAAAAGTGTATTTTTTCCCCAAAAAATGCGTTTGAAAAATCGCTGCGCAAATACTGTGTAGAAAAAAAAATGCAACACCCACCATTTTATTCTGTAGGGCCTTTGCTTTAAAAATATATATAATGTTTGGGGGTTCAACATAATTTTCTTGCAAAAAAAAATATGTTTTCATGTAAACAAAAAGTGTCAAAAAGGGCTTTGTCTTCAAGTGGTTAGAAGAGTGGATGTAAGCTTCCTAATGTTGTGTATAAAATGCCAGAACAGTTCAAACCCCCCCAAATGACCCCATTTTGGAAAGTAGACACCCCAAGCTATATACTGAGAGGCATGTCGAGTCCATGGAATATTTTATATGTTGACACAAGTTGCGGAAAAAAGACAATTTTTTTTTTTTTTTTTGCACAAAGTTGTCACTAAATGATATATTGCTCAAACATGCCATGGGCATATGTGGAATTACACCCCAAAATACATTCTGTTGCTTCTCCTGAGTACGGGGATACCACATGTGTGAGACTTTTTGGGAGCCTAGCCGCGTACGGGACCCCAAAAACCAATCACCGCCTTCAGGCTTTCTAAGGGTGTAAATTTTTGATTTCACTTCTCACTGCCTATCACAGTTTCGGAGGCCATGGAATGCCCAGATGGCACAAAACCCCCCCAAATGACCCCATTTTGGAAAGTAGACACCCCAAGCTATTTGCTGAGAGGTATTGTGAGTATTTTACAGATCTCGCTTTTTGTCACAAAGTTTTGAAAATTGAAAAAAAAAATGTTCTTTCTTCATTTTCAAAATTTGTGCCTAGAAATCCTGAAGGCGGTGATTGGTTTTCGGGGTCCCGTACGTGGCTAGGCTCCTAAAAAGTCCCACACATGTGGTATCCCCATACTCAGGAGAAGCAGCAAAATTTATTTTGGGGTGCAATTCCACATATAACCATGGCATGTGTGAGCAATATATCATTTAGTGACAACTTTTTGTAATTTTTTTTTTTTTTTTTTTGTCATTATTCAATCACTTGGGACAAAAAAAAATATATTCAATGGGCTCAACAGGCCTCTCAGCAATTTCCTTGGGGTGTCTACTTTCTAAAATTGGGTCATTTGGGGGGGTTTTGTACTGCCCTGCCATTTTAGCACCTCAAGAAATGAGATAGGCAGTCATAAATTTAAAGCTGTGTAAATTCCAGAAAATGTACCCTAGTTTGTAAACGCTATAACTTTTGCGCAAACCAATAAATATACGCTTATTGAAATTTTTTTTACTAAAGACATGTGGCTGAATACATTTTGGCCTAAATGTATGACTAAAATTGAGTTTATTCGATTTTTCTTATAACAAAAAGTAGAAAATATCATTTCTTTTCAAAATTTTCGGTCTTTTTCCGTTTATATCGCAAAAAATAAAAATCGCAGAGGCAATCAAATACCATTAAAAGAAAGCTCTATTTGTGGGAAGAAAAGGACGCAAATTTCGTTTGGGTACAACATTGCATGTCCGCACAATTTACAGTTAAAGCAGCGCAGTGCAAAATTCTGAATTCACCTCTGGTCCTTTAGCTACCAAATGGTCCGGGGCTTAAGTGGTTAATGAATGTGAGATCCCTTCAAGACTGCCTATGCTGATGCTGAGTGACTATCCTGTTATGCTGAGGGACTATCCTTTTCCTCCTCAATGTTCATGTTGATAGCTTCTAAGAACATTTTTGGTTCTGGGCACCACCACCAGTGCTCGGAGGATGCTGGATGCTCGGAGATAAAGTTAAATGCATGGAAGAAATAAAAATAAATCCTGGACAAGTCTAGAACGTTGACTAAACGTTCATAGCACTGGATGGCAGGCGCTCGTGGAAGCTTTTTCTTACTGAATGCCTGCCTATGCCATCTATTTTCTGCAGAGTATATAGGGCAGGCCGTATAGTATATACAGTCGGTCCCCTACTTTAAAACATCCGACTTACAAACGACTCCTACTTACAAATGGAGGGAGACAACAGGAAGTGAGAGGAAATCTACCCCTAGGAAGGAAAATTCTCTCCTGTAAGAGTTAATATGGGAAAAAGGTGTCTCCTCCACTGATTTTCTCACCAATCCTTGTTTCCCTTAAAAACCCCAAATTTTCAAAATCCAATTGTCATCGGGACAGAAAGTGAGGTGAAATCTTCTGAACAGGGGCACAGACAGCAAAACAAATGTTACAGGGGTGATAACCCTTCCCTATGTTTTCCAAAAAGCTTTAAAATAGATTTTTTTGGCTTGAGCTACACTTACAAAATGTACCTGTTACAAATTACAAACAGATTATACTTAAGAAAAAACCTACAGTCCCTGTCTTGTTTGCACCGCCTGTATACTGCTGATTAGAGTATACATGGGAGGTTTTATGGCTCTTCGCTTCCTCTGTTCTCTTGGGCTTTCTGTTAAAACAGGCTCCTCTTCTGGAACCGACTTAGGAATTTCCTCTGGTTCAGGAGCACTGGACTCCGGAGCAGGGAGGTACAGGGATTCCCTTGGATCTTCTTCTGGGAGTAAGTCACAGGCACTCTCCCAAGAATCTGACCAAGGACTGGACGGAATGAACTCAGTAGCTTCTGTATTCAGTGTTCCATCCATGGTGTCTTCTTCAGGTGGAAGATCAATAGCAGAAGTCCTGGGGCCTGTGAAGGCCAAAGCCAATCAAGTTCTTCTCCCTCATCTTCACTTATCTCCGAGGTCTCTGTATCCCCAATCTGAGGGGTCTGGGACAGAGTGTTTGGTCTGGGAGTATCCAGGATGGAAGTTGGCTCAGGGGAATCCATCACAGGGGGTATCCGAACTGCCTCAGCTAGTGGGAGTAGGTGGTTCCGATGCCAGGTCTTCAGAGGTCCCACCTTACCTTCTGGTTTAAGTGTGTAAACGGGCAGGCCCGGTAGCCTTTTGCAAACAACATAAGGTTTAGGTCTCCATCTGTCTGCAAGCTTGTGTTTTCCAGGGACCCCCAAGTTCCGTAGCAACACTCTGTCTCCGGGTTGTAAATCTTGAATCCTAACTTTCAGATCAAAATTTTTCTTGTTGCGGGCCTCCCTTTGCTTCGAGGCCGCCTGGGCCTGTTCATAGGCCAATTTCAGATTGCGTCTGAGTCTATCGACATATCCTTTGTGGGAAGCAGCAGAACAATGGTCTATGGAAGTGCCAAAGGCCAGATCTACTGGTAGTCTTGCTTCTCTACCGAACATAAGTCGATAGGGTGAGTACCCTGTAGCGTCACTGGTGGTGCTGTTGTATGCATGCACAACTGCCGCTATGTGGTTGCTCCAATGCTGCTTCTTTTCACTGCTTAGGGTCCCCGGCATGTTGAGCAGGGTTCGGTTGAACCTCTCCAGATGAGCATCACCTTGTGGATGATAGGGGGTAGTTCTTGTCTTCTTGATCCCCAAAGAATTCAGGAGCTTCCGGATCAACCGACTTTCAAAATCCCTTCCCTGATCTGAATGGAGCCGTTGTGGTAGCCCATAGTGTACGAAGTATTTCTCCATCAGCACTTTGGCCACAGTGGAAGCCTTCTGGTCCTTGGTTGGGAAGGCCTGGGCATACCGGGTGAAATGGTCAGTTACTACCAGAACATTTCCTAGTCCACTCAGGTCGGGTTCGAGGCAGAGAAAATCAATGCATACCAGATCAAGTGGGCTTTGACTTTGCAGATGGCCCATTGGGGCAGCTTGATGAGGTAAAGTCTTTCTCTGGATGCATCGTGCACATGAGTGGCAGTATTCTTCAACTTCAGCCCTCATGCAGGGCCAATAGAAACGGTCCCTAATGAGTTGGAAGGTCCTTACCGCCCTTAGGTGGCCATGGTTGTCGTGCAAAGCAACCAGGACAGTCTCTCAGTGTTTCTCGGGCAGGAACAATTGCCATTTGTCTTCCAGGTCATCAGAGGGGCCCCTTCGGTAGACCACTCCCTGATGAACCTGCAACCTGTCCCACTCCTTCCTCAACAGGCGAGCCTCCTTTGAAGGGTGACGTAAGAGTCTATTCGGATTCTGATTCTCTAGGGCCTCCAAGACCAATCTCCCCATGGGGTCTTCCAATTGGTCAGATCTCAACTCCTTTTTTGACAATTTTGGCAAGTTATCTTCCCCCAGTTGGGTTACCCCACAGTACTGCTTGGGGACTCGGACTATGGTAACCCCTATCTCTTCTGCTCTTGAGCCGCCACTGGCTTGGAGTTCAGCCCCTTGACAGAGGGCCCGCACCCCGTCGGGTGCCACTTGGGTCCACTCTTCTGTACTGAAAGTGGAGACATGAGATCTTCTAGACAAGGCGTCTGCATCTCGGTTTCCAGCCCCAGGTCTGTACTTTAAGCTGAAATTGAAAGCAGACAGTGCCGCCAGCCATCTATGTCCTGTGGCATCCAACTTTGCTGTGGTGAAGAAATAGGTGAGGGAGTTGTTGTCAGTTTTCACTGTGAACTCCGCCCCATACAAATAGTCTCTGAGTTTGCAACTACCGCCCACTTAAGAGCCAGGAACTCCAACTTATGGGTGGAGTAGTTCTTTTCGGAGGGAGTCAGACTTCTGCTCACATACGCAATGGGCCTCAGTTGCTCTTCATGGTCCTGGTATAGCACTCCTCCCAAACCATCATGACTGGCATCTACATGAAGTTCATAAGGCTTCTTAGGGTCTGCGTAGGCCAGGACAGGGGCAGTGGTTAAGGTTTTCTTCAACATCTGGAAGGCATCCTCACACTTCTCGTTCCACTGGTCCTTGACGGACTCCCCTGGCTTTCTGGGGCCCAAGTCATCCTCTTCCCCCTCCGTCTTGAGCAGCTCGTTCAGAGGCCTGGCTATCCGAGCAAACCCCTCCACGAACCTCCTGTAATAGGAACAGAACCCCAGGAAGGATCTGAGCTCTGTCACAGTGGTGGGCCTTGGCCAGGAGGTGACTGCCTCCAATTTCTCGGGGTCTGTGGCTACCCCATCTTCAGACACTATGTGCCCCAGATAATTGACTGATGACTGATAGAATTGGCATTTTTCAGGTGAGAGCTTGAGGCCTTTCCTCACTCAGTCTCTTTAAAACTTTCTCCAGCCTCTCTTCATGTTCTTCCAAGGTTCTTCCGAAGACAATGATGTCATCCAAGTATACTAAGACTTTGATGAGGTTCATGTCTCCTACAGTCTTCTCCATAAGACGTTGGAAGGTAGCTGGGGCTCCAGACAGACCTTGAGGCATCTGATCAAATTCAAAGAACCCTACTGGGGTTATGAAAGCCGTCTTCTCTTTGTCTTCTGGATGCATCGGGATTTGATAGTACCCGCTCTTTAGGTCCATTACACTGAACCACTTGGCTCCAGACAAGCTCTGCAGGGCATCCTCTATCCTCGGAGTGGTATACTGGTCGGGTATGGTTCTCCTGTTGAGGGTCCTGTAGTCTATGCACAGCCTCAATGATCCATTCTTCTTTCTGACCACCACTATCAGGAAGGCATAGGGGCTTCTAGATTCTCGAATCACACCGGTTCGTTTTAGCTCGGCAAGCTGTTCGCTCAAGTCCTCGAGGTCTGCTAACGGAACTCGCCTGACTCTTTCCCTAAAGGGCTTGACCTCCTGGAGGCGGATTCGATGGGTGGCACTCCTTGCACACCCCACATCGAACTCATCTTGGGAGAAGATCTTTTTCCACCTGGTCAACTGAGCCTTGGCTCTCTCTTTCCAAGCCCTGGGTAGGTTTGGGTTCTCCATGGAAAGTTTCTCCCACACAGTGCTTTTTCCATCTGTCTTCTCCACATCCGACAAAGCAACTGGGGTGGCAGGGCTCACCTGGCCCAGCAGCATCCTGGCTGGGATCTCCATGGGGCCAGCTGTAGTCTTCCTGACACTCACAGGTACCTTACAGTGGGCCTTCTTCAGGGCCCTCAACGGGACCACTTCTGGGACTACTTCTAAGCCCGAATGTTCTCCCCTTGGGTCGGATTCCAACATGACAAAGGGCCCAGGCTGCTCCCAAGTGAGTTTCACAGTGGCTTTCAAACAGGCCACTTCACCGGGCTGTAGCACTATTCCTTTTCTTCCCAGCCTCCAAACATTCACTACCCCCTCTTCTGGGGCCTTCTGTTCTAAGATCAGTCGTTGATAGGCTGTCTTTAACATTGGGTGGATCCCAGTGACTGTGGGGTCTTTCCCTTTTGTTAGAGGGGCCAAGAGTCTTCGGACCAGATTCGTGTTGGTCCCTATTATTAAGGAACTCTTGTTAGCTCCAGGCGGTCGGGGGCATACCACAGCTAAGGTATCAAACACTTCAGCCTTCCCGGCTATGGACGGGTCAAAAGCCAGTTTTATAGGCAGATAGCCACCATAAGGGAAACTCTCTGTCCCAATTCCCCATATCTCCAACTCTTCAATCTTCTGGATGGGTAGGTGACTTAGATGCTTGTCATAAAAGTCCCGGTACAACAGGGTCACTTGCGCCCAGTATCCAATATGGCTCTTGTGTAGACTCCCTCCACTTGAACAGGTACTATCGGGGAGGGACCCACCAACTTCTCTGGATATCGATTCGAAGGGGTCTCTTTCCTTTGATCTTTGCATTTTCCTTTTGGACTTTCTTTCTTCCATTTCTCTTTGGACTTAAGTCTCTCTTGGGCCTGGTATGCATTGATCTCCCTCCTTTTGATGGGTGTAACTACCCGCTGAGGGACACTACTCCCTTTGTTTGGGGTGCGTTCCCTCTGAGGAACCTTGTGTTTCTTCTGAGGGGTCTTGTCCACTCTTTTCATGTGCTTCTCATTCAGTTTGGAGCTCACTGGAGATGATGGGCACCCGGGTGACTCCTTCACTGGGGCCCGTTGAAGTTTTCCGGCGGCTTGCGGTTATTCATCTTTTTTTTCTTTGGACTGGTACACACTTTGGCGAAATGGCCAGCTCCTCCACAATTGAAACAAATCACATCCCCCCAATCTTCCAGGGATGCGGGCGCTGAGGTGGTGGGAAACAGCTCCTTCCTCGGACTTTCCCTCTCTGGTTCCCTTGACTTATTTTCCATCAGGGAGGTCAGCATTCCCAATACTTGGGACATTTGCGACTTCAAGATATCCACCTCTGAGTCTCTTTCCAGGGTCATGGCTGTCCTGACCATCACCGGAGGAGGATTTACCGACTCAACTGGTTGGCTCCTCTTCTTCTCCTCCAGCATAGCTTCTTCCTCTCTGACTACTCGGATCAAATCAGGGTACTCCAGGCTCTTCCCGTCCTGTCTTGTGCGTAGCGCCAATGCGATGGGGTCCAAGGGCTGAGATCTCTCATCACCTGCTGAACACGGGCCTCATCCACCTTCCGCGGATCAATCCCCTTCTTCAGGTTCATCTTATGCAGGATCTTATCCAGGCGCCTCATGAACTCTGACAGTTTCTCTCCTGTCTTTTGGTAGCAGTGCTCCAGCTGGTAAGTGAGCTCAGTGATTTTCTCTGTTCCACCGAACACATTCTGCAGAATGTCCAGATAGTCCTGTGCATCACAGTCTGTCTTACTCATCTTGAGGTTGCGTATGGCCTCTAGCGCAGGCCCCTTCAAGCTTTCAGCAATTCTCTGCTTCTTTCTGTGGTCTGGGACTTCCCATTCTTCTAAGGCCTGAGTGGCACCGTCTAACCACTCCTCAAACCCCTCTTCACCCGAAGGTACAGGTTTCCTTCCAGAGAATATTCTGAGTTTTCTGTATCCCGACATTTGGTAGTCTGTAGGATCCTTCTTACACTGGGCTACAATTTCCCCAAGGACTGCGCATAATTCTGCACTGAGGGTGGCAGGTGGCGACCCGGAACTTTCCCTTTTCTCCCGTTTTTCTGCTTTTGGGGTGGGTGATGGAGATAGTTTCGGTGTCTGAAACCGTCCTCCTGGCTTGAGCGGCAGCGCGTGTATTAGGCTATAAGTCTGATCATCTATTGCTTCTACACTTGGATTTTTGAAATGCTCTGGGACTCTGTTCTTCCACTCTATTAGTGCGTGGGTCAGTGAAGAATTCGACCTGACATCCACCACCCATACCTTCTGGTGCGGGGACAGCGACATCACTAGCTGCTTCACCGCTTCTTCTTGCCAGATCCCTGGGAGTTCTATGACTACTACCCCGGCTGGATCTGTGCCGACCGCTTTGCACCACTGTCCTACTTCTAGTGGGTCCATGCTGGTACTTTTGGCGCGTTACTTGCTGCAACAGAATCCCGGACTCGAGAGCCCCCACGTGTAGCGCTACCCCAGTTAAGAGAGCCGCTGGTTTGATTTCGGGCCCTGTATACAGCACCGCCAACCCCCGGCAATCTTACTCGACCCACTCTGGCACAGCTAGTCTAGGGATTATACCTAATCACAATCAACAGTATTGCAAGGAGTAATCTCTTTGCAGTAAGACAACACACTGAGGCGAGAGATCAAATATAATAGTTTTACTTTTATGTCAAAAGGCATAGGCAGAACAGAACACATGCAACTTGCTTACAGAGCCCTGTAGCAATAGGTGTAGCACACAACAATGGCCCAGAGCGGTAACCCACCGCGCGCAGCTATTATGGTGTACGCGCCCTGTGGCGCACTAAACAATATTCTATCTCCCCTCCCTGGTCAGGCCTGACATAGAAGAAATCTCAGTCTTTTCACTTAGTATTTCTTCACATGCAAACTTTCGGTGGTGCACTTGATAAAACAGTATTTGTAATCCACAAGTAGGCAGTCCCAAGGAACACTATACTGGAGACCCTTTAACTCTGTCCTGCTACTGGTCTCCTAATGGAACAACAAACAACGATAGGTGGGCCAAGGCAGTCTATAGGCCTAAACACGGTACAGTCTATTGGCTTGAGCAAGTGCTCGCTCACCACTCCGGACGCGATCCCAGTCCGGGACTTCCACCTGCAGTGTCTCCGCACACAGCGTCTGCAACGATCGGGTCCCCGATCCAACTGATGTCCTCACTCGACAAGTCTGGTGCCACCCAGGCTCCGCAGTGGGGTGGAAGGCTCTCTGGAAGTTGCGCAAGGCCCCAGGCTTCAGGCCTTGTACTGCAGCAGATCCGCACAGGAAGAAACTGTTGCTTGCAGCGCAGTGTCCAAAGAGGCCGAGCTCTGCCTCGCCTCCTTCTTGAATAGCCCCTCCCATGAGTCTCTGCGGTGGCCAATTGCACTCTGGGTGCCGAACGGGGTTCTGGGTAACGTAGTCCCGGGGCCTTAAAGGAGACCCCGCTACACATATAACACATACTGTATGTTTTATTTGGTTTGAAATGTAGTTGTATACTGATATTTGATTAGTTAATTTTGATAGCGCTGGTTTATTGATCTATATTTTAGTCTACTTGAATTATTGATTGTATGATCATATCAATACGAGTCAGACCACTTTAAGATGACTAGTTATTCTGCAGTTGATATGCTGCTTTGTAAATGCTTGTGTAGCCAAATATGAAATTGTAAATCTCTTGCTTTACCTTTTTTTTGTTTATATAGATCATACAGTTACATACCTCTGGGTAACGAAAGGCCTTGTGTCTATGTGTGGAGCAAATGGGAGGATCACAGCTGGAGGCTGTACAACTCCAACTGGATAGTCAAGATAGCAGAACGCCTGGTAAGAGTCAGAACCTGGTATAGTGCTCACTTCTCATGGTACTCGACATTTTAAAAAGTTATAAATAAAATAGCACTGGAAACACCACTGCTAAAGCCCAAAATGTTTATCTCAGTTTCTCATAGACTTGGTAGACAACATCTTTCAAGTTTTAGTTGCTGGTGATGACAGAGAGTGATGCGTGAACTAGAAATGAGAGGGCTTGAGTGTCACCAGAACAGGACAACATAGGAAGTGCTATAAGCCCAATAAATGTTCCAACCTTTCCCCCACTGTACAAATCAAATGTACTTTTGTTACTGTATCTGTCTCCATCTGAGGAATATCCTATCACTACCTTTCCTTGTGTAGTGCTACCCCCCTAGGAGCCGGTGGATGATGCTTGTCCTCTGGTGCTGTCCTGACCTTTCAAACTCTGCAACCTTTTTGACACTGTAGGTTTAGACATGGTTAGACCAACGATGTTCACCACACCAGTTACCAATATTACCCAGCACAGAGTAAGAAGCGGCAATAAACACATTTCAGTAACCAGAGTTGTATTGAATACCTCAAGAATATCTCAAGTTAACACTTAGGGTGTTACACATTATATATACAGCAATGTATTGAATTTGAAGGAATAAGCAATAGCAACACAAGGTGAATATAAATGCTTAAATAATGTCAACAGACTGTGAATAACCACTGTGCCTCAATGGTGCCTGTAGAGAGTGCAGCACTGGTTGTGGGGGAGAGGTTTAGGAAAACCACCAGCTCCCTTGTGACCACTGGTGAAACGCAATGGAATCATGTGAATGCCTTTTCTTTCTCGTACATCACGGGACACAGAGCGACATAGTCATTACTAATGGGTTATATAGATACCGTCAGGTGCTGGCACTGGCAACTTCCAAAACCGGAAGTACCCTCCCCTATATAAGCCCCTCCCATCCGGGAGCACCTCAGTTTTTTGCCAGTGTCTAAGGTGTTGGCCAAGAAGAAACATGTGTTTTTCACTGAGCTTGCGTACAGGTTCTTTTGGGCCTCAGTAAGCTATTCCGGATCCGACCAAAAAAGCTTCATAGCTAAATGGTCGGTACCCGGGCCTTGCAGAGAAGAGCAAGGTTTTGCCTGTAATGCTTCTCTTAGGAGAGCTGGACCCTGGGATCCAGAGCTCTGGTCATACCCACGACCAAGATGTTTTCTGTGCAGGGTGCTATACAGGTCCAGGGGAGTGGAATCCTTGGGAACCCGGTCCCTGAAGGTTTGATTACAATGCCTGCCGTGATAGGTGAAGTTTGGGCTTTTGTGGACCAAACAAAGTCCTGCGGCGGGGAACAGGTAAGTGGGGGCCCCCAGGAACTTGGTTCTATTGGGGGACCCCCAAGCCTAATTTGTCTTTCTGTCTGTTACCTAATGGTATTCCCGCAAAATTCTGTGCATGCCTGTAACTACTAAAAAAAATGTAATAATTTTTAATGGTGGTCAAGAAAAAAAAAAAAAAAATTTTTTTATATATATTTAATATATTAGACTGCGGTACCTGTGTTTGTCCACTAGAGGCCGCTGTGGAACGTTTCTTGTCATGTGGACTAGTTTCTTTTCATCAGAGCGAGTCCAGGCAGATGGTGAGTTCTCTTATGGGAAACTGCTTCCTCTGCCATGTTGCAATGCTCGTCCATCCCCCGGCCTGCGGCAAAGGGGCCCTGGCTCTTGTCCCTGGTTTCCATTTTCGAAATTAGCGCCGAAGGCGCGCGTGCGCATGCACGCGCCTCTATATATAGAGGTGAGCCGGGAAAGGGGGCGGAGCCTGGGGGATGATGCTCTGTGCGCGCCGCAGCGCTTCTGCGCATGTGCGGGAGTCCCAGCATGTTAAAAACCACAATTTTGTGTGGTGAGCTGGCTATGAGGTACAGAGACAGAGCTGGCAACATTTAAAGAAGGCATACAGCAAGCGGTTGATACAGGCATCCCCTAGAAAGGCACATTAGTAGACACCAACTGTTTCTTATAGCAGCATTTATGCTAGACTATTGTCAGTAACTGGTGTATTTCGGCTGGAATACCTCAGCTTTGTGGCTTAGGAATATGCCGTCTAAAAACTCTGGGACTAGAAATTCCAGGAGGAATAGGGGGTCTCCATCGGGCTCTGAGGATCTTGGGCATGCTTTGGCTGCACCAGTCTCCCCTGAAGAATCAGAGGTTAGTGACCGTAGAGCACCCTCAGGAGTACCTGGTACTGTGGCTGTCCTCAGTTCACCTGCTCCTGTGTATGTAACAGAGGAGGTTTTTTCCTCAGCTCTGGGAGGGCTGGAAGAGAGATTGTCAGCATTGATCGCGGCTTCCCTGTCACAGGAGAAAAGCGCCCGATCTCCGTCTCCTCCCTCAGAGTGCCTGTTAACAGAGCAACAGTCCCATACAGGGATCGACCTACCTGAAGGGGATCAGGATGAGGTCGATTCGGTTGTAGAGGAATCAACAGTGGAAGAGCCGTTCTCAGCATCACATGCTGAAAGGTTATGGGTTCAGTCCCTGACTAATATGGTCCGATCAGCATTTAAAATGCCACTTGCGGAGCCATCATCCACTTCTGTCTCCTCGTTGGGGTCGCTAAAAGCTCCCCAGACTGTTTGTTCCTTTCCGATCCATCCTTTACTGGAAGGGCTCATTTACCAGGATTGGGAGCATCCTGACAAAATATTTACTCCCCCCAAGAGATTTCCGGTGGTCTATCCCATGGAGGATAAGTTCATCAGAAAATGGAGGGTCCCTACAGTGGACGCAGCCATCTCTTGTGTGAATAAATCACTGACATGTCCGGTGGATAATGTCCAAATGTTCAAGGACCCAATAGATAAAAAATTGGAGTCCTTATTAAAATCTGCTTTTTCTACAGCAGGATTGGTGACACAACCAGCAGTGGCAGCTATTGGGGTCTGCCAAGCAGTGAAGGATCAGTTGAAACAGGTCTTAAGAGACTTGCCAGATCAGCAGGCTCTTGCCCTAGCTGATCTACCTTATGCTTTGCGGTGGACGCTATAAAGGATTCAATCCATCAGGCCTCCCGCCTTACGCTGTCTGTAGTACATATGCGCAGGCTTCTATGGCTCAAAAACTGGTCTGCTGAAGCTCCCTGTAAAAAATTGCTGGTCAGTTTCCCATTTCATGGTGAACGCTTATTCGGGGAAGACCTGGACAAATATATCCAGAGAATTTCCAGCGGTAAAAGTGCACTTTTGCCGGTTAAAAATAGAGTTGCAGGTCCCTCTTTTAAGAGGCCTGCTTCTCCAGTCCCTAGGACATCGGCTGTGAAACAGTTCCGACGGCCTCCTCGGTCAAATCCCGGAGGTAAAAATCAGGGACAATTGCAGGGTAACAAGAAGCCCTGGAGCAGGAGAGGTACAAAACCTCCCCCAAAGTCAAATGCATGAAGGGTTGCCCCCACCCAATCGGGTGGGGGGAAGACTTCAGTTGTTCACAGAGACCTGGCGGGACACGATCCGAGACAGATGGGTGCTCTCCGCAGTAGATCTGGGATACAAATTGGAGTTAAAAAACTCCCCTCCTTCCCGCTTTATAAGGTCAAACGTGCCAAGGGATCCCCAGAAGAGAGGATCCCTCCTGTTGGCACTAGAACAATTATTGCTCCAAGCAGTAATTATAGAGGTTCCCCTGGAAGAATGGGGGTTCGGGTTTTACTCAAACCTCTTTACAGTCCCGAAGCCAAACGGGGACGTGAGGCCCATATTAAATCTAAAAGGGCTAAACAAATTCCTACATATCAGGACTTTCCGGATGGAGTCGATCCGGTCGGTAGCCACTGCCCTACAAGGGGAGGAATGGTTAGCCTCGATCGACATCAAAGATGCTTATTTGCACATTCCCATCTTTCCAGCCCACCAAAAATTTCTACGCTTTGCGGTAGAAGGGCGCCATTTTCAGTTCAGAGCCTTACCCTTCGGTCTGGCCACAGCACCAAGAGTGTTCACAAAAATTCTGGCCCCATTATTGGCCAATCTAAGAACACGAGGTGTAACGATAATGGCATATCTAGACGACTTGTTGCTGATAGACCACTCAGTGGAAAAACTAGAAGTGGTTGTTCACGAGACAATCAAGTATCTGGAATATCACGGTTGGATTATCAACCGAGACAAGTCAGCCCTAAAACCAGTCAAAAGTCTGGAATACTTGGGGCTAAGGCTGGATTCAGACCAGAGAAAAATTTTCTTGCCTCAAGAAAAGGGGTCGTCTTTGAGAGATTTGATCCACTTAGTGGGTTCAAAAAGACAGCCATCCATACGCCTGTGCATGAGGCTGCTGGGAAAAATGGTGGCATCATTCGAAGCAGTACCCTACGGTCAATTCCATTCAAGGAAGTTGCAAAGGGCCATACTATCAGCCTGGAACAAAAAAGTTCAGGCTCTGGACTTACCAATGTCCTTGTCCCCTTCCGTTCGCAAGAGCCTCCGCTGGTGGTTGGTTCCCCAGAATCTGGAAAGAGGGAAATCCTTCAGTCCGATTTCCTGGAAGGTGGTCACTACAGATGCCAGCCTTATAGGCTGGGGAGCAGTGCTGGAGCAATGGTCTCTCCAGGGCAGATTGTCGGATGCGGAAAAGGCCCTGCCCATCAATCTCTTAGAGATACGAGCAGCCCGGTATGCCCTAGTAGCATGGACATCCAAACTCCAAGGGTCCCCTGTCAGAATTCAATCAGACAATGCCACAGCAGTGGCATATATCAATCGTCAGGGGGGCACCAGGAGTCGTGCAGCCCAAAGGGAAGTAAATTACATCCTGAGATGGGCAGAAAGATATGTCCCAGCCATATCTGCGGTATTCATTCCAGGAGTGGAGAATTGGAAGGCGGACTTTCTAAGTCGCCAACAATTATGCCCAGGGGAATGGTCCCTTCATCCCGAGGTTTTCCGGACAATATGTCAGCGGTGGGGAACACCGGATGTAGATCTGCTAGCATCCAGATTCAACACAAAAGTGGACAGGTTTGTCTCTTGGACAAGGGATCCCCTAGCTTGCGGCTCGGATGCCCTAGTGTTCCCTTGGGATCAGTTCAAGCTGATATATGCATTCCCACCGCCACAATTGTTACCTCGATTACTCCGCAGAATCAGGGTAGAAAAGAAACCAGTGATTCTGGTGGCTCCAGCGTGGCCCCGAAGAGCATGGTACGCGGAGATTGTAAAAATGTCTGTGGGGAGTCCTTGGACCCTCCCACATCGTCCGGACCTGCTTTCGCAAGGACCGATATACCACCCTTCCTTACCAGCCCTAGGTTTGACGGCCTGGCTATTGAAGCCCACATTCTAAAAAAGAGAGGGCTCTCTAATGCTGTGGTATCTACCATGATCAATGCCAGGAAGCCGGTATCCAGGCAGATCTACTATAGAATCTGGAAGGCGTACATCGCCTGGTGTGAGGCCAAGAAATGGCATCCACGTAAATACGTAATAGGTAGGATTCTGGACTTCCTACAATGGGCTGTAGATAGGAAGCTTGCCTTGAGTACTATCAAGGGTCAGATTTCGGCCTTGTCAATATTTTTTCAAAGGCCCTTGGCTTCGCATTCACTAGTCAAAGCCTTTATACAAGGAGTGATGCGTATTAGTCCTCCGGTTAATATTCCCATATGTCCATGGGATCTAAACTTGGTTCTGTCGGTTTTACAGAAACAACCATTTGAACCATTACAGCATATTTCCTTGGTGCTTCTCACCAGGAAATTGATTTTTCTAGTAGCCATTTGTTCGGCTAAAAGAGTGTCGGAATTAGCAGCTATGTCCTGTAAAGAGCCATATCTGGTTATCCATAAGGACAGAGTAGTATTACGTCCTCAGCCAGCCTTTCTTCCTAAGGTGGTATCGAGGTTTCATTTGAACCAAGATGTGGTTCTTCCTTCTTTTTTCCCCAGACCTACTTCGGTAGAGGAAAAGTTATTGCATTCTTTGGATGTAGTAAGAGCAGTTAAAGCTTATCTAAAAGCCACTGCTCAGATTCGCAGAACGGATACTTTGTTTATTCTGCCGGAAGGCCCCAGAAAGGGTCAGGCAGCGTCAAAATCTACTTTAGCCAGGTGGATTCGACAGGTCATAATACAAGCCTATGGCTTGAGAAGGAGACCGCCTCCGTTCAAAGTTAGAGCGCACTCCACGAGAGCAGTTGGAACTTCATGGGCAGTGCATCACCAGGCCTCCCTGGCTCAAATCTGTAAGGCCGCAACATGGTCTTCAGTTCACACGTTTACTAGGTTCTACCAGGTGGACGTTAGAAGTCAGGAGGATGTCGCCTTTGGGCGCAGTGTGTTGCAGGCCGCAAAAGATCCTCATGTCTGATAGCGCTCAGCTTATATATGGTGTATCCCCCCCCTCATTTGGCATTGCTTTAGGACATCCCATTAGTAATGACTATGTCGCTCTGTGTCCCGTGATGTACGAGAAAGAAAATAGGATTTTTATAACAGCTTACCTGTAAAATCCTTTTCTTGGAGTACATCACGGGACACAGAGCTCCCGCCCCTCTTTGGGGACACTTATTGCTTTGCTACAAAACTGAGGTGCTCCCGGATGGGAGGGGCTTATATAGGGGAGGGTACTTCCGGTTTTGGAAGTTGCCAGTGCCAGCACCTGACGGTATCTATATAACCCATTAGTAATGACTATGTCACTCTGTGTCCCGTGATGTACTCCAAGAAAAGGATTTTACAGGTAAGCTGTTATAAAAATCCTATTTTTATGGATATTTGTTTAAAGAAGGGTCATCCCTTTAAGTAAGCAATGAGTGGTTGTGGATATGGAATATAGTCAGTCCAAAGGTTGGGGATAGTATCCTCTGCTAGCATGTAGGGGCCCATTAAAGATGAAGAGTAATGAAGAATGACAGAGTCAGGTCTGCAGACAGAACTACGGAGGTAGCAAATAGTGATGAGCCGAACACCCCCGGGTTCGGTTCGCACCAGAACCCGCGAACGGACCGAAAGTTCGTACGAACATTAGAACCCTATTAAATACAATGGATGCGAACGTTCGAATTCTAAAGTGCTAATTATAACAACTATTATGCATGTTATTGTCCTAAAAAGGGTTTGGGAACCCGGGTTGTGCACCAGGGGACATGTATCAATGCAAAAAGAAGTTTTAAAAACGGTCGTTTTTCGGGAGCAGTCATTTTAATGATGCATAAAGTGAAAAAAAAAAGTCAAATATTCCTTTAAATATCGTACCTGGGGGGTGTCTAAAGTATGCCTGTGAAGTGCCACGTGTTTCCCGTGTTTAGAACTGTCCCTGCACAAAATGACACTTCTAAAGGAAAAAAAAGCCATTTAAAACTGCTTGCGGCTTTAATGTAATGTCTGGTCCCGGTAATATGGATGAAAATCTTTAAGAAAAATGGCATAGCTACCCCATGACCCCCCCCCCCTACCCCAGCCCATTACCAGCCCCTTTGGGTCTTGTATGGATATTAAGGGGAACCCCGCACATAAAATAAAAAAGGCCCTATATACTCTGAACAGCCGTATACAGGCGGTGCATACAAGACAGGGACTGTAGGTTTGTTCTTATGTAGAATCTGTTTGTAATTTTGAACAGGTACATTGTTTAAGTGTAGCTCCAGCCCAAAAATCTATTTTTAAACTTTTTGGAAAACATAGGTAAGGGTTATCACCCCTGTAACATTTGTTTTGCTGTCTGTGCCCCTGTTCAGAACATTTCACCTCACTTTCCGTCCCAATGACAACTGTTTTTGAAATGTGGTGTTTTTCTTGAAACAAGGATTGCTGATAAAGCATCAGTACAGAGGAGACACCTTTCTCCCATATTAATTCTTACAGGAGAGAATTTTCCTTCCAAGGGGTAGATTTCCTCTCACTTCCTGTTGTCTTCTTGCGTTTGCAAGTAGGAGTCGTTTGTAAGTTGGATGTTTGAAAGTAGGGACCTGCCGTATATACTCTGCAGAAATAGGCCCCTTAGTTGTTGGTGTTGGCACAACACTGTAAGCACTCACAGTTACTCTTGGTTGGTGCTGGAACGCCCTGCTGTCAACTATTATATCAGGAATTGTAATTACATATAATTGTTGAACAGTGGTAGTAAAAATTGGGCCTTTGATGGTGGTGCTGGTGCCACAACACTGTAAGCCCTGACAGTTACTCTTGGTGGGTGCAGCAATGGGCCCTGCTGTGAATTATTAGATCAAGAATTGTAATTGCATGCCCCTGTTGAACAGGGGCTGAAAAATTGGGCCTTTCGTGGTGGTGGTGGTGGTGGTGGTGGCGTTGCCACAACACTGTAAGCCCTCAGAGTTACTCTTGGTGGGTGCAGGAATGGGCCCTGCTGTGAATTATTAGATCAAGAATTGTAATTACATGCCCCTTTTGAACAGGGGCTGAAAAATTGGGCCTTTCGTGGTGGTGGTGGTGGTGGCGTTGCCACAACACTGTAAGCCCTCAGAGTTACTCTTGGTGGGTGCAGCAATGGGCCCTGCTGTGAATTATTAGATCAAGAATTGTAATTACATGCCCCTGTTGAACAGGGGCTGAAAAATTGGGCCTTAGGCACTGGTGGCACAACACTACAACCCCTCACAGATACTGTACTTGGAGCACAGCAATGAGCCCTGTTGCAAAGTATTGCTTCAAAAATTGTAATGACACGCCCCTGTTAAACAGGGGCTGAAAAATTGGGCCTTAGGCACTGGTGCCACAACACTCCAACCCCTCACAGATACTGTACTTGGAGCACAGCAATGAGCCCTATGGCAAATTATTGCTAAAAAAATTGTAATTACACGCCCCTGTAAAACAGGGGCTGAAAAATTGGGCCTTAGCCACTGGTGGCGGCACCCATAAACAAAAAAGATCTTCCAAGCTATCATCATCAATCGTATCATTGAGGACTCGGAGGAGGAGGATAGCCAGTCAACATAACAGCACAGGCACTCAGCATCAGCATCAGTCTTGAAGGGATGTGACATGTTAAAATCAATTAGTCTGTTATATCAGCATCAGGTGTGTGGTAGCTGGTGGTGATCCAAGACTGGTTCATCTTGATGAAAGTCAGTCGATCAACCGAGTCGGTGGACAGGCGCACCCTGTGATCCGTGACAAATCCTCCAGCAGCACTGAATGTGCGTTCCGAAAGAACGCTGGATGCAGGGCAGGCCAGTAGCTCAATTGCATACTGTGCAAGCTCTGCCCAGTGATCCATCCTCAAGACCCAGTAAGCCAGAGGATTTTCGGTGGGGAAGGTGTCCAAGTCTGACCTTGCCCCTAGATATTCCTGCACCATGTTTATCAGACGCTGGCGATGGTTGCTGGAACCGATCATACTTTGGGGCTGCGGACTAAAGAATTGTCTGAACGCATCGGTCAGACGGCCACCTTCCCCACCGCTCCTTCTTTGACTGGCCGAAGCCTCAGCAACTCGTTGTCCAGGACCAGGAGTTTGTAACCTCCCAGTCTCTGGGAACGCGTTGCACAGACCTTTCTGCAAGGCCTCCCGGAGTTGTCTCATCCTCTGCTCCCTCTGCGACGGTAACATAAGGTCCGCAACCTTACCCTTGTACCGTGGATCAAGGAGAGTGGCCAGCCAGTAATGGTCCCTCTCCTTGATCCGAAGAATACGAGGATCCTTCCGCAGACTTTGCAGGATCAGGGAGGCCATGCAGCGTAGGTTTGCTGAGGCATTCGCTCCGGAGTCCTCTGGGTCACTAAGGACGACATGATCCGCAGCCACCTCCTCCCAGCCACGTACAAGTCCACTGGTTTCTTGGGACTGTAAATCATCCCTAAAAGACTGCTGCTGATGATGCTGAGTGCCAGCCTCCACCTCCATGCTGACACAATCCTCCTCCTCCTCCTCCTCCTCTTCCTGTGCGATGGGTGGGACAGAAGGAACACTGTCTGGGTAAAGGGGGCCTTGAGAGGCAAGGAAGTCCTCCTCTTCCTGCCTCTGTTCTGCCTCAAGTGCCCTGTCCATTATTCCACGCAGCGTGTGCTCCAACAGGTGGACAAGAGGTACAGTGTCACTGATGCATGCACTGTCACTGCTCACCATCCTCGTGGCCTCCTCAAATGGTGCCAGGACAGTGCATGCATCCCTGATCATGCCCCACTGGCGTGGAGAAAAAAACCCAAGCTCCCCTGACCCTGTCCTGGTGCCGTAGTCGCACAGGTACTCATTGATGGCCCTCTGCTGCGTGTGCAGCCGCTGCAGCATGGCCAACGTTGAGTTCCACCTGGTGGGCATGTCACATATAAGGCGGTTCTTGGGCAGGTTCAACTCCTTTTGCAGCTCAGCCAGGCGAGCACTGGCATTATAAGATCTGCGGAAATGCACACAGACTTTCCTGGCCTGCCTCAGGACATCCTGTAAGCCCGGGTACCTGCCCAAGAACCGCTGCACCACCAGGTTAAGGACGTGAGCCACACAGGGCACATGGGTCAGTTGTCCCTGTCGGAGGGCGGAGAGGAGGTTGGTGCCATTGTCGCAAACCACCATTCCTGGCTTAAGCTGGCGTGGCGTCAACCACCTCTCAGCCTGGCCCTGCAGAGCAGACAGGACCTCTGCCCCAGTGTGGCTTCTGTCCCCCAAACACACCAGCGCAAGCACGGCATGGCATCTTTTTGCCTGCGTACTTGCGTAGCCCCTTGAACGGCTACGGAGCACCGCTGGTTCAGAGGACAAACCACAGGAAGAGGCCATGGAGGAAGAAGAAGAGGAGGGGGTGGAGGAGAGAGGTGTGTCACAACCAGTAGTAGCATTTTGGAGGCGTGGCGGTGGAACAACCTCCAACACTACTGCACCTTGTCCTGCATCCTTCCCAGCTGCCAAAAGAGTGACCCAATGGGCCGTGAAAGAAAGGTAACGTCCCTGTCCATGCCTGCTGGACCATGAGTCAGCGGTAATATGCACCTTACCGCTGACCGCCCTGTCCAGCGAGGCCAAGACATTGCCTTCCACATGCCGGTAGAGAGCCGGAATAGCCTTCCGTGAGAAAAAGTGGCGTTTGGGAACCTGCCACTGAGGAACCGCACATTGCACAAACTCACGGAAGGGGGCCGAGTCTACCAACTGAAAAGGCAGCAGTTGAAGCGCTAGCAATTTAGCCAAGCTAGCATTCAACCGCTGGGCATGTGGATGGCTGGGAGTGAACTTCTTTCGACGGTCCAGCAGCTGGGGCAGGGAAATTTGCCTGCTAGAATCGGACGTCGGTGTACTGCTAGCAGAGTGGCCGCAAGTACTTGGCTGTGACACACCTAATTCTACACCTTCATTCCTCTCAGTGCATGTTTCAGAGAGGACTGAAGTTATAGTGGGGTTGGAGATCCCAGCTGATGCGGTGCAAGGAGAGGTCCGCTTTGTTCTTTGGTGTGGGTCTTTGAGGTAGGCTTGCCAACGAGCTGCATGGCAGGTCAACATATGTCTGGTCAGGCATGTGGTACCCAAGCGGCTGATGTTTTGGCCACGTGATATACGCTTGAGACATATGTTGCAAACAGCAGCTGTGCGATCTGATGCACTAGCCTCAAAAAAGGCCCACACCAAAGAACTTTTTGAATGACGGGCAGAGGCAGCGCCCTGCACAGGCGGAGCTCTGCGGTGTGATTCCGTCGGTGTACTGCCCTTACGCTGGCCACCAAAGGGCATCCTGCCTCGTTGGAGATGTGCCTCCTCCTCATCCTCCTCCTCCTCCTCTCTCCTATTAGGCACCCACGTGGAGTCAGTGACCTCATCATCCCCTCCCTCCTCATCACTGGAGCCAATCTGGCAGTATGCTGCAGCTGCTGGAACATGACTGCCAGATTGGTGTCCTTCTTGAGCATCCCCTCTGTCTGCTCTCACGCTACTGCCTTCCTGTAGCTGGGTTTCATCATCAGACCCTTCGAAACGCTGGGCATCCTCCTGGAGCATGTACCCAACACTGTGCTCAAACAGTTCGGGGGACTCCTCAGGAGGAGGACATGGTGGGTCTAGGGAAGGAGTGACTGATGATGAGTCTGACATTGATACCAGGGAAGAGGACGCTTTGGCAGCTGCTTTGCCAGTACCCTGAGCCTGGGTGAGAGAGGATGAGGAGGAGGAGGAGGGCTTGGTCATCCACTCTACCAAGTCTTCGGCATGATGTGGCTCAACATGTCCAGCTGCCGAAAAGAAGGACAAGCGTGTCCCATGGCCATGTGCTGATGACAATGCACCGCGTCCACGACCAGCACTGTTGTCCCCAGACACAGAGCCTGCTTGCCCTCTTTTATTGCCTCCTGACTGTCTGCCTCTCCTTGTTTGCCTTCCAGACATTCTAATAGATGGCCTGCAGGGAGATGGGAAAAAAGCAATAAGGGCTACCTTCAGGTGTCCTTCTCTGTCCCTTTACTTAAGGATTTCTAAATATGGTTGAGGATGATTGCTTTTGCACAGAATAGCACAACGACAATTTCCCTGACTGTCCAAAAAACAAGGATTTCAAAGATGGTTGATGAGGAATGCTTTAGCACACTATAGCACAAGGAGAATTTCCCTCACTGTCCTTCCCTGTCCCTAGAAACAAGGATTATCACAGTGAAAGAAACTGACACTCTTCCTACCTATAGTTTTCTGTCCCTAGAAAAAATGTTTTTTTAAAGCACACTATAGCACAAGGAGAATTTCCCTCACTGTCCTTCCCTGTCCCTAGAAACAAGGATTCGCACAGTAAAACACACTGACACTCTCCCTACCTATAGTTTTCTGTCCCTAGAAAAAATGTTTTTTTAAAGCACACTATAGCACAAGGAGAATTTCCCTCACTGTCCTTCCCTGTCCCTAGAAACAAGGATTCGTACAGTAAAACACACTGACACTCTCCCTACCTATAGTTTTCTGTCCCTAGAAAAAATGTTTTTTTAAAGCACACTATAGCACAAGGAGAATTTCCCTCACTGTCCTTCCCTGTCCCTAGAAACAAGGATTCGTACAGTAAAACACACTGACACTCTCCCTACCTATAGTTTTCTGTCCCTAGAAAAAATGTTTTTTTAAAGCACACTATAGCACAAGGAGAATTTCCCTCACTGTCCTTCCCTGTCCCTAGAAACAAGGATTCGCACAGTAAAACACACTGACACTCTCCCTACCTATCCTTCTCTTTCCCTAAACTAAAGGAATCCAGGTTAAGCAAGAAAAAATAAATGTCACTGTCCCTGCCTATGCTTCTCTTTCCCTGCTCCGGAACACACTACACTAGGCCGCCGTGCTGGCGTCCTTTTATAGTGTGGGGCGTGTACTAAACACCCTCAGCAATAATTGGCCACAGGCATCCTGCCTGTGGCCAATCATTGCTCTCCTCGCTGCCGGCGCTGTGATTGGCCAAGCATGCGGGGTCACAGTGCATGCTTGGCCAATCACAGCGTCTGGATGACACTGCGATGGCGTAGTGCATTGTGGGCCGTTCGCGTCACTCGAATTAGGCGCGAACGGCCCAAATCGTTCGATCTTCGTCGAACGATCGAACAGCCGATGTTCGAGTCAAACGTATGTTCGACTCGAACACCGAGCTCATCCCTAGTAGCAAAGCAAGGATTCCTTGATTGATTTAGTAAAAGCAATGTTTGTATACAACTGGGTAAACAAAAAAGGAGGCAGCTGCCCTCACCAATCCCAGTACAGGTGTGGTCTCCGGCACTACAAGATGAGCTGAGCAGTTTTTTATATACCTCCACAGAAGGCGCATCGGTTATACAGCAGGCTGCTAGTGCGCTGACAGCTGTGGCAGAGGAGGCTGTGTGTCACTACCACTGGCTGGGCTGCTGAATCCCAATGCAGCTAGATGCAGAAGCAGCCTCCAACCGTCCTCTTTGATGTTCCCGGGCTGAGTGTGCTCTCCCATAATCCTTTGTTGAATCAGCTTTCTGGAATTTGTTGTTCCGAAAGGGGCTCTAAAATAAAGCGAGGGTAGACTGTAGGACTACAGGTCCCAAGATCTTTTGCTCTGTTATAGTTATTGTAAAGGTCTGGGTCCCAGGCATTAGGAAGGAACTAGTTATACCCCGTACACACAATCGGTTTTCCTGTTGGAAAAAGTCTGATGAGAGCTTTTGGTCGGGAATTCCGACCGTGTGTATGCTCCATTCGATTTTTTCCAATGAAAAAACTGCTGGAAAAAGATAGAGAGCAGGTTCTATATTTTCCCGTAAGAAAAAAATAATCTGAATTTCCGATCGTGTGTACAAATCTCGACGTGCTAAATTCCGGCGCATGCTCTGAAACAAATCGATGCATGCTGTGAGGGGCTTAACTCGGTAACGGGTGTGTGTGACCCCCTGGTTGGGCTCCCCACACAAAAACAGACCCAGCAGACGGAGGTTGTGGTTTTCAAAATCAAAAGGTGCGGTTTATTTCTCTATGTACAGTGACAAAAACACAGCAAAGCCAAAAAGAAACATAAACAAAATAAATCCTGGTCAGCTTGACCTCTGACTAAACATGCAGGTTTCCTAACTAACAACTGGGATCAGCCTGGTGCTGTCCTAGTCCCTAAGTCCCTGGTTTAGTCAATGTCCAAACAAATAGCCACACAGGCTTTGCCTCACCGCACAGGGGTTCACTCTCCCTAGACAGTCCACACAGGTCTGGGTCCAGGCATGAGCAAACACCTAATGAATCTGGGAGTTCTTATAGAGGCCTAAATGAGCTGACAAGCTTCAGCTGGTCTCATCAACTCCCTGTCTGCACGATGCCCCACACTCTCCCTAGAGGTATGAGTCATCCATGAGCCCACTAGCCTCAGCTGGGCTTCATCAACTCCCTCCCTAGTTGTATAAGTCGGCATAAAGCCTGAATCTGGGAGAAATATATCTACCCCCCTGGATGCAACCAGGTGACTTTACCTTCCTGCTGTCACATACCCCCCCCTCTTGTTTTAACCTTGGGGTTGGAACACCAGCAATCAGGCATTCATGTACTCGAGACAAAGCATCCACATTCCCCATTTGAACGCCAGGGCGATGCTTTACTGTGAAGTTGAATTCCTGTAGGGCCAGGAACCACCTATTCACTCTTCTATTTGTCTCCTTGTTTTGAGCCATCCACTTTAACGGAGCGTGATCCGTAACCATGTCAAAGTGCCTACCTAGCAGATAGTACCGAAGGGAATCTAGAGCCCACTTCACCGCTAAACACTCCTTTTCAACCGTGGCGTAATTTACCTCATGGGACTTCAACTTCCTGCTGAGGTAAATGACTGGGTGCTCTTCCCTGTTCCAGACCTGGGACAATACTGCTCCTAACCCCACATCTGACGCATCACTTTGTACGACAAAGTCTTTAGAGAAGTCGGGTGAGTACAACACTGGCTGGCTACATAAGGCTTGTTTCAAGAATTGGAATGCTGCCTCAGCCTCGGGGGTCCATTTAATCATGACCGACCCTTTCCCCTTCGTCAGGTTGGTTAGGGGCACAGCCTTAGAAGCAAAGTGGGTAATGAATCGCCGATAATACCCAGCGATTCCCAGAAAGGCTCGTACCTGCTTCTTGCTGTTGGGACGTGGCCAACTCTGGATGGCCTCGACTTTGTTGAGTTGGGGTTTTATTACTCCCCTCCCAATGGTGTACCCAAGATATTTGGCCTCCTCCTGCCCAATGGTACACTTCTTGGGGTTAGCCGTAAACCCCGCTTCCCGAACAGAGTCTAGGACTGCTTGCACTTTTGGCAGATGTGAGGCCCAATCTGTGCTATGGACAATTACGTCATCCAGGTAAGCCGCAGCATACTTCCGATGGGGCCTCAGTATCTGGTCCATTTTCCGCTGGAATGTGGCCGGCGCATTCTGTAACCCGAACGGCATTCTCTTATATTGGAACGCCCCGTCTGGGGTTACAAATGCGGTTTTCTCTTTGGCCGACTTGGCCAGGGGAATTTGCCAATACCCTTTTGTGAGGTCAAGAGTCGTCATGTATCGGGCTGTTCCCAGCCGGTCGATCAACTCATCTATACGTGGCATGGGGTAGGTGTCAAATTTTGTAACTTTGTTCAACTGACGAAAATCGTTACAAAATCGCCAGCTCCCATCCGGTTTAGGCACCAACACAATGGGACTAGACCAATCACTTTGGGACTCCTCTATCACCCCTAAGTTCAGCATTTTCTGTACTTCCTCCCGTATTGCCTCCCGTCGGGCCTCTGGGATCCGATAGGGTTTTAAATTCACCCTTTCACCGAGCGGGGTAATAATATCATGCTCTACCCCAGATGTTTGTCCCGGCAGCTCAGAGAACACCTCCTTGTTGCGAAGCACAAACTCCTTAACCTCCTGTTGTTGGGGTTGTGACAAGGTGGCTGCTATTCCAACCTCCGGAATCACGCAACCAGTTTGAGCTGGTGACCAAGTTTCTGCGACTAGGGACTCTCTATCCCTCCAGGCTTTCAACAGATTAACATGATATATCTGTTCGGGCTTTCGCCTTCCTGGTTGTCTGACCTTGTAATTCACTTCGCTCACTTTTTCCATTATCTCGTAGGGGCCTTGCCATTTGGCAAGGAATTTACTTTCAACCGTAGGGACAAATACCAATATCCTATCCCCCGGGGAAAAGGTACGGGTCTTGGCTCCACGGTTGTACACTCTCTGCTGTGCCAACTGCGCTTGGGCCAAATTTTCCTTCACGATGGGCATTACCTGTGCAATTCGATCTTGCATCAGGGCGACATGCTCAATCACACTCCTGTGGGGAGAACTCTCACTTTCCCAAGTCTCCTTGGCAATATCCAACAGCCCTCTTGGGTGTCTCCCATACAGTAACTCAAAGGGGGAGAATCCCGTAGAGGATTGGGGCACCTCCCTAATAGCAAACATCAAATAAGGAAGTAGACAGTCCCAATCCTTTCCATCTCTATCCACCACTTTCTTCAACATTTGTTTTAGGGTTTTGTTGAATCTTTCAACCAGCCCATCGGTTTGGGGGTGATACACAGATGTACGCAATTGCGTCACTTTGAACAATTTACACAGCTCTTTCATAACCCGGGACATAAAGGGTGTACCTTGGTCCGTAAGCAGTTCTTTACAAATACCCACCCGGCTAAAAACAAGAGATAGCTCTTTGGCTATGGTTTTGGCCGAGGTATTTCTGAGAGGGATCGCTTCTGGATAACGGGTGGCATAGTCCATTATAACCAATATGTACTGGTGCCCCCTAGCGGACTTGATTATAGGACCTACCAAATCCATTGCGATTCTCTCAAACGGGACCTCAATGATGGGTAGAGGGACCAGCGGGCTACGGAAATGTGGCATCGGGGCCGACCTCTGACACACAGGGCAGGAGGAACAATAATTTTCTATGTCCTTCATCACCCCAGGCCAATAGAATCTCTGTAATACCCTCTCTCGAGTTTTCTCTGTCCCCAGATGACCTCCAAGAATGTGCCCATGGGCCAACTCCAACACCAACTTCCTGTAAGGTTTGGGCACCACAAGCTGCTCAACGGTTTCTTCTGCCCTTTTTGCCACCCGATACAGTAGGTCCTTCTCTACGCTGAAGTATGGGTAAGTGCAGGTATTATCTGGGTTCACTAACTCGCCATCTATTTCCACTACGTTTTCCCGTGCCTTTATTAGGGCGGGGTCTTTTAACTGTTCTGTGGCAAAATTTTCCCTGTGAACCTCCAGATCAGAAAACTCCACAGACGGTAGGTTTTCGTCTGAGGAGGTGGGCTCCTCTCCAGTTTCTTGAGTCTCCCCTGCCAATACTGACAAGGGAAATTCTGGAGAGTCCTCACCACTCTCAGAGGAGTTCTGGCTATCACATTCCTGGTACATAGGGGCACCAGTGGGGGGCTCAGGATCATCCCACAGTTCCCAGAACTTCGGAAAATCCCTTCCCACAATGGCATCATGCGGTAATTGAGATACTAACCCCACTGGATGAGAGAGGGTACCTTTGGGGGTCTCGAAACACACTGTAGTCACTGGATACTCTCGGGTGTCCCCATGCACACAAATAACAGCTACCTTGCTATTCCCAGAGACCTCTGTTTTAACTAATTCAGCCTTTATCAGGGTCACAAGGCTACCTGAATCCAGCAATACCACAACATTTCTACCATTAATACACATTTTGCATAAATGTTTCTCAGTTCCCCGAATGGCAGTGCATGCGACTGTCGCACACAGCGACTGACGTCTGTCCGTCAGAAAGTCACATTGCATGGGTTCCTCCACAACCGGGCAATTTGCTGCAATATGTCCCGCTTGCCGGCAGCGGTAGCAAACAATCCTTTTGGCTGCCTCTTGAGCCCCTGACTTCCCAGGCTGTTCTCGCCAAACTTTGGGCAGAGCTCCCACCCTCTCACTCTCTCCACCCTCACCCCTTGGAATCCTCTTATCCGCCCCTGGGGATGGTCTGGTCTTAGGGTGGAAAGTCCGAGAGTCTCTGGAAGAGGCCGTCAGGTTCTCTGTAGCCAAGTATTTCTCTACACGATCCACAAGACCACCGGCCGTCTCTGGGTCTCCATGGCTTACCCACTTTTGGATGGCAGTAGGAAGAGCTCTCAAAAACCGATCCATTACAACACGTTCCACAATCTCTGGTGCGGACAAAGTCTCTGGCTGTAGCCACTTCCTGCTCAGGTGAATGAGATCATACATTTGAGACCTGGGGGGTTTTCCAAGCTGGAAAGTCCAGTTATGCACACGCTGAGCCCGGACAGCCAGGGTGACACCCAGCCTTGCCAATATTTCAGCTTTTAGCATCACATAGTCTTTTGCTTGGTCAGGCTCTAGGTCATAGTAAGCCTTCTGCGATTCACCAGTTAACAGAGGAGCCACCAGTCCAGCCCACTGCTCCTCAGGCCACTTTTCTCTTTCAGCAGTCCTTTCAAATGTGGTCAAAAATACCTCTGGATCATCCTCTCCAGTCATTTTTGTCAATAAACGACTCACCCCAAAGGACGCGGTATTAGTGGGACGGCTTTCCTCACTGGTCTGCGGACGTTGCTGCACTACTGCTTCCATTTGTTGTAGTCTCTGCTCTTGCTTCTGTAACAGGTCTATGAAGCGGGCCTCAGATTGCTGCTGGGCTTGTTGCTGAGCTTCCAGACTCTGTTGGTGAGCTTGCTGCTGGGCTGCAAGGCTCTGTTGATGAGCTTGCTGCTGGGCTGCAAGGCTCCTTTGCAAACCTGCATTTGTCTGCTGTTGATTGGCATTTGCTAGAGCCAGCTGTTTCAGTATCTCCTCCATGCTGGCTTAAAAAAAACTGCCACTGGTTCTCCACCAACTGTGAGGGGGTTAACTCGGTAACGGGTGTGTGTGACCCCCTGGTTGGGCTCCCCACACAAAAACAGACCCAGCAGACGGAGGTTGTGGTTTTCAAAATCAAAAGGTGCGGTTTATTTCTCTATGTACAGTGACAAAAACACAGCAAAGCCAAAAAGAAACATAAACAAAATAAATCCTGGTCAGCTTGACCTCTGACTAAACATGCAGGTTTCCTAACTAACAACTGGGATCAGCCTGGTGCTGTCCTAGTCCCTAAGTCCCTGGTTTAGTCAATGTCCAAACAAATAGCCACACAGGCTTTGCCTCACCGCACAGGGGTTCACTCTCCCTAGACAGTCCACACAGGTCTGGGTCCAGGCATGAGCAAACACCTAATGAATCTGGGAGTTCTTATAGAGGCCTAAATGAGCTGACAAGCTTCAGCTGGTCTCATCAACTCCCTGTCTGCACGACGCCCCACACTCTCCCTAGAGGTATGAGTCATCCATGAGCCCACTAGCCTCAGCTGGGCTTCATCAACTCCCTCCCTAGTTGTATAAGTCGGCATAAAGCCTGAATCTGGGAGAAATATATCTACCCCCCTGGATGCAACCAGGTGACTTTACCTTCCTGCTGTCACAATGCATAGAACTTAATTTTCTCTGCCCGTCGTCTTTTACGTCACCGCGTTTTTGGCAGTCAAAAGTTCGCCAAACTTTTGTGTGACCTTGTGTATGCAAGGCAGGCTTGAGAGGAATTCCGTCAGAAAAACCATTCAACTTTTTTCCGACGGGAAAACCAATCAGGTGTATGGGGCATTAGTCTATGGTTCAGTTTGATAATGTCCTCTTGATTCCGTTTTGTCGTTGTTGCCATTGTGACACTTTAAAGTGTGGATAGGCTGATCCATCTGGAATACAGAGAAAAATACCACCAGAAAAGCAGAGGTTTCAAATACTCCACTCCCTGTAAAACATAAAGAAAATTTTTAGCTCAGGTTTGAGGCTTTAAGGGCTGGTTCACACTGGCGTGTTCCCATGCCATCTGGTTTTGACACCCCATTCATTTGAATGGGCTGCCAAATGCATGGGATTGTGCAAAAAAGTTGTGCAAACACTACTTTTTCAGATCGCACTGTACCAAACTGATGTGTTTGTGCAATATGTTTGGGGTGACATTAACAATTAGTGGCAACCTTGCACATCTCACAAGAGCAGAGCATGCACATGCAGTGTGGAAAACATGCACAAAATGTACCTTTCCAACACTGCATTCCAGTGTGAAAGGGCCCTAATCAATAATAATTTTATTCCTAATGCCTTGTACACTAGACCGGTTTTTCCGACGGGAAAACTGCTATGAGAGCTTTTCGTCGGAAATCCCGGCCGTGTGTATGCTCCATCGCAGTTTTTCTGACGGGAAAACTGCCGGACAAAAAAAAGAGAACAGGATCTCTTTTTTTCCCGTCAGGAAAAAATCCTGGCAGGAAAACTGTTCGTCTGTATGCTTTTCCGAGGGGAAGAAAACCACGCATGCTCAGAATCAAGTATGAGATGGGAGCGCTCTTTCTGGTAAAACTAGCGTTCGTAATGGAGATATCACATTCGTCACGCTGTAACAGACTGAAGAGCACGAGGCTGAAAAGCGCAAATCGTCTCTCACCAAACTTTTACTAACACAAGGATCAGCAAAAGCAGCCCAAAGGGTGGCGCTGTTGGAATGGAACTTCCCCTTTATAGTGCCGTCGTACATGTTGTACGTCACCGCACTTTGGACTTTTGTCTGAGCGTGTGTATGCAAGGCAGGCTGAGAGGAATTCTGTCGGAAAAAACGTCAGTCATGTGTACGAGGCATGAGTGTTATGAAAAAGCAGGATTTAGCAGTTTTTTATAGAGTCTTTAGGTAGGACTGTTTAATCTCATATGATCCTATGCTATGCAACCTCCCTCTCAGGATTCAATGTTGTTGGGACTATGTGATGTATAGCATTAGTAGTTAAAAGCATTATACAGGTTTCTTATAACAACAATTGATAAATAAGATCATTTGTTTGCGAAGTTTGTCCTCGGACAAGCTTTCTTGGCTGCCTTTTTTGCTAGAAGCTTTATACTGTATGTTAATGGAGTGAGGTGTTAAAGTAACTGTACATATTCCTTCTGCAGGAACGTGGACTCAATGAGGTGGAGAAACTCACAAGACGACCTAAATCCAACCCACAAGACCGTCTGAAGCAAGTCCTAGAAGAGTTTGTTGCTGGCTGCAGGTTAATGGTTTTGCCAAAACTTTTAAACACACATTTTAATTACTGCCTACTTTACAGAATGTCACATGGTTATGCAAAATGTTTAATTTAAAATCAGAATGTGCTATTAGCAGCAGTATGTCAGAGGCAGAATATGCAAGGTCCTCCAGGCAGCTAGAAGATGTTCTTTTGTTCAATTTATGATACAGATTCAAAATTAAGCATTCTCTTGTACTCTACTAAAACATAGTGAGACTGAATTAAATGGATCCATTCTCTGCATAATAATGATAATGTTGATTTGCTCTCTTGCAGGCAGTACTCACTTAGTGCTGGAAAGAAGACAATGGCTCGCCCAAACAACTTGGACAAGTGCAGGATGAAGTCTCTTTCTCACAATATTGTAAGTCTGTGATGGACATGTAGCAGGTACTTACTTTCCCGGGGTAAATTTTGAATCTTTCGGTGACACCGGTGGTGTGTTCCGGCGGCCCACCGGGTGGCGCTGTCGCCATGGGCTGACAGACGGATATCGCTGTGTGCCGAGTCTCCTTTTTGGCCTCTCTCGGCAGTGGTATGGTGGGGCGGGGAACCCGCCATGCTTGCTGGGAGGGGGTATAAAGGGGCCGGCCATCTTGGTCACGGGGTCTTCGTCCCAGGCACCTTCAGCTTGCGGACGGTGGTTCGCGTTCGTCCTCTAGGCGGCCTAGGCCTAGAGGACCACCGGAGATCGTGTTCCACCTCAGGCACCTTTAGTCCTGGGGTGAGGTACTTGGATGGAGGTCTGGAGCTCAGTGCCCAACACTGAGTTCCGCGAGGGAAGGATCCTAAGGCACTCCGGGGATGGATGCCTGAATCCGAGGTGGGCGTAATGGACCGGGAAGAGCTCCTCATCTGAAGACCCGGTGCAGCAGACTGCCGGTGATGGGTGAGCCTCTTGTCGGAGACCGTCCGGAAGGAGAATTCCCCTCGTGCGGAGACCATAGATCACTCTCAGGGAGGAGAGTGGATGATAGAACTTGTGTCTGGGCCTATTCGTACACACACCTCCTTTTCTGTTCTGAAGCCAAGGGAGCCCATGTTATGTTCTAAAAAAAGGAGTGTTGGACTTTGACGGTGTGTGGCTCAATTTCTGGCGGACAAGGTTAAAGGAGACTCTTGGAGGGAGGATCCGATGCACAGCACAGACCCGAAGGTAATAAGAGACATTGCTGAGACCACATACACAACTGTGGTGGAAGCCTGGCGTAGCTCACCCCTCTCCCTCCCCTATCATACCCCTAGATCAGAGACAGTGCGAGTTTTAAAACTTTAATAGAGGGGAGTGGGGAGAGGGTGTGCGCTACAGACATATTGTCAAAATCTTTAACCAAAGAAAGTGTAATGAAAGCACAATTGACTATGAATACAGTGAGCAGAGACATGGGTCTTTACAGAAAGAATAGATTAGTATTACATATACACTATATTGTCAAAACACCCGCCAACACCCCCCCCCCCCCCCCCCAGTCGGGTCACAGCCCCGCACTTACCCCATCTAGGTCGCGGGCAGCACTTCCTCCGGGCAGAGGCTTTCCCTGCATCTCCTCCTTCCTCCTCCTCGGCGGCCAATAGGATCGCCTCTTCTCCCGACCAATCGGGTGACGGGTCTCAGGACCCGCTTCCTGATTGGCCGGAAGGAGAAATAAGAAATCAATAGCGAATATTATTTTTTTTAAAGCAAATTAGAGCCTCAGGCTCTAATCAAGTGCTTCTAAAAAAAACCCCTTGGAATTCATGCGTATGGAGCCCTGCATGTAGATTAGGGGCCGGGCGCATGAATTAGGGGGCAGAGCCCCTGCGCCCCGTATGGACGGGCCACCACTGGTCATAAGACTGCTATATACTGCTAATGAGAAAAGGTTTTAAGCAGTTTATATTTACTAAAATAATTGCATTTCCATGTTCTGTGTGTGGTGGGAGACCAGATATAATGAATGCAGGCTTCTGGGTTTAGTAACACTTTGAATGGATTTTATCCCTGTAGATTCTCTCTGCCAAACAAGCACTGAGAGCCAGACGCCGACTGACCAAGAACAATGTGAAAGAGAAGATTAACGATGGGAAGAAGATTTTAACCAGAGTTCGACTCTTGGCTAAAGAGGTTTGTTCTTCTTACAAACTTGTACGCTATTTTTTGTTGACAGAAAAGCAGGAATTCGTTAATAGGTTGACTAGGTCTGAGTTAGAGATACAAAAGATGGAAAGTATACTCCTATTTTCCACATGATAGTATATTCTTCATTATATTATAAGCAATTTATTAAAAATGTGTATACCAATTTGGGAAAAAACATATGTTATTAGGTCATTTCCTGTGCTGGTCGAATGTTTTTCATTGGTTTAAAACAGTGGTCTCCAAACAGTGGCCCTATTCTTTCCACTGACACCAATTCCTTCTTCCGATACGGCACTATTAATATTAATATTAATATATTAATATTAATACGATAAGGGCACTATTCCTTCTTCCGATACGTACAATGGGGCACTATTCCTCTCATTGACACCGATGATGGGGCACTATTCCTTCCCCTGATACCAATGATGGGGCACTACCCCTCCCACTGATACCAATAATGGGGCACTATACCTCCCACTGATAATAAAGATGGGGCACTATTCTTCTCAATGACACCAATGATGGGACGTTATTTGGTCCCATTGACGCCAGGGCATTTTCTGACACACTGGCCACAGTCCGGCTCCTTCAAAGTCTAAAAAATGGCCCTTTGCTCAGAAAGTTTGGAGATCCCCTGCTTTAAAAAAAATACAGCATTGGCCACTACATGGCGCTAATTATTATTGGAATTTCCTATTAATTGATTGTGTGACTTCATTTTGTCCCAGCCTCAGTGCACGCTGCCTGACATTGTGATATGGATGTTCAGCAACAATAAACGACTGGCCTATGCACGCATCCCAGCACAACACGTCCTCTACTCCGTTGTGGAAGAGGAAAAGGGAAAGGACTGCGGCAAGATCTCCACTGTCTACTTCAAGGTGAAAATATTGCTTCTATTTAGGAAATATAAGCGGTCTCTTATTTCAGTCAGCACAGAATATTTCCATAGCGAAGGAGAAACTACGGGGAATTGAATTGAAAGATTAAGGGCTCATTCACACCATTGCAGTGCGTTAGTGCACGCTTGTTAATGTGTGTTGTGGTAAAGTTGCCCATTCATGCGGATGGGCTGCCTAGCGCACTAAAAAAGGTGCATGCACAATTTTTGGCAGCATAGCGTATTGGAGTGCATGTTAGTGTAATGCCACATCTGTTGGCAAGGTGCGTTGGGGGTGCCATTAAGAATGTATGGCACTGCATTGCAAAAATGCATGTAGCATGTGTTGCCACGTTTTACTGTAATACAATAATGTAAATGGCTTCATTGACCTTCCTGTTCTGTATTCTTGTTCCAGTTCAGTATGCTAATGTATTAAAGCCAGGAACAGCCAGGCAATTTGCATTTTTAGAAGAATGCCAGCAATGACAGCCTGCTTCTGTGAGTACAATTTGCCTTCAAGAGATACTGCCCATTCAGGGCAACGTGAAACTACCTCCTGATATTGCGACTGGAATGAGTTGGCCAAGGACAGGCAGATATCTTCCCACTTTTATGGATGGAGATGTAGCACTACCCCCAAAGAGGCCGCTATAGTTTAGCAGGTTATTTTCCAAAAACAGTGCATATACAGCCAGGCACATTCCAACAGTCACTCCGGATCAATGAACAGTATAGGGGTTGTCTTTGAAGGTGTATTTGCTAGTAGAAACTTGTAGGGGGGGAATTTTGGAGTGAAGTGGGATACTCCAAAACGTTGGGTATTATTAACAGAAGACCCTTCTCTCTCTCAGTAACAATAGCACAAGTACAGGTAGAATGGAACTGTCTATGGGTTCATGGCTGGGGACCAACTAGCTTTAGCACAGGTATAGATCTGTAGGGGACACGGCTGGGGACCATGAAGTAGCTTTGAAAACAGGCAGACTGGAACAGTCCACAGGTTAATTGCTAGAGACCATGAAGTACCTTTACCACTGGTAAAGTTAGACTGGAACAGTCTATAAGTTCACTGCTAGGGACCATGAAATAGCTTTCGCACAGGTATAGCTAGACTGGAGCAGTCTATAGGTTCATGGCTGGGAAACCATGAAGTACCTTTAGCACTGGTAAAGTTAGACTGGAACAGTCTATAGGTCCAATGCTGGGGACCATGAAATAGCTTTAGCACAGGTATAGCTAGACTGGAGCAGTCTATAGGTTCACGGCTGGGGACCATGAAGTAGCTTTGAGGTGCAGCACAAAAAGAAGGCTGTTATTACAGGATCCTGGAACATGGTCAGTTCATGGGTGTAGCCTCTTGTAAAATAACCAAGCATCCAATCCAAAGGGCTCCAGGGGAAAGCAGCCCCCCTCCTATTAGTTCACAGATCCATTTCCTCAGGAGGGAAAAAAACAGTCTCCTCAGGGCTGCAGACTACTTAACAGTATCCCAACCACCATCTTGGCAGTCCTCCCCAGCGATTGGCTAGGCCCTGTTTAAGATTCATGCTGGTGATTTGAATTTTCCCTCCCTAATCTCCAGAAACTTCTTCTGAAGGTAGGGGGAAGCAATGAAACTTCCAGCCTGTGAAGCCCAGAACAGACCAGACCAAACAACTACTGCTCCTCTGATTACAGCAGGAGCCAAAAAGTACATTTACCTAACAGCTCAGCAAGAGGGTGCTACCGGGAGATAAGTGGCAGTGGCCACCCTAAGACTAAACAGTCAAAGTGGTTCTACAATAGGACATTCTAACTATAACATTAAAGAATTTGTCCAGTTGGTGAATGCTGCTCAGTCAAGAAGAATTGGCCAATTAAATAACAACCTATTACAACCAAGGGGAATGCTGCAAATGGGTTAGTATTGAAGCATGCAAAAAAAAACTTGCGCTTGTAAAAAAAAAAAATGTCTTTAATCATTAGGCGGTAAGATATTGGAGGCCACTTTTAAAGTGAATCTCTTTCTGTTTCCAGATTCCAGGATCGTACAGCGGTGAAATATTTGCCAAAGCTGAGATCTACATGTGGCTTGGAGTCAAGAAGTATGTCAAGAACAGCACGGCGGATCTGCCTGAGGATTACAAGTTCCTTTATGACAGAGATGGAGAATTGGTGGAATCTCCAACTCTCAACCCACCAATCCTGATTCGGAGGGATGGTGAGATGCTCCATTTTGTTATTTACATTGTAAATCAGCAGAAAGTTTCAAATTTTAGGGAAGCTGCAATAGCTGCAATGGTTCTTGGTATTTTTTTTTTTTTTTTTAAGTTTAACCACTTCAATACTGGGCACTTTTACCCCTTTCCTGCCCATGCCAGTTTTCAGCTTTCATACTCCCAGGATGTTGCTAAATACTCCCAGGAAGTTGCTAAGTGAGGCCTAGTCATCACTGCTCACCCCCACCATACAGGAATGAGCTCTTTCTCTGAATCAAACCCTGTCACATGCTCTCTCTCCCCTGATGCAGTAGCTCTGAGCTCAGCATTTGGGAGCTCACTCCTGTGATGGTGGAGGTGAGCAGAGATGACTAGGCCTCACTTAGCAACGTCCTGGGAGTATTCCAGTCAAGCTTCATAAGGTATGTAAATGGCCTACACCTATAGCAAGAGTATTATTAAATTTTAGTCAGAGCTGCACAGTTTGTTTTTATCTACAGATGCCCCTTACCTGCATAGACAGTTTTGTAGTAAAGGTGAACTATCCCTAAACCCAACATTTCATATTCTCGATATGTGCCTGCTCTACAATGTACTTGTACTGTATGAACAAATATCCTGTTCTCTTTGTATTGCTTATTTTGTGTTAAATCCCTGGTGTTCCTGCCAGTCCCTCTGCTTTCCTATCAAAAACTGACCACACCAGGCATGAGAGCACATCAAGGTCAGTTTTCTAGCTGTGCTGGGAGCTAACCCAATAATCAGGCTTGTGCTGACACTCCCCCTCTGCACAGCCATTCACTGGGAAGAGGGGAGTGCTGTTTCTCCTCCCCCAGCTCCTTATGCAGCTGAGAACAGAGGTTATGTGATCACTTATAAAAAAAAGGGGGAAAAAAGTATTTATAATGTTTTTTTCTTTTTTAAATATTCTTTATTTATATTTTCAGAATAAAGGATTGTACAGGTAATTCATTGCAACATTTCCCATTACATATACATATATACAGATCATTTCCCATCAGCTCTTGCATTTACATTGCCCAGCCCTGCCTATATCCTCCAGTACCGGCCAGCTGGGTTCTGTGCCCTCCTTATCCTATCTTCAGAAGTCCTTCTGAATCTCGATGGTCGTATTCTTTAATTATCAATGTGCCACCTACTCATCCCTCTTGTTTTCCCCCTACCCCACCTCCCCTTCCCTAGACCAAGGTCTAAAACAGCCTCAATCTAACAAAGCAAGCCTAAATTAAACAAAAAAAAAAAAAAAAGGAACCCAAATCCCGCCCCCCCCACCCTCCACCCTCACCTCCCCCTCTCCAATTCACCCCCCCCCCCCCCCCGTTGAAAGAACAGGGCCTCCAAATTATAATATAAACCAGGCAGACTTATTCCTCACTTGTATTCCCCAGCAGTCTCTTCCCCTCTTCTGAATATACAAATACATTCCATGGTGTCCAAGTTTCATTGAATTGCTCTTTTCTATCTTGGGCCGAGAGCACCAAGTCCTCTATGGCCCCCACATTTCTAACCCTATTAAGTCATTCTGCGATCTATGGTCTGCCTAGTTTTTTCCAATTTAGAGCAATACCTGCCTTGGCCTCGTTAATCAAATGGCAGATGACCGAATTTTTATATGTCTTTGTTGGTATTTGTGAGAGGTGTAGCAAAAGGAAAGCAGTGTCATCCAACACTGGGTGGGGTGTAAATTTTTGGGTGACCCTCTGTACCTCCACCCAGTATTGTCTGATCTTAGGGAATGACCAAAATATGTGGAGCAATGTTCCCTGCTCCTTGTTGCATCGCCAGCACTGATCTGAAGTTTCAGGAAAAATCTACCTAGTCTCGCCGGTGTATAATACCACCTATTTAAAAGTTTATAGTTTAATTCCTGGGTTCTAGTACAGGTTGATATTTTCATTGAAAGATAGATTATCTTCTGTTGTTGAGCCTGGGTAAGGTTCTGATCAAGGTTCCTTGCCCATTTTCTCATTGCTGGCATCTCATAGTTATCTGGGGGTGTTATCAACAACCTATAAAGCTTAGCTATTGTTCTAGTGGGAGGTTCCTTCTCTTCACAATATTTTTCAAATTGTGTCAATTCCCTTCTAAAGCTTCTCGCTGGGCCTAATGAGGTTAGAAAATGGCGGAGTTGTAGGGCCTGCCAGTATTTTACTTCGAATAGGCCACCCAGTTGCGTCAAAGAGGCAACTGTAGGCCAAGAGTCAGAGTACAAGAAGTGTGAGACCTGCATATATCCCCTTTCTCTGAGTTTCTGATAGGCCCCTTCCTCCATCCCTGGCTGAAAACTTGGGTTCCCCAATCATGGGTATAATGGAGATTGCACCGATGAATATTTAACATTCTGACAAATTTTAGAGCTTATAGCTAATGTTGAACCTATCAAGAGATGTTTTTAAAGTGGGTCTGGTAGTTTTGCATAGCACCATGGTGCCCTTCTCAAGGGGACCTGGCTAACCACCTGTTCCAGTTCTACCCATAATTATAATGTTTTTTTCAATGTATACATAAATGTTTTGCCGTTCAATTCTACATTTTTTTTTTTTTTTATGAAATGGGTTGTTTTACGAGGTGAGGGTTTACATATAAAGACAAAATTCAAACTCCTTTGAACAGCACTGAACTAGTATCCAAGGGGCTCCAAAGGGGCACAGGGATCAATATAAAGTATAACCTAAGTAATCACAGGAGTTTCCTTAACCACTTCAGCCCTGGGAGAATTGGCTGCTCAATGACTGGGCCATGTTTTGCGATTCGGCACTGCGTCGCTTTAACTGACAATTGCGCGGTCGTGCGAGGCTACACCCAAAGAAAATTGACGTCCTTTTTTCCTCAAAAAATAGAGCTTTCTTTTGGTGGTATTTGATCATCTCTGCGATTTTTATTGAAAGAAAGTAAATTGTGCTAGAAATCAACTACTAGGATATATAACAAACTGGTAGACAAATATACGTACAGGTCCTTCTCAAAAAATTAGCATATTGTGATAAAGTTCATTATTTTCTGTAATGTACTGATAAACATTAGACTTTCATATATTTTAGATTCATTACACACAACTGAAGTAGTTCAAGCCTTTTCTTGTTTTAATATTGATGATTTTGGCATACAGCTCATGAAAACCCAAAAATCCTATCTCAAAAAATTAGCATATCATGAAAAGGTTCTCTAAACGAGCTATTAACCTAATCATCTGAATCAACTAATTAACTCTAAACACCTGCAAAAGATTCCTGAGGCTTTTAAAAACTCCCAGCCTGGTTCATTACTCAAAACCGCAATCATGGGTAAGACTGCCGACCTGACTGCTGTCCAGAAGGCCATCATTGACACCCTCAAGCAAGAGGGTAAGACACAGAAAGAAATTTCTGAACGAATAGGCTGTTCCCAGAGTGCTGTATCAAGGCACCTCAGTGGAAAGTCTGTGGGAAGGAAAAAGTGTGGCAGAAAGCGCTGCACAACGGGAAGAGGTGACCGGACCCTGAAGAAGATTGTGGAGAAGGACCGATTCCAGACCTTGGAGGACCTGCGGAAGCAGTGGACTGAGTCTTTAGTAGAAACATCCAGAGCCACCGTGAACAGGCGTGTGCAGGAAATGGGCTACAGGTGCCGCATTCCCCAGGTCAAGCCACTTTTGAACCAGAAACAGCGGCAGAAGCGCCTGACCTGGGCTACAGAGAAGCAGCACTGGACTGTTGCTCAGTGGTCCAAAGTACTTTTTTCGGATGAAAGCAAATTTTGCATGTCATTCGGAAATCAAGGTGCCAGAGTCTGGAGGAAGACTGGGGAGAGGGAAATGCCAAAATGCCTGCAGTCCAGTGTCAAGTACCCACAGTCAGTGATGGTGTGGGGTGCCATGTCAGCTGCTGGTGTTGGTCCACTGTGTTTTATCAAGGGCAGGGTCAATGCAGCTAGCTATCAGGAGATTTTGGAGCACTTCATGCTTCCATCTGCTGAAAAGCTTTATGGAGATGAAGATTTCATTTTTCAGCACGACCTGGCACCTGCTCACAGTGCCAAAACCACTGGTAAATGGTTTACTGACCATGGTATTACTGTGCTCAATTGGCCTGCCAACTCTCCTGACCTGAACCCCATAGAGAATCTGTGGGATATTGGGAAGAGAAAGTTGAGAGACGCAAGACCCAACACTCTGGATGAGCTTAAGGCCGCTATCGAAGCATCCTGGGCCTCCATAACACCTCAGCAGTGCCACAGGCTGGTTGCCTCCATGCCACGCCGCATTGAAGCAGTCATTTCTGCAAAAGGATTCCCGACCAAGTATTGAGTGCATAACTGAACATAATTATTTGAAGGTTGACTTTTTTTGTATTAAAAACACTTTTCTTTTATTGGTCGGATGAAATATGCTAATTTTTTGAGATAGGATTTTTGGGTTTTCATGAGCTGTATGCCAAAATCATCAATATTAAAACAAGAAAAGGCTTGAACTACTTCAGTTGTGTGTAATGAATCTAAAATATATGAAAGTCTAATGTTTATCAGTACATTACAGAAAATAATGAACTTTATCACAATATGCTAATTTTTTGAGAAGGACCTGTATGATAACATATGATAGTCCCATATGGTGCTCGTGCTCAATAAAGACTCCTATGGACTGGTGCTCAAACTGGGTGCCCCACATAGATGTGCACTCACCGCAATGTGTGGACCAACTATCGCTAGTATGGTCTATTAGGCATGTGGGGATACCCCGAACTCAGATCTTTAGGATGACGTCTTGTTGATAGAGATGTTGCTCATAGGGATGAATGGGGATCAAGAGAGAAAAAGCCTCATTGCGCAATGCCGTTTAAAACATTTATTTTAATGTTTATGGCCTGAAAACATTTGACTGTTGACCGGCGTAAAGATCGTATCCTCCTACAAGGGAAGGAACTGATGCAAATGGTTCTATGTGCTTCTATGAACCAACTATTTAATAATTCAGTAAATCAAAAATAATTGTCTTGGGTAAAGGTATCCTAATATTATCTTCTAGAATCTTGCCAGGTGTTGGAGGTATAACTAACAGCATATAGTAAACATGTCCTCTTGATCTCTGTAGATTACCGCTATTTTCAGCTGAGGGCTCACGTTTACCAGGCTCGGGGAATACTACCTGCCGATGACAATGGCTTGTCCGATCCATTCGTTAGGGTTGTGTTTGGAAACCTATGTCAAAATACACTGGTAAGAATAAATATTAGGTTTTTACTGCCTGAGACAGATACAAAGAGCAAAACAACCATAATTCACCTTTTAATCGCCTGAATAACATGAGGTTTACAGAAGGAAAAGAAGAAGCCAAACATCTGTGTATACAGTATTTAAGGAATTGTTGCATTTAAGGAAATGTACAGTGCCTTGAAAAGTATTCATACCCCTTGAAATTTTCCACATTTTGTCATGTTACAACCAAAAACTTAAATGTATTTTATTGGGATTTTATGTGATAGACCAACACAAAGTGGCACATAATTGTGAAGTGGAAGGAAAATGATAAATGGTTTTCCATTTTTTTTATAAATAAATATGTGAAAAGTGTGGGGTACATTTGTATTCAGCCCCCCTGAGTCAATACTTTGTAGAACCGCCTTTCACTACAATTACAGCTGCAAGTCTTTTTGGAGATGTCTCTACCAGCTTTGCACATCTGGAAAGTGAAATTTTTGCCCATTCTTCTTTGCAAAATAGCTCAAGCTCTGTCAGATTGGATGGAGAGCGTCTGTGAACAGCAATTTTGTTGCCACGAATTCTCAATTGGATTTAGGTCTGGACTTTGACTGGGCCATTCTAACACATGAATATGCTTTGATCTAAACCATTCCATTGTAGCTCTGGCTGTATGTTTAGGGTCGTTGTCCTGCTGGAAGATGAACCTCCACCTCAGTCTCAAGTATTTTGCAGAGTCTAATGCCGCGTACACACGACCATTTTTCTCGTCGGGAAAAATGACATTTTTTCTCTTTGACGAGAAAAACGACCGTGTGTGGGCTTTTGATCATTTTTCCCGATGAGAAAAACGGCATTAATCACGACGAGAAAAATTAGAACATGCTCTAATTTTTCTCGTCGTGATTCACGGCATTTTTTCTCGACCAAGAGGAAAAATAACGGGAAAAACGGCCGTGTGTAGGGGACCAAGCCGCTCCTCATTTTTCCTGTCGATTTTCGCGACGGTGTTTTCACCGTTGAGAAAATCGATCGTGTGTACGCGGCATAACAGGTTTTCTTCTAAGATTGCCCTGTATTTGGCTCCATCCATCTTCCCATCAACTCTGACCATCTTCCATTTCCCTGCTGAAGAAAAGCATCCCCACAACATGATGCTGTCGCCACCATGTTTCACAGAGGGGATGGTGCGTTCAGGGTGATGTGCAGTGTTAGTTTTCCACCACACATATTGTTTTGCTTTTAGGCCAAAAAAAACAATTTTAGTCTCATCTGACCAGAGCACCTTCTTCCACATGTTTTCTGTGTCCTCACATAGCTTCTCGCAAACTACGAATGGGACTTCCTATGGTTTTCTTTCAACAATGGCTTTCTTCTTGCCACTCTTCCATAAAGGCCAGATTTGTGGAGGGCACGACTAATAGTTGTCCTGTAGACAGATTCTCCCACCTGAGCTGTGGATCTCTGCAGCTCCTCCAGAGTTACCATGGGCCTCTTGGCTGCTTCTCTGATGAATGTTCTCCTTGCCTGTCCTGTCAGTTTAGGTGGACGGCCATGTCTTGGTAGGTTTGCTGTTGTGCCATTCTCTTTCCATTTTCGGATGATGGATTGAACAGAGCTCCGTGAGATGTTCAAAGCTTGGGATATTTTTTATAACCTGACCCTGCTTTAAACTTCTCTACAACTTTATCCCTGACCTGTCTGGTGTGGTCTGACAAATCTTTCAGGGCTTCTCAGAACAGCTGTATTAACCACTTGACAACTGGGCACATAACCCCCCTTCCTGCCCAGGCGAAATTTCAGGTTTCAGCGCCGTCACGCTTTGAATGACAATTGCGCGGTCATGCGACGTGGTTCCCAAACAAAATTGACGTCCTTTTTTTCCCACAAATAGAGCTTTCTTTTGGTGGTCTTTGATCATTTCTGCGGTTTTTATTTTTTGCGCTATAAACAAAAATAGAGCGACAATTTTGAAAAAAACACAATATTTTTAAATTTTTGCTATAATTAATATCCCATTTTTTTTTAAAAAAACTATTTTTTTCCTCAGTTTAGGCCGATACGTATTCTACATATTTTAGGTAAAAAAAAAAATCGCAATAGGCGTATAGTGATTGGTTTGCGCAAAAGTTTTAGCGCCTACAAAATAGGGAATAGAATTATGATTTTTTTTTTATTATTTTTTAATTTATTTTTTTACTAGTAATGGCGTCGATCTGCGATTTTTTTTTTGTGACTGTGACATTATGGCAGACACATCGGACACTTTTGACACATTTTTTGGACCATTCACATTTATACAGCGAACAGTGCTAAAAATATGCACTGATTACTGTATAAATGTGACTGGCAGGGAAGGGGTTAACCACTAGGGGGCGATCAAGGGGTTAATATGTTCCCTGCTAGATGTTCTTACTGTGGGGGGGAGGGAACTGACTGGGGGAGGTGACTGATGGTTGTCCCTATGTACAAGGGACACACCATCCGTCTCCTCTCCCCGACAGGACGTGGATCTCTGTGTTTACACACAGAGATCCACGTCCCTGGCTCTGTGACAGCCGATCGCTCGTACCTGGCGGACATCGCGGCCGCCAGGCACGCGCATCGGCACTCGCCTGACACGGCGGGCACAGTTTTTCCCCGACGCGCGCCCGCGGTGGCGCGCATCGCAGAAGTAAACAAGAGGACGTCCATGGACGTCCTATCAGCAATTGACGACCGCTTTGCGGACGTCTTTTGCTTATAGCCCGGGCGCGAAGTGGTTAATACTGTGATTAACTTACACACAGGGGGACTCTTTTTACTAATTAGGTAACTTCTGAAGGCAATCGGTTCCACTAGACTCTAGTTAGGGGTATCAGGCTGAATACAAATGCACGTCACACTTTTCAGATATTTATTTGTACAAAACTTTGAAAACCATTTAACATTTTTCTTCCACTTCACAATCATATGCCACTT
Source organism: Rana muscosa (assembly GCA_029206835.1). Lineage (NCBI taxonomy): Eukaryota > Metazoa > Chordata > Amphibia > Anura > Ranidae > Rana > Rana muscosa. The sequence goes on from CM055128.1 coordinate 49,481,247, forward strand.
TGTGTTGGTCTATCACATAAAATCAAAATAAAATAGATTTACGTTGTTGGTTGTAACATGGCAAAATGTGAAAAATTTCAAGGGGTATGAATACTTTTTAAAGGCACTGTAAGTATTGATGAGTAAGGCCGACCATAGACAGTTTGAATCTCGACCGGTTCCTGCTGAACCGGCCAAGATTCGAATCATGTACAGTGGGGAAAATAATTATTATCTGATCCCTGCAGATTTTGTAAGTTTGCCCACTGACAAAGAAATGAAGGTTCTATGATTTTTATCATAGGTGTAATTTTAATGATAGAGACAAAATATCAACCAAAAATCTAGAAAAAAACACATAAAACAAATGCTATAAATTAAGTTTCAGTTCAGTGAGTAAGATAAATATTCAATCCTCAAGCAACACATGACTTAGTACTTGGTGTAGAAACCCTTGTTGGCAAGCATAGAGGTAAGACGTTTGTTGTAGTTGGTTTCCAGGTTTGCACACATCTCAAGAGGGATTTTGGTCCACTCTTCTTTACAGATCTTCTCTAAATCCTTAAGGTTTCTTGGCTGTCTCTTGACAACTCAAAGTTTCAGCTCCCTCCATAAATTTTCTATAGGATTAAGGTCTGGAGACTGGCTATACCACTCCATGACCAATAGATGGGGCCATGTATTTTAAAATCTTGAATGAGAATCTTCTTCCCCAGTGAAGATGGGTCATGGATTGGTCTTTCAGCATGAAAATAACCCAAAACATACCGCCAAGGCAACAAAGGGGTGGCTTAGGAAGAAGCACATTAAGGTCATGGAGTGGCCTAGCCGGTCTCCAGACCTTAATCCTATAGAAAATTTATGGAAGAAGCTGAAACTTCGAGTTGCCCAGCGACAGCCAAAAAACCTAAGGATTTAGAGAAGATCTGTAAAAAAGAGTGGACCAAAATCCCTCCTGAGATGTGTGCAAACCTGGTCACTAACTGCAAGAAACGTCTTACCTCTGTGCTTGCCAACAATGGTTTCTCCACCAAGTATTAAGTCATGTTTTGCTTGGGTATCAAATACTTATTTTACTCACTGAACTCCAACTCAATTTATAACATCATGTGTTTTATCGCTGGTACATCTGCTAGCAATAATCACTGTCTTCATTGATTTCCCTGTTAGCACTGTCTGTGTTGATGGGGGAATAATGCAAATTTCTTTCCTGCAACCTGTGGTACCAGAAAATAAATTCACACCGTCTGTGGCCTACTTTAATCAATTTGCAAGTAAAACAATCTATGAATAACATACTTTTTGATTCACCAGAATATGTGAAGAAAGCTCAACCAATCTACAGGATTATACAGTTTATGAATCACAAATGCCTACATTTTTGAATTCCGGATCTGCATGAAAATATTCTGGAAAATCACATTTTTATTAACTGAAAATTCTCATTATTTTAGCTGTGATTTTGGAACAATGAAATATGTACTGATAATATAATGCCCTGTACACACGACCGGTTTTCCCATCGGAATAAACTCGGATGGCTTTTCCGACGGAATTCCGACGGAATTCCGCTCAAGCTGTCTTGCATACACAACGCGGTGACGTACAACATTACCCCGAGCCGAGAAAAATTAAGTTCAATGCTTCCGAGCATGCATCGACTTGATTCTGAGCATGCATGGTTTTTAGTGCGTCGGAATTGCATACAGACGAATGGGTTTTCCGTCGGAAAAATAGAGAACCTGCTCTCTAAGTCCATCGGAAATTCCGACAGAAAAAGTCAGATGGGGCATACACACGGTCAGAATATCCGACGAAAAGCTCCCATCTGACTTTTTCCATCGGAACTTCCGACTGTGTGTACGCAGCATAAGAAAAAGAAAGGAGGGAAGGAAGGAAAGACAGAAAAGCAGAAAAGGGAAGGGAGGAAGGGAAGAATAAATGAGAAAAGGGAACTTTATTCTACTGTTAGTCCTATGAACCAACTCAAAGCAGTGATACTTTTTTTTTGCTAAATATAATGTTAGATACCCTCACTCATTTCAGTTTGTTTGATATTTCAATATTAAACCTTTCTTTCCTAAGAGGATTTTGTCCTGGGCCCACCCTGATATTAAACCTTTCTTTCCTAAGAGGATTTATTCCTGGGCCCACCCTGATCTGTATATTTTGGTGCTTGCAGGTTCGGCAAAATGACAAGTAATAAAAAAAACTCTAACATTTACACCCTTCTATAAGAAATGCTTGCTCTAATTGTGGGGGCAACAGAGCTCCTTCTGTCCACATCATCATGGTTCTTGCTTGTGGTTTCTGCAGGTTATTAATGAGACTCTGGCACCCATGTGGAATGAAATGCTCCTCTATGACAATCTCCTGATGGATGGGAATAAGGAAAACCTAAGGAATGATCCACCGCTTGTTGTTATTAATGTTTATGATCAAGACAAGTTTGTAAGTACACCCTGCTGGTCACTCTCATCTGCTTTGATAATGCTTTCTTACCCTCTATTAGCTCCGACTTCCATGTTTTGGTCCTGCCTGACACAACATGTGTCTTATTTAAGGCGGAAAACAATTTTGTGCTTTTATAATGGATGCTACCATTCTTCTTTTATACAGCCAATTGTTGGTTCTGTCATCAACCCCTTTTACTTATGTATGCATTTAATATGTGGAGTGAGAATAAATTTTCCAAGGCTACATTTATTTCTTGTTGTGGCCTCGCTCATTCTTTCCTGAATCCTATATAATGCCGTAATATCTCCCCACCCTTTATGTCTTCCTAAATCATGGCCAAAGCGGTGACTGAGAGAGTCAATCACTTGAGCTTTTGGACCTCACTCCCATTTCAGCAACCACTAAAGGCACTGCAATTAAATAAAGGGACTACATTTTGTTGTATGGGGGTTTATCTTTAAGATGAAGAGAATATACCTGCAGATTTCCAGTTTAATTTTAAGGCCGTTTCTTGCTTTGTGATAACTTGTAGGGAGCCCCTGATTTTCTTGGTCGTGCGTTTGCAACCCCTATTGTGACATTACTGGATGAAGAAGAGACAGAAGACACAGGACCTAAATATGTCCAACCCGCCCTTCAGTTCTTTGACATCTTCAAGGGCAATATTCCTGCTGGGGAGCTTATAGCTACATTTGAGCTTATTGAACTTGAGAACAGAACCTACATGAAAGAGGTGAGTTTGGTGATCTGCCATAAGTCTTAGAATACAGAAAAGTGTCTACTAATGAAAATGTTGAAGAAAGTGGAAAGATAGCTATGGACCCATAGGTTTTACTGGTTTTGTTATCTTAAGGTATTAACGTTGGTGTAAATGATTTGGTTCCTGGGCAGGCGGCTTCTACACCCCAGAGGATCTCCACAGTCTCTTTGGCTTGTAGCGTAATGTGAGAAGGGTCGAAATTTAAAGTGATTGTAAAAACAGAAGGTTTTTTATCTTAATGCAATCTATGTATTAAGATAAAAATCCCTCTGTGTTCAGCAGCCCCCCTCAGCCCCCCTAATACTTACCTGAGCCCATCTTTATCCACAAGTGCCTCGGCCGCCTGGGATTCTCCCTCCTGATTGACTGAGACACAGCAGCGGCTCCTGCTGGCATCAATCAAAGTCAGTTAGCCAATTAGGAGAGAGAGGGGGTGAGGTTGAACTGTGGATTTGTGTCTGAATGGACACACAAGGGGCTTTAGCTTGGCTTGGGTGTCCCCATAGCAAGCTGCTTGCAGTTGGGGCACTTGGCAGGAGAGATAGGTATGAACTGCCTCCACAAGATCCAGATGTTGACAAAAAAAAAAATCGTATGCCCCACTATAGCTGCCGTAAATGATAAATAATCTGTATGTACAGTGAGATATGGTTGTGTATATATATAGGAGTCTGTATATTTCCGGTAGTCAGGTCAATGTTTCGCTGGTTTAAGGCTTCCTCAGGACACAAAATGCTAGTAGTAGGCAGGACTATATATAAAAAAAAGTAAAAAAATCAATAACACAACATAATATATGTGAAACAATAATGTTACTCAATGTGTAAAATGCTCACATCACTGTGGTGGATTGGGGGCACTTATCAGCAAAGCCTGGGGGCGAGCACAGGGGCACTGTGATAATGATGCTGAGCATTTTGGGTCCTCAGGAAGCCTTGAACTGGCGAAAACGTTGACCTGACTACCAGACATATACAGACTCCTTTATGTACATCTGTATCTCACTGTATATACAATTTATTTATCATTACTGCTAGCTATCGTGGGGCATACGATTTTGGTTTTTGTCAACATCTGGATCTTGTGGAGGCAGTTCATGCCTAGATTTTAATCAATGTATTTTAATATTTTTTGGAATAAACATATATTTTATATAATCTATTTGAGTGGTCTCCCATATTGAGCCTTTAAAGTCTGATTTACTGTATATAAGCGGTGCTCGAATATTTTCGGCCCGCAATCTCTTTTTTCAAGTTTGGTGGAACTAAAAAATGGCCTGCACAGAGCCCCAACCTTAATCCAGGTCGTCTCATACAACATCAGTATGTGACCTCATGGGGCCCCTAAATTTGCGGGCAGCGTAGGCTCAAGGGGCAGCTACCTTGGACCCTACACAAATGATTGGGCCCAGGGCAGCTGCCCCTTTTGCCCCATGTTAAAGACAGCCCTGGACCTCACAAATGCTCTTTTGACTAAAACATTAGAAAACAGCTCTGAGATACAAGGATAGAAAAAAACAATAGTTGAAGAAAAAAAACTGTTTAACGATACACAATGCTTTGATTAATCATCCCGTAAGGATTTAGGTCTGCTTTAAGAAACTGACCAATACCTTTTATGGAAACTATGCCATAAAGATTTGCAATTCCCGTCAGAAATTTACAATGATTGTCCTTTATTTGTACTTTTTTGTTTATTTCTTTCAACCAAGTTATTTTTCTAAATTGTTACATTCTTTGCCTTAGCCAGCCCTACCGGAATACATAACAAACCAGGCACCAGAATATTTGGATGAAAGTTCTGACCGTTATATTATTCCAAAAGGCATCCGGCCTATCCTAAAGGAATTCAGGATAGAGGTAAATATATCATTAAGCAAAAATTTCATAGATTTACATAAAAGAAATGTAAAGCAGACATTTAAAAAACAAATCCTCCATGTTCCAAAAAAATCCATACCCTCTACTACCCTCTCCACACTACAGAACCCTACTCAGTCCTCCATTGCTACCCACCTTCAGGGTCAGTGGGGGCAGGCCGGTGTCCTTTAACCCATTCTGTCATGATCACCGTTCATTCCCTGGGGGTGTTTCATCACCCTAGCTGTGCTTCACAGTACTGCAGCCCTGAACAGTGCTCGCAGGTCATTACATGAGGGTCCTTAAGTTCTGCAGTTCGAACCACCCACGAGTGCCAAAGGACAAGGAGAGGGAGGACAGGTGACATCGTCAGATGAATAAGAAGATAGCTAGAATTATGGTATGTAAGGAAATTAAAAGAAAAAATAGGTGTGAGGGAGATTCACAGAGGGGGGCAGGAGAACTAGAGGACAGTGCACTGGAAATCTATTTTAACCCTAAAAAATGTTAAACCCTAGTATTATTATTTTTTACTTATTTGCAACAGCAAGTGGAAGCACCCCCTCCCCCATAGCTGTTTCCTGTGCCCCCCAAAGCAGTGTCCTCTGCACCCCCTCCCACTGTAGTGTCCTCTGTACACCCATAGTGTCCTCTTCTCCCCTGCACCCCACCCCACACACATACAAGGTAGGTAGAACTCTCCTACCTTACACAGGTGTACAGCAGAGCAGAGATTTCACCATTATCACAGGGCTGAATGGGGGCAGGAACTGCTGAAGTTAACGTTTCACATTAACAGGCTGGTGCTGGTTGCTAGGATCGCCTGGTAATGTTTAATATAAAAAGTAAACTCCAGCAGTTCCCACTCCCATCCAGCCCTTTGACACTGGCCGCTGTCCAATGAAGAGGAGAGCAGCGGAAATATCCGCGGGCCGGGTGCATGTGAATTCATCACGGGCACTGACGGGCTGTAGGTTGTCGACCCCTGATCTATGGTTGCAGGAATTTTCTAAGATGGTATGGGATTAAGTATGTGCACCAGTTGATCCAAAAGGGACGTTTTTGTTCTTTTGAGCAGTTATGTAGGACCTATAGGACGTGCCATTTTAAATATGCACAGCTTTGTCACGCCGCATTAGCCCAGTTTGGGGGAGGTTTTGTTCAGCTTCACAATACTAAACTGGAGGCAATTTTGCTACATCTGGATCCTGCAGAGCTGGTCTCCAGATATATGTGGCTCTGAGTCCTAGGGATTCACATCTGGTTGGGTGAGCTAAGGACCTTTGGACTGCTATTGCACCAGAGTTGTCAGATGAGATGTGGAGTGAGGTGCTTGCTACATATCTATCCACAGTTATTGCCTCAATGGATCGGATGATCCAGCTACAATACATACACCTGACATATACCCCTATATGTCTATTTTTTATGCATAAGCGAGACTCTGCGTTATGTTATAAATGCCAGTTGTGTGAGAGTACTTTACTCCACATGTTGTGGAAGTGTTCCAAAGTAAGACCCTTATGGTCTCAGGTGACAGAGTTCATAGCGGACCATTTTGGTCTTCCTAATATATGCAACCCCTTATTATGTCTACTGGGAGTTATTGATTATGAGGGGATGGATGCAGCTACGAAACTGTTCCTTAGATTCCTCTTCTTTTATTTCTGCTAGCTTATATTGAGGAAGTGGATCCATGTGGAAACTCTAACTTTGGGGATGTGGATGAGGTTAGTTAATGCGGACATTCCTCTCTACAGAATGACGTATGAGGCCCGGGATGCCCCAAAAAATGTAGGAAGGTGTGGTTTTGTTGGATTGATTCTACTGACACACTAGAGGGGGAGGTGGACATCTGAATGGCTATGGGGAAGGGACGAGGACTCGGAGGGACTCTAAACCCAGGGGTGGAAGGTAGTAGGAGAAGTTTCACACACTCTAAAGGACCTGTAGTTGCTGTTTTTTGTTTTTTTGTGTGGGAAATATGTTTTTTATGAATGTTTTGCTCTGAAATGTTCATTTGTGTTGAGGTTAATCTTAACCCTTTTTGGGGGGAACCTTTACTAGGCAATGAGGAATATTGATGGTCAGAATTTACCATTGAGTATTTGAATATGGTTACTTATGACATGTGAAATACAGAACAATTATTTTTTTTGGCAGGTGAATATCGCTTCCTTTGTGTATTTGTGCTTCTACAGACACATTTATGTGTTGGAATTGATATTGTATGTAACCTGCGATGTCTAGTAATAATTAGGGTTTTGCCCATAAGTGCCACCTGTCAGTGCCAGCCACCTGTCAGTGCCATCTAACAGTACCAGCCACCTGTCAGTGCCATAAGTGCCGTCTATCAGTGCCATCTATCAGTGCCCATCAGTCAAACTGTCACATGGCATTAAAAAAAAAGTATCGGTAATCGGTATCGGCGAGTACATAAAATAAAAGTATCGGTACTTGTACTCGGTCCTAAAAAAGTGGTATCGGGACAACCCTAGTAATAATACATTTCCATGAACATATATTGCTGCTGTATCTTCAAGCTAAAAATCTTGAGATTTAATTTGCTTTGCAGGTACTTTTCTGGGGGCTGCGAGATCTCAAGAGAATCAACTTGTTTGAAGTTACACAACCTCAAGTGCGCATTGAATGTGCCGGGAAAAAGGTGGAATCTGAAGTTATTTTAACCTACAAGGAATTTCCCAATTTCACTGAACTGGTTAAATGCATTGATGTGGTGAGTCCCAATAGATATGTGTAACACCCTCCTAGATAGGTGCTAGGTTAGGTAAATTTAGTTCTGGGCTCACTGTAATCAGTGCTAACATGGGGTTAATGCAGCTGTATAATTAACCAGTGAAACGCGGTGTAAATACAATGAACAAAGAACAATATACCAGCGTAAAAAACACATTATATGCAACTCCAGCCAGTAGTAAAAACAAATGGACATAAATGAAAGGATAAAAATAATAGAAATTAATCAAAATGGCCATAAAAATATTCAGAATGGCGGCAACAAAAGTTCATGTAATGTTCATCCATAAGGATTGCAGCAGAAAGTACCAAAGCACCCGAGTCACTCTGTAGCCGTACTTATGTGAAACCCAGCAGGAGCCACAGTATCTGCTTGAACAGCTGTCAGAGCCCTCTTGTTCCTCTGTCAGCTCTTCAAGCAGATACTGTGTCTCCTTCTGGGTTTCACATAAGTATGGCTTTGGAGTACCTCGGGTCCTTTGATACTTGTTGCTGCAGTCCTTATGCCGCGTACACACGATCGATTTTCTCGACGGTGAAAACACAGTCGAGAAAATTGACGGGAAAAACGAGGGAACGGCTTGGTTCCCTACACACGTCCGTTTTTCCCGACATTTTTCTCTTTGTCGAGAAAAACGACCGTGTGTAGGCTCCGCGGCAGTGTTTCCCTATAGGAAAACTGCCGCGGACAAAAATGACGGGAATCACGACGAGAAAAATTAGAGCATGTTCTAATTTTTCTCGTCGTGATTAATGCCGTTTTTCCCGTCGTGAAAAATGACATAAAGCCCACAGACGATCGTTTTTCTCGTCCAAAGGAAAAAATTTCATTTTTCTCGACGGGAAAAATGATCGTGTGTATGCGGCATTATGAATGGACATTACATGAACTTTTATGAACATTTTGATAAATTTTTATGGCCTTTTTGATTCATTTCTATTTTTATTCTCTTATTTATTTATTTTTCTACTGGCTGGAGTTGTATTCTGTGTGTTTTTTGCGCAGTTATATTGTTCTTTGTTCAAAAATATATAAAAAACACTCCTGTAATTCTCACTCATAACCAGTATGCTTCACAATTGCTGGATGATCATGTATCTGTAGATGCCAGTTGATATAACTACTTTTTGCATACACACATTCTATTGATGTGGGGTGATAGTTGCTGGGGCCAAATGCATATGCCTATGATCCACGCTATGCTCCTGCTGTTCTATCATGTTACTGGAACTCTTATTGCACAAGACAAGGTCTTTTTAACACATTTTTTATATATTGACCCTGTTCTGGACATCATAGGTTTTCACATGCGCTTCTGAAGAAAAAATAGTGTTTTTGAAATGCATCAAGCTTCTTATGTAGACCAGTTTTGTAAAAATAGAAATATTCTCTGTATTATAGATGCAAATGTTTTTTTTTTAGATCATAAAGAGGATTTTATTGAGAAAAAACATTGTACTATAACGAACAGTAGCATATGTATGCTATGCATTACATTGTAACATGTTGTACTGCCGCCAACACACATTACCCGCAAGTAACTTATCGACAATGGGTTAAATTATAACTTATTGATGCAACATATAAGAAATAATCATACACATCTTCATGACATTTGCTGTGCATCTATGTAAAGATATTCAATGTAACAAATAGAACCTCTAAAAACAAATAAAAAAAACATCTATACCTATTAAAAAAACATTTAGAAGACAGATACATATTTTCCTGTGCCAACCTTTCTCTAACAAGATAATTCCTTACCATATATTCCTCAATCCTGCAAAAATCTTTCCAACACTATTTGATGTGGCGCAAGCCCTAGAACGTCTAGCCATGGCTGCCATATGAAAAATAATTGTTTTGGAGCTTTTCTATGAAGATAGGTTAATTTTTCTCTAATAATCATGGAATTGACCTGTTCTATCCATTGTCCCCTAGTGGGCACCCTAGGAGAAATCCAATATCTAGCAATTAATTTGCGTGCAACATAAAGTAAGCGCAAAATTGCCACACATGCATTTGTAATTAATAGATCCTCTTCCAGAGCACCCAACAGACAGACAAGCGGTTCACTTTTCAACTGGTAGTTGTATACCTGTGATATTGTGGAAATAACCTCCATCCAATAACGAAAAAGTTTTGGACATCTCCATAGCATGTGCATTAGGTCCCCATGTTCTCGTTGGCACTTTGGACATCAAGGACTATCTCTACAACCCCACTTTTGCAGCTGCTGAGGTGTCCTATAAGCACTGTGAAGCAGAAAGAGATGGGATAATTTCTGCGTGGCCGACACTGGCACCAAAGGGGCAGTGGCTAGACAAGATTCCCATACATCACCGTCTATATTGCCCACGTCTCTCGCCCATACCCCCCTCCTACAAGGCAGGTCCATGGTTCCCTGTATTGCACTTAGGAGCATTGAGTATGCTCGGGAAATCATACCCTTTTTATCTGAAGCCATAAACACCTCCTCTATGATAGTGTGGTCTGTCAATATTAGATCTGAGGTCCGTGCTTGTGTAGTCAAGGCGTGCCTCAGTTGCAAGTACCGTATTTCTAAAATTGTTTCGTAGGGATACTATAGTCCTGTTGTATCTCTATAAAGGTTTTAAAGCGGAGATCCACCCAAAAGTGGAACTTCCGCTTTAAGCACTCCTCGCCTCCTTACATGCCACACTTGGCAGGTCTTTTTTTTGGGGGGGGGAGTAAGGGCTTCGTTTTGAAGGGGACTTCCTGTCCCACTTCCTCCTTCCACCTATGGGCCGCCTAGGTGACTCCTCCTCTCCACCTAGGCGGCCCCTCCCTCTCTGCGAGCTTCTGGGACACATGACAGGTCCCAGAAGATTGCCTGTCCACTGGGAGAGCGCAGCGCGACTCGTGATGCGCAGTGCGTGCCCGGCCGTGAAGCCAAAAGCTGTCACGACCAGGTGCCCACAGTGTCAATGGAGGCACCGGCGGAGAGGAGGGGAAGAGGAGCGACGCTCCAGGCGGCCGCATTGCTAGACCATGGAACAGGTTAAGTGTCTGTTTATTAAAAGTCAGCAGCTACACTTTTTGTAGATGCTGACTTTTAATAAATATAAAAAGCCTGGAACTCCGCTTTAAGCGTACGCCCTTGATAAATCTGAGAGAGATACTTTATTCCAGCTTTCTCCCAATCTCGGAACACTTCCAACTTCAGTATCTCTCTATTTTGGGAGCTACGCCAAAGTGGGGTACATGACAAAAAGCCAGTTACATTGAATCTTGCCTTAGTACTGTATATTTCCACAGAGTGTTTAGTGGAAGTACTGTCGGTAGTTCTGAAGACAGATGAGAAAAGCCTTCCTCCAAATGAGCGAGGGCAGAATAGTCCGAACCCTCAAGGATAAGCATATTCCTAACTGAGTCAGAGGGATCAGGTAACCCCCACCCCCCATAGATGTAAACTTTAACTGGGTGCAACACATGGATGTGGTTACTACTATGTCTTTTTTAACTTTGTATAGTAAATTTAGAATTTTATGTAATATATTTCTGTTTTGTTGGTTTTGCTCACTACATGTATGCCCTTTTACAATCTCTTTGCTACAACACACATTCTGTTATACATATGTAGCACTACCCTCGTATGAGCTGCTGGTTTTACTTTTGGGCCTGTACTCTGCCTATCAACCCCTGTAATTTGGCTCGACTTCCCCTTGGCACAACTGATCAATAATAACAATAATGTGATTGTGGACCCCTAAGGGCTATAGAGGGCCACAATGATATCACACAGCAATAAATTTAATTAAATATTGTTACCTTGTGGTGGTTTGCCTGCCACACAGCTGCAAAAGACCCACACAAGAAATAGTTCAACCAAGAGGTAGTTTGTTTACTCGGTAAACAAAAAGATATTATACATATAACATTTGACTCAAACAGATCCCTGTGAGAGTCCACTGACATGCATATACACAACAGTTCCAAGGTTTTACTTATGAACTAAAGGACCCAAATTTACCCAACTTAGGGTCAGATCTGAAGAAGTGCACGGTGGAGAAATCTCCCACTACAATGATATCCGCAGTGGGGTACCTCTCCACTAAGTCCAACCCAGCTCACTGAAACAGCACAATGGCAATAAAGTAAATGCAAACAGTTGATTCACACGTGTAAGTTCAACAAGCTATCTGGCTTCCCCTGGTGGGCAGCTTTACTGGTACGTGTCCCACTGTATCAACCCAGTCAGTGAGCTGAACTGATGGTAGATCCTAGAAAGTCTCCAGTAATCTTCGCTAGCTTTTGTTGGTGCACTTAAGTATTTGTAATCCATCAGAAGAGGTGAAGAAAGATTAAACCATTGACATGTGTGGTGAAAAGGCAAGTGAAATGCTGATCCTTCCCAAAGCGCTAACTCACTCCTGAATGTCTTGTGTCTCTGCTTGCGGCACAGCAGTTGCCAGCAAGCGTAAGTAAAAGTATGGAAGTCACTTTCCTGCAACACAGTTAGTTATGTTGGTGGGCAGGTGCCCTCTCACCACATGAGGCCTTGCCTCACTGATATTCTCCGATTGGGTCCTCTTGGTTCTCAGCCTCTGGACGAGTCGTGGTCCCTGGTCCTCTGCTTAGCCGCTCACAAGGCGTCGGTGGATAGGTGGGTGACTCCGGATGCTCGGGAGCATGGAACGGTCCCTCTCCCTGGTCCAATCAGCAGGGCTGTGACAGGAATCTCTCCGTCAGGCGATCCGGCCTCCGTCACTCTAGGCCCAGGCTTCTCCGGCCTAAGCACCCTAGCTGCAGGCCTCTTGCAAGATGGCATCCCAAGAGACGGAATACAAGCCCCGCCTTGTCTTAAATAAGTTCTCCCAGCAGGCTGTGCGTGCCTCCACGTACCCTAACAGCATAGTGGCGTTGTGGGCCTTGTAGTCTATATCTGACCCATAGCAATAGAGTCTCTGTCTCTCCGCACCACAAGGTCCGTTATGCATTGTTCTTATCATACCTGAACCAAACAAATTGCAGCAGTATGATACAAATGGACAATGAAAAGTTAGGTTCTTATTGGCACAAACTGTAGTCCATAAGCTACGTGCCAAAGTGACACCTTGCTACACATATTAGTGGGATGTGGGCATACTAGCACGGTATCTTCTTCCACTATTAACATAAATTAATTTTCTCTTATCATCCATGGACTGACACGGTGTCTCTTTACACTTTACACGTGGGTTATGTCCCTGCTTGCAGGAGAAGACCTAGGCAGAATGTGAGATGTTATACATACATTCTAAAAGCCAGAGCTGAACAGCCCCACCCAGGGGGCGGTCCCTCCGGGCATAACCCTCCCACTACAGTCAGCAGACTTCAGTTTTTTTCTGCCTAGCAGAAGGAGAAGACGTGGCTCCCTCAGGAGCCAGTCTCCTGACCTATTTTATTCCTTTTTGGAATTCTTTTTTATTTTATTTTTGAGAATCTTCTATCAACTGTCGGCTGGGCAACAGGTTGGGTACAAGATATCCTCGTAGTCTTCCCTGTCCGACCATCGAGCGTGCTGATCCTCGCCTTGTGTGCGTGAGACTCAGTTCACGACAGGCCCCATGACTCCAGGGGTGGCCGGGTTTGCTTTCATGCTCCCACGGTCCTCTCAAGACTGAACAGTTCCTGACTGACTGTATCTTTCGCGGTGGACCGGGCCGACAGCTACTCAGTACTCCACTGTGATAGTCCTGTCAGAAACACCAGTGTGTCCCTCAGGGGACGGGTAAGTAGTCTCTCCTGCCTGCAGGTGAGTACAAAGGGCTGTGTGTTTCTCTGTGGGGGATTTTCCCTGTCTCCCCCTGTATTTTATTGTCGCTCTCTGTCACCATTACTGGCGCTGGCTGTGTGGGGTGCGTGGGGGTCACACTGTTCTTGGGGGGCTCATGCTGGTCTGCAATGTATGCCTTGGGGCTTTTTTGTGTGGTTTTTTTTGGGGGGCCTGAGCGCCGAGTGGCGCTGTGCGTGTGTGCTGTTTCATTTTAACTGCGTCATGGCGGCCATCTTGCCGCGGATCGCCTCAGTGAAGTGCGGCGGCCATTTTCTTGTAGCCCGCGCGCTTTTCAGCACTAGTTTGGCCTCTAGCGCTGCTGTAGCAGCGCGAATCTCCTCACAGTCTCCTCACAGCTCACCAGCGCTGACACAGCGCGGTACAGACAGCGGAACTAAGCGGTCCCTGGTCCGGTTTGGTGAGTCCCCTGGGCGCCCCCTCCTCAGTCAGCACAGCCTGTGGGTGGACTTTTTATCTGAGAGAGTCTCAGAGAGGGACAATATGGAGTCTGTGTCACCAGCTTCCCCTAAAAATGTCAGTGGCAACAGGCAGTGCTTCAGCACTGCGGTCCCTATGGACCTGTTGTGGGCAGCCCTGGAATCAATTTCTGACCAGGATGGGGGCTGTGTGCAAGCGCAAGGTGCAAAAAAGGCGCCCTCTCCCCACTTTATCTACTCGAGGGCAGTGCGCTGATTCAGATATGGGCCTAGCCACTACCGCTCAGGACCCTAGTTCTGAATGTATGGATGGTTTTGAACAGGACATTCCTTATGAGGGAAACTCCAGTTCTGAGTCAGTAAATGACAGGGCGCTTGTTAGTGTGCTCATGACTGCGGTGAGGGACACTCTCAAGCTCAAAGGCTGCGGATGCAGAACCTCAGGCGGATACTGTCTCCTTTGGTTCTTTTAAGGCCAGGCCTTCTAAAGGGGTTTTTTCCATTGTACTTTCTTTGACCAGCTCATGGATAAGGTCTGGGAAATGCCGCAGAAGAATTTTTTTATGGCCCCACGGCGTTTGTCTATCAGATACCCCTTGAAGATGCCCTACTTAAAAAGTGGGCTTCTCCCCCAGTGGTCGACCCTCCAGTCGCCCGGTTGAACAAGGCCATCACTCTCCCGATGGAGGGGACTCCTGCATTTGAGGACCCCACTGACAGGAGGTCAGAAGTGGTGAGCAGAACCATGTTTGCCTTGTTGGGATCCGCCCTACGACCTGTGGTAGCGGCGACCCTTGTGTCTAAAACACTTACAGGTTGGGCAAAAATGTTGCACCTAGCTGTACAGGAGCATATTCTTCCTCCAGACACAGTTGCTCTGGCCCACCAACTGGTTCAGGGCCTGGTTTCTGTGTGCAACGCCACGCTGAACGCGGCCCCTTTAATATCCAGGGCCTCTGTCTCGGCGGTGGTATTGCGTCGTCTTATCTGGTTGAAATGCTGGTCTGCTGACCTAGCCTTAGGAAGCTCCTGACGGATCTACTATTTAAAGGCGGTAGACCTTTCGGTGCTGCTCTGGATGACATCGTCATGGATGTCACGGGAGGTAAACGCACTCTTCTTCCTTAGACTAGCATGGGTGAGGAGGCCCGCCGCAAACAGGGGCCTTCCTTTCCAGCAAAACGGTTTTTTTTTCGTCAGTCAGTGTCCACAGGTAGGCCCTCTCAGACTGACGGCAGTGCGGCTGGTGGGCACAAGTGCCCCTGGGTGCGTAAGCCAAACAAGCGGCTCCCAAGCCCACCTCCGCGTGTAGTCTTGCCTCCGCCCGACTCTGGGGTGGGGGGACGACTTTGCAGGTTGACGGATCGGTGGACCTCCCGAATCTCCGACTGGTGGGTGTGCAAGGTGGTCACCTCAGGATATAGGATAGTATTCCGATCCTGGCCCCCACACAGATTCTTTCCCTTGAATCTTCCTCTCCTTCCTACCTGTCGGGCAGCCCTCTTGGGGGCTGTACAGGATTTGATCAGGTCCGGAGTGATTGTGCCGGTTCCGTCACAGGAGAGTTTTCAGGGATTCTGCTCGAATCTGTTTGTCGTCCCAAAAATAGGACGTGGTTCGACCTATCCTGGACCTCAAGGCCCTGAATGCCTTCGAGAAGGTGCAGAAATTCCGCATGGGATCCATTCGCACGGTGATCGCTACACTCCACCAAAGGGATTTTCTTCTGGCGTCCTTGGACTTCAAGGACGCCTACTTGCATGTTCCGATCTGCGCAAGTCACCAGAAGTTTCTGCGCCTTGCGATCAGCGAAGTCCACTATCGATTGTGGCTCTTCCTTTCGGCCTTGCCTCGGCACCAAGGGTGGTCACCAAGGTGCTTGCTCCGGTTCTAGCCTTCTGATACAGCGAGGTATTGCTGTCGTGGGCTATCTGGACGGTCTTCTGCTATGAGCAGAAAGTGCTCAGACTTAGAGGAAAGGTGACTATCGTCAATTAGGCCCTCAGGGACTTCGGGTGGTTCCTGAAGATTCAGGAGTCAGTCCTGGTCCCGACTCAGTGTCTGGAGTATCTAGTTCTGGTTCTGGACTCCTTGGAGGCAAAGGTATCCTACCTCTGGAGAAGTTGCTGACACTTCAGTCTGCGGTGCGGGTGCTGACATCCCGAACATGGTTGTCAATCCGTTGTTTGCATGAGAGTCCCGGGACTCCTGGTGGCTTCCTTCGCGGCCATTCTGTATGCCCAATCACACACCAGGGCATTGCAGAATGAGATCTTGTCCACCTGGGACAAATCCCCGTTGTCCTTGGATCTTCGGATCCAGGTGATTCACCTGGTCAGGGCGTCCCTGACATGGTGGTTGGGACCCTCGGCTCTTCGGTCCGGAAAGTCGTTCCCCTCCCATCCAATGGACGGTACTCACGACGGACACCAGCCTGACGGGCTGGGGTGGAGTCTGGGGAGTCCTGTCGGCTCAAGGCCTTGGACTCCGGACGAGCCCATTTACCAATCACTGTTCTGGAAATACGGGCCATCAGACTGTGTCTCTCCTCAGGTCGGAGAAAGTACGGGGTCGCTCCATCAGGAGCCAGTCGGACAACGCCACGGCGGTGGCGTATGTAAACCATCACGGGGGGACTCGGAGCTCAGCGGCGGCTTCCGAGGTAATCCGTATCCTGAAGTGGGCCGGAAGAAACGTGCCGGCTCTGTAGGGGCGGACTATCTGAGTCGCCAATCGCCAGACGCCGGACCAGGAAGAGTGGTCCTTGCATATTTCGACTCCTTTGCCGACGGTGGGGCACGTCGGATGTGGACCTGATGGCCTCTCGACTCAGTCGCAAGGGTCGAGGTTGTGGCCAGATCCAGGGATCCTTGGGCGATGACTCGGATGCGTTGGTGGCCCCATAGGGTCCTTATCGCCTGATATAAACTCCAGTGATCCTAATTGTTCCGGATTGGCCTCAGCGTCACTGGTACGCTGATCTGGTACGTCTCGTTGCGGACGTTCCCTGGCGGTTGCCGATGAGGGAGTACCTTCAGTCTCAAGGTCCTATGTTTCATCCGGCTTACAGTCTCTGGCTTTAACGGCAGAGCTGTTAAAAGCCAGGTGTTGAGGGACCGAGGTCTCTCGGACTCTGTCATTTTGTCCATGTTAAGGACACGGAAGTCTTCCTCCAGGCAGATCTATCACCGTGCCTGGAAAGCTTATATTGCCATATGCAAAGCGCTGGACTGGCGTCCTCGGACGTATTCCGTCCCCAGAATCCTGCGTCCTCTACAGTGTGGAGTGACCCAAAAGCTTGCTTTGAGTACCATCAAGGATCAGATTTCGGCCTTGGCCGTCTTCTTTCAGCGACCTCTAGCGGGTCATTTCTTGGTTAGCACCTTGTGTTGGGGGTTCGCCATGTGCTCCCTCCTGTCAAGCCTTCTCTCCCACCGTGGGATCTGAATTTGGTGCTCTCGGTCCTCCAGGAACCTCCTTTTTGGGAATATCCGGGATATTCCTCTCTTGTCTTGTCTCAGGAGGTGGCCTTTTAGTGGCAATCACTTCTGTTTGACGAGTGTCTGAGTTGGCGGCTTTGTCCTGCAAGTCGCCATATTTAGTCATCCATAGGGATAAGGCGGTGTTGCATCCGCGACCTTCCCTTTTGCCAAAGGTGGTGTCTACCTTTCACCTACATGAGGACATTGTCCTCCCGTCCTTGTGTCCTCACCCATCGCATCCCAGAGAGTTTGCGCTGCACATATTGGATGTGGTACGAGCCTTACGGGTGTACCTGTCTGCTACTGCTTCTATTCGGAAGTCCGACTCACTGTTTGTGACTGCCCCTGGTCCATAACAGGGCCAAGCGGTTTCGTCTGCCATCATTTTTAGGGGAATCAGACAAACCGTCATTCAAGCCTATGCTCTCAAAGGGCGGGCGCCTCCCTTTCCGGTTACGGCGCATTCCATTAGGGCAATTGGTGCTTCCTGGGTTTTCCGACATCAAGCGTCGGTCGCACAAGTGTGCCAGGCGACCTGGTCGTCTGTTCATACCTTTTAAGTTTTTTATAAGGTTGATGTGGTTGCATCTTCGGATGCTTCCTTCGGCCGCAGGGTGCTGCAGGCCGCTGTTTAAAGTTGCGACTCCTCCGTTGAGGAGATCTGTCTTCTTGGAGTGAAAGTTTGGTTTTTCCATTTATACTGCTCCCATCCCTCTTGACACTGCTTTGGGACATCCCACGTGTAAAGTGTAAAGAGACACCGTGTCAGTCCATGGATGATAAGAGAAAATAGGATTTTTTGTACTCACCGTAAAATCCTTTTCTCTGACATCCATGGACTGACACGGCACCCACCCTTCCTTTTTAAGTTTGTACTGCTTTGTTACGAACTGAAGTCTGCTGACTGTAGTGGGAGGGTTATGCCCGGAGGGACCGCCCCCTGGGTGGGGCTGTTCAGCTCTGGCTTTTAGAATGTATGTATAACATCTCACATTCTGCCTAGGTCTTCTCCTGCAAGCAGGGACATAACCCACGTGTAAAGTGTAAAGAGACACTGTGTCAGTCCATGGATGTCAGAGAAAAGGATTTTACGGTGAGTACAAAAAATCCTATTTTTAGGGTTTACATACACTTTAAGTTAAATGTAATACTTTTTACAACTAATGTTTTATTTTTGATGGGATTATAATAGACTTGTGCACAACGGAAAAATTTGTTTAGTTTCGGTTTGTTTCTTTTCGGGCCTGTTGATTCGTAATCGTTCGTAATTTTGCTAGACGGGATTTTTCGTGTTCGGACTAATTCGTATTTTCGCAAGCAACATTTTTCGTTGAATCGGAATGATTCGTATTAATGTAAGCCTTGTTTTTAGTTGATTTATAATTCGTACTTTCGGTAGAGTACATTTTTTTTTGTCGATTCTGGACACATATATAGTGCCGTCGTACGTGTTGTACGTCACCGCGCTTTGCTCGAGCATTTTTTTTCACGATAGTGTGTAGGCAAGGCAGGCTTGAGAAGAATCACGTCGAGAAAAACACAGTTTTTTCAATGACATTAAAAGCGGTCGTGTGTACGCGGCATTATTGTGCTTCGAATGGATTCGTACATTCGTAACTTTTTTCATAACGAATTATGCCGAAGACATTCGGGGCATTCGCTATTTGCGATATAATTTATTTCGGATTCGGTTTTATTCGTAATTGCTTTGTTCGGAAATTCGAATGCTTCTGAACGTCCGAAAGTTGCTAAATTCGGACGAATTTCGATTCGTTAGGAAACGAATTGCACAAGCCTAGATTATAATATATAATCTGCTGTAACTTGTATTGTACAAGCAGAAAAATGCTACAGATAGATGTGATGATATTCATGTTATTACAGGAGCTTCCAGAGCAAACGTACCTCCATCCACCACTGAGTATTTTCGTAGTTGAGAAACGTTCATTCGGCCACTCTGTCTTGGTTGGGTCTGCAGTTGTGTCTAATCTCATGAAGTTTGCTCCAAAAGAACTGGAAGAAAGCATTGAAGAGAATGAAACTAAACCTAAACGTGAGTAACAATGTACTATGTGGGTGGTTCTCTAAATGGAATTAAAGCAGTAATCCAGTTAGTAGAGAACAGAATTAAAGTGACACTAAACTTTGGTTTTAAAAAATCAAGTACAGTATGTATCCTTACTGCAAATGACAATGCCTTCATCAGCTTTTCTCTCCAGAAGGGTGGAACCATCATTATTCAGACATCAGTAAGGGTCAGCATCTACTTCCAGGACTAAGGCAGGTCATACATGGTTCCAATCTCGGCCAGTTCAGCAGGAAACGGCCTGAGATTTGAACCGTGTAGGGGAATTCACATGGTGGATTAACAACAACCTAACCACCCTCAAAAAAACGTATTGAAAACACCACTTTTACCTCATTCTCTTCACTAAAAACCAAATAAGAAACTTTTACAACTCATACTTTCAAATAACGGAAACAAAATCACCCACATTTTATGATAACATATGTTTTAGATCTCCGAGAGGTGCAGGATTGATATCTGAGATATATTTGAATCTGATTAACATTGATAGTCAAGATAAACTTCCCTATATGCACAAATGGGAGCAAGAATATGATATCTTTCTGTCCACGGAAAACTGGGTTGATTGTATCAACAATTTACCTAGATGCACAAGATCACTCACAATTAGAGAGACAGCAATAAAGTTGTTCACAAGATGGTATTATACACCTGCAAAACTCCACTCCATTTTCCCTTCAGTCCCTCAGACATGGTTGCATTTCTACAGGATAATTTTTACAAATTTTTTTGGAATGTGAGAAGGTATCACAAATATGGAAGCAACTTGAAAAATTTGAATAATATACAACTCACCCTCTCCAACTGTCTATAATTCACCCCTTTCATAGGACTAACTATCCATCACATGAGACTGGTCCACACAATTTGTGTTTCTATACACTGGCTTATTGTATACCGCTGGAAATCTCCTTCGTTACCTTTAACCCAACTCAAAAAAAAGAATTAACAATATCAACCTCATGGAAAAAATATTTCATACTTTATACAATACAAAACACATGTTTCCAGGAAAATAAGCCCGGGTCTTCTATTCATTTTGGCAACAAAAGACACAGTAGGGCTTATTTTTGGGGTAGGTCTTACCATGTAATGTGTTGTCTTCTCTCCCCCTCTCTCTCCCTGCCTGACAGGAATCCCCAGTGTGAACTGAGTTAAAATGCTTGTAAATCCTATAATTCACTCTATTACCATAGTATATAATGTACAATGTGTGTGTTTCTGTAATATAATTGTGCCAAATACCTTCGTTATAGCGCCGCTCTGCGCTTCTGTAACCCGCCGGAGCTCTCTTCCCCACAATTATATTACAGAAACACACACATTGTACATTATATACTACTGTAATAGAGTGGATTGTAGGATTTTACAAGCATTTTAAACTAGGGCTTATTTTCGGGGTAGGGCTTATATTGCAGCCCTCCTGAAAAATATTGCTAGGTCTTATATTCAAATCTGATTAACAGGTCTTATTTTTGGGAAAACACAGTATTTGACAAGAAGTGGGACCCATGGTTCACACTCAGAACACATTTTAAACCCCGAATAAATAATATTTTTAATTAAAAGTCACTCAGGAATAAAAGATGTCTATATATTTCAATAACAACTTGATTGTATGTTGGACAATCCTAGCTATGTAATTATATTATTCACTGTATATGTCAACATAATTTTCCATATTGGTAAAACCTATACACTGTATTTCTCCTAATATATGATATCAAATTTTGTACCATTATTTTGTACCTAATAAAAAGTTTGTAAAAAAAAAAAAAGAGATTTGAACTGTGTATGGGCAGGTCGATCAACTTAGGTACAACCAGCATGCCGGGTTTTACCTTCAATTATCGCTGGCGGCTGCTATTGCCATTAGAAATAATCCCTCTTTTCCCTCTTTTCACCCAGCGGGGACGGCTTCCCGCCACCCTCCCCCTTGCCGGGAAAAGACAATGGCCCAGCAGGAGGGATTCCCGCATCAACACTATCTGTTGATAGGGCAATCAAGCTCATTTCTTTCCTGCAACCCAAGGTTGCAGGTAAGAAGTTTGCTCCATGTATAGCCGGCTTAAGACACTAGCTCAGGGATGACACAATTATGTAAATCCTGGTGTCTATGCAGTTCTTGGCTGTGTCTAAAAATGTCTGATATGGAGCAGCGTCAATAAAAGTGATCAAAAAAAAAAAAAATGTAAAAAAAAGTGTCAAAATAAAAAAAAAATCAATAAAAAAAAAAGTAAAACGCCCCTGTCCCCAGTAGCTCGCGCTCAGAAGCGAGCACGCATGTAAGTCCCGCCCACATATGTAAACGCCGTTCAAACCCCATATGTGAGGTATCGCCATGCGGTAGAGTGCGAGCAACAATTCTAGCACTAGACCTCCTCTGTAACTCGAAAATAGTAACCTGTAAAAAAATTGAAAGCGTCGCCTATGGAGATTTTTAAGTACCGAACTTTGGCGCCATTCCATGAGTGTGCGCAATTTTAAAGCGTGACATGTTGGGTATCTATTTACTCGGCGTAAGAGCATCTTTCACATTATACAAAAAAAAATTGGGCTAACTTGACTGTTTTGTTATTTTTTAATTCGTGAAACCATTTTTTTCCCCAAAAAAGGCGTTTGAAAAATTATTGCGCAAATATCGTGCAAGATAAAAAGTTGCAATGACCGCCATTTTATTCCCTAGGGTGTCTGCTAAAAAAAATATATAATGTTTGGGGGTTCTGATTAATTTTCTAGCAAAAAAATAATGATTTTTACATGAAGGAGAGAAGTGCCAGAATAGGCCCGGTGGAGAAGTGGTTAACAAATGCAAATTTTGTTTCTTCAGCAACTCTGGTTTAATTTTTTTTTAAGGCTGAATTTGTGTTTTTATTTTTAAGAGGCAACTGCAGTTATTTGTATAACCTCCAGGATATAATGTACAGTATATTTGTCTTTAAAGTGAATAAAAATATAGTTCACCTTTTAAAAAATAAATTAATGAAATACATTTTCTACAAATTAGAAAAGTGTCAACTAGAACTTGTGCTGCAAGTGCTCTGCAACTTGCAAGTGTGCAACTTTAAATGGGAAAAATTGCACTTAATGAGCGAATATGTTAATTAAATGACACAACAGCAGCACTCACAAATTTGTACACACCATATAAGCAAATAAAGAAAATGTTGCGCTGTCAAAATTGTGATATAGTTATAAAATCCTTCCTCAATATAATGATATCAGGGGATATAAACCATTAAAGTCCATCACATAATCCAAAAGACATTATCTAAATGTTAAAGTGATATGAGTGTCCAAACACCAGCAAAATCCTTAGGTGAAAAGAGGGTGGTGCTCCCCAAGGGATAGATAAGACAAAAATATCTTCCTATTAGATATTAAGACCTTTCCAGGCCCGTATAGGCATTAGTGAGTAATCACCCCTCACTTTGGGTATAAGCCAGCTTTACTGTTCAGCCTGTTAAGGGACGCCAGTGAGGCATATAACGGTCTCATAGGAGCCTCAGACCCGATCATGCAGTAATCCAGAAAAAAGAGGAAACAAACTCATTGCACAGCATTCAATTAAAATCACAAAAGTTTAATAGCAGATCTACTTACGGCAAAGATTAGTTACGCAGGCATATCGGAAAAACCTCAGTCAAACACTCTCCAAGAGTGCTAAGACGTCACCTCTATTCCTTGCCTTGCCTGACGTACGTTTCGTTCAATAGAACATCTTCTGTGAGGCAGTAGGGGACAGCGGTGCTCACATCACTTCCCTAAATAGAGTAAACACATTCACAACTAGAGGGCAGCATAACCATATTGATGGTATACAAGCCATCCTGGCACGCACCACCATGTTGTCCTAGACCATGCAACATAATATTATGGCGGCCATATTCCTGAAGGTCAGCTGCGCTTCAGTGAATAGAAACATTGTATAATACTAATAATACTAATATCACTGTACAGTAATACCTTGGATTATGAGCATAATTTGTTCCAGAAGAATGCTTGTAATCCAAAGCACTCGTATATCAAAGCGTGTTTACCCATAGGAAATAATGGAAACTCAGATAATCCGTTCCACAGCCACTGCTTGTCTATGCAGTACCGTATGTGGCCAGAGGTGCGAGGGCGCTGGAGACACTTGGAAACACACGGAGACGCTTGGAGACACTCGGGAACCGAGTGTTTCCGAGTGTCTCACAGGCGTCTCTGAGCGTCTACGAGTGTCACTGGCACCCCCGTACCTCTGGCCAAATGTGGTACTGCACACCCCAGCAGGTTGAATCCTGCTCTTCTTGCGACAACGCTCACAAAACGAGTCAGGATTTTGTTTTTTAAATAGCTCGTATTGCGAAACGCTCATAGACCGCATTACTCGCAATCCGAGGTTCCACTGTATATATAAGGATCATACAGATTATAGATAAAACAACTTAATATAGTTATAGTTCAACACTCCTGTATGATATCATGTGGATAATTAATATTGCAAATATTATTAGACCAAACCACATGGTATATAATAAAAAAATAAAAATTAATTAATTATTCATCATGATGAGACTAATGCCTTGTACACACGTTCGGAACTTCCGATGAAAAAAGTCTGATGGAATTTTTTCATCGGATATTCCGACTGTGTGTATGCCCCATTTGACTTTTTCCGTCGGAAATTCCGATGGAGTTGGAAAAAGAACATGTCGGAAATTCCGTTCGTCTGTCTGGAACTCCGACGGAGAAAAAAAACATGCATGCTCAGAATCAAGTCGACGCATGCTCGGAAGCATTGAACTTAATTTTTCTCGCTCATCGTATTGTTGTACGTCATAGCGTTCTTGACAGTCGGAATTTGGTGTGACAGTGTATATGCAAGCTTGAACGGAATTCCATCGGAAAAACCCATCGGAGTTTATTCCGACGGAAAATCCGACCGTGTGTACGAGGCATTAGACATATTTTACTATTATATCAATAATTAATTACTGGAATTAATATCAAAAATTATTAAAATTACTAAAATATTGCTAAAATGATTACCGGTATACTAAAATATAAATTGTAAATGGTTCTTGGCTAATATGTTTTCAGGATGTTATTAGCACTGCTGATCTGCTAGTAGAGTTTAAGTTTATACATCGTCTACACTATACGCCAGCTAGGCTGGGCCGAGATATTGCATGTGTTAGATGTAACACGATTGCTGCTGATTTCTTGTTTTGGACATGCTCTGGACTTTCAAATTTCTGGAAGGATTTATTTGCTTTTTTTTTACCACAAATTGCACCTACTGATACCTCATACTCCGGAAGTTGGTCTTTTAGGGGTGCTAAATGACCATGTTCCTCGTACTCATGCCAGGACTCTGCTACGTATATTGTTATTTTATGCACGTAAAACCATTTTACTACACTGGAAAGACGTGGGCCCCCTTTCGGCCCATGTTTTTTTCCATGTTGTTCATAGTCTCCTCCCCAAATTCAAATTGATATATAAGAGTAGGGCATGCCCTAAGAAGTTCACCAAAGTATGGCAACCATGGCCAGATGGCAGACAGCTCTCTCAGTGAGTTTTGGGATGCCGTGATTCGGTAATCCCTACTTGATCACCGCCTCTATATATGGGCAGAAATTGCTTTATATTTAAATTTTATTGCCTGTGGGCCGCTAGAGTTATAATGCTGATGTGGGGTCATGTGTGCTGTGAATTTGAATGTGTGTGTATGGCGATAATAATTGTTGTTGGGGCACTTATGTTATATACAGACAGCTTACGCGTCCATTTCTACACTCCCTGATTGTTGCTGCTACTTGTACTTGAATGTTGTAATGGCAGTCTGTACTGTTTTGTTTTATTTTGTTAATTTATAAAAAACTGAAAAATAAACACCTTTTAAAAAAAATTAATCAGGAAGCGGGTCGTGAGACCTGTTTCCCGATTGGCCAAAACGTCAGGCGTTCCTTTTGGACGCCTAGCGCTTAGGAGGAAGAGAGTGGAGACACACGGTGGAAGCCGCTGGAGGAGCGGACACCAGAGCCACTGCTCACACCTCGCCACCCACCACCTAGATGGGGCCCACCCGCCACGCTGGAGGGGACACCGGAGCAGCTGCCCACACCTTGTCACCTAGATGGGGCCCGTCCGCCGTGCTGGAGGGGACACCGGAGCCGCTGCCCGCACCCCACCACCTAGATGGGGTAAGGACCGATTGACAGACAGTGGGGGGGGGTAGTGCTGCGCCGCTCCCCGCCTGGGGGGGTTTTGCTGCAACACCCCCCCCTCCAAAGAAAAGACCCACCAGCCGCCACTGGAGCTGACAGTTCTTTTTTTACAAGGAACTGTAGTATGTACCAGGCTTAAGACCTCCCCGCTCCACTCTAGAGCATGTCCCAGCATCATGTTTGATCTTTTACCTTGTTCCTGTAGCAGGAAACAGCTTTTATTATTCCCTGTAACATCTCTACCAGGATTCCTATAAACCCAGGCATGCCTCTGAAACGAAATCTCCCAAGAGCTCTTTCCCTATGCACCGTGTTGTGAGCAGGCTCTTGGCAGTCAAGGCAGCAGCATTGTTTTGTTGGAAAGAAATCAACTTCTGCATGTGGAGAAGGACAGAGAGGGGTGGGGAATCTGCACAATTCTGTAGTCCAGAAGACAGGGCTGACATTGGGATTTCAATGCAGCAAAGGCAGTCTGGCCAAGCAGTTAGGAGTACTCTGGATTTCTGGCATATCTATAGAAATTTTTTTGTGCATATTTACAGGTATAACACATGTGTTAATGTGCATGCATTTGAGAAAGGTAGATGAAAGTCAAGCAATGATTCCAATGCAATTGATCACAAATTGCTTGTACTCCTGTGAGCATTGCTGCTTGTGTAATTATTTACGCTTGCACCAAAACATTTACTTACATGAACATTAAAGAAATTGTTCTTTGTTTACAGAGAAAAAAATCCTTACTCAGATGCCTTCCATGCCAGCCATTATAAATATAGACCAAGATGATAAAGATGGAAGATTCAACCCTCTCAACCTGATGAAGGTGTGTGGGAATGGCAATGCAAGCAGAAACACTAGTGTGAAAGGCCTGTTTAAAGTGGTTTTTGTTCTACCTTTAGATGTATTGATATTATTATTGATGATTATTGATTGATTATGATGATACTTAAAGCAGCCCTGTCAGGTAAAAAAATATATACATATGAAAGGTCCCTACAAGAGAAGAGTATTACGCTCACCTCTCTGGTGGTCCCTGTCTCTTATCTCCTTGTTTCCTGGAGTGGTTCAAACCTCTGACACCTACATCAGTGGATAGAACCATGGGAACCGCAGGAACACAGGCATACGAAGTCAAAGACATTGACAAGGCTACAGAACTGGAATTGAGTATTAGCAGGAGAGACAGGGCACAGAAGAAATCTTGACTATCCAAAGACTTGCTTCCCCCTGTTCCCTGGATCCTATGGATCACAGGAGTGCACTCCTGTGAGCAGTTTTCAGCCAACAGTAGGCTAAAGTCCACTGTTGGCTAATGTCACTAAGCTGGTCCAGACTCTGGAGGGATCCTGACTTTAATGTCAGGATCCACCCAGATGCCTGACCGGCAACTGGCTCAGCCTCTCAGCACGAGGCTGAGAGCCTGAGCCAGCCACTCCAGCCCCCACCACAATCCATCACTCCAGTGGGCACTGGAGGGGCAGAACACAGAGCAGAGCTCTCTGCTCACTGAAGACCAAGAAGTAAGCAATCAGCAGTCTTTGATCGCTCAGTTCTTGGTCTTAGAGAAGGTGGGGGACAGATGCAGCATTGGATCGATACAGCATCCACCTCTGTGACTATGTTTTTTTCCCCAAACTTCTCTTTTGTGACATCTCATGCTTTCAAGACAGTGAAAATAAGACAGAGATGACTAGATAACAATAAAAAATGGGCTTCTGGTTTGTATCTAATCTTCCTGGGCTCCTGGTTTGTATCTCAATCATACTATTTTATTCAGTTAAACAGCAACTTCTACTTTCAGTGTACACCTATTGATTCACCATTGTACAATTTACCTAAAATGTATTTAATGTCAGGGATTCCGCTAATGTTTACTGAGCCTATGGGAGGTTGGTATAATTGCAAAGCATAACTAAAGAGATTCCCAGCTCAACTTACCGACCAGCCTGCAACCAGCCAAATTGTCCTGTCTAACAGTATGCGTTAAAAACAGGGGTTTAGTTTGCACACATTTGCAAATGCACACGTAAGCTACAGAGCCCCTTTAGGGCACCCCAGTATTTTCTGTAGTCCTAACTCTAAATTTTGAGAGCCTCCACAGTGGAAACACATGCATTATAATAGATCGGCAGAGGGCAGGTGAACATGGAGGGAGCCCACCTCTTCTTAAAGGCCTCCATGTTAATAGAAGGAAATGCCCCAGTGGTAAATTAATTGTACTTTGGGTCTCAAGCTGTTTTTTTTTTTCAATTCACTGGCACCTCACCAGTTGAATTTGACCATGCATAAGGGTTACTCTATGTGCAGTTTTACTGTATACTCTTTACAAATTACTCAAACAATGGTAAAATAGGTTATATGCAAACAATGCTTTCAGGTACAGGTAAACACACTGTATAAGATCATTTGGTAAACGGAAACTGTTATGGAGAGGAATACAAAGTCTGCCATTGCTGATGACCTGAGAGAATGTCTAAAGCTTGGCAAAGCTAAAATTGACTTACTATGAAGAGCAGACCAGACCCCCCCCCCCCCTTTTATGTCCCATGTCTGCAGCTCAAGCAACTATTGTAATCCGCCATTGAGAGACCTTACCAAATTTATTTTGGCTTGTGGCCCTGCTCAACATTCTTCCATGTAGCAGCCTGTTACTCCCTCCCCCTGTGATTCATGGACAGAGCTAGAGGAAGTGTCCTCAGTACAGAAGAGATGGCAGCAATTTTAGGAGAGCAAGAGGCTGAAGAAGGACTGCGATTGACTGTACCAGCAGCTTGAATGTGAACAGGGCAGACATTCCATGAGGCCCCTTTCACACTGAGAAGTTTTTCAGGCGTTTTGCGCTAAAAATAGCGCCTAAAAAACGCCTGAAAAACTCCTGCCCCTGCAGTCTCAATGTGAAAGCCAGAGTGCTTTCACACTGAGGCGATGCGCTGGCAGGACGAGAAAAAAAAGTCCTGCAAGCAGCATCTTTGGAGCAGTGAAGGAGCGGTGTGTATACTGCTCCTTTACCGCTGCTGCCCATTGAAATCAATGGGACAGCGCGGCTATACCGCCCGCAAAGCTTTGCGGTGATTATTAACCCCTTCTCGGCCACTAGTGGGGGTTAAAACCGCACCACTAGTGGCCGAATAGTGCCGCAAAAACGACGGTATAGCGGTGCTAAAAATAGCGCCGCTATACCGTCAGCGCACCTCCTGCCCCAGTGTGAAAGCGGCCTTAGTCGCAGCCACTGCCTGGGACTTGGCCCTGCACCTAGACAAAAAGCTGTATGCAGATTTGGAAACCCTTCTCAGGGTTATTCAAGTTATTTTGGTGGTGTCTGACACTTCACCGTGCAATAGGGTTGATCACAGACAGACAGACAGAATGTGTTGTGTTGGGTGTTCCACGGAATTGTTTTCAGTTCACATTGTGTAACCTGTGTTTTGTAGGACCCGTTGAAGAGTTTAGGTAAAGCAATAATTAAGGAGGAGGAGCTGGAAGAAGAAAGACCGGAACCAGAAGAACTTGACTGGTGGTCAAAATACTATGAATCTCTAAGAGAAGAATCAGACCAAGTAAGTGTGCATTGACTGTCCATAGATGATAGGACTAAAAAACATTCATTTGAATTTAAATTTATGATGTGAGCCTAAGGGAATGGTAGTAGGGAATGATTATAACCCCAGTCGATAATTTTGTAGCTGTCTGTGTCCTTGTTTGGAAAGTTTCCTTTCACTTCCTGTCCTGGATACACAGAAGGAAGTGAGAGGAGATCCTCCTGTTCCAGTGACCAACCTCAGCTGCACTAAAATCTCCTGCTAGACTACGAAACACCTTCACTTTTCAGGAGGGGAAGGATAACAGAGAATTCTTGGGCATCACAAAGCCCCAGAACCTAGGGAGAGTACCGCAGGTCCATGTGCAAATGTTCCATGCTTAAAGTTTATTTAAATCCCCAAAAATGTTTTGTTAGCATTGAAAACATTGAAACCACATCAACTCTTTTTAGCGGTCTGTGCTCTCTTACATACAGCATACCGCTCTGTGTTCCAGGTTCGAGCGAGACTTCCAGTCTCATACCTGGAACACAGTAGAGTCTAACACAGAGGTGCTCAGCCATTCAGAGAAAGCAATGTATTCCAGGGATGAATACAAAGCTTCCGCTGATTGGCTGAGTCAGAGATAGGGTTGCCACCTGTCCGGGATTCACCCAGACAGTTCGGGTTTGGAATCATCCGTCCGGATTTCAGACTGACTAAAACCTGGACACATTATTCAGACTGGACTATGGCTTTCCAGCAGGGTTGCTGGCTACAGTTGTCTGAGCTGAGAGTGTCTGTTACACTCTTTCACACTGCCCAAAGCCAACACTAACAATCCCCCCCAAACACACACACAGATAGGAGAGGAGAGAGTACTCGATCTGCACCACTTCCTCCTGCCCCTACCTCTCTGTGTCTGCCCACACTCCAATGCCCAGCTCTGTGCCTCAGAAAAGGAAAGTGGGGACTGGAGATTTGAAGTCCAGCAGCCTCAGATACATCTGGGTGAGAGGTGCTGACTGCCAAGGGGTGAGTGAGCTCACCACCCATCCCTGTCTGTGACTGAAGTTTCCCCCCTTCTCTCTCCTGCCTCTGAGTGAGTACACTAAGGTAAATCAGGGTTCTCAGAGCACCCCTTACATCAGAGCTCACCAGAGGCCACAGTATTCCCCCTTATATCAGAATCCTCTCTATACATCAGAGTTCTCAGTGTTCCCCCTTAAATCAGGGTTCCCAAAGCATCCCCTATGTTGGAGTCCCCAGAGTTCTACCTTACATCAGAGTCTGCAGAGTCCTCCCTTACAGTGAAAGGGAACTCTGAGTTCAGATGTAAAAGGGGAACGCTGTGGACTCTGATGTAAAGCGAGACTCTTGTTATTAAAGTGGAGTTCCACCCTAAAAAAAAAAAAATGTTTTACTTACCAGAAATAGCGGTTGCTATGCGGATGTTCCTAATCTGCCTCTTCCTAGTCCGCAGCAGGTCGTCTTCCGCATCCTCCTCGCACTGTCTTCTGGTGAATGGAGCGTGCTGCGTTCTGGGAACTGTGTGTATCCCAGAGAGCAGCCGCCCATTCACAAAGTGCCGCGAGACTCGCGCATGCGCAGTAGGAAACGGGCAGTGAAGCCGCAAGGCTCCACTGCCTGTTTCCCTTAGTGAGGATGGCGGCGCCGGGACCTGCCAGGATCGAGGGATCGGCCTCGGGGGACCGATATCGCAGGTGTCTAGGACAGGTAAGTGTCCTAATTAAAAGTCAGCAGCTACAGTGTTTGTAGCTGCTGACTTAAAAAAAAAAAATTGCGGGTGGAACCCCGCTTTAACTTCATATGATTAGAAAGGTTATTTATTAGCAAAATATATGTATAAAAAGAAGTTGCTGTGCGCTGCTAAAGTGTTCGGGTTTGACTTGAAGAAAAGGTGGCAACACTAGTCAGAAAGGTGGGCTGATGTCACAGCTGGCCCAAACAAACTGTGAAGTCTGTCAAAAGATGGAGTTCTTCTTTAAGGCCCCTTTCACACTAGCGGACCGTATGTCCGCTTTTTCATCCATCCGTTTACAGATGAAAAAGGGACATACATTGGTCCCTACGGGATAGCGGGTGTCAGCGGATGAACATCTGCTGACACCCGATCTCCTCCGTGTCTGCAATCCCCCGATTCTGCAGACAGAGGAAAATCCTATTTTTCAATCCGTCTGCAGAGCGGATCAGATGAATGGGGACAGACGGTCCGTGTTCATCCGATCCCCCCATAGGGGAGAGCGGAGATCTGACATCCGCCGGCTCAGCGGGGATCAACGGAGCGATCCCCGCTGAGCAAGCGGAGGTTCACGGGGCGGATCCTCACAGATCCGTCCCGTGTGAAAGGGGCCTAAGGGTAATTGCCTTTACTTCCTGGCCAAAACACACAACAGAAAAGTTACATTCACACGGGCGATTTGGCCCGGTGAAAATTGCAGCCGCAAAGTCTGCTGACCGGACTGGAGCACCTTTAGATTAGGTAAGTATACACATCTTTCCTTTACAGGGTAGTTAGCATGGGGTTTAAAATGGGGGTGGGAGTAGGTTTAAGCTTAGTTGGGTTTTGACCTTGACTGAACTTCTACTTTTAGATGGTAATAACCTCTCTGACATTCTTATAGGGCACCTGACCAAGTCAAAGGGTTCATCCAACATAAATGCGAGGATGCATGCCTAGGCTTCCCCTGTGACCCTGCAATCTATGATGTGTCATGTGACCTCTTGACATGGGGTCACAGGGGAAGCCTGTAAATTCTGACCCTCACTCTGTGTTAGATCAAATGCTGCAGAAGTGACTGAGGAAGGGTTCTTTATCTAATTGAACTTTTTGTTGGGGGTCTATACTGCATAGACAGAAAACATTGTATAGGAATAAAATAGTTTTCTTATTTAGTATAATACTGGCCATGCAGTATTATACTAAATAAGAAACCTTGTAGTTCTAGCACAGCAGTAACAGCAAGTTAGGAGCTCACCGATTTATTAGCAGAATAACAGGTATTTTTTTTTCACTTTTTCAAAGCCCTATGTAAGATAAGAGAAATTCATTTTCAGTGATAAAAAAATAATTCCTAAAAGAATGCAATATAGAAAAACCTATAATATTCAATTATAAAATATGTACAAACTGTATAAGATACTGCTTAAGAAAATATATGCAGTACACTATATTACCAAAAGTATTGGGACACCTGCCTTTACACGCACGTGGACTTTAATGGCATCCCAGTCTTAGCTCGTAGGGTTCAATATTGAGTTGGCCCACCCTTTGCAGCTATAACAGCTTCAACTCTTCTGGGAAGGCTGTCCACAAGGTTTAGGAGTGTGTCTATGGGAATGTTTGACCATTCTTCCAGAAGCGTATTTGTGAGGTCAGGCAGCGATGTGGACAAGAGTCACAGTCTCCGCTCTAATTCTTTCCAAAGGTGTTCTATCGGGTTGAGGTCAGGACTCTGTGCAGACAAGTCAAGTTCCCCCACTCCAAACGCGCTCATCTATGTCTTTATGGACTTTGCTTTGTGCACTGGTGCGCAGTCATGTTGGAACAGGGAGGGGCCATCCCCAAACTGTTCCCACAAAGTTGGGACCATGAAATTGTCCAAAATGTCTTAGTATGCTGACGCCTTAAGAGTTCCCTTCACTGGAACTAAGAGGCCAAACCCAACCCCTGGAAAACACCCCACACCATAATCCCCCCTCCACAAAATGTTTCAGGTCAGTGCACAAAGCAAGGTCCATAAAGACATGGATGAGCGAGTTTGGGGTGGAGGAGCTTGACTGGCCTGGACAGAATCCTTACCTCAACCCGATAGAAAACCTCTGGGATGAATTAGAGTGGAGACTGTGAGCCAGGCCTTCTCGTCCAACATCAGTGCCTGACCTCACAAATGCACTTCTGGAAGAATGGTCAAACATTCCCATAGACACTCCTAAACCTTGTGGACAGCCTTCCCAGAAGAGTTGAAGCTGTTAAAGCTGCAAAGGGTGGGCCAACTCAATATTGAACCCTACAGACTAATACTGGGATGCCATTAAAGTTCATGTGCGTGTAAAGGCAGGCGTCCCAATACTTTTGGTAATATAGTGTATGCGTTAAATATGATAGTATAGGGCAGGGGTGGCTAAAAATGGGGCCCAACACAAATATCATAACCTTACTTAAAAATGTTTAAAAAAAAAAAATCTGCAAAAATTTGTTTACACTTAGCAAACACATGCGGCCAAAGAAAAACTTGACAATTTCTCTTTACTGGACTTTTATAAGTTTTATCTTCCCAAAGAAAAATATCCCGCTCTTCACAATCGCGCCTTATGCCTTGTACACACGATCGGATTTTCCGTCGTGATAAACTCAGACAGTTTTTTCAGACGGAATTCCGTTCAAGTGGTCTTGCATACACACGGTCACACCAAATTCCGACCGTCAAGAAAACGATGACGAACAACGCTACGACGAGCCGAGAAAAATTAAGTTCAATGCTTCCGAGCATGTGTCGACTTGATTCTGAGCATGCATGATTTTTCTCCGTCGGAGTTCCATACAGACGGATGGAATTTCTGATAGGAATTTTTTCCATCGGGGAAAAAAAAGAGAGAGCTTGTTCTCTTTCTAAATTCCGACGGAAAAAAGTCCGATGGGGCACACACACGGTCGGAATATCCGATGAAAAAATTCCATCTGACTTTTTTTCATCGGAAATTCCGACCATGTGTACAAGGCATTATTCATGTCATCAGTTTTCGGCAGCACTAATATATGTGAACAACTTTTTTCAAGGACGAAGCACATGAAGGGGGAAAATTAGAAGAAAAAATCTGATGAGCACCTTGAGAATTGCTACTATGTCCATTGAACCTGATATTGATGCATTAGTTGTATCAAAAACAGTGTCAAATGTTGCACTAGTTTTATGTTGCCCTCTTTTTTACTTTTATAATAAAAAATATTACAAAAAAATAAGTTTTATTACTTAGATAGGTGCGTTATTTTATCAGTGATCATTAACAGGTGATCTGCCGGACTTTTTCTACTCATCAGCTATCCTTATTGATGGTATACTTTGTGTGTGACCCAAGACAATTCCTCTTCTTCCAATGTGGCCCAGGAATGTCAAAAGGTTTGACACGCCTGGTATAGGGTATTACTCAGCAGGAAATGATGGTGCTAGATGAAAGATATACAAATCGCAAGCAATCATAGGCTGTCTTATAGATATGAATTAAAGTTTATTGAAAGCCATTTTTCTAGTGTTGGATGGTGTGAAAGTGATAGACCTGTGGTCACGTTTTTTTTTTTCTTTTTTGCTGTGTATGTCTCCGCTGGGGGGGAATTACCCTCTGTATTTGTCCTGGTGACCATTGTCAATGGGACTGAAGGTTAAAGAAAATTCAACATTGTGAGTTGTAACCAGAACAGGTTTAGAGGAAAATCTTTTAATGGAGACTTGTTTTGGTGACAGTTGTCTAAGAAGATATGTTCCTCTCTTTGGTGAGAGTTCCTGTCACTTCCTAATGTGTCTACAGAACAAGAAGTGGAGAGAAATCTCCCCTATGGGATGCAGATGACAAAAATACCTAAAGCGGTTGTAATACTTCTCATCTCCATACAAAATGAAATGATGTATTTGAAATAATCCTATCTGGACACTGATACAAAGATGTGTGCCTAAAAGGAAGACTATAATACATGATTTCACTCACCCCCACCTTGCCACCTCTTCTAATGCAGTTCTCTTAAGCAAGTGACCCCCCATACTCTGATATTTGGAAACATTTATTTCTATGGATTATTTTGTTTGAATTACCGTATATACTCGAGTATAAGCCCAGTTTTTCAGCACGTTTTTTTGTGCTGAAAATGCCCCCCTCGGCTTATACTCGCGTCACCTTTTCGCGCCTGATCTCCCGGATTTTGGGGACCTGGTACTAAACTTTGCACACCTGTAGAGGAAGAGTGGGGCTACATGTGTGCCAAGTTTGTTGTCCGGGGGACCTACGGCCGGGGAGCACCAATTTTTCAAAGCCGGGCACCCCTTCCATAGACTCCCATGTTAAACGGTCATTTCTCCTGTGGCTTTGGGGACCCGGTACCGGCCGGTCGTAGGTCCCCTGGACCCGGATCTTGGCACACATGTAGCCCCACCTTTCATCTATAAGTGTGCAAAGTTTGTTGTCCAGGAGACCTACAGGCGGGGAGCACCGATTTTTTCAATGCCGGGCACCCCTTCCATAGACTCCCATGTTAAACGGTAATTTCTCTGGTGATTTTGGGGACCCGGTACCGGCCGGTCTTAAAACTTGGCACACATGTAGCCCCATGTCTCCTCTACAAGTTTGCAAAGTTTATTGTCTGGGGAGCCTACGGCCGGGGAGAACCGATTTACAAATCCCATGTTAAACGTCAGTCTAGTCATGGGCACAGTGAGGCATGGGTACAGTGAGGCATGGACACAGTGAGGCAAAGTGAGGCATGCAGATGGACACCCTAAGCTTATACTCGAGTCAATACATTTTCCCAGTTTTTTGTGGTAAAATTAGGTGCCTCTGCTTATATTCGGGTCGGCTTATACTCGAGTATATACGGTAGTATTATTGCAAAGTAATTATGCATTGAAATGTGTGCTCCAACAGTATTGCATACTGCACAAAACTACCAAGATGAACCTTGGGTAGGCAACAGATGGCCATAGTTCCTGGCAAAGCACCATCATCACTGGGCCATGTGCTAATGAAGGAGTTAGTTTAAGTAGTTTGTGGAATCCATTATGGGTGCTTTATATCTTTTATCTATTTGTGTTATAGACAAACGTTGTTGAAGAGGATGAAGAAGCAGAAAATGAAGCAGGCAAGACTTATTTTCAGTATTAATTTAGTAATTTTATTATGCAGGAGAATGTAGATCTTTACTGATAGCCTGGCAGTTCCAGCAATTATCCACAAGGGTGATGTGAGATTATTTGTGGGCTTGTGCCAGCTCCTTTTCTAATAAGCTTTATTTTGCTGGAATAGCACATTTAATTGCACCTCTAAATACCCAGCACAACAGTGCCAATACATAAAAAAAAGTATTCCCCAAATCCCCAACTTCATTTTGATTTCTAGAATGACATTTGCCTCTTAAATGCTGGTCTTTGAAAATGTATAAAATGTGTGCATTTTTATCCTACTAAAATGAATATTGTAGGGTAGACAGAGGTTAGCATCTGTGAGTTGGTTAATACATCTCCCAGACACTTTCCTACTCCATTATATAGGAAAAAAAGGGGTTCAAGGGCATCACAAAGCCCGGGCACCTAGGGAGAGTGCCCCAGGCCTCTTTGCAAATGTTTAAAGTACATTTGCCAACTGGTCTTAACAAATGGAGCAGAAGTTTTCCCACAGCATTCGGTTGACACCTTCCTAAAACTACTACATGTATCTGGGGCACAAACAAAGCCAAAATTTACTACGACTTTTCCATAATTTTTGTATATCCCCACATTGCTCCTAACCATGGGTCGAAGCTCTTTCTCTTCTCGTTGTTACACTGTATGACCGGGCCGGAGGATTTCTTATGCCGTGTACACACGATCGATTTTCTCGACGGTGAAAACACTGTCGAGAAAATAGACGGGAAAAACGAGGAACGGCTTGTTCCCCTACACACGGCCGTTTTTCCTGACATTTTTTCTCTTGGTCGAGAAAAACGACCGTGTGTAGGCCCTCTGGCAGTGTTTCCCTATGGGAAAACTGCAGCGGAAAAAAATGCCGTGAATCACGACGAGAAAAATTAGAGCATGTTCTAATTTTTCTCGTCGTGATTAATGCCGTTTTTTCTCTTCGGGAAAAATGATCAAAAGCCCACACACGCTCGTTTTTCTCGTCAAAGAGAAAAAATGTAATTTTTCCCGACGAGAAAAATGGTTGTGTGTACGCGTCATTAAGGATACTGTATATGTCTTTGGTGACTTCCATCATTGGTTTCCACAAGGCAGCTGGAAAAGCAGAGGTGGCCTATACCCATTGTGAGGGGTAAAGCTCACACATGCAAATACAGACCTTAATAGGTCTATTGATCTGGTAAGAGGATATATTTGCCCTGTTTTTCCTATGGGGAGCACTGGGTGCTGCACCTAATTAGAACCGGTGGACACTTGCACATTTTATAATATTACTTTATGGACTTGGTTTTTGGACACTAAATTAACCAGTTTTTGGACATTTTTATGATTCATCAAATAGCACGAATTGTGAAAATTATTGCACCAATTTATGTGACAGCGCAACACGTTTTTTATTTTTAGGCTTCAAGCCCTCCCAGACGCGACCTGTAGGCCCCTTTCACACTGGGGCGGTTTGCAGCCGCTATTTTGCTAAAAATAGCACCTGCAAACTGAGCCTAAACAGCGGCTCCTGTCTCTCCAATGTGAAAGCCCCGAGGGCTTTCACACTGGAGCGGTGCGCTAACAGGACTTAAAAAAAAGTCCTGCTAGCCGCATCTTTGGAGCGGTGAGAGGAGCGGTGTGTTTACCGCTCCTACACCGCTCCTTCCCATTGAAATGAATGGGATACCATGGTACTACCGCCCGCAAACCGCGGCTGTAGCCGCGGTTTGCGGGTGATATTAACCCTTTTTCGGCCGCTAGCGGGGGTTAAAACCGCACCGCTAGCGGCCGAATACCTCTGCTATACCGCCACCGCCCCAGTGTGAAACCGGCCGTAGCTCCATTTTTGCCCCACAGCAACACGAAGCGACACAAATGCTACACGTTTTTCAACCATATTATCCATCCAGGCAGTGACCCTACATCCTGTGATGTGTCATGTGACTTCTTGGCATAGGGCAGTGATGGCGAACCTTGGCACCCCAGATGTTTTGGAACTATATTTCCCATGATGCTCATGCATTCTGCGGTGTAGTTGAGCATCATGGGAAATGTAGTTCCAAAACATCTGGGGTACCAAGGTTTGCCATCACTGGCATAGGGCCACAGGGGAAGCCTGATCAACAAATAATCAATTTGATTTCAACAGTCAATTCTTGGGGACAATTCTATGGAATATCACCAATATACTTTAGATTTAATTTTATTTGCTGACTGATTATCATCATGTGATTGGTTAGAATAACACATGGTAGGTTAATGGGCACATTTCAGACGGTCATAAAGATCTAGGCTAACCCCACCAAATGTGGGTAAAGTGAAAGTGCGCAACCAAAATATTATATGTGCCAAAATTGTATAAGATGAAACATAAATATGAATGATATTAAAGTCCACACAGTGCTCCAAAAGGTGAAACCGTGATGTCGAACACTCAGAAAAATAACTCTGTTGCTTCTGTTCAGAAGATATAACAAACAGCGCCGCTTATCAGATTTGGTGGATCTCAAGTTAGAGATCAAAAATGCTCATCCAGCCTAGGAATACTCCTCCAAGGGCTCATCCAATGCAGGGATCCTCTCTATACAGCGAGCTCTCTGGTGGTATGATTTCCTCACAATTACGGCAATAACTCTCTCCCAGTAATCTTCAACAGTGGAACATATCAAATTATAGAAAGAAAAGGCTTAATAATGCAGTACTCCAGCTTTAAAATTTATTTGAAACTTCGTAGGCACTCGCATCCAAAGAACGGTAAAACAGTACTTTCAAACAGCTACGGTTCAAGCCAGCCAGCTGGTGCGGGGTGACGTCAAGAACTGGTGCTCCACCCTTGACGTCACCACACATCGGCACTGTTTGTTTTATCTTCTGAACAGAGGCACCAGAGTGATTTTTCTGATTGCCCGACATCACGGTTTCACCTATTGGAGCACTGTGTGGACTTTAATATCATTCATATTTATGTTTCATCTTATACAATTTTTGCACATATTAATATTTTGGTTGCACACTTTCACCTTACCCACATTTCTATGAGCTGAATATTTAGGCTATTTAGGTCGCAGCACCATTTTTTGTAATTTTCTTATTTTTATGTCATTTTTTTGTAAATTTTTTGTAATTTCACGATTTCAGGGGTAGCGCAGATATTTCACTATACACATTTAACCCCATCAAATAAGAGAAGGATGAGATGTTTACTGCTCTGTATTGGACCATATCCCTTCAGGCTGTGAGCAGATGCCAGTGGGGCTTACATTACAAATGTGGATGGATGCCCAACTATATGTACAAATTCCATACTATATTGTTGTATTATAGTGTCCAGTGCTTGTATTACAGAGGCAGTCAATATCAACGCCTTGGATGCTGCAGAGGAGGTGGAATATGTTGAAGTGGAAATTGTGAAAGCAAAAAGGAAACCAATTTCCACAATAAAGGTATGTTTGTGTCTTACTTCTGATATGGTTTACTGTAATATTCATTTCTATAGATGTTGCAAAACACTCAAATATCTAAAAAGCTTTTATTTCATTAAAGTAACTGTTATAAGCAACTATAAAAATATGAACAAAAATCTACAGATACTGTTTAAAGTCTCATCAAGAATAAAGGATCCACCACTGACAGTCAAAACAATTACATGAGCATTTGAATGAACCTTTTCATTACCAAAGCATGTCAACAATGTAGTAATTTAACTCGCTCCTTAACTTAACAGTTATGTTACTCATATGCAAGTTTTGACTTTTTTTCTCAAAAGTCAACAGTTGAGCCCTTATCTCTCTTCCTTGACTATCACAGGAAGAGAAAATTTGTCTTTAACATGTTTGTCATATTTGCAAAATGGTGGCACCCAAAAGGGGAATACCTGGGTCTCTGGAGATAGACTGGAGCAGAGTTTGTGTTCACTGGTTGTATTTAAAATCAAAGTTAAAATTAAAATTAAAAATGTGGAAACACACAGGCTTTTTATTGCAGAGACATATTCCACTCACTGGCCACATAATTAGGTACATCTGTTCAATTACTTGGTAACACAGATTGCTAATCAGCCAATCACAATGCAGTAACTCAATGCATTTAGGCATCTAGACATGGTGAAGGCGACTTGCTGAAGTTCAAACCGAGTATCAGATTGAGGAAGAAAGGGGATTTAAGTGATTTTGAACGTTGAATGGTTGTTGGTGCCAGACGGGGCTGGTCTGAATATTTCTAAAACTGCTGATCTACTGGGATTTTCACACTCTCGGGTTTACAAAGAATGGTCCGAAAAAGAGAAAAGATCCAGTGAGCGGCAGTGTGGAGGAAAGTGCCTTGTTTATATCAGAGGTCAGAGGAGAATGGGCAGACTGGTTCTAGATAATAGAAAGGCAACAGTAACTCAATAGTTTCAACCAAGGTATGCAGAATACCATCTCTGAATCAGTGTTAATTTTTGCAGCAAATTTCGATTTAGTTTGTCTTGGTCTTAGGACTAAAATGGCATTTTAGTTTTAGTCCCATTTTAGTCTTCTGAAATTGTTTTTGTCGTATTTGGTCGACTAAAATCTCCAGTACATTTTAGTCGACAAAAACTAATTTTAGTCGTCTAAAATCGAATGGGAGTAATTAAATTGTAATGCATTAGTTAACATTTCTCTACAATTTCCAAACTCATTATATACTGCTGGAGTGAAAAATCTCATATGTTATTATTTATGGTATTGAGGTATGAACATGCACTACAGACCAATGTTAATTTTGAAGTCAAATTTCAATTTAGTTTTAGTCTTACGCCGCGTACACACGACCGTTTTTAATGTCATTGAAAAAAACTGCATTTTTCTCGACGTGATTCTTCTCAAGCCTGCCTTGCCTACACACTATCGTGGAAAAAAATGCTCGAATAAAGTGCGGTGACGTACAACGCGTACGACGGCACTATAAAGGGGAAGTTCCATTCGGATGGCGCCACCCTTCATGTTAGTAAAGTTTGTTGAGAGACGATTCGCACTTTTCAGCCTCGTGCTTTTCAGTCCGTTACAGCGTGACGAATGTGCCATCTCCATTACGAACGCTAGTTTTACCAGAACGAGCGCTCCCGTCTCATACTTGATTCTGAGCATGCGCATTTTTTTCACGTGAAAAACGACGAGAAAAATTAGAGCATGTTCCAATTTTTTCATGGCCATTTTTCACGTCATGAAAAATGCTCTGAAGCCCACACACAATCATTTTTAATGACCATTCAAAATAGCATTTTTCTCATCATTAAAAACGGTTGTGTCTTTTGACTAAAATGCCATTTTAGTTTTAGTCCCATTTTAGTCTTTTGACTAAACTGCCATTTTAGTTTTAGTCGTATTTTAGTTATCTCAATTGTTTTAGTTTTAGTCGACTAAAATAGTATTAATTTAGTCGACTAAAATGTTTTAGTCGACTAAATTAACACTGCTCTGAATGCACAACATAATGAACCTTGAAGCACATGGGCTACAGCAGCAGAAGCCAACACCAGGTGCCACTCCTGTCAGCTAAGAACAGGAAACTGAGGCTACAATTCGCACAGGATCACCAAAATTGGACAATAGAATATTAGAAAACTGTTGCCTGCTCTGATGAGTCTCGATTTCAGCCGCAGCATTCAGATAGTAGGGACAGAACCATTGATCCATCTTGCCTTGGATCAATGGTTCAGGCTGGTGTTGGAATGGTGGGGGGGGGATGTTTTCTTGGCACACTTTGGAACCCTTAATACCAATTGAGCATCATTTAAACACCACGGCCTACCTGAGTATTGTTCCTGACCATGTCCATCCCTTTATGACTATAGTGTACCCGTCTTCTGATGGCTCCTTCCAGCAGGATAATGCACCATGTCACAAAGCTCAAACCATCTCACTACTGGACAATGAGGTCCCTGTACTCCAATGGCCTCCACAGTCACCAAATCTCAATCCAACTTGGATGTAAGTGGTGGAGATGGAGATTTGCATCATGGATGTGCAGCTGACCAATCTGCAGCCACTGTGTGATGCTATCATGTCACTATGGACCAAAATCTCTGCGGAATGTTTCCAACACCTTGTTGAATCTATGCCATGAAGAATTAAGGCAGTTCTGAGGGCAAAAGGGGGGCCAACCCAGTACTAGCAAGGTGTACCTAATAAAAGTGGGTGGGTGAGTGTATGTCTCTACTGCAAGAAAGGATTCTTACCTGCCTGTTTGCAATCTTCGTTACAATGTACACTGAGCTTCATATACAGAGCTCAGTGTACAATTTTGGCATCTG
Source organism: Rana muscosa (assembly GCA_029206835.1). NCBI lineage: Eukaryota > Metazoa > Chordata > Amphibia > Anura > Ranidae > Rana > Rana muscosa. The sequence continues at coordinate 49,523,744 of CM055128.1, forward strand.
CCATGATAAATGTCCTGTGCATGCACAGGAGCTACGTCATTCCGGTGAGGTCAAAGAAGATGTCCGAAGATCCCGAACCTGGAAGAAGATCACGTTTTGGCACTGGTGAGGGAGCTTGTAGATGTCACATCACTGAAAGAGAGGTGAGTATAGTTCAGCTTTAAGCTGATTTTTTTTTATATTTGACAGAGGTTTTTGTAAGCTGTTTGCAAAGGAAAGGGATTCTTTCCCTTTAAAAACAAAAAACAAAATCACATTTCAAGTTACTAGGAAAAGCTGAAGCCATTTATTTTCTCTACTTTTCAGCAGAGTTTTATTTTTACTGTTAAATCAACTCTAATAAACCTATCACTTTTTCCTATTTATGTGTATATTTCACATAATTTCAGGACGTTGGATCTAGGGTAATCTATTATTTTTGAGAAAGGAAAACTGGAAAATAAATTTTCCTTGCTGTTATGACTGACTTTAAATAACACCTGTCATTGGAGAATTATGAAGGCAGCTTTTTCTGTTTTCTGGCTGTCTCTGTACTAATGATTCAGTACTTACTGAGTCACCGACCAGGAATAAGCATGTAAGCAGGTCTCTAGCTGTAGACATCAGTCCACTAGGTGCCTACAGAATTACAGGGCTGTCCAGAGGCCTCCTATTTTAGTCTATATTGGCTCTACAACCCTTGCAGACTTAAGCTGTCTGTTAATGTGTACAGATGGTGGTTTGAAAACCTTCTGCTACACCATCCCCCTGGTCTATAGTAATATAGACCCATAACTGACTGAAAGAACCTACATCGTAAGGCCTTTCATTTATTTGGTGTTTCTAGGTGAGGGCTCCGACAGCCCAGCCTTACACCTTGGTCCCATTAGACACCTGGAGGGCCACTTCTGCCCCTAACCACCACCACTACTCCCGACTTGACCATATTTACAACATGTACCTTATACTCAGGATCCTATGATCCTATGATGTGAATACTCCAGGTCCCAAATGGAAAGACCCAAAGTTATTAGATTAACATGAAAGCCGTACAACTATATTTTTTAGAACAAGGTGATCAACAATGGCAGCCCACACTTCCTTTAAACGTTTTGTTTTCTGTTTTTTTATAAAAAGGCCCTGGGTTCAAGTAAGCCCTGGGAGTTGTGCAAGGATGGGACTCTTTATTCTTAGTACTGTACATAATAGAATCAGATCTAAACTAAACGCGCCCATATTTTGAAGTGGACTTGAACTCAAAATTTAAGATTTGCTAGGTTATTGGGAACATTTGGAGATGTTAATTGTGCCTAAGTAGTATCCAACAAACCTTCAGTTTTTCTGGAATTCCTCCTGAAAATAGCAGTGTACTTACTGGTAAGCAAGGGTACCTAGGGACTCCTGTGCCCGTTAGCGTCATAGGCTCAAAGCTACAGTATATATCTGCAGTGTGAGATCTAAGGCCCTGCTGCCTGTGACTGCTAATCTCAGGAGATTTAAAGTGTGATTTGGTGATGTCACTACTGCACTGCTAACCTCCACTTTGCTGAAACATAGGGACCCTAAACCCTGCCTCTATTAAGATGGCTGCCTCCTTACATAGCAAAAAAAATTATGGTAAGAGACAGTATAGGGAAAAAAGATAAGCTACAAGCAGACTACAAGCAATACTGGGGACTGGTCATTTGCTCTCAGCTAAGGTATGTACTGTGGCCAGATTAGGTTCATGATGTCATTGTCCTCTTGTTACGCACAGCTGCAGGACAGAGTATTCCATGTCCACTGCTGATTGGGCCAGTGGCCTGATATTATGTGATAGTTTGGCCTGAATCTTAGCTCATCCCTACATTCAACCTGCCTTTTGTTTTGGCAAACCTTCCAGAGTTCAGTTCTTCTTAAAGTGTTTGTTAACCAAAAAAAATAAAAAATCCTGTTCCCTTAAAGCATGTTATACAGCACAGTGCTTGTGCTGTGTCATTTGGCCTTCTGTATACTCTAAAAAACCTGGCTGATCCTGCCTGGCTATACCCTCCCCTCTGAAAACTGACCACGATAATCATGGCTGCTGAGCCCTGACACCGTGGTCAGTTTACATGATTCCGTCACCCGCAGCCTACTCTCTGTGTCTCCTCTGTCCTCCTCCATCCACCCCTCCCTGCTCGTACCAGTGTCCCTCCCCCCCCCCACTCCTGCTGGTCTCATATCTTCTAATAAATTGTCTTATCCCCTCTGTACCATTATAACATGTGTCCCTGTGTAATGTAAAAAATCTGCCAATCTGTACCTGTATAAACACGGCTCCCGGCTCTCAGTTGACTGTCCGCGCTCTCTCTCCCCCTCCTCCTCAGCTGACATCAGCGGGAGGGCTCGGCTCCGCCCACTGCAGCTGTGAGCCGGAAAGAGGAGGGTTATTGGATTTTAACACATATAGATAATAGTGTTTATATGATGATCTCTTGTTTATGTGTATCTAAAAAAATAAAATGTATACAACCCCTTTAAATTGACAGCAACACTTTTTTGCAGGTATACAAAGGAGAACTGGAAGATGAGTTTGACAGGTTTGAAGATTGGCTGTATGTGTTTCCTCTGTACAAGGGCAAGGCGTTGGATGATGAGGATGCCAACGATGACGACAATTTTATGGGAAAATACAAGGTATGTTTAGTGATGTGTGAGCTGCGGTGTACTATTCTTCAGATTAGAGAACCAACACTGATTTCCTTCCTATAATTGTGCTCTGTAGGGCTCTTTCTATATCTACCCATCTGGGGAAGCCACTGATGAGTACCAAATAATGAGAGGCATCCCCAGAAACCGGCCAGTGAAAGTACTTGTCCGCATTTACATTGTCAAGGTATGTGACTCGCATTAGCTGGTGAACTTTACACATAATTCAGGTAAAGACCGACCACACTGCTCTTAAATTCCTTGCTTAAAGTGAACCATAAAGGACAAAATCAACAGGTTTACCTTGTTGTGTATGTAGAGCCATTATATCTTTTTTGGATGGATTGGGGAAGGTTTAGACCCTCTGCAGTGTCCCATGTGGGGATGATTTGACCTACCTATTTGTCCTGGTGACAGTTTCACTAGGACTTAAAAAATTGTAAATCCAACATTTTTAGTTATCATTGAAATAGGAATATAGTGGGATTTTTAAATGGCGATATTTGTTCCAGTGACAACAACGAGAGGATTTTACCTCACTTTGCAAAGATTTTCTTGTACTTATGGATCTGTCTGTATTAGAGGAAGTGAAGGGAAATCTTCCCAATAGGAGCCAAAAAAAAACAAAAAACTAACAGGGGTCTTGAGCATCCCCCATTCTATCCAAAACTATTAAAATTTATGTCCTTTACATATACTTTAAAGGCAGATGCAAGGGAGCTAATCATGGATGTTGGGTATTCTATAAAAATGTTGGGGGTTCTGATCCTTCAAGCAAGATTGCTGTTTTGGTCCTCAGCATTATTATAATAGCTTTTTATCTAGGTTCCTAGATTCAGCCTCTAGATTAAAGCCCTGTACACACGATCGGTTTGACTGATGAAAACCGTCCGATGGATGGTTTTCATCAGACCAACCGATCGTGTATGGGACCCATCGGTCTTTTTTCCATCGGTTTTAAAAAATAGAACATGTTTTAAATTTTTCCGATGGATAAAAAACCGATCGAAAACCCTGATCGCCTATGGGCAAGTCCATCGGATCAAAAACCCATGCATGCTCAGAATCAAGTCGACGCATGCTCAGAAGCATTAAACTTAATTTTTCTCGGCTCATCGGAGTGTTTTACGTCACCGCGTTTGGAACGGTCGGTTTTTTGACTAATGGTGTGTGGGCAAGACTGATGAAAAACAGTTTCATCGGATTTCCGATGGACAAATCCATCGGACGAAAATCCATAGGTTATCCGATCGTGTGTACAGGGCTCAACAGTCCAAGTCTACTTAAAGCCAAATTCCACATATGGCAATTTTCATGTAGTTTCATTGATCCAGCTTAATCCCCATGGAAGCTGGAAACCACTGTAGTGGTCCAAAATCCTTGTAACGGCCCTGGGTAATAAAACATGTAAACATGAAAGGGATAGGTGATGGCTGGGGGAACATTGGTGGCTAAAGTGAGATTCACACCTAACAAGACTGCTTGCTACTTGCATTGTCAAACTCTAATGCCTTGTACACACGACCGAGTTTGTCGGCGGTAAAAAGTCCGCCAGGAAACCCAAGGAGAAAACCGAGAACCTGCTCGGTAACTTTTTCCCCCTACACACGACCGGGTTTCCCAACAGGAAAACTGCCATGAGAGCTTTGGTCGGGAATCCCGGCCGTGTGTATGCTCCATTGCATTGTTTCCCATAGGAAAACAGCCGGGTTAAAAACTGTCGGGAAAACTGCGATGGAGCATATACACGGCCGGGATTCCCGGGCAGAAGCTCTCATGGCAGTTTTCCTGCCGGGAAAACCGGTCGTGTGTACGAGGCATCACAGCTCTAGAGAACAGCCAATGGGAAATCTCTGTGATTAAATCTAAGAAATCAGGAAAGACTAAAGTTAATGAACCCTACCCCAATACACCCAAGATATAGAAATCTGTTTTGGGCGGCATTTTGCTTTAATTTTTATGTTTCTGGCGACAGCTATAATTGTAAAGAGATATAGGCAAGTAATGTAATATTAACTTTGTTTTTATCATAGGCAACAAACTTAGCTCCAGCTGACCCTAATGGAAAAGCAGATCCTTACATTATAGTAAAAGTTGGTGAACAGACGATGGACAGCAAGGAGAGATACATACCCAAACAGCTGAACCCAGTGTTTGGAGAGTAAGTAACATGAACTGTAAATAGGATATTACTTTAAACAATATGTCAAGGCTGCTGTACTGGTTACTTATAGTAGAACTCCAGAAAAAACTTTTTTCACTTTGAAAAGGCTAGACCCTCAGTTGGGAAAATCCACCCTCACTAGTGTCATCAGGACAAAAATGAAATCCATTATTTTATTAATGTCACTTAATTTGCAATATAGAGGATCTCTACCAATAAGGAACTCACAATTCTAGTGACCACTTTCTGGGCAGATTTTTACTCACTCCCGGTCATGTTTCCAGGACAGAAAGTCAGAGAAAATTACCCCCAAGTTGGGGCTAATCACATACTTTGACTGATGTCACTAAAATAGGGGTCACTCGTCGTGTGCTGGCAAAAAACATTGCGCACATCATTTTTGGTATGTTGGCAGCCCATTCATTTTGAATGGGCTGCCCTAACGCAAAGAAAGTTGACCCATATTGTAACACGTGTCAACGCATGTGTGTTAATGCACCCCGATAGTGTGAATGGGCCCTAAAGCTAAAATATAGTTTTAGAATGTGTTCTACTTTAATTGAAGATTACCAAATCCGGAATGATGTCTAAGGTGGGTCCGAAGGATATGGTGCTAAAGAGCTGGCCTGGCATGGCTTGGAGCGCCCACTGGAAAAGAAAAGAGGGAGGCAGGAGAGTCCTTATAGTGTAGTCAGGGCTGCTGTTAGAAATAGCGGGGCCCCATACAGCCTATCTGACAGGGCCCCCCTCAAACCACACACCCCCCCTGGCCGAAAGTGACTGAGGACATAGATTTATCAGTCCCTTTCTCTACAGCCTCAGCGGCACAGATGAATGAATAGGAAGCTCTCTGAGACTTCCTGCTCATTCACAAACTGAAGCCTAGTACAGTGTTTCTCAACTCCAGTCCTCAGGGTGCCCCAAGTGGTCATGTTTTCAGGATTTCTATCAGAGGAAACGGCTGTGGTAATTTCTAAGGCATTGAAACTGATCAAATCACCCGTTCAAAATAATGGAAAGCCTGAATACATGACCTGTTGGGGCACCTTGAGGACTGGAGTTGAGAAACACTGGCCTAGTAAACACAGTTTACAAGGCTTCAGTGACAAATATACACAGGAGTGATTGGTACCGATCACGCACTGTGCTCATTCAGGGAAGGGAGGGGCAAGTAAATGACATCCCTCTATGTGCCCGCAGCAGCTGCCAGAGGGGGGAAGCACTGCGGGGGAAAGGGGCACACATGGGGCCTGGATAGCAGATGGAAGGGGTGCATGAGCTAGAACCAATGTGCTTGCAGTGCAGTCAGAGGGAGGGAGAGGAGGAAAATCTGTCTGTGCTGCATTGGGAGACAGAAGAGGAACGTGTCTGCAAAAAAACAGTACAGCTGGCAAACCTGCTCAACAGGGGCCCAGCCCCCCCTCCCCCTTTTGAATTGATGGAGCCTGGGCCCAGTACAGGAGAGCTGGCTGTACTGCCTTATCAGCTGTCCTGAGTGTAGTAAACTGTAAAGATAATGGTTATGATGCTTAAAAGAGAGTATAAGACTAAAAAAGGAGTTCCACAGTGGGAAGGAAAGAGATACACAGGGGCGGCCCATGCATTGTGGGGGCACGGACGCCGCCCCTTCCCCCCAACACCTCCGCCGTCCTCCCTATCCATGTGCCCAACCCCTTTCAGGACGCCGGGGCACATGAATTCCTATGGCGGGGGTGGGCTGGGGTGTGTTTTTTGAAGCACCTGATTAGAGCCAGAGGCCCTAATAGGCTTCAAAATAGGGTGTGCTTGGGGCGCAGAGAGTACGCCCCAATCCCAGCCAATTGTGTGACGATAGAGAATTAATTTTCGCTATTTTCACACTACAATTACTCCCCGCCAATCAGGAGGCAGGTCAGTGAGACCTGTTTCCCGATTGGCCAAAAAGCACCAAGCGATCCTATTGGATGCCAAGCGCTGTGAAAGAGGAGACACGCTGGAGCCAGACCTGCCGCTGCCTGGAGGACACAGGAGAGGAGGACACACCCAGCCGCATAGTAAGTGCCGGACCTCCGGGGGTGAAAAAAAACCTGTCTCCACGCAGGGTTGCGGTGGTCGCTCTCAATGCCTTGGGGGTTTCCCAACCTGGGTCCTCAGTGGGATTTTATGACGGGTGTAAGGAATCTAATGCGAAGGGAGTTTGTAAATAACACCTGTCACTTGTTCGATTGGCAGGGGTGCCCAGGGAGAGGTGTCAAAGAATAGGTGGAAGTTGTCTGTTTTGTATAAACATAAAATATTTTTATTTCACCCAATAATTAAAATTATTATTGGGTGAAATAAACACATTTTATGTTTATACAGAACAGACGGCTCTCACCTATTGACACCTCACTCTGGGCTCCTCTGCCAATCGGACAACTGACGGGCCTTTTTCACAAACTCCCTTTGTGCTATTCAATTACAAATATGCAAAAACCTGCTTGTTGGATAAAAGGTATAAAAACCTGGTCAGACTATTCTTTCATGTTCTCAAATGAATGTGCGCCATTCAGTGCAACCTTTACATAAGCTAAAAAACACAGTACTGGTTTATCTCTGCTGCATCAGTAGAGTGCAATATAAAATAAGATGAACGTTTTCAGCTTCTTTCCTTTCTTTTAGTATTTCTTCCATATTTTTCCCTGTACTGTTAGTTTTAAAACCATCGCCTTAAGTTTGTTCACACTGTACAACAATTCTGTATCCTAGTAGGGTGAGCTTAAAGGAACACTACATCTAAAATGTATATTTTAATTTTGGTACAGGCATGCCAACTATATAAACTTGGCATACACTGGAAGAATAGGTGTAACAATTGTGAAAAATTGTATTGTTGTAGTTCACTAGAATGACCAGCAGGGGATGTTGTCCTACTACAATTTACACTCTGTTCAGCTGGAATTTGTAACAGGCATTTCTGAAGGCAACAAATTCCAGTTTGTGGTTTTGCTTTCACCTTGATCTCTCTGCACAACCCTGACACCGTTGTAATTCAAATGTCTAATTATTAGCATACCTTTCCTATGACATTAAAGGAATAGTCTCCCTTTTGCAAATATTGAATAAATGTACCCACATTATTAAAATAAAAAAACATGAATTTATTAAATGTTTGCATTCAGGTCTACAGAGCATTGCAACTGTGATCATGGTGAATGGCCGAGATGTGTAGTGGAAGTGAAATCAGGGGCTCAAATACTCATTAATGGTAAAAGTAAAATAGAAAATATGACAAAATAGGAGTTCAAAAATAAAATGAATGTTAATAAAATACCAAGTGAGAGGGACCATTTATCATAGCAGGGCGGAAGCATTTTAGTCTAAATATGAGATCTGAGATCTTTTTGACCTCAGATCTCATATTTAAGAGGACCTGTCATGCTTATTTCTATTACAAGGGATATTTACATTACTTGAAATAGGAATAAAAGTGATCCAATTTTTTTTTTTAAAAGTGTAAAAATAAATAAGAAAAAAAAATTGGAAAGTGCCCCGTCCCGACGAGCTTGCGTGCAGAAGCAAACGCATAAGTGAGCAGCGCTCGCATATGAAAACGGTGTTCAAACCACACATGTGAGGTATCGCCGAGCAAGAGCAATAATTCTAGCCCTAGACCTCCTCTGTAACTCAAAACATGCAACCTGTAGAATTTTTTTAAACGTCGCCTATGGAGATTTTTAAGGGTAAAAGTTTGATGCCATTCCACGAGCGGGCGCAATTTTGAAGTGTGACATGTTGGGTATCAATTTACTCAGCGTAACATTATCTTTCACAATATAGAGAAAAATTGGGCTAAACTTTACTGTTGTCTTATTTTTAATTCAAAAAAAGTGTATTTTTTCCTCAAAAATTGCACTTGTGAGACCGCTGCGCAAATACGGTGTGACAAAAAGTATTGCAATGACTGCCATTTTATTCTCTAGGGTGTTAGAAAAAAATGTATAATGTTTAGGGGTTCTAAGTAATTTTTTAGCAAAAAAACTTGTTTTTAACTTATAAACACTAAATCCCTGTACACACGATCGGATTTCCTATGGTTTTTAAACTGATGGATTTTTCCATCGGAAAACCGATGAAGCTGACTTCCATCAGTCTTGCCTACACACCATCAGTCAAAAAACCATCCAATCCAAACGCGGTGACGTAAAACACTCCGATGAGCCAAGAAAAATGAAGTTCAATGCTTCTGAGCATGCGTCGACTTGATTCTGAGCATGCGTGGGTTTTTTGTCCAATGGAGTTCCCCACAGACGATAGTAATTTGCTATCGTTTTTTTAACCATCGGATAAATTTAAAACATGTTCTATTTTTAAACACCGATGCAAAAAAGACCGATGGGGCCAATACACGATCGGTTTGTCCAATGAAAAAAGTCCATCGGACTGTTTTCATCGGTAAAACCTATCATGTGTACACGGCTTTAGGCTCCATGCACACTGGAGCTGATAAACTGCAGTTTATTGGAGTTTGGGTGTTTTTTTTAAAAGCCCATCAACTGCACTTTATGTTAGCCTATGTGTCCATGCATGCACACATGGACGTTTTTCAGCTTTAAAGAGCAGTGGAGTTTATGGGCTTTTTTCTGAACGCCCGAAAAATGGCGTTCAAAGTGCCGGTTTTTGCCCTCAAAAAATGCCAAACGGCGATAAACGCTCAAAAACGTGCGTCACCAACGTTTTTTAGCATTTTTGATCCATTGAAAAAAAAAAATTCAACAAAAAAACCCCTAAAAACCGCTAACGATAAAAAACGCTAATAAACGCTATTGCAAAAACGTTGAAAGACTCACTGCAAAGCTACTGGCGTTTTTATAACATTATTTTAGCGTCCAGTGTGCATGGAGCCTAAGTCCAAAACCCCACAACCAAATGGACCAACTCACAAACATATAAAAACAGCAGGCATGTAACATAGCTTCAGCCGTGGACAATACGTCCCATTGTTAGACCATCTGGTTGGAGAGCTGATACGTTTCGGCAGACTCTCTACCTTCTTCAGAAGCAGCCATGTTACAGGCCTGCTGTTTTTATGTTTGTGAGTATGCACTTGGCTGTGGGGTTTTCATAAATAGTTTGGTGGTAATGCACGAGAAGCTTGCACCCTTGTGTGTGTCAGCAATCCAGAGTAAATACATCCAAGCATCATTCAACCCATATCCAGTGAGCCTAGGGTGTCCTGGCCCTCCACTCACAGGAGAATTCTGCAAAGAATGGCAGCATTTGGAAACTGCCCACCACCAAAAGAAAAAGAAAAGCTGGAGAAAAGGTACGTATAAAGGTTTTAAAAAAATAGGGTCATGGGTTACTCTAAAGCCTCATACACATGATCGGACTTCCATCGGACTATTCCGTGGATTTCTGTCTGAAGGGTATTGGCCATTAACCTGGTATGCATACACATGGCAGGACTTTTTCAGCCAACAAACATGAACGTAGTGACGTAATTGACGTACTACGTGGTTTTTCAGCTCTTTACCGCCACCCCTTGGGCAACTTCTGCTATTGTTGTCTGATCTTTAGAATTGGTTCTGAGCATGCGTGTTTGTACTTTGGACCTTAGTCCGATGTACTTGTCTACACACGATCGGATTAGCCGATGTAGGACTTTTATTGCCGGAAAGTTTGTCTGCTTGCACAGGGAACATTTGTCCGAAAACAGTTTGTCCGATGGAGCGTACACACGGTCGGATTTTCCGCAAAAACAGGTCCGTTGGAGGTTTGTTGTCAAAAAGTCTGATCGTGTGTATGGGCCTTTAGGGGGCAAAGGAGCAGGGGGATCCCGAGCCCGAAGTTGGATTCTAAGACCAGGACCTCAGTGCTTCACAACCCACATTATCTTTTCCAACAAGCGTTTAAGTAAGCCCCTGTGTTTTATTGAACAACCATTTATAAGACACTAACATAGAGCCTGATATATTTTATTACTTCCAGGCTGCACTATAGTACATACCCTGTCTGGTTATCCAGTTGGGCTGCCGTTTATCATCCTCTAACAAGGATTGCAGAGTGTAGGTGGGAGAGGAAGGTTATTTATTGATGAAATAAAGGAGAATCCTATTTGCAACCTGACAGAATTAATGATGTAGCATCGATGTTGTTCCCCGCAGCCGGATCCTATTTTTACAAGTCATTGAGACAAATGCTTCGCTAGAAAATTACTGCTCTTATAAACTGCCCAGCTTGAGCCTTATTGAAATACATTAGGATTCAAGGAATAAAAGTGAAAAAAAAAAATTATATATACTTAAAAGGCTTTTGAGCAAACACCGTAGCTTCCTACAGTAATATCTGAAGGCGTTGAGTACAAGCCATGGCAGTACATTAGTTGTACATTTCCAACATTATTGCCAAGTGGGTGAGTTTTATATGAATTCTATCCTGTTGTCAGTCACAGTGTTGTAGGAAATGCTGCACCCCTAGAATGCCCTTCTGTTGCTACTCTACACTAGAACTTTACCATGGAACTGCAGCCAAATTCTTTTTATTTTGTCGTTAAAACTTTTTGGGATTTTATGGTTATTTGTCAAATTTTGGATTTCCTCAATCACCTCCTGTTCTAGTGACAACTGGCAAACTTTGGATTTCCCCAACGACTTCCTTTTTCAGTAACCGCTTTCAAAATTTTGGGGTTTCCTCTTCTTTCTGTCACAGTAAAGCCCTGTACACACGATCGGTTTTACCGATGAAAACAGTCCGATGGACTTTTTTCATCGGACAAACGGATCGTGTATGGGCCCCATTGGTCTTTTTTCCATCGGTGTTAAAAAATAGAACATGTTTTAAATTTATCCGATGGAAAAAAAAAACAATAGCAAATTACTATCGTCTGTGGGGAACTCCATCGGATAAAAAACCCACGCATGCTCAGAATCAAGTCGACGCATGCTCAGAAGCATAGAACTTCATTTTTCTTGGCTCGTCGGAGTGTTTTACGTCACCGCGTTTGGGACGATCGGTTTTTTGACTGATGGTGTGTAGGCAAGACTGATGGAAGTCAGCTTCATCGGATTTCCGATGGAAAAATACATTGGTTTAAAATCCATAGGAAATCCGATCGTGTGTACAGGGCTTGAGGGATACAATTAATAGTCAGCCACGTCTCAAATAATTGTTTGGGCTGCATTACCCCTGAATGTAAATGTGCGTCAAAAGACTTTTGGCTAGTAAGCACTTTGAGACCTGCCCTTTTGAGCGGCACTTGTCAGAAGTTAGGACGGTCTAACAAGTGCCCTATTTGAGTGTGAACAAGACCTACCACACATAAAGTTATTTGCATTAAAGGGACAAAACACAAACAGAAAAGGCGCAAACGCCCTAGAGCATTATCTTTTTAACACTTTATTTGAAGGGTAAAAATATACATAATGTACTCACAAGCCAAGTGGGCAAAAAGGCATGTATATGCACAAAGTCCCAAAGTATGCTATCCAACTCCAACAGGTGAAAGGATGACAATGCCTGCTTATGTTGTTCGGGGAACTAGTCCCCTTTCTCAGAGCTGTGGTTGGTGTCAGTTGAGGTTGGGGAGACACCAGCCACAGCTTTGAGGAAGGGGGGTAGTTCCCCGAAACGCGAAAGTGGGCATTGTCATCCTTTCTACTGTTGGAGCTGGAGAACGTACTTTGTGCATATACATGTCTTTTGCCCACGTGGCTTCCGAGTACATATGTTTTCTTTTACCCTTCAATTAAGTGTTAAAAGACAATGTGCTAGGCGTTTGCTCCCTCTCTGTTTGGGTTTTGTGCAGTGTTGGATTTCCTCGATCTGAGGAGGGCAGCATTGCCACTCTTTTTCCACAACGGGTTGTTGAATGATTTTGAGATTTATGGTTTACATGACATCCACCATTTCTGAGCGCTGAAGAGTGTCAAGCTTACATATACTTTTCCTTACAGTAAAAAGGGCAAAGTAACAGGTTGACTCATGTGGCATATCTCCTCCCAGAAGGATAAAATAGACTGATAAAACCTTCAACCCTTCCCTATTCTTTCCAAACCAAGCAAAAAATATTATATATACACTCCTAAGTGTTTGTATATCCAAGACATTTACAGAGCTATTTTTCCTGCAAAACTGCATGTATCTGTGTGAATGCTGGAAAAATCAAATTTTATTAGGCTAGGTCGGATGTTCTTCAGTCATACAGAACAGAGTGAATCAGGGAAAATACCCAACTATGGCCGCTAGATGGACCTGATATAGAAAATAAAAATGTATTTACTATGACTGTTAGCTCCATCTAGTGGCCATAATGCAGTATTTTCCTGGTTCACACACGAACATCTGACCTGGAGAGAGCTATGAGTAAGCGTCAATTCGTGACGTGAAACGCGTTAGCCACCCTTCCCTGCATGCACACTAACTGCATTTGTTGTTTTGGATTTATGGATTTATTTTGAATTTGGATTTTTTACTTGAAATTTTGGAATAAATAACTGTCTATACAGAGTGCGGCACTCCAGGGTTTCTTTTTCTCCCATGGAGAGAAAATAACTTGGTAACATTCAATTTTTCAGCATTCGCATAGAATGAAAGTGCATAGAGTTTTGCTGGAAATTATTATACCCCTTAATGCTGACACATACACATGGGAAAAGATTTATTTTTTTAACAAAGACTGAAAACTAACCTTTCAGTGCACTCAGCTGTGTGTATACTTAGTGCTGTAGTACCGCCAATTGCCGGGTGTTTTTTTTTTTTTTAATAGTGCTTCTACTTTTTTTTATCTCCTTTCGTCCAATGTGCAGGGTGTTCGAAATGACGATCTCCTTTCCAATAGACTCAGAACTGACAGTCTCAGTGTTTGACCATGACCTTATCGGATCAGACGACTTGATTGGTGAGACAAAGCTGGATCTGGAAAATCGTTTCTACAGTAACCATCGAGCAAACTGTGGTCTGGCCCTGCAGTATGATGTGTAAGTGTGGAATATTCCAATTGTAGACGCCACAAAGTGTTCACCTCTATGATGCTATAAAAAAAAAAAAAGTAAGACATTGTTAAAGTGATGACATCCGGAGAACTCAGGGGAAATATAGGGGTAAGTAGCCTGAAATGTTTCCATATATTCCAATGAAGAATCCACTAGAGGGCATATGCGTGCATCAAGGACTTTGCAGGGACAAAAACCCTGTCCCACTACGCTCATCTTTTTTGGATTTACATAATACTAATCTGTAGGGTCTATAGCACTGACATTATAGCATACCCATGTACATAAAATATAGGTTTTAAAGGTAATCTGTTATTTGAATTGAAAAAAAAAAAAAGTGCTGCAGGTATACCGTGCAGGATACTAGATGTACCTGCACATACCTGTACCAGTCTTCAGAACTCTCTCATCATGACGTCAATATGTCCAAATGATAACGCTCTGGAACTTCCACCTACTGCTGAAGCTTACTTGCCTCTTCCTGTACATCCCAATGACCAGCAAGGCTACCCAGCATAATTATGAGACAAAAGGAAATGTGGGGTATGGCAGGAAATAGCAGATTGCTCTGACACTATCCAAATACATGAAAATGCATGTGGTCTATGTGAACAACATAATCAAATATATACTCTATCCTGTAAGAAATTAGGAAAAAACATAAAACAGGTGCACCATAAGCATTTTTATGTATTTTAACGTATCTACGTATTTTTGCTCTTTTAGACGTAAGTTTTTTGGCATTGTGTTAGATGAAGAAACGTGGAAACCTGAGGAAGCGTCAGTGACCACGAAACGCGTTGAAAAATACTTAATTTCTCGACTACTGCCATGATGCGTTTAAATGTTATTGTACAGAAATATAATAGGGGTTTTCACCCCCACTTTTTGTATGTTCCATTTTAACAGTGTTTTGTAATAAAATACAATATTTTTAGAAGATAAATGGTTTGTACATTAACCGCTTCCTGACCGCCGCACAAAGATATACTTCGTCAGAATGGCACGGCTGCGCAAATGGGCGTATATATACGTCCCCTTTAATTTGCAAGCCGTGTGGTCGTGCGCGCGCTGCCGCCGGCGATGCGCACTACCCTGCCGAAAGCTCTGTGACCGCGCCCGTGGGGACCCGCGAACCCGATCGCCGCCAGTGTCCCGCAATCGTGTCACAGAGCTGAAGAACGGGGAGATGTTAGTGTAAACACAACATCTCCCCGTTCTGCCTAGTGACATGTCACTGATCGTCTGTTCCCTGTGATCGGGAACAGCGATCAGTGACGTGTCGCGGTAAGCCACGCCCCCTAACAGTTAGAAGAACTCCCTAGGTCACACTTAACCCCTTCAACGCCCCCTACAGTTTAACCCCTTTACTGCCAGTGTAATTTTTACAGAAATCAGTGCATTTTTATAGCACTGATCGCTGTAAACATGACAATGGTCCCAAAATTGTGTCAAAAGTGTCCGATGTGTCCGCCATAATGTCGCAGTCACGGTAAAAATCGCTGATCGCCGCCATAACTAGTAAAAAAACAACAATATTATTAAGAATGCCATAAAACGACCCCCTATTTTGTAGGTGCTATAACTTTTGCGCAAACCAATCAATAAACGCTTATTGCGATTTTTTTTTTTACCAAAAATATGTAGAAGAATACGAATCAGCCTAAACTGAGGAAAAAATATGTTTTTAAAACATTTTTGGGGATATTTATTATAGCAAAAAGTAAAACATATTTCATTTTTTTCAAACTTTTCGTTCTATTTTTGTTTATAGCGCAAAAAAAAAAAAAACGCAGAGGTGATCAAATATAACCAAAAGAAAGGTCTATTTGTGGGGAAAAAAAAAAAGGATGTCAATTTTGTTTGGGAGCCACGTCGCACAACCGCGCAATTGTCAGTTAAAGCGGCACAGTGCTGAATCGCAAAAAGTGGCCTGGTCTTTGGCCAGTGAAATGGTCCGGGACTGAAGTGGTTAAATGTTATTGTACAGAAATATAATAGGGGTTTTCACCCCCACTTTTTGTATGTTCCATTTTAACAGTGTTTTGTAATAAAATACAATGTTTTTAGAAGATATATGGTTTGTACATTAATATACTGATGGGTCATCCTTGAGCATCCTTTTCCTTTTTTGTATATATTTTTCCTATTGGTTCGTTGGGTTGATGACCCCTTAGTATTTGCTTGGTTTAAACCAGCCTTTCTCAACCTTTTCAACACAGAGGAACCCTTGAAATAGTTCTCCGGTCTCGGGGAACCCCTGCTAAAAAATGTAAATCTACAACTCATGATACATTAGTGTAATGGTCAGTGGGAAGAATGGTCCTTACACTTGTGGTCATTGGGAAGAATTACCTCCTTACAGATAGATAAAAAGATCAATGGTGTCAGTGAGAACTTATCTGAGAGGCAGAAATTGCCCAATGCTGAAGGAACCCCTAGCAACCTCTGGAGGAACCCTGGTTGAGAATCACTGGGTTAAACATTTAGGATACGTCACTTCCTCCACACATATCTTCAGCCGAATACAAATAGATGTATTTGGTACAAATAAGCCCACATTCATTTTCTTCATGATACAGTTTCCTGTATTTACAAGATCTCTAGTCTAGTGCAGCCATTCTCAACCAGGGTTCCTCCAGAGGTTGTTAGGGGTTCCTTGAGATGTGGCTGATTGACTTCACATATGATGGTTCCTGCATAGTTCTGTGTCTGGTGCCACTTGGCAGAGCCAACAGCATGACACCAAATGTTTTTTTTTCTTTCTAATCAGAAGAAGTTTTATTATTGAGCCACATAATACAAATAATAAAATATAATTCAAGTACAACTCGAACATAGTACTAACATCTGAATATAAGTATTACATAGTAAAGAGCTTACCAATGCGACACCAAATATTTTAAGCTGCCAATAAGGGTGACAGTCTGATCACCACTGTAAAAAGATGGTTCCCACTGACCAATGGTAAATTAAATTAGGCAGAGTTTCCCTGAGATCTAAAAATATTTTTAAGGGTTTATCTTGGGTAAAAAAGTAGAGAAAGTCTGGTCTTGTGGTTGAAATGCCCTTTGTCCAATTTATTCAATAATTTATTACTTTTTTTTATCCTTTAGTGAAGGCTACAATGAATGGAGAGATGCCTTCAAACCTTGCCAGATTCTCAGCGCTTTGTGTAAAAAACACAGCCTGCCCGCGGCAGAGTACAGGAGGGAGGAGGTCAAAGTGAATAATAAAATCTTTAAGATACCCATTGAGGCATTTCCTGAAGGTAAGAAGATGTGGACCCAATAATGATGGCCAATTAATGTGCTTTTATTTGCCTGATCAAAGCCACAGAAGATACAGAACCAGACATGACAAGCTATGTCAAATATAAAACCTGCTGGGTTGTCTTTCAGCATTGATTTGTATTGTGATATACTGTGTTTTCAGTAAAAGTTACAGTGATCAGTGCTGTCTATTATAAAATGATTGCTTTCTATAGTTTATGAACAAAAGGCGTAAAGCCATTTTATCTGTTCTAAACTGCTGCTGGTCTTCACTGCAGTTTCCAGCTTGGACAATTAATTGCAAGTCTAATTAAAGCAGATATTTTCTGTCCTTCCAAATCTAATACTAAGCATGCCTCGAAAACAGCCCTCTGTACCTTGCCTACAGTAGTAGAATGCCTACAATAGTACGTTGTAAAATATCCTATGGTTAGTTTTAAATAAGGATCTCGAAAATGTTCATATACAGTAGCAAGGCCCATTTTGAACATTTCTAATGACCCATACACACGATCGTTTTTCATGCCGTTAAAAATTGCATTTTTAAAAATGGGCATTAAAACCGATCGTGTGTAGGCTCCAGAGCATTTTTAACGACGTGAAAAACGGGCATTAAAAATTTCGAACATGCTCTATTTTTTCACGTCGTTTTTCATAGTCGTTTTTTTTAACGACGTGAAAAACGATGGTGTGTATGCTTTGACGAGGTGAAAAAAACCGCGCATGCTCAGAATCAAGTATGAGACGGGAGCGCACGTTCTGGTAAAACTAGAATTTGTAATGGAGATAGCACATTCGTCACGCTGTAACGGACTGAAAAGCAGGAGGCTGAGAAGCGCGAATCGTCGCTCAACAAACTTTACTAACATGAAGGGTGGCGCCATCCGAATGGAACTTCCCCTTTATAGTGCCGTCGTACGTGTTGTACTTCACTGCGCTTTGCTTGAACGTTTTTTAAAATGATCGTGTGTACGCAAGACAGGCTTGAGAGGAAACATGAAAAAAAACGACGAGAAAAACGTTGGTTTAAAAAATGGCATGAAAAACGATCGTGTGTACGCCGCATAAGCCTTTCAGTTTCCAGTACTGAGCCATGTGTAGCTGACTAATTTGTGCTTAAAAATTAACATATTGCAAGTTAGTGATCACCATCTCAGCAAGAGGCAGCTGTCAATCAATACTCTTAAAACAAGGGAGTATCCAAAGATTTTTCCTTCCTACTTTTTTAGGCAGTGCAAGGCTAATTCTAACAACTGCATTCCCTGTCCACTGAGGGTGTCTT